>CM070060.1:24629730-25259730 GCA_036320875.1 Cotoneaster glaucophyllus
TTCGGACTAGAAAGATGATATTTTTAGGCAAATTAGTGAAAGTTTTGGGTGCCTTCTGGCAGATTACTAGGCAAATGTGGTTATGGGTAGAGTTAAATAATCGGGCTTTTCGCTACTTTGCGAAAAGCCACCTCGAACCCCATACTTTAGAAAAATACTCTTGTTGCTTTGCAATGGAGAAAGGTAAGAACGGAATTTCGCAACTAAGGATCAATTAGAGCATGGCGAGTGGATAGTTGAGGAGTTCTTTTCTCCAATTAAGCTCTTGTGTTTCTGTAAAACTCATAATTGTCATCGGTGATTTTTCTAATTTACTAATCGATTTTGGGAAATACACCATTGATGTTTGAATTGATAATATTATTTAACTTGGCTTTGGTTTTCAGTTTTAGGCTAATGCTCTTTTTGTATTATGCAGAAGTTTTGACATGGTTTCTGTATGTTAAATGGCAGGAAGAAAGGAAGAAAACCAAGGTGATGTTGATATTCCACATGCTCGATTTAAACGCACTGATCAGTGGAGACCGGTTTACATTTGGTTAGAATCGTTGGATAAAGATGACGTGGTTAAGTCCAAAGATATAGCAGACTGGCTAACGAGAACCCGGATATCCAAGCAGAGTTGTGCTCTAGGCATTCTAAGTATCATTTGATGCACTATATCAAGAAGTGCCATATGAAGATATTGAAGAGGCGGGAAAAGAAGAAGGTATTGGATACTTCTTGTTTTAGCCCAATTACCCTAGAAAATTCCAAGCGTCCATCTGCAGATGCAGATGCTTCTTCCATATGGACCACATCAGTAAGAATTGTTTGTCTCAGTAGTTTTTATTTCTTGCAATGGAGGATGCATCCACTAAATGATCATAATCTATTCAAAAGTTCACTCGACTGCTATGTATTTCTGTATGCTGTTTAGATGGGTTACATGGTTATATTGCTTGCGTTGAGCAGGGTATCATGCAGCCCGACACACCAGCCGCTCTAAAGGTTCACAAAGACGTGCAGATGAAACAAGCAGCTCCAGTGCCATGTATGGACCATTTTCTTTATAATCTAGGGAATATTTGAAAACCATTCTGAATGGAATGATCGGTGTGCTTGTCTTTTCGACAGCACATTCTCTATTTTGGTTGCATTACGGAGAATGGAGCCTTTGCCTAAAATTGAACAAAATAAACTCGGTTCAAAGGCTATTAATAGCTTTATAGATTATATTAAATGCTTTACAAGCTGTTGCATTTTTTCTTCTTAATTTTGTTATTTGACTCAAATTCTGTTGGTTTGACCTGCTTCCCAGCTCCACTAGCTGTATGCAATGCGTTGATCAATGTACCTCAAGATAGTGATGCATATGCGATGAAACGAAAGGAAGCAATTCAGAAATACGAGATGTAAGTCCACAATTGATGTTTTCTGCTGCAGTTTATGCTCCAGAACATATTTCCGTTTGTTTACTAATTATTTTCATGTGGTTTCAGATTAGTGGAGCTGGAGAAGCTGCTTGCCCCCATCTTTTTAACGCGCGTAGATACAAACAAATGAAAGGAATATATAACACCAAGCTCGTGCCGGAGTCCTGCCTGCACTTTTGTAGGTCTGTAATGTAGCTAGAGCTTTGCTGACTCGTTACTAGTTTGTTTTCGCTTTTCACTGATCCGAATGATAGTTCTTCTTAGGAAAACCCGAATGCTACTTCTCCGAGATTATATATTTCCGTTGTAATTGTACTGACACTGCCTCTCCTAAATTAATGAATCGGTAACCTTGACTTGCACTGGATTTTAATTTCGTCAACTGAAGAAGCTTGTGGTGCAAGAGCATGATACGGAGAATATGCTCGCATAAATCTACATTTTTTATGTTTTTCACATTCTACATGTTCAAATGTGTAGACTAAGTTATTGCTTAGAAACTGCGTGTGCTTGGTATGTGTTCACACTGACTGCATGCTTACTGCCTTGGAATCGGAAGTCATGAATTGGAATGATACCTGGTTGTTCAAGTATGAGATATGTGAAGAATCGGATTCATTCGTTATGTACTGTTTGTGTTCAACAGGTTTAGATATACAAAAGGGTAATGCTAGCGAGATTAAATTTGTCGATAAATTTAGTCTCTCTAGTTATCCTATACGAAAACACCGTGTGTCCGGTCAATCGGCTATCCTTGCACTGCAAGGTTCTTAAAATAGTTAATTAGCTATGAGGTTAAATTTAATATTTAAAAATTTGATTGTTTATTACCTAAACAATAAGGAATAGGGATGGGACTGTTTTTGTATGTTTTTTAATTTTATACTTTATCCGACGATATTAAACTAAAAGAATTGAGAATTTTAGTTAAACAACGAGCCAACCATAATAAAACTGATATTAAACTCGCCATCCTCACAACTCGAACTTGAAACCTTTCAAAGAGAAAATATTACTAAAATGCAGACGATGATTGTTCACCAAAATAATTAATAAGAATATTAGAAATGCAGCTTCTTGGAAGAACACCACAAAATATAATACAATAGCTCACTCACGTGGTGCAGGCTTAACAATAAATCAAACACCAAAAGTCAGCAACTTTAGTCAACAATTACGATAATTTGAAATAAAAGTCAGAAGAAGAAAGAGGTATAACCGAAGGTTGAAGAAAGAGGTAGAGACAAATTTGGTTGGCCTGCTACCATATAAGATGGCTGAAAATCAATGCTTAAACACTTGTGGTCTCAGAATTTTGGACAGATGGAGGCCGCAGCTTCTTGTCCCTCAAAGTTGTGTTGGTGTTGGTTTTGTTGGTGCAGTTCACAGCAGCTGATCACAGTCACAAGAAGCACGCCGGCGACGGGGTGCAGCCGCTGTCCAAGATTCAAATCCACCGAGCTGTTTACGAGCTTCACGAAAATGCTTCCGTCAAAGCGTACCCTGTCCTTCTTGGCACCAAAGTATGTCAACCTGCATCTCTTCGCTATTAGCCCATATGTATATATATCGAGTATCCTGCCATATGAACAGTGGATATATATATATATATATAATCTTCACCGTGATTTTGGCTGAAAATTTCACTTTATGCGCAGGGGGAAGATTCTCAGTGGGTAACTATTGAAGTTGCAAGTCCTAAGCCTGCTGAGAGGATTGGTTGGCAGTCTTTTCTCCTGCAGATTTCAAGTAATGTCCATTTGTTAACTCTTAATCTCCGTTGTTTTCAACATAATCCGCTTCTTGCGAGCGTAGTGTAGTCACATTGACTAGAGCGGATGCTCTCCCCGTAGTTGGATTAGATTAATATAGAATGTCATACTTTCACACCAAAAAAAAAAAAAAAAAAGAGTAGATTCAAGAACTAAAATCTTTTATGGCAGTTCATCGACTTGTCCACCTACCGACGATAGAGAAGATGCTCCAAATATATGCTCAGCTCCGATAAAGGTTTGTGTTATTTCAAATTCATAATCTCTCCTGGACTTTGAGGAAATTATAGCTCTTATTGTTCTCTAACCGTTGACGTGCGTACTGAAATCTTGATGTTCTCATTTCAGTACAGATTTGCCAATGATTCCAATGCTGGCTATACGAAAACAGGCAAAGCTTCTTTGAAGTTTCAGTTGATCAATCAACGGGCGGATTTTTCATTCGCATTATTCTCAGGCGGGCTGTCTACCGTGCGTTCATGTCCCGTCTCTTTCAGCTTTGCTTCATACATATTAAATATCACTGTTTCAATATTTCAGCTAATTGATTGCTTTTGGAAAGACTAATCAAACTTCAAGTGTGTCACCATTTTCGTGTTTTTCTTCATGCTAACAGTGACACTTCAAGTGTTGTCTAACTATATATCCACAAAATGCAGCCAAAACTGGTGGCAGTTTCTAATTCTATAAGTTTTGCTAATCCGAATGTACCCCTTTACCCGCGTCTTGCTCAAGGGAAGGACTGGAATGAAGTAAGTTTATATAATTTTATCCACCACTTTCTTTTCTCATAAAAATCTGGACGGAAATTGAGTTATAATAATGTTCTTTTGTTCTTTTGCAGATGACAGTAACCTGGACAAGCGGCTACAACATCAACAAAGCTGTACCTTTTGTCGAGTGGGGTCTCAAGGGCGAAGCTCAAACTCGATCTCCAGCAGGAACACTGACTTTCCCTCGAGGAAGCTTGTGTGGTACGGATCATATGATCAATCCAATTCATACAGATAAGGCCAATCGAAACAAGAAATTAATGCAACAAAGTTCTTGTGATTTGCAGGTCCACCAGCCCGAACAGTTGGTTGGAGGGATCCTGGTTTCATCCATACAAGTTTTCTAAAAGATTTGTGGCCAAACTCATTGTACATTTACAAGCTCGGTCATAAATTATCTAATGGTTCCTATATCTGGAGCAAGTCCTACCACTTCAAGTCATCACCATACCCGGGGGAGGACTCATTACAGCGCATAGTTATATTTGGCGACATGGGAAAGGTAATATCAAGAACACTAAGAACTATCTGGCTTGGTGAATGTTCATATTATCAAGCTCGACCACGAAAATTTACTTTTCGTTTCATAAATTTCAGGCTGAGCGTGACGGTTCAAATGAATACACTGATTATCAGCCCGGCTCACTCAATACAACAGATACACTGATAAAGGACTTAGATAATATTGACATAGTATTTCACATCGGAGATATTGTCTATGCCAATGGATACATCTCACAGTGGGATCAGTTCACGTCACAGGTGGAGCCGATTGCATCAAATGTGCCATATATGATTGCAAGGTTGTTGCTTGCTTTATCCTTGTTTCTGTGCATGTATGTATAAGTTCACATTTCCCTCTGAAACTCACATGAAGTGTTCCGACAGTGGCAATCACGAACGCGATGCACCAGGGACAGGATCCTTCTATGACGGCAATGATTCAGGTGGCGAATGTGGTGTCCTGGCGGAGACTATGTTTTATGTTCCTGCTGAGAACAGAGCGAAGTTCTGGTAAATAACGAGAATGCTTGTGTCACAAGCTACTTAACCAATTATTTTGCAAAAATAAAAGTATACCAATCATCCAATAAATTGGGTAGTTAAGCATATTGTAACTGTTCTTTTACAGGTATTCGACAGATTATGGGATGTTCCACTTTTGCATAGCTGACAGTGAGCACGATTGGAGGGAAGGCTCTGAGCAGTACAAATTCATTGAGAAATGCCTTGCGTCGCGGACAGGCAGAAACAGCCTTGGCTGATATTCGCTGCTCATCGTGTTCTTGGTTATTCGTCCACACAGTGGCAAGATGGCGCATTTGGCGAGCCTATGGGAAGGGAAAGCTTGCAAAAGCTTTGGCAAAAGTACAAGGTGGACATTGCATTTTACGGTCATGTCCATAACTACGAAAGAACATGCCCCATTTACCAGGTAACGCACACAAAAGATTGTATTGACTAGAAATTGCACACATGTTGTATTCTGATCCTTCATCAATGATGTTCGTGTGCTGCAGAATCAGTGTGTGAATATAGAAAAGTCTCATTACTCAGGAACTGTGAATGGAACTATACATGTTGTTGTTGGTGGAGGAGGCAGCCACTTAGCGGCTTTTGGCCCAGTGCAAACGAGTTGGAGCCTTTTCAGAGATTCTGACTTTGGCTTCGTAAAACTTACGGCATTTAACCACTCGTCCCTTCTGTTTGAGTACAAGAAGAGCAATGATGGGAAGGTGTATGATTCCTTCACTATCTCAAGGGATTATAAAGATGTTTTGGCTTGTGTTCATGATGGCTGTGAACCAACTACTTTAGCTACATGATGAAAACTTGTTTTCTGATCAACAAATGAAGTATAAAAATAAAATGATGTATTCTTGACAAGAAATTGCGCATCGAACAATCAACAATGTATTCTTGAAGTATTATTGTACTTTGAAAGGGATTTCCAGTGCTTTCGGATAACGAAAACTGCATTTAAGACTGCGTATTCGTGAGTTTTTGGTAGACAACGTTAAAATGTGTTCAGTAGAAAAAGTCTTTAAGTCTTTTTCAGTACATTTGGGGAAGGCGCTTCTCTAAGGAATTTCATATCTAAAGGTTTTCACACTACAAAGTTAAAAAGTTAAATCGCTTAATTGGTATAACGACTGAAAGGTATCCATCCGAAATTCAGCTATCACATTACGTTATAGAACTTTAAAATCATTTGCTATGTCAAGTATTTCTGCATTTCTTGTTGACTCTTTACCATGTTCGTAACGGACATGAATTGATGAAGTAAACCCTCTGCTATGTCCACTGTCTAGTCCGAAGCAAGTTCGCCTTCATAGTCCAGGAATGTCACAAATTCAGTTAACTAATGTTACTTTTAGAGACATGTCCAAGTCAGTAAGTTGGCCTGTGATATGAATCTGATAAGGGCTATTGAACTTGTCGAAAAATTATGCTGATGAAAGAGCAAAAGGATCACAATGAAGACGTTGCAGCGCAAACGTGTCCATATGTTTCTCAAAACCACTCGTACCAAAGTGCTTGCTTCCCTTGTATTTCCAGAGTGAGCAAGTCTCACCGTGACTGTGAAGAAAGAAATTTGCAAAATAGCAGAGATTTGTGATTCGAACGAACGAGACATTATTTAAGCTTGGGAGTAGCATTTCTTGCTGAGGTCACACTGGACCAAACAGCCTACGTTAAGGATGTTTGGAAGGAAGGTTGCGGCTAGGCTTTCGAGTGATCAAAGTAAACATTTATAGAGAAGCAGCACCTGATATGTGAAGACACTACGCATCAAGGATCAAATACCTGCAAATGGAAGTGCGCTGTATTTCTGAAATGTCAAAAACTCATTAGTTTCGTAAGGTTTTGATGAGTTTCTGATAACTTACAGGATTAATTAGATAAAAGCGTTCCAATTCTACATCTTATTAATTAAACATTTGTGGGTTTTCAACTTTTTATTAAAACGCTTTGTATTTTGATTAAGGTACTTCCATCTTTATTCATGTCATTTTTTAATTTCCAACTCATCATTTTAAGTAAATTTTAAAGAAAACAAAAAATTGAAAATAAGAGTTATTTATATTGAAACTGATCATATCTAAAATCCCTAAATTCGTGGAAAGAAAATAAGTTTGAAATTTTGATTAAGTCATTATCCCAATAATTAATTGTTAAGAATTTGATATAATTAATTTTCAGTACAAAGTTTTAATTTGAAAAATTCTCTCTTTTTTAAGGGTCATAACGTACCACTAGATTGTACGTACCAAAGTTAGGCTAACACATTGTACCAATATCATGGTACATACTAAAACAAGAATCACATAACGTACCAAAATTAGTAATTTGTAATGTACCAAAATATTAATACGTACCAAAACTAAGATTATATAATGTACCATTATGTACCAAGTTATTGGTACGTTATGTTTAATACATATGTGCATTCATATATCATGTCCATAATTGGTACGTTATGTTTAATAGGATGTTAGTTGTATTTTTAGAATTTTAATGATATTTTTTATTTGAGTAATGAAAAGTGTCATTTGAAATGAATTATGGGATAATATGTCTCCTAGATTTTAGGATTTAGGTGATATTAATTTGTCATTTATTGGTAAACCAAATATATGTAATTTTTGTTATTAAAAATTAGATAAGAATGTTTGATCAAAAGTCTAAAAGCTATGGATGTTAAATCTAAGAATTTCAAAACTAAGGCACCTATATCGAAACACCCCTAACTTACATGACTTTTTTTTTTGTCTCCTGTTTTGTAGGCTTAGACCATCTTCAACCCTTGAGTTAAAACTTAAAAATTTTAACCCAAAAAATTCAAGTTTTAACTCATAAATGTTGCAGTCATATTTAGAATAGGAATGTGATTGTGTAAATCCTAGAGAATATGGGAAAGTATCTTATATTCCTATTAGGACTAGATTACCTATTAAATGTTGTAATCCTAAAGGAAAATGTATTTACCCTTTATACTACTATAAATAAAGGCACAATGGGGTGAATCAAACACACCTCACAATTAAATCAATCTCTCTTCTTCCTAAAGCTTGCCGCACCCTCTCTCTCACTCTCTCCCTAGATCGCTCAATCAAATAGGCCTACAACACGTTATCAGCATGCTCTTGCCAGAAGCTAAAGAATTGACGAGCTAAGGAATTGACGCATCGTAGGAGGAGGCTATCATCCACCACATTCAAAGGCTTATTCGTTTTCTGCTACTCAGGTACGCTTAAAATAAAGTAAGATATTTGAAACGACTCTGAAGCATGAAAACATTCCCCATGATGCATGAACCCCCTATGTTTATATTTTCCTTCCAATATATATATTCATATATATATATATATATATATTTGTTTCATGCATCGCACAATTAAATTGTTATGTGGAATTTGTGAGTCAAAGTATAAAAACAAATTAGAAGCAAGTTAGGGTTTCCTAAACCCTAAGGGATTTGAAAAAGAAAAAAAAAGAAAAAAAAAAGGAATGGGATTTGGTGCACCGCACCATCCCTCTGCAACAGGCAACCAAGCTTCGGCTTGGGTCCTATGACACACGGGCCTGTAGCCCCGGTTCTGGGTCCACGCCAGCAAGCCTTCGTGCTTGCTGGGCTTCTGCCTGATGACGTGCCTTCCTGCCAGCCCAAGTGGTTGGGCCACAAGCACACACGCACAGCCAGCTTATGCTGGGCTCTCTACGACAGCACCCAAAGGCCCTAGGCCTTGCCCTGGTTTTCCCGTGCGCTACCCCACAAGCCAGCATACGCTGGGCTTGTCCCGTGCACCCCCTCGGCTCAAATCAAACCCAGCTACGGCTAGGACATGATTCCTCACCCGTGTGGCCTGCAGTCCACCCCGAGGCCCTTTTTGGGCCGTGAGTTCTACTCAAGGCACCCATACCGTGCCTTAACCCATGGTACAAAGCCCAAAATCATTTTGGGGCTATAATTTTGATCCAATAATATTATGTTAATATTATTTTGCTTCTACAATCGACCCTGTATGGCCCGATTTATTGAATTAATTAAAAGTGACCTGCAGTCCATTAATCTGATAATGAATCCAAAATTCCTGACCTGAATATCACTTTTGGACATTAACGATTCAATAATTTATCTTTATACTTTGAACCGTCACATACTTTCGTAGTAACGAAGCTCTCACACTTGAGTTCCCGAAGAAACTCAAAGCCACTACACTTAGTTAGTATATTGCATTTTGTGTTTCTTGCAGGAACCTCTCATTATGAACTAATTGTTCATAAAAATACTAAATTGAACCTGTAGTTTCAAATTTAGTGCCTTTGAAACCTGAAGTTTTCATTCAAAACATACCACATGAAACCTGTAGCTTTCATGCATAAATTAAACCAATACATGTCTAAAGAACCTGTATGTTCTACGATATATGTCTATGGCTTACCATACGACTACTCACGTTTTTCCTCCATTTTAGGGACATGTCGAACTTGAACAAGCTCGATTTCACCGCTCTAGAAGTCTCTGGAAGAAACTATCTGAAGTGGGTTCAAGACGTGAAGCTCCATTTAACTGCAAAGGGCATTAGAGCCACCATCAAGACTCTCATCGCCGAAAACCTGTTGACGAAGCTTAGAAGGCTACTGCAATGATCTTCATTCGAAGACACATCCATGATACATTGCAGACCGAGTATCTCGCTGAAGAGGACCCACGCACCCTTGGCTTGCTCTGGCTGACTGTTTCGATCACCAGAAAGACATATACTTGCTTGAAGCAAGACACGACTGGCAGCATCTTCGCTTCCAAGACTTTAAGTCTGTGAATGAATGCAACTTTGAAGTTTGTAGAATCCGTTCTTTGTTGAAATTCTGCAAAGTGGAACTAACCGAATCAGATCTCCTGGAGAAGACCTATTCGACCTTCCATGCCACCAATATTGTCCTGCAGCAACAATATAGGGCACATAAATTCACCAAGTTCTCGGATTTGATCTCTGTTTTACTTCTCGCTGAAAAGTAGAACCAGCTTTTGATGAGAAACCATCAAGCTCGACCCACTGGCTAGCACGTCGCACCTGAAGCGCATGCGACTAATTATCGCAGCCAGAAACAACGATAGACTTTTCGTGGCCGTGGAAATGGGGGACAAACTCAACCACGGGCCCAAGGTCAACATAGTGCCGCACCTAAGGGAAGAATTGCGACCCAGCAGCATCCACCACTTGCCCCTAAGGTCCCAAACTTCAAGAACAAGGGCAAAGCTCCCATTCAGGCTGCTTCTACTGAATAGGACATGTGCTATCGTTGTGGATCAAAGGATCATTGGTCACGCGTATGCCGAGCTTCCCCTGAGGCTATTGCCAAGTATCATTCCCGTCGTGAGTCCAACTTTACACATGTAGATCATCCGGAAGATGCAACTACATCAATGGAGATATCGGATTTCCAGGAGGCGTCAGCACCTATGGACGAATAAATTAGACATGTTTCTAAGGGCATGAACCCCTAGTGGCCGAACCCACTAGGAGTGGCCGGCCCCCTATCCCTATTTTGTTAGGTTTATGGTTTAATTTTGGACAATTTTTCCTAAATGTTTGGAATAATTTGTTTGGTTTTGGTTTGTTTTGAATTATGGATTGTTATTGGAATGGATATTATTTTCTCTAATCGCTTAATTGAATGAATGAACTTATATTTATACATGTGACCAATTCAATCAATTTATTTCTAGGTATGCCTAGTGGGGAAGTTAGTTGTCTGGCAGATATTGCAACCACGCACACCATCTTGCGTGAACGACACTATTTTACTAACTTGATACCTAAGAAAGCTCATTTGACAACTCTCTTAGGCCCATCCAACCTGATTGAAGGATACGGAAAGGCACGTATCATGTTGTCAAATGGTACAATCCTGACCATTAAGGAGGCACTCTATTCTCCACTTTCCGGAAGAACGTTGCTGAGTTTTAGAGATATTCAAGATAATAAATATCATCTTGAAACCACTGAAGACCATGGTTCTGAATTTCTTTGTATCCCTTCGTACGAATATGGCCAGAAGCATATTCATGAGAAGTTGGAACGGCTGCCGAGTGGGTTGTACATCACAACCATTCGGGGCATAGAAGCCCACGCAGTGGCCGACCCTACACTTGAGTTCCAGGACACTTTGTTGCTTTGGCACAATCGTTTGGGACACCCTGGGCGTGACATGATGCGCCGTATCCTCAAATCTTCTCACGGGTATAAGTTACATCCCTATGCTAGGGTTCCGACATGCCAAGCGTGTTCTATAGGGAAGTTGAATATTCAACCCTCCCACACAAAGATTATTCACGACCCCCCTAAATTTCTTCAGAGGATTCAAGGGGACATTTGTGGACCTATCCAACCAACCTGCGGACCATTTAAATATTTTATGGTGTTGGTTGATGCATCGACAAGATGGTCACATGTTTGCTTGTTGTCCACACGCAATGCCGTGTTTGCTAAACTCCTAGCTCAAATCATTAAGCTAAGGGTTCACCACCCTGATTATCCGATTAAGTCGATTCAACTGGATAACGCTTGAGAGTTTACGTCACAGACTTTTGACGAGTATTGCATGTCAGTAGGGATTGATGTGGAACATCCTGTGCCCCATGTTCACACCCAAAACGGCCTGGCAGAAGCTTTCATAAAGCACCTTCAAATGATAGCTCAGACTTTGGTTATGAGAACCAAACTGCCGGTATCTGCCTTGGGCTATACAATACTGCACGCGGCTATGTTGGTCCGCCTGAGACCCATCGCTACCCAACCACATTCACTGTTACAGTTGGTCATTGGATACGAGCCTGACGTCTCGCATTTACGGGTGTTTGGGTGCGCTATTTATGTGCCAATAGCGCCGCCACTACGTACCAAAATGGGTCCTCAGAGAAAAATAATCTATGTCGGTTATGATTCGCCATCAATTGTTCGCTACTTAGAACCCTTGACAGGAGATCTCTTTACCGCACGTTTTACGGATTGTCACTTTGATGAGACAGTATTCTCGTCGTTAGGGGGAGATAAGCATGCTAACGTTCCCGTAGAACGTCGCGAATTGTCGTGGTATGCTTCCACTATGTCTCATTTAGATCCCCGCACTGCCCAGTCTGAAACTGAGGTGCGTCGAATTATAGATCTTCAAAGCATTGCTCAAAGCATGCCAGATGCTTTTAATGATTTAGCAAAGGTGACAAGATCACATATACCCGCTGCAAACACACCTGCAAGGATAGATGTACCCCTTGTATGTCAACAACCCGCCTGGGAAGGCCGGGCCGTCCCCGAAGGTGGGGAAGCCACACCCTCCACGCGGCAAGGTACATTGGCGGCTAGCCAATCATCTGCTCCGACCCTGAAGCATGGCAGACCCCCTGGTTCAAAGGATTCACAACCCCGGAAGAGGAAAACGGCACCAACTAGTGACCCTAGTTTGAATCCGACCATCGCTCACTCATCCGGTCCAACGCATAAGGTTATTCTAGATTACGGCGATGATTCAGACGAAACATGCCGGCCTCCCGAGAATCTCGAGATTTCGGTCCACTACACAATATTGGATGAGGTTTGGAATAGGAATGAGATGATCGTCGATGATGCATTCGCGTACTCCGTAGTTACTGACATCATGCTTAGCAATGACATTGAACCACATTCCGTCAATGAATGCCGACGTAGAACCGATTGGTCAAACTGGAAACAAGCAATCTAGGTCGAACTCGATTTGCTCGCGAAACGTAAGGTATTTGGACTTGTCGTTCCTACACCACCATGCGTGAAACATGTTGGCTACAAGTGGGTTTTCGTGAGGAAGCGTAATGAGAAGAATGAAATAGTGCGATACAAAGCACGCCTCGTAGCGCAAGGCTTTTCTCAGCGCCCTGGAATTGTTTACGAGGAGACGTATTCCCCCGTAATGGACGTCATAACGTTTCGCTACCTAATCAGTTTGGTAGTTTCCGAAAAACTGAATATGCAGCTTATGGACGTGGTAACTGCGTATCTCTATGAGGATCTAGATACGGAAATCTACATGAAAGTTCCAGAATGACTTCCATTGACTGGTTCAAATAGTTCTAGACCACGGAACACTCTCTCAATCAGGTTGAGGAGGTCACTCTACGGATTGAAACAATCCGGGCGAATGTGGTATAACCGTCTGAGTGAATATTTGACGAGTCAGGGTTATGTGAACAATGAACTATGCCCATGTGTGTTCATAAAGAAGTCACAGTCGGATTTGCAATCGTTGCAGTTTATGTCGATGACATGAACCTCATTGGGACTCCCGCAGAGCTTGAGGAAATTGCTGCACACTTGAAATCGGAATTTGAGATGAAGGATCTTGGGAAAACTCGATACTGTCTCGACCTGGAGATCGAGCATTGTTCGGATGGAATCCTAGTACATCAATCGAACTACACCCAAAAGGTGTTGCGACGTATTAATGAGGATAAAGCGAAGCCTTCGAGTACACCCATGGTCGTTCAGACTCTAGATGCTAAACGAGATCCCTTCCGTCCAAAGGAGGATGAGAAAGAGATTTTGGAACCCGAAGTTCCTTACCTAAGTGCAATTGGGGCTTTATTGTACTTGGCTCAGTGCACTAGACCCGACATCTCATTCGCTGTGAATCTATTGGCTAGATACAGCAATGCGCCCACACGCAGGCACTGGAATGATGTCAAAGAAATTTTCCGCTACCTCAAGGGTACTACGGATTTGGGCTTGTTCTATACCCGCAAATCTCCGAGTATTGCCGCCCCTATAGCCCTCGGATTGATTCTCGCCTTGTTGGTTACGCAGATGCTGGATATCTGTCTGACCCACATAGAGCTCGTTCTCAAACGGGTTATGTCTTTACCGTTGGGGACACTGCTATATCTTGGAGGTCTACCAAGCAAACGCTAGTTGGGACTTCGTCTAACCATGCTGAGATTCTCGCCCTGCATGAAGCATCGCGAGAGTGCTTTTGGCTTGAGAGAAGTTATGGAACATATTCGAAGCACTAGTGGTCTTACATCAGTCATTGACCTTCCTACGACGATCTTTGAAGACAATGCAGCATGTATCGAGCAGCTAAATAATGGATACATCAAGGGAGACAACACCAAGCACATAGCACCGAAGTTCTTTTACTCACACCAGCAGCAGCAGCATCAGTACATTGAAGTCAAGCAAATCCGTTCCCAGGACAACCTGGCCGACCTCTTCACCAAGTCGTTGCCCAAGTCTACATTTCAGAAGCTCGTCCAAGGAATCGGTATGCGCAAATTGTCTGAATTGAATCGCTTGTAGTTCTCTTATTTAGAAGTTATGTCTAACTCAGGGGGAGTATCCAGAAGCATACTCACATGATCTTAATGTACTCTTTTTCCTACAATTAGGAGCATTTTTTCCACTGGGTTTTTGCTACCTAACGAGGTTTTAATGAGGCACCCATCCTGGGATGATCATACTCCATTGAGTTCACTACACTCGTTCAGTTTGACATTTGTTTAAGACATTATGCATATTTTCTTACTTTTCCCTTAGTCTATGGGTTTTCCCCATATCTTGGGCTTTACCATAGCGAGGTTTTTGTGAGTTTTTACACATGCATACTTCAAAGTAAATTTGAGACTCGCGATCACCCGTTGTGTCGATGACTTCATCAACTATTCTACCTTATCTGCTGAAGATCTGATGCGATGTTTTGTTGAGTATTTACACACTCAAGGGGGAGTGTTGCAGTCATATTTAGAATAGGAATGTGATTGTGTAAATCCTAGAGAATATGGGAAAGTATCTTATATTCCTATTAGGACTAGATTACCTATTAAATGTTGTAATCCTAAAGGGAAAGGTATTTACCCTTTCTACTACTATAAATCAAGGCACAATGGGGTGAATCAAACACACCTCACAATTAAATCAATCTCTCTTCTCCCTAAAGCTTGCCGCACCCTCTCTCTCACTCTTTCCCTAGATCGCTCAATCAAATAGGCCTACAACAATAAATAGTTTTTCTCTTCCGATCATTTTGGGTTAATTTTTTAGCTCGAGATTATCAAAGAATGAATTTAGGATAATTTTTTTCTTAAAGTAACTTAAAAAAAAAATTATGTAGACTATCCTAATTTAATTTTATGAACATTTTAACCCAAAAACATTTAGATTCCGATAAATATTGAAAAATCACTAAACCAACACCATGAAACTCGTGGAACACTATGAAAGAATATGAATGTCACATCCCAACCCGGGCCCTCACCACATCCTGGGCTCGACTCCGCCGTAGCACGATATTGTCCGCTTTGGGCCCCGGCCACGCCCTCATGGTTTTGTTTTTGGGAACTCACACGAGAACTTCTCAGTGGGTCACCCATCATGGGATTACTCTCGCGCGAACTCGCTTAACTTCAGAGTTCCAATGGAATATGAAGCCAGTGAGCTCCCAAAAAAGCCTCGTGCTAGGTAGAGATGAGAATATACATATAAGGCTTACAGGATCCACATCCCTGGGCGATGTGGGATCTTACAATCCACCCCCCTTAGGGGCCCGACGTCCTCGTCGGCACACTTCCGATTATGGATTGGCTCCAAATTTAATTGTTACATCTTGGCCACAGCCCCCACCACATCCCGAGCTCGACTCCGCCATAGCACAATATTGTCCGCTTTGGGCCCCGACCACGCCCTCACGGTTTTGTTTCTGGGAACTCACGCGAGCAGAACTTCCCAGTGGGTTACCCATCCTGGGAATGCTCTGGCCCATTATCGCTTAACTTCGGAGTTTTTACGGAACCCGAAGCCAGTGAGCTCCCAAAAGGCCTCGTGCTAGGTAGAGATGAGAATATACATATAAGGCTTACAAGATCCACACCCCTGGGCGATGTGGGATCTTACACTTTTTAAAGTAAAAATGTCCTTAACGTTAAAAATGAACAATACCATGAGTGTTTTGTTAGGATTTTTTTTTTTAATTTATGTGATTATCCACCTCATTTGTCATAAAAAATTTCATAATTGATGTGGATTATCCACCTCAACTATCACATAAAATGGTATGAAATTGTGGTATATTAGAAATGGTAAGAATAACATTACTTTTAAAAATTTATATTTATATACATAATTTTTCTACACTAAAAATAGTAGAAGGATTTGAATTCGAAACGCAATAAATTTTTTTCTAAAGTTAGAAATTTCATTAGATTTGAATGTTAACGTTTACATCAGAGAACACAATATTAAACAATTCCTCTGGCTCAACCAGAATTTAAAAATTTATTTGATACAGTCAACATATCCATGAAAATATGCAAAAAATAAGAGAAAGATATGGAAAGGGGAGTTGAAGTCTAAACTTCACTTCACATCGGAGAAACTATGAATTGGGCGAAAATAAACATATATCGTTGATATTTCTGACATATTTATTACATATTGGAGAAACTTTTATATTTCCTCCAAACCAATGTTTGACAATCCCTAAAATTTTATTTTAAATTTCCATCATTTCTATTGGTAGCAACCGATAACTATATTGATATTCAATATTCAATATATCTGTAAATATTTTCACAAATTTTCATATAATCAGGTATGTATGCCGGCGTCGATGAGGTATGTATGCCTTCGAATTGGAGTCGGTGTCATTGATTTTAGTTGGAGAGAGCAATTGTTTGGGCTAAAATAGAGACAGATGGAGGAGCAAAGGGAGACGAAGGAAGATGAGGAGATGGAAGGACGCCGGTGTCGATGAGAAGATGGCGGAAGGGTGGGTACCTTGGTCGTCGGTAAGAAGATGGGGGAAGAGATAATATAACTGGTCTAACTTTTTTTTTTCAACACAAAATAATAAAATTTAACAGTGTTAAGTTTTGGTTAAGTTAGAGGACACATGTCAAAAAAATATAAAGGAGACATAAAAGAGACACGTAATTGGAGACAACAGATCCATGGCCTATTACTAGAGGTAATGAACTCATTTCTATTAACCCCACTTAATCTACCGCACTAACATATATTTATTACATTAAATAAAGATTGAGTCATCCTGCATCATTCTCACTGGTTTGGAAAGAATTCGTCCTCGAATTCAAACTTCCTTGTTCTGAAATCTTCCAAGAATAATGATTCAGCTTCCATTGTTGACTTTGAAATTGAGGTTTTCCACTCAAATCAAACAAATATTTAGAAACCATGAAAAGCTCACGCTCCATAGTCAATCTTGCAATGCACAATTTCTTCTTATTTGTCTTCATCATGCTTACAATATCAACCAAATAATAAAATTTGAAACTTTCAACCCCGATCAAATCGTAGTTTTTATTTTATTTTTATTTATGTGATTATCTGCCTCATTTGTCATAAAATTCTTTTTAATTGACGTGGATTATCCATCTCAACTGTCATATAAAATGGTATGAAATTGTGGTATATTTGAAATGGTAAAAGTAACATTACTTTTAGGGTAAATTACATAGTAGCCCCTCAGGTTTAAGGTCTATTACAACCTCATACAACATCTTTAAAACATTTCACTTTCATACCTCACGTACTATTTTATTTCAAAATAATACAACCGTTACATTTTCCATCTATTGATCCGTTAAGTGCTGACGTGACTGCCACATTTGTGCCACGTGGCAAAAATAATAATTTTTAATTTTTTTTTAAACCTGACTTTTGTAAAAAAATAAATAAATAAAAAATCAAAAGCTGAAGCTCCCCGTGAACCCCTCAAACCAGAAACCCCCCCAAGCCGTCCCGCATTACTTGCTTTCTCAAACCCTCCCTCCTGCCCCTCAGGGACTGTAAGATCCCACATCGCCCAGGGGGCCGGAATGTGACAATTTGGTATCAGAGCCAATCTTTGGCCTGAAGTGTGCCAACGAGGACGTCGGGCCCCTAAGGGGGTGGATTGTAAGATCCCACATCGCCTAGGGGTGTGGATCCTGTAAGCCTTATATGTATATTCCCATCTCTACCTAGCACGAGGCCTTTTGGGAGCTCACTGGCTTCAGATTCCATCAGAACTCTGAAGTTAAGCGAGTTCGCGCGAGAGCAATCCCATGATGGGTGACCCACTGGGAAGTTCTCGTGTGAGTTCCCAGAAACAAAACCGTAAGGGCGTGGCCGGGGCCCAAAGCGGACAATATCGTGCTATAGCAAAGTCGAGCCCGGGTTGTGCTGGGGGCCCGGGCCGGGATGTGACCCGACCCTCCCTCCCCCGCCCCAAACCAGAAACCCAAAAAGAAAACCCCCCCAGCCGACCCGCATCACTTTCCTATTCGGCTTTCCCTGACCCTCCCTCATCTCCCCCCCCCGACCCACCTCACCCAGAAACCCACATCCCTCCCTCCGCACCCACCCTCTTCCCTCTTCTACACACCCCTCACTCCTTAAATCCACACTCATTCCTCCCATCTCACGAACCCGGCGATGGCGACGTAAACGAGATCTGGGCTTTTTTTTTTTTTTTTTTTTTTTTGGGTTGCAGGTAAGGGGTCGGGGGAAGAAGATAAAGATGGGGGGAGAAGAGAGGGGAAGAGGGTGGGGGGAAAGATGAACAGAAGATGAAGATGTGGGAGAAGACGGGAGGACGATGAGGGGTGGGGAAGACGAACTGAAGGGCTTTTTTTTTTTTTTTTTTTTTTTCTGGGTTGCAAGGGGAAGAAGATAAAGATGGGGGAGAAGAGAGGAGGAGGAGGGATAAGGTTTCTGGGTTTGGGGGTCGCAGGGATAAGAGATGAGGAAGAGGGGAATAAGGTTTCAGCTTTTTTATTTTTTATTTTTTTTAATTTATAAGATTCAGGTTTTTTTTTTTTTTTTTTTTTTAAAAATTATTATTTTTGCCACGTGGCACACATGTGGCAGCCACGTCAGCGCTTAACGGATTAATAGATGGAAAATGTAACAGATGTATTATTTTGAAATAAAATAGTACGTGAGGTATGAAAGTGAAATGTTTTAAAGATGTTGTATGAGGTTGTAATAGACCTTAAATCTGAGAGGCTACTATGTAATTTACCCTTATATTTATATAGTTTTGCAGTCCTATTAGATTAGGAATGTGATTGTGTAAATCATAGTGTAGGTAAGGATATCTTAGAATATTCTCTAGGGTTAGATATTATCTTATTAGAGTTATAATCTTATTTAGGTAAGGAATTAAGTTTCTCTACTACTATAAATAAAGACACAATGGGGTGGGAACACACCTCACAATTACACATCTCTCTTCTCTCTCTATGTGCCACACCCTCTCTCTATAATTGTTCAGTAAATTATGCCTACAACATATATATAATTTTTCTACAATAAAAAAGTAGAAGAATTTGAATTTGAAACGCAATAATTTTTTTTCTTTCTAAAGTTAGAAATTTGATTAGATTTGAATGGTAACGTTTACATCAAAGAACAAAGTATTAAACAATCTCTCTGGCTCGGCTCAACCAATTAAAAATTTATTTGATACGGTAGACATTTCCATGAAAATATGCAAAAAATCAGAGAAAGATATAAAAAAGGGGGTTGAAGTCTAAACTTCACTTTACATTGTTAATTAGGCTAAAATAAGCATATATCGTTGATATTTCTAACATATTTGTTACATATTGGAGAAACTTTTATATTTCCTCGAAACCAATGTTTGACAATCCTTAAAATTTTATTTTTAAATTTCCATTATTTCCATTGATAGCAACCTATATTGATATTCAATATTTAGTATATCTTTAAATACTTTCACAAATTTACAAATCGACATTTCTACCGATAAAGATATTTTAAACACTGAGCTCAACACAATCCCATTCCTAAAGGCCATCCTCCCTCGAAACAACGGTAAAAGCGGAGACACGTTATCCACGTTTGTGAAATAATTGACAGACTTTTGGTTTCGCGGGCCACAGTTTCTTTGAAAAAGAGCTGCAGAGCATATCTCAAAAAATATTAGACTGTTGCAGTCCTATTGGAATAGGAATGTGATTGTGTAAATCCTAGAGAATATGAGAAAGTATCTTATATTCCTATTAGGAGTAGATTACCTATTAAATGTTGTAATCCTAAAGGGTAAGTAATTAACCCTCCCTACTACTATAAATAAAGGCACAATGGGGTGAGATAACACACACCCACAATTACACATCTCTCTTCTCTCTCAATCTTGCCGCACCCTCTCTCTCTTTTGGCCTCCATAATTGTTTCAGTAAATTATGCCTACAACACGTTATCAGCACGCTCTTGACGCTGCGCTAAAGTGAGTTTATTCTTCAATCAGGGGAGTATTACGTTTTAATCATTCTTTTTATGATTAATTTATTGTTTCATTAAATTGATCTACATGCTATTGATTCAATTTAATTTTTCTATGTTGAACGTGAACGTGATACAACGCATTGGAGATGCTATTCCGGTTTTCTGCGAAGGAACTTCTACAAATTCAAAGGCTTTTGTTGTTTTCTACTACTCAGGTACGCTTAAAATAAAGTAAGATATTTGAAACAACCCATGAAGCATGAAAACATTCCCCATGATGCATGAACCCCCTATGTTTACATTTTCCTTCCGATATATATATTCATATATTCATATATATATTTGTTTCATGCATCGTACAATTAAATTGTTATGTGGAATTTGTGAGTCAAAGTATCAAATTAAATTAGAAGCAAATTAGGATTTTTAAACCCTAGGTTCGAAAAAAAAAAAAGAAAAAAAAGAGAAAAAAAAGGGGGGAACATGGTACGGCACCACAGTCGGCATAATCGCTGGCCTGAAGCCCAGCTAACCATGGCAAAAACCAAGCCTCGGCCTGGAATCAATCACGATTGGGCCTGCAGCCCTCCACGCCACCGACCAACAATTTATTTGCTGAACTTGTCTGGCACCTCCAATTGCAAGGCTTAGGCTTGCTTTGCACAATGGGCTTTTGTTTCATGGACCAACCTTGAAAATAGCTCCGCCAGGTTCAAATCACACCTGGGCCCACCATTTCCCCTCGGCTTGCCCTGCTGATTGCAGCACATTGGGCTTTCTCTTTTCAGCCCGTGACTGCAGCAAGCCTCCAAAGCTTGTTTTGCAAGTTGTTGGGCTGCCTGCAGCAGCCTTACACGGCCCAATGCAAGCTTGTAGCTTGCACACGCTAATTGGGCTGCCCCGTGTGGCTTTCCCAAGCCAAAATTGGCCCCTTTTTGCTTCAAGCTGCACCCAACCATGGGATGCCCACGGCTAAGCTCAATGTGGGCTATATTCTATTTATTTCTTGGCCCATAGCCAATCATATGACCTCGAATGTCATTATCTTGCTTCTACAATCGACCCCGAATGGTCCCGATTTATTGAATTAATTAAAAGTGACTTGCAGTCCATTAATTTGATAATGAATCCAAAATTACTGACCTGAAGATCACTTTAGGACATTAACAATTCAATAATTTATCTTTATACTTTGAACCGTCACATACTTTCGTAGTAACGAAGCTCTCACACTTGAGTTCCCGAATAACCCCAAATCCACTACACTTAGTTGGTATATTGCATTATGTGTTTCTTGCAGGAACCTCTCTTTTATTAACTAAATTTTCATAAACTAAATCGAATCTGTAGTTTCGAATTTAGTGCCTTTGAAACCCGAAGTTTTCATAAAACAATACACCCATGAAACCATGTCTTAGAACTCGAATGTTCTAACTATGATGCATATGGATGTTTCATTCCCATAGCACCAATCACAATCTTGTTCCCTCCAATTCAGTAGATTGTCGAACCGTCACAAGTTCGATTTTCCTGAGTTGAACGTTTCTATTAGAAACCACTTAATGTGGGATACAAGACGTGAATCTCCCATTGACTATTAAGAAGCTGAGAAACCATTGAAGCCAATAATGGCATGGAAGAGCTGAATAAGCCTCCGCCATGATCTTCATTCGAAGACTTATGCCCGAAGCATTACAAATGGAAAGACCTCCCGATCGAGGATTCCATGGCTCTTTGGCTCGCTCCTACGGACTGTTTAATCATGAAAGACATTGCCTAAAGCACACCATGATTATGTCCATGAATGTGTACAATTCTGAAGTTTATAAATCTGATCGAATTTTGACTGGAGAATATTTTTCTCGTCCTTCCATGTTTCTATAGAAAGCAGAAGTTTACCAAATTCTTGAATCTGATTACTACCACAAACGAGAGAAAGGTATGGACCCAGTTCGGCTGGAGTCTACCAAATGGCTCAACCCAGTTCGGTCAAAGCCTACTGAACCCAAGTTTGGGCCTGTCTATCTCATAATCCAATTTCGAGTTTGTTTTTACAACATATGGTAGAATCAGGGCTAGCCAAGGTGTGGCATCATGCCCGAAGCATGATCCTTGGTACCTAAGACCTAAAACTTCAAGAATAAAGAATAATATTCCCCAACCTTAACCCTGCAGAATCTATTTCCGTCCCGATGGAATAGATTATTGGTTATGCACCTGTTCGTGCCCCTACCAATATTGTTAAGGAGTACCAATCTAGTAGTCAATATGTGAGACTGATTTTGCTCCACCAAACATCGTTGGAAAAGCAAAATTTTGACATTAATGGCCTTTTGGCCGAATCCCCCTAGTAACTTTGCTTACTTTGTGAACATTTTTCTATGTTCTTGGATTCAAGTTTGGTGTATGTTTTACTTATGGATAATCTTATTGATATTGTCCTCGAATATGAGTTAATTGAATCATGTTTCTTAGTACATGTGACTGATTCAATTAAACACGTGATTAGGTTGGAATGTGGGAAAGTTAGTTGTCTGGATGAATGCGTATTACGCACACTAACTTTACACCTAAATCACATCTCTAACAACGACTTCAGGTCTATCCAACCTGATTAAGAGCAATGGCACGCTCCTCGTTGTATGAATGGTACTGAATCACCATTTACGGGACCTTAAATTCTCCCTGACGATGAGTTTTTAAGGATATTCGAGACGACAATGATCATAAATGAAACCACTGGAGAAAATAGAGTGAAATATCTTTGCACCACCTCCAAAAATGAGCCTGAAGCTTTGATTTGGGGCCAATGGGTTGTCTCCCAACTCGAAACACGCCATATATGGCCGGCCTAGAGCCTGGTGATTGAGTAGTTTACATGCTTTGGCACGACCTTTTGGGACACTTAGGTCGATCAATGATGCTACAACGCATCTCCTTACCCGAAGTAAGGATCTTGTGCCTACAAGTGCACTTTGCCAAGCATGCTCATTAAGGAAATTGATTTTTATATCATTCCTTGCAAAGATACGACACGACTCTCTTTTCACAGTGGATTCAAGGGAATATATGTGGACCAATCCAACCAAAATGCGGACCATAAAGACTTATGGTTTTGGTTGATGAATCGACAAACTAGGTCACATGTTTGTCCACACACATTACTGCTAAACCTCTTGGCCGATTAAGGGCTCACCACCCTACTTATCCCTTAAGGTCCTGGAGACTGGATAATGCTAGAGAGTTTATATCGACGGTTTTCGATAAAGTATTGCATGTCATTTTGGGTTTCTAATTGAACATCGAATTCCCATGTTCACCCCAAATAGCCTCGCCTAGCGATCATAAAGCGCAATTTAAATGATCGCTCGAATTTTGGTAAACGTACCAAGTTTTCGGTTTCTGCCTAGGGCTATGCAATCCTTGTATGCAGTAATGTTGGTCAGCCTTGAGGCCCACTGCCACCCAACCTATATGACGTTACAGTTAGTTACTGGGTACGAACCTGATGATTTTCGTATTTACGCATTTGGGTGCGCATTCCATGTGCCAAGTTGCGCCGCCACAACTTACCACCATGGGTCCTCAAAGAAGGATGTGTATCTTTTGTCGATCATGATTCTCCTTCACACTAGCTCTCTTCGAGCCCTTGCACGCGATCTCTTTACCGCTCATTTGCGGGTTGTCACTTTAATGAGACAGTCTTCCCGCCGTTAGAGGGAGATAAGAACGCCAACGTTCCTGTAGAACGGCGTGAATTTGAGTGGACGTTACCCACTATGTCTCATCTCGATCCCCGTACTGCACAAGTGTGATAAGCAAGTGCGATGAATTCTAGATTTCAAAATGTTGCTCCAGACGCATTCCTCTGATCTAGCTAAAGTGACAAGATCATATACCAGCTGCAAACATGCATGCAATGATAGACGTACTTAACGGACGTCGAGTCAACATCCCTGGAGGATGTGCCGCCCCTGTTGGACGGTTTGGACGCTCCTGTTGGACGGTCTGGTACATCGGCGGATAGCCAATCAATCTGTCTTGGCCTGGAGCACGACATATCATTCGGTTCGTAGGATTCACTTCCCTAGAAGAGGAAGACACGACACAACAATGAATCTGAACTCGATCGCTGTCTCAAATCATTTCCATCTCATGAGATTAATCCGGATTACTCCCAAGACATGAAGTTCTTGGTCCAGTATACTAGTTTGGGTGAGCTAAATGGAATTGAAATGAGATTATCATCGATGATGTTTTCACTTATATGGTAGCTACAGACATAAATGAAAAGCGATGATATCGAATCGTGTTCCGTTGATTAAGTGACAACGTAGAACTGATTGGACAACTAAAGTTACAATCAAGGTCAAATTCCTTACCAAAGTGTGTATTGGACCCGTAGTTCCTACACTGCCCAAGGTAACCTTATTGTGTTACAAGTGGGAAAGGAAGCGTTATGAGATGAATGAAATAGTGCGATATGATGCACGTCTTACGGCGCAAGGTTTCTCTCAAACGTCCTGTGATTGATAGCAGCATTATGAAATGTGGTTAGTGTTTCTCCATGGGGATATAGATACGGAGATTGACATGTAAGTTCTCGAAGAATTACATGGACTGGTTCAAATAGTTCCAAACCACGAAACACCTTCTTAACTCGTTTTGAGGCGTTCACTTATGGATTGAAAAATCTGACGGATGTGGTATACCCGTCTACGTGATTATTTGATCAGTCAGGGATATGAATTATGCCCTTGCGTGTTAAACTATAAAGTCTTATTCCAAATTGCTAGAGTTACAGTTTATGTCGTTAACACGAATCTCACTAAGACTCTGGAAGAGCATGAGAAAACTGCCTCGCACCTGAAGATGGAATTTGAGATGAAGGATCTTAGGAAAACTCGTTCATGCCTTGACCTGAAGTTGAAGCATTGTTCTGACGGTATTTTGGTCTACCAGTCGAACTACACCCTGAATGTGTCACCTTTGAGTATACATTTGATCGTCTATACGTTATATGCAAATGAGACTCTTGAAGAGGCTATGGAATCCGAAATTCCATATCTAAGTTCAACTTTGCGCTTCATTGTACTTAGCTCATTGTATTTAGACAGGACATCTCAGTCGTTGTTGATCTTGGTAAAGATGCAGCACCGCGCCTACACGCAAACACTCAATTGATATTAAAGACGTTCCCTGCAGGTACTACAAATTTGGGCAAATCAAATCCCAACGCATCTCGAGCGGATCCAACCCCCCTGATCCTAGGAATGATGTTTGCCTTGTTTGTTATGCTGACGCAGGTTACTTATCAAACCCGCACAAGGCAAAATCCCCGAATGGTTATGTCTTTACCATTAGGGATATCGCAATATCTTGGAGGTCCACGATATGACCTTAGTTGCGAAATCTTTGAATCGTTCCAAGACTCACCTCACTTCACTACGCCACACGTGAGACATGGTTAGGAGTTCTTGTTGAGCATATTCGAAGTACTTGCTGTGTTTTCATCCATCGTTGAGTCCCAACGACGATTCATGAAGACTATGCGGCATGTATCAACCCGACCAAGCCATGATACATCAACGAAGCCAACGCCAAGACATATTGCGTCTACATCTACATCAGCAAAGCATCAGGAGATTTGAAGTCATGCAAGCCGATCTCAGACAACCTTGCCAACCTCTACACGACGTCACTGCCGAAGTCAACCTTCCAGAAACTTATCCAAGGAATCGGTATGCGCAAATTATCTGAATTGAATCGCTTGTAGTTCTCTTATTTAGAAGTTATGTCTAACTCAGGGGGAGTATCCAGAAACATACTCACATGATCTTAATGTACTCTTTTTCCTACGATTAGGAGCATTTTTCCCACTGGGTTTTTGCTACCTAACGAGGTTTTAATGAGGCACCCATCCTGGGATGATCATACTCCGTTGAGCTCACTACACTCGTCCAATTTGACGTTTGTTTTAGACATTATGCATATTTTCTTACTTTTCCCTTAGTCTATGGGTTTTCCCCATACCTTGGGTTTTACCATAGCGAGGTTTTTGTGAGTTTTTACACATGCATACTTCAAAGTAAATTTGAGACTCGCGATCACCCGTTGTGCCGATGACTTCATCAACTGTACTTGTTTCATCACTGAAGACCTGATGCGCCATTTACTTGAGTATTTACACACTCAAGGGGGAGTGTTGCAGTCCTATTGGAATAGGAATGTGATTGTGTAAATCCTAGAGAATATGGGAAAGTATCTTATATTCCTATTAGGAGTATATTACCTATTAAATGTTGTAATCCTAAAGGGTAAGTAATTAACCCTCCCTACTACTATAAATAAAGGCACAATGGGGTGAGATAACACACACCCACAATTACACATCTCTCTTCTCTCTCAATCTTGCCGCACCCTCTCTCTTTTTTGGCCTCCATAATTGTTTCAGTAAATTATGCCTACAACATAGACCACGTTTTCCTTTTTTTCATAAAAAATAATTTCTTGTGTCCTATTTGCAGTGAAGATAAGATATCCCTTGGATTCTCGCCGGATCCCTTCTCTGTGGATCTTAGGGATCAACGCAGGTGGACCGTTGATCAAAAATCATGCAGTCCAAATTAAATATTTTTTATATTTTTAAAAGTAAAGCAATCTCGTTTTGAGTGAAAAATATAAAAAAAGAAAAAATTGTGGCCGCACGATTTTTAATCAACGGCCCACGTGCGTTGATCCCTAGAATCCCGAGGAAGTGGATCCGGCGAGGATCCAAATCCATCCAGAAATGGTCCTGTCTGGAATTGTCCTGTTTAGATTTCAAACGTCATAACATGTTTTCTGTCCCTTTGGTATATATTGAACCATCTCCAACCCTAAAGCTAAATTCCAAATAAGGAAATGCCAAATGCTAAAACTATTTTAGTCTTTTTCTTCTTTCTTAACATTTAAAAAAAAAAAGAAAGATATTTTATACAAGTAATCTTAATTTGTTTTTATGAATATTTTAATTTAAAAGTTGTAAAATTTCGACAAATATGAAATTTATTAAACCATCCATTGAGCTCGCAAATTACATTTAACTTCTTTTACACACAAAACGCATGAAAAACACGTATGAAAGACACCAAATACATCACACAAGAGAGAGGATTGGTGACGGATTGAATGGGGGAGACGGGAGAGCAGAAATCTGGGGAAAACAAAAAATTTAAAAGCAGCGGTTGCATCACAAAGGTCACTGATATGATGGTTGATTCCAGAGTCAAAAATTCAAAGTGGCATACAGCTACTTGCTTGTGTGCCCTGCTAGTTTTTATGGTCGATATGAATTTTGATGTGACCTTAACATTATTTTTTTTTTGTTTTTTGGACGAAAGACGCTTATAAGATATTTGGAGACCAAAAAAATATTAGGACATGTTTAGTTACAACAAATATGAATTTAAATTATTCTGATTTTTAAATTTCATGCGTTTAGTCTAAAATATAGGTAAAGGAATCATTTTACTCTTTAATTTTTTTTCTGCGTTTATTTATACGTAAGGAATCGAAAGAGTATAAGTTTGTTATTGAAATTTGTAATCAAATATCTAAAAATCAGTAATTAGATCAACAAGGAGGAACTAGTTGATTTGATTTTCTTTTCGTACTTTGCCTACTTTTAACCACTCTAATTCTCTCATTTTCTCATTTTTGTTAAGTAAACATGTATTTGTGATTGCAATCTTTGAAAATCTCCACAAATATGAACTGGGGAGCGAAGCTCTCACTTCTCATTCTCGCTATTGGTATAGGCCCACTTTTTAATTTATAAGCAAATGTAATCCCATACTCTTTATTTCTTCATGTTGTGTTTCACACTTGGTTTAGGCTAGTTGACGATAGTAATATATCCGTTTTCTAATACATGAGTTCGAAACTCTCTTTTTGTTGAATGTAATTTAGAATTGTTTTGTGAACAAAAAAAATTTGACCAAGGAAATGGTTTATAACTTAAGTGATTAAGTGCATTACTACTGCATATGGTCTTAGGTCCAATTTCAACCTCCCCCAATACGGTTTCTATAGAAAATGAAAACCTTTGCAAAAGTATCAAACAAAAACAATGACTTGTAATTCATGTAATTAAGAGCAAATGCCTCGCACCCTAAGTTCAATATTATGTTCTATTTATGCTCCTCAATATTTGCTTGTATAACAGATAGAAGAAGAAAAAATAAGGATTTTTATCACAAATTGTCCTATATCATCACTTTGGTCCCTCAATTTGAAAATCAATATATATCGTCCCTAAATTTGACTACCACACATCAATGTAGTCTCTGCCGTCCAAATCCGTCAAATTTTCTGTTAGTCTGCTGATGTAGCAAAAACTCACACAACCAATATTTTGATGCCACGTAGACTATACCTAAAAGATTTCACTTGTTTGTAGTTAAAAAAAAACAATTAGAAACCAAATAAATAAATAAAAACAAAAACAAAAACCCAACGACATCTCCTCCGCCCCGTCCGCCCATCTGCCACACCCATCCACCCCAAGCCAGTCACACCCCGTCGACGAAATTGGCGAGGAGGGAGATCGGAGCAAATTCTAAGCTACCCAGAATTGGTTGGTGCAATTGGGTTGGTGGGTATTCGAATCCATTAATGGCGTGCTCTGTTTGGCAGTGTGGGGATTTGAATTATAGGCACGCATTATCTGCAAATTGAGCTCAGCTCTCTTCAAACCTTCAAGCTTCAATCTTAAATCTTAAATCTTCAATCTTTAATGGCAGAATGGTAAAATGAAAGAAACCCAGGAGAGAAAAAAAGGAAAACAAAAGAACCCAGATGCTAGATTGGGTAATGAGGAGGCAAAGGCGCTGAAGAGGGCAAAACTCTTAGCTAGAGTTGAAGATAAACAGAGCATTTGTAATTAATTGAAACCTTGAAGTCTGTTGCAATAGAGGTAGAGACTAGAGAGAGAAAGATGCAGATTGCGAAGCAAAGACAGAGAGATTGACTGCAAGGCTCACAGGTAGCTCAACGGCGTAACGCCACCGGGGTGTGGCTGGGCTTGGGGTGGCGGGTGAGTGTGGCTGATGGCGGATTGGGCTGGGGCGATATGGCTGGTATGGTTTTTGCTTTTCAATTTAAATTTTAATTCATTACAAAACAAAATTATTTTACTTGGTTTTTAATTGTTTTTTAAACTTTAAAAAAGATTTTTTTTTGCCACGTCAGCGATTTAACAAAAAATTTGACGGATTTAGACAAGGAAAATTTTATTTAAACTCATTTAACCTCTTTTTACACCCAACTTAAATTTTAAATGTTAATTGTCTATTTTATCCTATTGCATAATTACTATTAAGTACAAAATGAAATTAATAATAAAACTCAAATTTATCAATAAACCCAAACACTATAATTAAATCATACGATCAATCTTTGTTTATCCTACGTTTATTCTAGCTAAAACCTTAATAGCTCTCATAGAGAAAAATAAGTTTTTTTATTGATGGATGGTGATTTTGAAGTTTTGAATCCTTCAACCAAGGTATGACTCAATTTATGAATTTTTTGTTCGTTTGATTTCAATTTTTTAGAGAGTAGAAGTTACTTTACTGTAAATTTTTTTCAACAAATACAACGAAAGCATCCTACCTTCTGCTAAAACAGCAATGAAAGCATTCAACGATGAAAAATGTCAATTGGCAAACAACAGAAAGAAGTGAAACTCTATGCTCATTTCTTGCGGTTCTGAAGCAAAAACCATGATTCCTTCTTTCCCAAGTCTGTTACGAAAACCCACCAGGCTCGAAGGTCACACGAATTTGTAAGGAAGCATTTCCTGCAGGATCGATACAGAGCTTCTATGGAAACAAATATTGATCATGTCATTCAATCTCATATTCTCTCAAGAGGAGACTCATCCGCATGATCATCTACCAGCCATAGATCATAATCATGGAAGCGTTTTATCTTCTTCTCAAAACCCAAGATATAATTATTGTGAATTATAACATGCATCCCTTTAGTTTCTCGCACCCACGTCTTGTTCTTAAAGTATAATCCTTCAGGTTGGGAATGCTTCATGTGGCAGCAAGAAGAGATCCACTTTGTTAACGAGTTTGTTGTCTAATGCCCAGTTAAAAGCAGGTTGATCATTTGCTTTTTCTCTCTGGACCATGGTTGATCTTTAAGTTCCTCCATCCACTTCTTAATAACTATCTTTAAGTTCATGTAGGTAACAATTGAATTATCAGTTTTTGTGTTGTGGAAAACCATGCAAAGAACTTAGGTCTAAACACATCAAATTTAGCTTCTAAAAATCAAATGGGTGTAAAAATAAATCCACATATTGAATGGGTTTATGGGGGTATATTAGGTATTCAATTTGGGTTTAAAGAGATATTAATAGTTTAGTTAAAAATTAAATGGATGCAAAGAATAAGTTTGGTGTAGAAATAGATTAGATGGATTTAAATAAAATTTCCCTTTAGACGACATAGACTACATTGATGTGTGGTAGTAAATTCAAGGACAAAATTGATAGATTTTGAAATTGAAGGATTACAATGATGAATTGGGTCAATTTTGAGAAATATTTATGATAAAATCTTGGAAAATAAACATCATAGCCAAAACCGAAAACAGCATCAAACATAACCGTAGCAAAAGAAGCCATAAAAAGTAGGAAAAAGTTTCAAAGCAAAATAAAAGTAAAGGCATATAATTTCTTTTTAATCAAACAATATCATTAGTGAATTAAATATCACCTGCAACTGCAAGCAAAGGCATATATGCATTTGTACTAAATGGGACACAAAGAAAGGTTGCCACTAGTCAAAGATAGGAGTCAAAGATAGGAAAAGAGTTCACTAATTATGGTTTTGTTTGTCATTAGATGCTGTAAAGGGGATTATGATTCTCTTCCTTCCTCTTTTTATACATTTCTATCCCCTTATCTCACATTATTTATTTTATCTTTCTCTTTCTATAAAAAAATTCATATAAAATGTTAACATGATTTAACCATGACCGTTCAAATAGGAGGGGAGGGAATGAGAAAAAAAGAAGAAGAAGAGATAATCTTACTCCCTGTAAAGGTGTTCTCCCCACAGGAAGAGGATCCTCTCCGGACCCAAACCCTCCGGAGCCTCCGGATCTTCCTTCTTCTTCTTTATTTTCCCCTGCAACATTCACCATCACTGCTGCAAACAAACCTAAACGTGCCGCTGCAAATATACTGCTGCAAACGCGATGGAGGTGAGCGTGCAGCACGAGAACTCACGGAGGACGCCAGGCCTTTCGTCGCGGTGGCTGCAGCTGTTGATTTGAGGATGGATGCTTGCAGGATGTTCTCGCAGCGGCTAAGGAAGGAGCTTGGATGGAGCGATTCCGGTGATGTTGATGTGCTTCGGTAATTGCAGATGAGAGTGGGGAAGATGAGTTTTCAGCCGCACGATTCATTTACGGACGGCTGAGATTTGGTGATGCGGAGGATCCAGATATAATGGATCCGGCGAGGATCCTAGTCCCTCCCCACAAGGGTGTGTCGATATTTTAAGTAATAAATAGGTGTAGGATAATGTTTCGTTCAATTATGAACTGTCCCTACAATTGAACACAATTTTTAAAACATTGTCAACCAGAAGAGATTTGGATTTTGGACGTGGGAAAGGGATCCTCTCCATATCCCTACCACTAAGTCCACCCATCCGAACCTTTGAAATTTGATTCAACGGCTATATTATTATAATTTTTAAAGGGGCACCCTGTTTGTAGCCGTTGGATCAAATTTCAAGGACCCGGATGGATGAACTTGATGGACTTGGTGAAAGGGATTTGAAGGTGATCAATGCAAACAAAAAGAGAGTATTATTATAATTACAGAGCCTTTATCCAAAGGGATACTCATTTTTTGGTAAAAATGGGGACTAATTGTGGGGTCCTTATACATCGAACTTCAACAATCTAGACAGTCTATTATTTAAGTCTTCATTCAGAGATCATCCTTGCAAAAAATCAATTCAATCCAAAACCATTTACTCATTTGATTGCCCTGATGAAATTTCAATGTTTCTTGAAACATAGTGTTCGTCAATTTCTTTGAACTCAATTAGGTGCCTCAAACATTTTCTATTTGGCTAATATTTTACAAGGATGGTCTATAAAGTGCAACTTGAAAAATAGGTTCGGATCGTTGAAGTTTGATGTGGGATGAGCTTCACAACTAATCTCTATTTTTACCAAAAAATGGGAATCCAATTGAATAAAGGGCCTGATTATAATTATTGTAAGTGGTGGATTTGCTTTAGTGAGTAGGGATTTCTGTTCCAATTCTTATTTTTCGAGTTCAAACTATCTTCTTTTCTTTTGGGATGTAATATCCGCACACTTCTTTTTACTTCTCACATATCATTTTAATTTTTGATTGTCAGATCAGATGAATTAAAGAAAATCAAATGACACAATTAACAAAAAGTGTGTAAGAAGTAAAAATGAGTGTGTGAATTACACATACACACCCCTTTCTTTATATCTAGTTTAGATTAGTCGTATCACTTATACAAAAGTGTCAGTATTAAAGAATTATTGTCATGTCTATTGACTCGAAATGAGTTGGAATGGATATTAAGGGTATGAGAAATGATTTTTACACATTTTTTAGCCGCTTTTACACATTTTTGTTTAATTATTATCGTTAATTTCGTTTGATTTATTCAACCCGTTGATTATAAATAATAAAAGTGTGTAAAAAGCTACAAAAAATTATTTGAAAATCACTTCCCTTAACCTGTTTCGCTTCCTAACTTATGTTTGCTAACATAAGATATTGGTAGCATTTCGATTCTTTGCTATCCTTGCATTTACTTCATACAAAGAAAAAAAAAATTATGTAGCTCTCAGCCTCTCAGTCTCATATGTGTAATACGCAAACTAATACTTAAAAAACTAACAATTAGATTGAGTTGGTAAGAAAATTTGACCATGATCTAATTCTGCAGTCAAGGACTCTCATGACATTTTATTTTTCAAAAAAGAGAAATCCTAAGAAGGCAAAGTGAAACTCTTCTCTGTCATCTTACAATTTAACGTTAGTTTTCATATTGATATTATAAAACATTGTATCAAAACATGAAGTGACAAAAAATTCGTAGACAATTATACTTTTTAAAGACCTTCCTTGCCATTTCATTTCAACAAAAAAAAAAAATCATATGTGCCCTAAATTTTCACGTGGTAGTATTGTAGTATTGCAGACTTACAGGGGATGAGGATCATCTTCAGACTCTCTTTGTGGGGATCCTAGATCCTAGGGATTTTCATATCATGGCCGTTCATAATATATCGTGCGATCAGTTTTCGTTAGATACTATTTGTGTTTAATTTTAAATAAATAAATTTAAAATAATTTATAATTTTACATCTAAAATAATTTATAATTTTACGATGTAAAATAACGGTTAGGATGTGAGGATCTCTAGGATCCTCACAACTTGAATCCGAATGGGATCGAAATCCACTTGGAGGAACGGAAATGCAACGTGTCGACATCTCAGTCAAATAGTTTTATTTGTTCTGTTCTCTTCCTTTATGTCTAAAGAACTTTGCCAAATCGCATCCAATGAAACCGGCCGACGATTTAGACAATAATAATAAATAAATATTATCAATAATGAGTACAAGAGTAAGTCAATAATTACCGCATCAAAGACTAAAAAAATTATTTAGTGCTTAAACCTGGTTTGAAAATGTATATAAATATGGCATAGGACGTATGTGTTGGGCACATTTGGGTTTTGATCACTTCTAACAGAGATGGAGAGCTTCTTCAGCTTCTTGTCTCTGAAAGCTGCGTTCTTATTGATTTTCTTAGCGAATTTCTCAACAGGTCATAAACATTACATGAACAAGGAGGGAGGTGATGGAGTGCAACCACTTTCCAAGATTTTAATCCACAAAACCGTGAACGCGATTCACGAAAAGGCGTCCGTTCATGCGTTCCCTCTAGTTCTCGGCACCACGGTAACGTCATCAACTGCAATTTTGTATCACATTTGTTCGTCGCATTGATAAATATGCGGTGCAAAAATAGTTATGTTCTGAAAAATAATATAATGATGTTTTTGGTTCATTTTCTGTTTTCAGGGGAAGGATTATGAATGGGTAGCTGTGAATGTTGTTAGTCCTAATCCTTCTGCTAATGATTGGTTGGGAGTCTTTTCTCCAGCAAAATTAAAGTAATGTGCAATTTTTCCACTCTCTAATTATTAATCAAGTTCATTTCATCCCTTAGATTTTTTATAGGGTTGAGATTTAAAAATGTCATTTCAGTTCAATATACTTGGGTTTTTGCTTTTCTTAATGATCTTCCACTTTCTAATATTTTGGCTCTTTAATTCAAGGCCACAAATGAGCTTCCCTCTTCTTAGTTGTTTGATTCATACATGCAGCAAATTATTCAATTTTCTTTGTAATACGTACTACTAAGTACTGATTAATCTAAAAAATCAATAATTATATTCTAATGTAATAATAACATAATCCATTAACTCAACTATTCATAAAAATGATCAATTTACTAATACTTGAGAGCGTGCAAAAGACATTTTTTGAATCACAATGTGTTACTCGCGATTTACATGTTTTAAATTTATTTATTAATGTAGATGAAAATGAATAATAAATACATTTAATAAAAGCGGCCTTTCAATTTTCATCTACATTTTATTGAATTTACATTAAGATTCGAAAAAATAATATTTAATAAACAACTGATTGCTAGCACATTGTGAGGCTAAGCCCACTCCCTACCCTTAGTGTAGCTAACATCGTTTGGTAAAAAAAAATGATAATTTAACAACTAATTGATTCACATTATTATGCGCGTGCGAAAAACTTTTTTATAATTGGCACTACTCACCTCCTAAGTGTTTAAAAATTGAGAAATAATATTTAATAAACAACCGCATGCAAAAGACATTTTTTGAATCACAGCACGCTAAGCGCGACTTAGACATTTTAAATGTATTTATATGCTTGAATTGCTTCAATATTTTTTCATTTCGTTAATTTTTTTTATTACCGACGCTACGTGCCTCTTAAGATGTTTTAAACACAACATTCATGATTTTTCTTTTTTTTATTGTATTTTTCTTCCCCATCACGTGGACACTATCAACTTTGTCATTTGTTTATTATTTTCTCTCTTCCCTTTCATTTTTTTAGTATTTTCTCTGATGAACAGTGGAGAGTAATGTGATGAACAGTGGGGGTCATGCATGAGACAAAATTTTTGGTGTCACCCACTTTGACAAAAATAATTGGACCAAACTGCCCTTCAGCCAAAAAAATTCAAAACCTACCCAAAATAATATATCAAATTATGCAAGGGTAAATTGGTAATTTGGTCATTATAAAATCTGCTCTCCACTGTTCATCAGCCCGCTCGCTTTATATATAGACTAGCCTTCATGCACGCGCTCATGCGCGTGCAGAATACATTTTTTAAATCACGGCGTGCTACGCGCGATTTACACGTTTTAAATATATTTGAAGTAAATGAATAATCTTAGATCATGCTACAAGAAATCCCTCATAAACCAATTAAAGCAGTTGATTTCACATAATAAAATCGATCTCTGTAGAATTTACAATAAGAATAGAGAAAATAATATTTAATGAACAATTGATTGAATCACATTATTGTTAGCTCATTGTGAGGCTAGGCCCACCCCCTCTCCCTTAGTGTAGACTAGCCTTCATGCACACGCTCACGCGCGTGCAGAAGACATTTTTTAAATCACGGCGTGCTGTGCGCGATTTACACGTTTTAAATATATTTGAAGTAAATGAATAATCTTAGATCATGCTAGAAGAAACCCATCATAAACCAATTAAAGCAGTTGATTTCACATAATAAAATCGGTGTCTGTAGAATTTACAATAAGAATAGAGAAAATAATATTTAATGAACAATTGATTGAATCACATTATTGTTAGCTCATTGTGAGGCTAGGCCCACCCAATCTACCTTAGTGTAGATAATATCGTTTGTTAAAAAAAATTATTTGACAACTAATTTAATCACATTATTATCTGCTTGCGAAAGACCATTTTTATAATCGGCATTACACACCTCTTAAGATGTTTTGAACGTGTTTAAAAATAGAGAAAATAATATTGAATGAACAACTAATTGAATCACATTATTGCTAGTCTATTATGAGGCTAAGCCCACCCCCTCCTCCTTAGTATAAATAATGTCGTTTGTTAAAAAAATAACAACAATCATTAAACAACTAATTTAATCACATTATTATCAGCATGCAAAAAACTTTTTTTATAACCGAGCTTGAGAGATAAAGAAAGGCAGGCAGAAAAATAATGAAAATGAGGTAAGAGAGAGAGAGGGATGAGAGATAAGAGAGGGGGGGGACAGATGGAACCCCTTACATTTTTTTAATCTTATTTTTTTTGTCCAACAACCTATTACTTTATATTTTATTATGATCAAATTACAAAATTACCCTTCCATGATTTGACATATTATTTTGGGCAGGTTTTGATTTTTTTTGGCTGATGGGTAGTTTGGTTCAATTATTCTTGTCAAATGGGGTGACCGCAAAATTTTGTCGTCCACTGTTCATCAGCCCGCTTGCTTTATATATAGATAATATTATATATAATTTGAACCGTGTTAGTTGTATAGATGTAGAGTAGGGTGGGCAAACGGGTCTAGGAACCACGGGTCGAGGCGAGTAATCGCAGTTCGGGGCGGGTACGAACCGGGTCCAATTTTTCTAAAGAAGAAACGGGGCAGGGCGGGGCGGGGCAGGGCAGTGGTATTCAAGGGGCGGGGCGAATCCAAATCTGTAAAAGCACAGGGCCCCGGCTGGCCCGTTTCCAAAATGGAATGAATGGATGGGATTTGTTTCCCCGAGTGACCTAGCCTCTTTTCCCACTCAACTCATATTTTCCCACTCCTATCTCTCATCGTCGACATCACCGAACACTGACATCACTGGCACGCGAACTGATTCCGATCAAACTATCACCGATTTACCTTCGTCACCCCAGACCTTCACCGATTCACCACTGGTGGTTCAGCTGCTGGTGCAGGTATGGTTGCTGTTGCTACAACTGTTGTCACTGTATTAGCTGTTGATGGAGTTCTTTATGCAAAAGGTGGGTTTCAACAACTGTTGATGATTTTACCATTAGCAAAACAATGGGTGAAATTGGAGCTGGTCCTAGTGATTTGCTAAATGAAGCAAAACTAGCAGCTGCGGCTGAAGAAAAAAAAAACTCATGCATTTGAAATTGATCCTTCACAGGTAGATTGTTTGTGATTTCAAAAATGAAGCCCCTTGTTTCTCATTGTTAGCTTGTCTCCCTCTAGGACATGCTTGGTATTAGGGTCACAGTTTAGACTTTTACCCCTACACGATCTTCTTGAAACTGACGCCCTGGATTATGTATATTTCCTGCTGCATCTGGAAAGACAGTTGATTTGGGAAATCGGTTTTGGAGCTCTGTATGAAAACAAAAGCAGAGGTGGCCGAAGGGGGAATTGGGAATGGAGAAATGGAGAGGTGCGATCTGAAGCGGCAAGGGAATGGGAAATGGGAAATTTGTAGGATATGGAGGGGCGATAAGATCCAAGAGGTGGGTTTTTGTTTGGGTACTGGGGAGGCGACTGAGAAATCTCAGAGAGGGGGTGAAAAAAAGAAAAAAAAAAAAAAACGTAATTGGACCTGTGGACCCGTCCCGAACCGGCCCGTTTGAAATGGGCCGGGTTAGGTCGGTTCCCAAACTCAAAATCCTTGTACCCGGCCCGGCCCGTCCCGTTACATTTTAAAACGGGTAGGTCCGGTTCCTTCAAAATTGGGCCCGGCCCGGCCCGTGCCCAGCCCTAATGTAGAGTTCTATACTCATACAAATTCCGAGTCATATATTGAGTCGTGCCCATATTTTATTAATATAATATAACTTTCCAATATTTTCACGTATTAAAACTTGTGGCAAACTAATATCTGTTGCTTCCTCTACAAATTACGTGCACAAATTTCTTTATTTTTCTTTTATTTTTTAATTTTTAGGAAAATGGAGAGAGTTTGAAACTATTATAATAATTTAGGGAAATGAGAGTTTCGAACCCAAAACACATAGATAGAAATCCAACATCCTGTCTAGTGGGAAATCGGACCGCATGCACTTCATTGTTCTTTGATATTTTACTGCATAATCTTCTTCATATGTTTAAATAAAGCTTGTAGGTTAATTAATTAATTAAACAAGTCAAATTATATAATGGCAGTGCATCAACTTGTCCATTCACAGAAGATTACTATGAGCCATATCTGTGCACAGCTCCTATCAAGGTAAATATGTTGTTACTTTGCATTGTTGCACTTCAAAATGCTCGAGCTATTTGTCTTACTGAACTCAAATCTTGTTACTTCTCATTTCTTGCAGTACAAGTATGCGAACCACTCCAATGCCAATTACAACAAGACAGGCAAAAACACTTTGTATTTCCGATTAATCAATCAACGCGCGGATTTCGCTTTTGCATTGTTCTCCGGCGGGCTGTCAAGCGTGAGTCCATCCGTTGCACTCTTCTCTTTTTGCACTTCAACTGTTGTTGATTGATTCTGAGCATATGATATTTTTCGTGCAATGCAGCCGAAATTAGTGGCAATTTCTAATGCTATAATTTTCGCAAATCCAAAGGCGCCTCTTTACCCTCGTCTTGCTCTAGGGAAGCACTGGGATGAAGTACGTTTACGTTCCGGTCATACTGATAAAGTGCTCCATTTTTTTAAGCTATGTATTATGTGCCTGTGAAACTGAGTTCCTAAGAATGTTGTTTTATTCTTTTGCAGATGACAGTAACCTGGACAAGCGGCTACGACATCAGTGAAGCTGTACCATTTGTTGAGTGGGGTTTCGCGGGAGAAGCTCAAACTCGATCCCCAGCAGGAACATTGACTTTCCCTCGAGGAAGCATGTGTGGTACGAATCATATGATCAAATCTAATTTCAAGAACAAGGCTAAGTTTCTATATAAGGATTTGTGGAAAGAAAGAGACACTGAAAAGGAAAAATAAATTGTTGTGGAATGAAATTCTTGTTGTAATAATCTGCAGATGAACCAGCACGAACAGTTGGTTGGCGCGATCCTGGTTTCTTCCATACAAGTTTTTTGAAAAATTTGTGGCCTAATTCAAAGTATGCAGCTTGAAAATCATCACATTCATGAGAAATTTTTATTTTGTACGTAGTGCTCGAATATTGATCGACTGTTTCTACAGGTACACTTATAAGCTTGGTCATAGGTTAAACACTGGTTCCTACATCTGGAGCAAGACCTACAATTTTACGTCATCCCCGTATCCAGGACAGGACTCGTTACAGAAGGTTATCATATTCGGTGACATGGGAAAGGTAATTTCAAGAAAACAAAAACTAGCAAATCAAAGCTTGGCGGAGATGTTGAATGGAAAATGAAAATTTTGCCACTAAACTTTGCATGTCACATTGAATTTCTGCAAATGTATCTGCCTGGATGTTTATCTTTATTCGTTGAAGGAAAGTTTCATATGTCCTCGCGCGAATTTCAGGCTGAGCGTGATGGTTCAAATGAATACGCTGATTACCAGCCCGGGGCACTCCTTACGACAGATGCACTGATCAAGGACTTGGATAACATTGACATAGTCTTTCACATTGGGGATATGCCCTATGCCAATGGATACATCTCGCAGTGGGACCAGTTTACATCACAGGTGGAGCCCATTGCATCAGCTGTGGCTTATATGGTTGCAAGGTTTGCATTGCTTGTTCTATCCTTGCTGATGTGTTTTAGTAGAAGTTCACATTTCTGAAACTTACACGATGATTTGCTCCAACAGCGGCAATCATGAACGAACTACACCAAACACCGGAGGCTTCTATGACATAAATGATTCAGGTGGTGAATGTGGTGTGCCGGCTGAGACCATGTTTTTTGTTCCTGCTGAGAACAGAGCTAAGTTCTGGTAAATAAGATCAAATGATTATGTGCCTCATTATTGTGACTTGTTACACAAGAAAGATCTTCGAGAAGTAAGAAATGTTCTTTTGTTTGTACCTGAATCTTTACAGGTATCAAACGGATTATGGAATGTTCCACTTCTGCATAGCGGACACTGAGCATGATTGGAGGGAAGGTTCTGAGCAGTACAGATTCATTGAGAAGTGCCTTGCAGCAGCTGACAGGAACAAACAGCCTTGGCTGATATTCGCTGCTCATCGTGTTCTCGGTTATTCCTCCAACTCCTGGTATGGCCAGGAGGGACAATTTTCAGAGCCTATGGGAAGAGATGACATGCAAAAGCTCTGGCAAAAGTACAAGGTGGACATTGCATTTTACGGCCATGTCCATAACTATGAAAGAATATGCCCCATTTATCAGGTATGTCCTGCAAACTACATTTCTTCTTAACGGATAATAGTGAGTACTGAGTACAATAGAGGATTAGGCAACCAGAACTACACATCAGGGCTAAGTCATCGGACTACGAGAGTAGCCTACCCTCCCCTCGCTCAAAGCGGTCAGAAGGAAGCTAACCCTGATACGTGCTGCGAGGATTAGACGACCAGAACTACACATCAGAATCAAGTCATCAGACTTCTGAAGCAGCCTACCCTCCCCCGGCTGAAAGCAATAGAGAGAACCTATCCCTGAGAGAAGGCTCTCGTCCCTCCAAACACTCACTAAGCCAATATTTAGTAAGTCCAGCAAAGACAATACTGATTATTCATCGTTTGACGCCGGATTGTTTTTGTAGAATCAATGTGTGAATTCGGAAATCTCTCACTATTCGGGGACGGTGAACGGAACAATCCATGTGGTTGTTGGAGGAGGAGGCAGCCACTTATCGGCTTTCAGCACACTGAAGACAGTTTGGAGTGTTTACCAAGATCTCGACTTTGGGTACACGAAACTCACAGCATTTAACCACTCATCACTTCTGTTTGAGTACATGAAGAGCAGTGATGGCAAGGTCTATGATTCCTTCACAATCTCAAGAGAATACAGAGATGTTTTGGCCTGTGTTCATGATGGCTGTGAACCAACCACTTTGGCTACATAATCAAAGTTTCATCTAATCAAGCCGACTTACTGGCTTGAAAAGAGATTAGCCATTTAATTAGTGAGGCTAATCAGTTGTGAATGAATGCAAGAAGCAAGCCAGTGGGATTTCTGGTTATTTTCTATCAATGTATCGATGAATAATTCCTATTTTCTTCAGAGCAATTCCATCCCTAAGACTGGGTGCCAGCACCTAGCGCATTTATCCACTCAAATGAACAGTAATAGACCCCAATGAACAGTAATAGGCCAAAGCATCTCCACCCCTACAAATGTGCTGGCATCCAGTCTAAAAATGTGCTGGCCCAAACGATCTCCACCCCTACAAAATGCGCTGGCACCCAGCCCATTTCAAATATTATTAATTTTTTTTATAAAATAATAAAAAAATAGTTTTAATTTCGGATAGGATTTTTAACCAATCTCGTCACGTCAAGTGTCATTATCCGAACGTACTATTTTGTGCATAGATTTTCGCTAAGATTTTCAACCAATCCCGACACACCATGTGTCACTTCCTGTTTACAATAATTTAGCCAAGATTTCGATAAGATTTTCAACCAATCTTGTCACGCCACGTGTCATTAACCGAACGTACTATTTTGTGGATAGATTTCTGATAAGATTTTCAACCAATCTCGACGCGCCGCGTGTCACTTCCTGTTGGCAATAATTTAGCCAAGATTTCGATAAGATTTTCAACCAATCACGTAGTGCCACGTGGCATTGTCCAGAACCTCATCCTTTCTTTTTTTGTCAATATAAACCCTACATCTCTACATCCATCCTCACACCAAACTCAATCCTTCTTTTTAAATCAAAATCCTTCTTCGTCGTTTTCAAATCTTGAGTTTTTTTTACAATGTCTTCTTCAAGGAGAGTGCAAAAACAATATAAGGAGCAACATAAAAGATTGTTGGCACAACAGGAAGAATTGATCAATCTCCAGGAATATGGAAGTTGAGATGAGGCTTTCTTCATGGAGGAGGATGAGGATGATCACCACAGAAGGCAGAGGGCCTCACATTCCCACCGTGTCATGGAAGCTGTGGGTCAGATAGCCAAACCAAGACGTGCCGCAAACTTCGATAGAAAAAGGGAAAGACGAGGTAAAGATCTCTTGGAAGATTATTTTATTCCCAACAGCGTTTTCCCTGATCATGTTTTTAGACATCGTTTTAGAATGCAACGATGTTTGTTCGACAAAATCATGAGTGCTGTTTGCAACCATGATCCATATTTTGTGCAAAAAGATGATGTTTTTCATGTTCTAGGTCTTCTTCCCGAGCAAAAAATTACGGCTGCCTTGCGAATGCTTGCATATGGAGCATCTGCAGATCAAGTGGATGAGATTGCGAGGATGGGAAAAATAAATGTTCTGGAGTCCTTGATGCGGTTTTGCTCTGCAATTGAAGTCCTCTACACCAATGAGTACCTCCGGACACCCACGCCAAGGGACATGCGAAGGCTTCTGAGGAAGGGTGAGATGCGAGGCTTCCCTGGCATGATTGGAAGCATCAATTGCATGCACTAGACTTGGAAAAACTGTCCAAGTGCGTGGCAAGGAGCTTATGGCGACATAAAATGAGCCAAAAACATCATTTTGGAAGCGGTGGCTTCTTTTGATACATGAATTTGGCATGCTTTTTTGGGTGTTCCAGGAGCTCAGAATGACATAAATGTCCTTGCCCAATCTCCAGTGTTTGACAAACTGCTGCAAGGAAAATCGCCGAAATGCACATATTGGGTCAATGGTACTCAATACGAGGGATCATACTACCTTGCAGATGGCATTTACCCAAGGTGGTCAACGTTTGTCAAAACAGTGCCACATCCCCAGAGTGAAAAAGAAAAACACTTTGCAAAATGTCAAGAGGGGTGTAGGAAGGATGTCGAGCGTTGTTTTGGAATCCTACAGGCTCGTTGGGCGATTGTCAAGGCTACAGCTAGATTGTTTGATGTCGAGGCTCTTCGATCCGTCATGATGACGTGTATTATTCTCCACAATATGATTGTTGAAGATGAGTATGATTATGATGCCGTCGATGAATACGAACCGGATCCGTTCAACAACTCACGAACACGTATCTACTGTGCTTATGACAATACCGAAGATCCCGTGCAACACGAGCCGTTGGAACGGGATGGACGTTACAATGAATTGATCGCTCAGCGGTACACTTTAGTGCAAGAGCCATACTGGCACGTAACCCGCCAGAATGATTTGATTGAGCACCAGTGGAGATTGAACGAAGGCGAAGATAATTAAAATGAGGCTTGTGGTTGAAGAATAAATTGTATTTTTTTTAAGTAATCTTATTTAGTGTGTTTTTTTTTTTTAAGTTTATATGGTGGAGGTTATGTAATTTTATTTGGTGTTTTTTTTTTAAGTTTATTTGGTGAGTTATGTAATCTTATTTGATGTGTTTTAAAAAAGTACAAAAAATAAATTTGAAATTGCATAAAGTTCTAAAAATAAATAAGAAATTACATAAAAATGACATAAAAAATTGCATAAAGTTCTAAAAATAAATAAGAAATTACATAAAAATTAAATAACGTTCTAAAAATAAATAAGAAATTACATAAAGATTACATAAGAAATTAAATATAGTTCTAAAAGTAAATAAGAAATTAAATAAAGTGCTACAAATAAATACGAAATTATACAAAGTCTGTAGAGCTAGGATATGTGGTGGTAGGATCTTCGTTGCTAGGATTTCTGTAGCTAGAACCCCCTCCACTTGTTTCAGCATCTCTTGCACGCCTCCTTCGCACGACGTCTCTTTTTTCTGATGTCCAAAAATATTTTGAATTCGGAGACAGTCCTACTAGAGACTTGTTCATAGTGTCACGATCTACTTGAGCCATCCTTTCTTCTCTAAGCATCTCATTTTCTCTATGAAGTGCTTCTTTAATCAACTCGTTCTCTCGATTAAGTATTTCTCTTTGTCTCTCAGCCGCCGCATCACGGGCCTCAGTAGCTACTAGTAAAGCTGCCATAGCAGCAACTTTTTCCTCATCTCTAGCGTTTTCCCGCGCCATGGTCAGTTCACCTTGCCGAGCAAGTTCCTCCATATATTTAGTGTAGTCATTTCTGGAAGAACTACCTTTTTTCTTTGATGCTTTTTTACCTTGAGGCCTAAGGGAATGACGAGTCGGTTGGGTCTCCGGCACTTGTTCAGGCGCCTATTCTGTGTCTTCAAATGTGTCGGCTTCTTGTTCGGCCGTGTCTGGTTCTGGCGAACTGTGTAGACCCACGCTATGCATGACAACTTCTGGACCGGTTGGCACAATTTTGTATTTGGGGGAATCTTTTACGATTTCCCAACAATCTCATCTGTTGAATGATTTGTTCTGGTTCTTTGAATTGTAGAATGCTTGTGCTTGTAGTGTCTATAAAAATGTGGGATGAGATGGTATTAAAAAATGCGGGTGTAACACAAATAAATCATTTAAAATATTGATGCGGGTGGAATGCATATAAATTACATATATTACATAAGAAATTAAATAAATTAAAAGATTACATAAGAAATAGTACATAAAAATTACATATATTTTATAAGAAATTAAATAAATTAAAATATTGGTGCGGGTGGAATGCATATAAATAAATAAAATTATTGTCACCTGATCCGCTAAACTTGTCCCAATACGCATATTACTGGAAGCATGAGAGATGGCGTTTTTCCAACAAGTAAAGGATGCGTTGAGCTTTTTCCAACGACCTTGAAGACCTTGACTAGTTCTTGCGTCGCAAAACGCTTTCATAATTTTACTCCACATTTCTCGCTTATCCATCTCATTACCCGTAATTGGGTCATGAGTAGCGTGATACCAACTTTCACACAACGTAATATCTTCAATGTTCTTCCACGAACTCATTTTTTTCTCTCAAAGTGTACAAAATATTGAAATGTAGAAAGTGTAGAAATTAATGAAATGTGGTGTAAGGTGGAAGTTGAGGGTTAGGTATTTATAAAAAAAAAAAATCTGTATTTTTAAATTTTTAATTAATTTTAATGTTATTAATTAATCTGGACCGTTGGATTTGAAAAATATTCAAATCCAACAGCCCAAGAGCTGCCATGTGGCCAACGATCATAATTCTGACCGTTGGGCCTTTTTTTTTTTTGGTGAAAAACCGTGGACCGTTGATCTGTGATCCAACGGTCTAGGTTAAAATGAAATTTCAAATTTTTTTTGCCGTTGGAAATCCAACGACACTGAAAGGGCCATGTCTCCCACTTCCGGGTGAAGAAAAAGCTGCCTGACAGTGGGCCCCGCCGCCTGCAGCCTGTCCCCTACTCGCCCCCACTCGCAAGTGTAGCTCACGCGCCAGCCAAATAGGCCGGTCCATTGGTCTGTCAAAAATGGACTGGGCTGTTGCCTGGCTTGGGCTGGGTGCCAGGCAAGTGGGCGGGCTGGAGTGCATCCACTGGGTCCTAGGATGGTTTTTGGACTGGGTGTCGGGCCATTTAGGCTCCGGTGGAAGTGCTCATGTTTAAGAAGTTTCGCATACTTGTTAAAAGAAAAAAAAATGTTTTCACTTACTGCCAGTGGCGGATTGCCCTAGTGAGTAGGGCGCTCTCAATCATGAAAGTAAAAATTATACGGCCAAGGATTTGTTGTCCTCAATTTGGTGTCTACTTCATGTTTACGAACGTTTTAATACAAATTAAGAAATCAATATCTATGAATTTCAAAAGTATGGTTACTATTTTTAATTTGACAAATAGAGTGGGTTAACGTACTAAAGCATCTTGATCAAATTCATGAAGATAAATGCTAATGACACTCCATTTGCTCTCAACTATTTCACTTTTTTTTTTGTACAATATTTTGTAATATTAATACGAAAATTAATATTAAATTAAGAAGTAACAGAAAATCTTCATAACATTCGTGGTTCATGAAGGGCTTGATGTTTGATCTGAAAGATTTATTAGATTTGGAGTTATTTAATTGTAATTTCCTCTTACGTGTTTATATTCTTACTTATTGACACGTGTCAAATCAGTTGACCTCAAATTTTTTAAAACTTAAAACTAAAAATAAAATCAGAGAAAATATCAAAATACAGACTCATCAGACATCTCCTTCCCTTCCCTTCAAATCAGAGAAAATATCAAAATATCAAAATACAGACTCTTCTCCGGGAGAGGCCGAGAGAGTCTCACTTGTGATTTCTGAAAATCCAAGCTGTTTCTCTCTCTCTCTAGGTTTCCCTCCCTCTCAAATCCTCCCCCAATTCAAATTCCAATCCAATTTTGTCTCCCAATTGCAAAAACATAACTCCAAGAATTTACCGGGAAAAAAAAAGAAGAAAAGAGTGAAACTTTGGGTTATATCGAATCTTGTTTTCGTTTTCAAAAACCCAACTCAAAAATGGAGCAAAGTTTTCAACTTTTTGCGATTCTGGTGATTCTGGGTTTGACCAACTTGGGCGGAGCTGCCGCTGGCGGCGATGGTTTTGGGGAGCAGCCGCTTTCCAAGATTGCCATTGAGAAAGCCACCCTCAACCTCTCATGCACTGCCTCCATCAATGCCTCTCCTTTGGTGCTCGGCTTGCAGGTAACAATTTATTTTTACTGTTTTGATTCAATGGCTGACAACAATCATTTATTAAGTTATTAGCTGCTGCTGCTGCTGCTGCAATGACTTTATAGGAGTCAATGTGAAATAAAGAAACAGATAGGCATTGTGAAAAAGGGTGGAGTAAAAGTGGATTGTTGAAGTTAGCTCTCCATCATCATTCATCATTTACTTTTGAATTTGATTGCTGCAGTCTCCAATTTCTTACCTTTAATATGTATAATAACCGTTGGGGGCTGTGTGGGCTTGGGCCGTGTTCCGGCCCCCTTGCACCCAAGTTCGTATCCCCTTCCTCGTAGATTATATTAGTTAAGAATATCGCGTGTTAAAACAGTTGGGGGGTACTGTAATGTAGTTTATTTGGTAGACCATTGGTTGAATAATCAGTCTTTACTTTTTGCCTTTTGGATGTGTATTGCGTAACTGTTGGCGAGTGTGTGGTGACTTTTCAAGGACATGAGTTTTTGCATGGCATTCAAGTTTTGAGTTCATATGATCTTCATGGAGTTAAAGTGTTGATAATATGTATTTCGATTCATATGACTGCAGGGTGAGGATACCGAATGGGTAACTGTGAAGCTTGAGAACCATACTCCGACTGGAGATGATTGGGTTGCAGTTTTTTCTCCTGCAAGATTCAAGTAATGTGTCTAAGAACAATTACATAACCTATTTTACCACGAATTATCTAGCTATCAATTCAACTTAATCCAATCTTCTTTGCAAAAATGTTTACAAAATCTTTCTTTTTATGATTGGAGTTTGAAGTAATAATGTTTTGATATGACAGTGCATCGATGTGCCCGCCAGTGAATGCACCAGAAGAACAAACTCCCTATATATGCACTGCCCCTATAAAGGTTTGTGCTTGTAGTTTGCAACTCTGTAATAGTAAATAGCGGATGAAACAATTTCGTTTGAACTTATCTAACCATTGTGATATGCGGATGCCTATGTTTCAGTATAAGTATGCAACAGACTCCAATGAAAATTATACAAAGACTGGCAAAGCTACTTTGAAGTTTCAGCTTATCAATCAGCGGGCAGATTTCTCGTTCGCATTATTTACAGGCGGGTTATTGAATGTATGAGCGTGATTCTTTCTTGTGTTCCCATGGCTCCTCATATTCTACTTTTGGTTATTGAAGAATCTTTGTCTTTCTTTATGTGACTGATCCAATACTTGAATGTTGCAGCCAAAACTGGTGGCAGTTTCAAACTTCATAACTTTTTCCAATCCCAAAGCACCTGTGTATCCACGCCTTGCTCAAGGGAAATCTTGGAACGAAGTGAGTTCATCCTAATTTACGGTCCCCCTTGTGTTTATGTTAAACTTTATTTTAATCCGGACCTTTAGTTATTTGATGCTAATTCTTTTATAAGCATCCGAGAATTTGAAACGTTATGTTATGGTTCATGTGCCTTTTGGCTGGCTGCAAACTCATATTAAGGTATTGATGTTTTTTTTTCTAATTTATTTTTTATATTTTCAGATGACAGTAACTTGGACGAGTGGCTACGACATAAATGAAGCTGTTCCATTTGTTGAGTGGGGTATAGAGGGGCAAAACAGAATGCGATCTGGAGCTGGAACATTGACATTTGATCGGAGCATGATGTGTGGTATAATTCATTTTACGTATTCACGACCACCTCACATTTACATGATTTACTAAAACATCTATTTTAATCATAAAATGATTAAAACTGTGATGGTACATTAAGGTGTGGTTGGGCCATGTTGCATACTGAGTGTGTTATCGCCTTCATCTTTAGGTGCACCTGCAAAGACAGTCGGATGGCGTGATCCTGGTTTCATACATACAAGTTTCCTGAAGGATTTGTGGTCAAATATCGAGTATGCATATAAGGATTTCTTCCCTGTTTGTTGTCTTTTCTCTTAAGAGTGCTATATCTTCTTACTGTTGTGATGATTGCTTTTCAGGCATTTCTACAGGATGGGCCATCGTTTATCCAATGGTACAATCATTTGGAGCAAGAAGTACAAGTTCAGATCATCTCCATATCCGGGACAGGACTCCTTACAGCGTGTCATAATGTTCGGTGACATGGGGAAGGTACTTTCACTTGTAATTATTATTTGCAAATAAAACTAATTGGTAGGCACCCAAAAATGATAGAAACACTTGATGTCTGTTACATTTTGGTGGTAGATCTAAGGAGAAATAGATTTTGAGCGCCGCCATTTATCGGTTACGTAGAACTTCTATCTCGGGATTGCTTGTACAATCCTGCTAGGGGTTTTACTTTTTATGTTTAATCCCCAACCTTTTTAGTGAACAGTGTTTGTAGGATAGAAAAGGAGTTTGATTACATTTGAGTTTTCAGTGTATTATACATGTTTCCTCCTGTTGTCTTTCAGGGGGAGCGTGATGGTTCAAATGAGTACAGTAATTACCAGCCCGGTGCACTGAACACTACCGATCAAATCATCAGGGATTTGAAAAACATTGACATCGTTTTTCATATTGGAGATCTATCGTATGCAAACGGGTACATCTCACAATGGGACCAGTTCACGGCACAGGTGGAGCCCATTGCATCCACTGTGCCATATATGGTTGGCAGGTTTGTGGAATTGTTCATTACATGTTTTCATCAGTTTCAAATGAGATTTAGAAAACTTTTATGATCTCGGTTGATGAATCTCGAATTTGATTCCTGCAGTGGTAATCATGAACGTGATTGGCCTGATTCGGGGTCCTTCTACGACAAAGTGGATTCAGGTGGAGAATGTGGTGTGCTGGCTGAAACCATGTTCTATGTTCCAGCTGAGAACCGAGCAAAGTTTTGGTAAATTGCATGAGTGCAATTTCTCGTAATTTGAAGTGTTTATACTGGTATTCATGTGTGCATCAGTGTTTTATGTGGTGCGCATATTCTAATGAGATTTCTATGGATGGATAGGTACAAAACCGACTATGGCATGTTTCGCTTCTGTATAGCTGACACTGAACACGACTGGAGAGAGGGATCAGAGCAGTACAAGTTCATCGAGAATTGCCTTGCAACTGTCGATAGACAGAAACAGCCTTGGTTGATCTTTGCCGCTCATCGTGTGCTTGGCTATTCCTCTAACTATTGGTATGGGCAGGAGGGCTCATTCGAAGAGCCTATGGGAAGGGAAAGCTTGCAGAGACTTTGGCAGAAGTACAAGGTTGACATTGCCTTTTACGGCCATGTCCATAACTATGAGAGATCATGCCCCGTCTACCAGGTATCAATTTCTTCAGCTTGAAAATCTCTCTTTTACTGTCATCAAAGAGTTGTCTATGACTTCCATTTCATTTCTTTTTAATCTCTTTGTTTTTTCTCCTCATCGGGTGCGGTGCTGCAGAGCCAATGCGTAACTTCAGAAAAATCCCATTATTCCGGCGCTGTGAAAGGAACAATCCATGTTGTCGTTGGTGGCGCAGGGAGCCACTTATCTGATTTCAGCCAAGTGACTCCTAACTGGAGTATTTTCAGAGACTATGACTACGGCTTTGTCAAAATGACGGCATTCAATCACACATCTCTCCTGTTCGAGTACAAGAAAAGCAGCGACGGCAAGGTCTACGATTCCTTCACCATATCAAGGGACTACACAGACGTATTGGCTTGTGTGCACGACAGCTGCGAAGCGACGACCGCTGCGTCCTAGATACTTAGAACCCTTTCTTCGAATTCTTTTCGGCTTTCATGGGGGCAATAATGTAGCATATTATCTTATTTACTCAACTATTTATTGACAGTTAAATTATGTTACATGAGGAATGTAACTACCAATTGGGGTATTAATATTTAATATTATCAAGATCAATTTAGATTAAGAAATTTCACCATGCTTCGTCCTGATTGCATTTTAATTTCTCATTTCTTTCCTTACTGTTTTTTGGTCCTTTCTCTATCTTTAAGTGAAAAAATGACGCTTCGAAACGAAGAAGGGTGGAGGCTAAGCGGCGCGTGGAGCTCGGTGTCGCACCAGCTTTCTCTTGGCGCTGCAGCGTGATCTCTCGACATGCTGGTCTGAGATTGCGCGTACAAGAGACCAGCGATCTCAGGTCAATAGACACGTCGAAAGATCGAGCGGCACCATATTTTGGTTGTCATAAATTGAATTTCCGGAACTGGCGTTCTTCAGAAATCTTAAAAAGGGCGACGGCTAAAGCAAAAAGGGGCCTTTTTTAAATACAAATAATAAAGCAGCTAATTAGTAAATATTCTCAAATTTAAGGGTGTGTCTGATTAACTCTAAAACTGCAGGGTCATAATTGCAATATTAGTATAAGCTTCTAACTTAGAACGATAAACGCCACGCCGTTTTGATGCTCGTCTTCCACAGGAAAGAACTGGTAAGCTAAAACCCTGAAGAGTTGCAGGTTTTTGCTAGGGCGCGAAAATCCGCCAATTTCTGGAGTGGAGGGGCTAGGGCATCGATTTCCGAGCTCGACGAGCCATGGAGCACACGCTGTGGAGCCATTTGCCGCTACTGGTCCGGTCCAATTCGAAGGAGTCGGTGGAGTACATTCTTCAGGCCCTTTGGAGGACCCGAAAAACCGGTCTCGACCCGGCCGACCGAGACATAATCCGAGATATGCTTCAGCTCCAGAACGAATCGGACATCGACCCGGTACACTACTCTCACTCTTTCTGCTTTCAATTTCGAATTTTTATGAATTTTGTGCTTTTTATTGGGAATTTGTTGCTGAATTTCATTTGGGTAATTTGTGAAATATTGTTTTGTTTTTTATTGGGCAGCTTTTGGTGTGCCTGCGAATGTTGATTCGGCGGTGTGTTTACGACAACGTCAAGAGGGAAGAGATTCAGAAGCTGTTTCCCAGTGAGGTGTTGCCTGAGTTGCAGAGGCTATTGACGCTTTTGCTGCAGAAGTTTCAGCGAGAATGGCGGCAAGATGCACTCAAGGATCAGGTTAGAGATTCGCGTTGTTCGACATTTGTATGTAAACACATTGATTTACCGGGTAGGAGGACAAGAGGCTAATGACATTTTATGTGTGTAATTGTGAACTCAATGGCGTAAATAGGGTGCTTTGCCACGGTTAAAGACAATGACATGGGACGTGGCGAATCCTGACGCTGAATTTGCAGTCCCCATGGCTTTGATCAACTTGAAGGTACTGAAAAACTAGCATTACGTGTAAGTGTGATGTTATTAGTGTATGTGAAAATGCCATAAAGATGTCATTTTTATTTTTTATTGGTTTTGAATTATAGGTTATAACTGCTATTTCTGCAGCTACTAAATGATTCGCAGTCCCGCTCAAAAGAATCGGAAGTGAAGTTCGAATTAGCTAATGATACTCTTGAAACAATGCTGAATTCCATGTATTGCATAAGAGACCAGTTCTCTAACGTGGTAAGTGTTATGCTTCCGAGATTTTCCTTTTTCATTAGGCCCGATGTTGTCAAGAATGCAAATATTTTTCTGTTTGGTTTTGGGAATCTGATCATGCCTTCTCATCTCCTTCTCACTCTCAGGGTGAGGCATCAAATGACCAGTTATATCAAGATGTGAATATATAGAAGATAATCCATAATCCGTATGCCTCGCATAAGATGGTATGGCTGGTTTCTACTGTCTCTCGTGATATCAATTTCATGACAAAACCCTTGCCAGATTAATTATAAGATGTGAACTTTTTTTAGTTTTTGTGTTGTTTGTGTTGGGAGTCCAATCTAGCATCGGTGACTTACTTCACCATGCCCCAAACTTCAGCAAAATCTTAGGTGCAATTGGGTGTATATTCCCTTGTTCGTATCTCTCTCTTCATGTGATGTGTTATGTGAGGAGAGAGATAGGCACGATAGGGTATACACCCGTTGCACCTAAGTTTCTATCCCAAACTTCAGAGAGGGACTATTAACCAGTTAGAGTTTTGAAAGCATTTAAAACCCAAGAGTTCCTCTCCAAGTCCAGTGTCCTTTTCTTCACTATGTTAGATTTCAAGGAAAATATTGTTAAAAGGCATAGAGAATGCTGGTAGTGAACCACAAAAGCATGTCAGATTTGGCTCATACAAGCCACCTTCTAGCTAGGTAGACTTATGGAGTGAGTTAGTAGTTACTGACTGCCGTATTTGTTGTCTTATAACCCATAAAGATGAAAAAAAATTTAGTAGCAGAAACTCGTAGAGCTCCATGATTTGTATATTGCTATCTTAGCTTCATACTCTGATTATTGTAATGCAAATTGAGATAGTATGGAACTTTATGGATCCAATTTTCCTTGTGTATCATGCCGGTTAGGAAACTCCGGTGCATCCCAAACGACTACGGTGACTTGCAATTATTTTCTTTTCTCCAGCTTGGATGAATATTGTTGTGTGAAGGTGCTGTGGATGATTTTTCCCCAAACAAAATTCAGTGCCATTGTACAATTGAAACCTTTATTGGCAGAGAAATTTACATGTCTCGGGGGTTGGAACAGATGTTCCTACAAGTTGCAACACTCATCACGTGACGTTCCCGTCATTTGTTGAGTGTCGATATTCATCACTGTTGTCACAAATAATGTTAATATGACCCATGCTGAGGATGATTCCCCATTGTATAATTGAAACCTTTATTGGGAGCGACTGACATGTCTCGGGTGTTGGAACAGATGTTCCAACGAGTTACAACGCTCATCACGTGACTGTCCCATCACTTGTTGAGTGCCGTACAAATATTGGCTCACTCGGATGTCGGTGATTTTTCTCCGTTTATTGGTTATAAGATATTTATCACTGTTTGTCACAAATAATGTTGATATGACGGTATGACCCATAGATGGGTGTCCCTTTTTCATTTCTTAGTTGTTTCCAAGTGTTCGTTACGTCATACAATTGACAAAAAGTAGTTCAAAGAATTGGTTGGCTAATGTTTTGATGTTTCTTTGACACGCCAGACCCTGATATCCTCCAAGGACTAAGGTAGGCACGTGTTGGCCGACATCCGAGGGTGACGAAGCCATATTAACATGCATGTAAAAATATGAAGAAAGAAGGATAAATTCAATAACTCATAAATGTTTCATAAAATGTAGTCATCAAATCATGTTTGATCGAATTTACATTACTGAGATATTTATGAATATGATTTATGATATGATGTTTGAGCTATTGAGCTCTGATGAGATGTATTTTGGAAAGATTATGTTCATGATTTTCTATGCTTACTTAGTGGATATTCATACATATGTGCCTTCGGGAGGGTGATGTAGTGCCTTCGGGCGGAAGATATTTATATGTGTCTTCGGGCAGGTGATGTAGTGCCTTCGGGCAGAAGATATTTATATGTGCCTTCGGGCAGGCGATGTAGTGTCTTTGGGCGATTGTGATACCATTACTAAGCACACTATATACGATATATGTTTTATGAAGGTTTTACGGCATGCTAGGGTTTTCGGAAAACCTATTACTTATTATACTATATGAGTTTTCTAAAACTGGGGGTTAGTACGTTGAAGAGTAATTGTTTTAGTTTTACTTATATTCATGTTTTGTTTTGCGCCCCCTTGGGACCTAGGAATGAGGCATACGACCCGAGCTACGAGGCATTCCTATATCAGTGAATTTGTGTCCTCCCCTCTATGTGGGACATCTCTTGTAATCGCACTTTCTAATATTTCTTCTACTTGTACTTCGAATTAGTAGTATGTTCTAAACATGTTATGCATTATCACTTTTACATTATTGGTAATTGAATATTATATTTTATTAAGGTTTGTACTTGAATACTTTATTGCTTAGTTACGCACGAAATTATTATGCATGTTTCACATGTTTTCGGCATATATATTCATAAAATGGCTTGTGTCACCTTTGAGTGTCAACCAGCACACGTGGTCATCCTGTTGTCATTCGGACACAGGGTTCAGGGCGTGTCAGTCTTTCTATTTGTGCCATCTAAAAAGGTTTTCAAAATTGACTTGTCTTGTAGTTGTTTGAACTTTGAATGGCATGACATTTTCATGAGAAATTTATGTTATGATGCCAATCACTTTCGATTGGAGCTTAATTTGAGGAGGAAACTAAGGCTTAGTTTGGTATTGCTGTGCTTTAAAAAAAAGCTGCTTCTGCTGTGCTGTGAGAATAATCAGCTGTGAAATAAAACAGCAGAGTGTTTGGTAAACTTTTTTGTAAAAGTGCTTTTGGAAAAAAAAACAGTATGATAGTGTTTGGTAAACTTTTATGTAAAACAGCTGTGACTGTGTGAAATGACCAAAAAGGGTATAATACTATATTATTATTATGATTTTTTATTTAATATTTTTATTTTTATGTGAGCTAACCATTTCCCTTATCCCACACCCCCATTTCCCTTATCCTACACTCTTGAACTCTCTCGAAAGCTCTCAGCTTTCTCTCTCTCTCTCTGCACTCTCTCCTCCACCGAGACAACCCCACACACCTTCGATCTCAGACCATCTCTCCTCAGCTCTCTCTCTCTCTGCGATTTCCGTTCAGGACTTTCTCCCCCATCTCACCTCAGCTCTCTCTCTCTCTCTCTCTCTCTCTCTCTCTCTCTCTCTCTCTCTCTCCGATTTCCGTTCAGGACATTCTCCGCCAGCTCACACTCGATCCGGTCCCGGTAAACGGCATCGTCAAGGACCTGGTCGGCGAGCTTCGCCTAGTCCTCGAAGTCGCGAGCGCAGAGATTTTTGGAGACCCACTGCCGATCAATCGAATATGTACGGGAATCTGACTGTAATTTGTGAATGGTTGATAGTTTCTGGAGGTGAAATGTCAGAGGTTAGGGACGACACGGCGGTTGGCGATGGGGGGTTTTTTGGTTTTGAAGGAGCAGGAGAGGCGGAAGGGGTGCAGAGTGGTGTGGGAGAGTGGTGGGTTTGACGGAGGAGTGTGGAGGCGGAAGAAAGAGCTCAGGATAGGATTGCCAAGTCCGACGATCTTGCTCCGGCGAGATCGAAGCTCAGGTCCGACGACGAGGATGGGGATAATAGCGATGATGAAGCAGGCTGAGGAGGAAGAAGGGTAGGATTGCCAGAAATTTCATTAAAGGGTTACTGTTCACCCGCGTTTTGAGGTTTGCGCAGAAGCTGAAAAGCAGTTTTTCAAAGCTGCAAAATGCAGCTTCTGTTTTTTGGCTTTTTTTCACCAAAAACTGTGAAAAAAAGCTGAAGTTGGAAGTTTACCAAACACCAAAAACCCTCTCAGCTTTTTTTCATACCAGCATTTTTTTTAAGCACCTCAATCCCAAACTGCACCTAAGCCCTTTGCCCGTGTAGGCAAACCATTACGGCAGTTTCTAAGCATTCTCCTCTTTATGCGGGGTGAGGAGAGCCGAACCTAGGACTTCGGATGTAGGGTAAATGTTCTAATGGGGACGTGTTTGGGTTTACTAATTTATGTGTTTTGTGTTCTTGTCAATTCAAGTAGCGTTTAAAATATCGGTATCGATATGCAAATTTGTGGAAATATCGATGGATATATTGATATTAACATCGGTTGCTTTCAATAAAAATTTTAAAACTTTAAGAAATGTCAAACACTAGTTTAGATGAAATATAAGAGTTTTTTCGATATTTAACTGGTATGTGGAAAATACCGACGATATCTGTCGATTTTAGCTGAAATTAAAGAGTTTTTATGATATGGTGTGAAGTTTAGACTCTAGCTTCTTTCCATATCTTATCTGATTTTTCGAATATTTTTCACAAAAATATCAACCGAATAAAAAAAAAATTAAACCCAAAATCCAAGTGTGTTGATCAACACGCAAAATAGTAATAAATAATAGTTTAATAATACAATCACACTATTCTTCAGAAAAAAAGAAAAAGAAAAATTGAGAAAAGTAGTCATTTTGTTAATTATGACACTGATAATAGCTGAACAATCGTAATCATGTAAACATCAAGTGCTGTATTCGTATGGGTTTTCAGCCGTTCACGTGACATCTACGTTTTTAAGATTGAAATGTAACGGAAACATCATTTGTTTTTGTCCTTTCTTAAAACGACAATACAAGATAACAAAATTTTATTTCACTAAGTGGGTTAGCTCTATAAAAAATAGAATGCTTTTGCACTCGGTTTTGCGCTAAGCTTTTTTCTAATCATCCTCGGCCTTCCTCTACTGATTTTGTTCTGAGTCTCTATCTCATAATCATATTTCTAATTGGAGTATCTGTAGGTCTAGAGTTTACATGTCCAAACCACCTTAATCGATTTTCTTTCATCTTATCTTTAATTGCGCCTACTTTACTAAAATTCCCGTTTTTAATTGTATCATTTCTCGTGTGCTTGCACAAAAAGCGAATCATTAGGTTTATTGGCAAAATTAATCCCAAAAAGCCTCTAATCTGTGAGGTATGAAACTGAAGGTTTGATGGTTTTAGACTTTTAGTCACGAGTCGTGGCCCAAGCTTTTGCTTTCCAAGTTTGGGTGTGAAACTGGAAACCCTAATTTAGGAAACATGTGAGAGACAACCATAAGAACATTTTGTTAAAATAATTAACCAAAGGGATTATAAAATATCCCATAATTGATGGAAAGATTAGGACAAGTAAGCCACGTAGTCCTACATCCAAACTTGAGGCCAAGAATTTTAGGTGCAGATATTTTGGAAATAGTCTCTTGTTTTCTTTGATTTTACATTGTGGGTGTGTAAAACTGATTTCATAGATGTGTGAGCGAATATTCTCTTCATTATGTGCTTGAGTTTGAATTTTGCATCTTCGCAGTTTAATTCATATCTAAATTATCTATTAACAAAAAAGGAGTGAAAAAACAATTTGATATTCTATCACAAAATAAAATCACGGGTAGTAACGTAATTTTAAAGAAATCAATTTTTTTCTTCCCTCACCCACGTGTCTTCATAGCACATTTTTTGCAAAATTTCTCTCTTACATATAAATTTTTTTTAAATTTTTTTTATATAATCTACATAGTATGTGAAATTCATCTCGAATATGATTAATAAAATAAACAATCCTAATTATAACACATTATGGTTAAATTCGCTAATTCGAAGTAGTCGGTAAAATAATATAACAAATTATTATTTTGAGAAATCAAAGTTTAAATTTTATGTACATGTGCTCAACTCATCACACACGTAACCTATGTAAGATTCTTAAAATTCTCTAAAAATGTTGATGGAAATTGAATCATTTGCAAACAAAGCATGGATTTGGATTTAAGATTTGAGAAATTAGAAATCTGACGTGTTACGTGAGTTGGTTTAGCTTTTTATTTATTTGTTTTATTTTTTTAATAGTCCACGAAATAAATTATAAAATAAAAGGATATTTTGGGGTTCTAGTAGTTTACTGGTCAACCAATGGGAGTTTGTAGTTGACATTCACAAAAAGTCACATTAGTGACATATTGCAAAGTGCAAACTACCCACGAAAAAAAATATATAATATTTGGGTACTAATGTACTCACTTTCTTATTTAGTTCAATGAAAACGAGAAAAAAATTCAATGACTTCAAAAGAATGAACGAGCAACTGTATAAGGTGAAAATCTCATATACGAGTTTGTAGAGTAGCAGTAAGGGTGACTTATGTGTTTACTTTTTCATTATCACCCCCCCAAAAAATCAAACTTTGCCGAAGCGTAGAGGAACCCAACCAATCCATCTGAATTTCGTGATTAAACTCTACTACGGTGGCGATATTGTAAGGGAGGTAGTGCAAGCGTTTCTTGTTTTTTAAGTTAAATAAATTAGATAACATTTCTATTATTGTTAAAAATAATAAAATAAGTGTTGAAATATAATCGGATAAAATAAAAAAAATAAGTACTGATTAGTGAGTATCCAGGTATTATAAAAATCAAACACTGCCTAAGTGTAGAGGATATTAAAATAGTTTATAAAACTTCATATATATAATATTTTTTGTGTTAAGTGGAAAAAGAGATTCATATATATAATATTTCTTCGGTTTAAGAGCTTACAACTGTTTTAAAAGTTTTTAAAATCTCAATCGAATACGTCTTTAAAATCAATAATATTTTTTGTGTTAAGTGGAAAAAGAGATTTAGAATTCCAATAAACCGACCTTTTATCCTCTTGACGGTGGGCTCACGTTTATCCTAAAAATATGTGCGGGTTGTGTGAATGCGTTATTATTTGTCAAATAAAACATTTTCGTGTCACGTTATTTAAAAATTAAATTCCCGTTATCGTGCAAAAGGAAACTATAAGGTCCGATGGTAGGCCCCACCTAATTTGACCCAATCAAAACGGTGCGATTGAATACTTAACCCCAGGTTAGCACTCCTGCACCAGCACCGCTCCCGATCTCCCCCCAACTCCAACACTCCCCAAAGTTCAAAGCACGACAAGGAGTTTCCGTAAACTCACTCCTCTCTCTCTCTCTCTCTCTAAAATTCTTTTCTTCTCTCTCTTGTCGAAAACCAGCACGACCCACAAAGCAGCCGGCCAGAAGCCAAACGGACAGTTTCCTCAATTCCGTCGCAGTCTCAGATAAACTCCGCAACCAAACACCCCCTAAAGTCCCCGACTCCGCCGTCCGCCGTCCGCCGTCCGCCGAATGTTCTCCTCCGCCCCTAATCCCAGCTTCCTCAAATCCAAATCCTAACTCCATCCGTCCTTTGTTATCCCCGCAACCGAATACCAGTTTACCCTAGCAGCCAAACGTCTCCGAAATGACCACCACCACCACCAGCATAGGCGGTGGCGGAGAGGACCGGGTCCTCGCCACGGCCCAGCAGATCGTCAAGAGCCTCAACACCCCCAAGGAGGTCCGCGAGGACATGCTCCTGATCTTCTCGAGCTTCGACAATAGATTATCTAACATCACCAATTTGATCAACGGCGAGGATTCCAAGGCCGACGAGGACCGGTTCGGGGAAGCTGAGAAGGTGATTTTCCGGTGGGAGTCCAATTCCGAAGCTCACAGAAACTCGGTCCCGTGGGAGGAGTCGCCGGTCGAGGCCGCCGAGTATTTGGCGGCCGTTGATGAGATCCTCACGCACATGGAGGGGCTTTCGGTCCGGTCTGATAACGAATTGGTGGACCGGGTCGAGAACGCGCTCCAAATCGCGATGACTCGGCTGGAGGACGAGTTCCGCCATATTCTGATCAGGAACACGGTGCCTCTCGACTCCGATCGACTCTACGGCTCGATCCGGAGAGTGTCTCTGTCGTTCGCATCAAACGACGGCGAAATCGACGATGAATTCGAGAGTTTCGGTGAGGATGACCGCGACGCCGGCAGGTTCCACGAGCGCGGCGGCAGCCTAGGCGATACAGACGTCGATTTGATACATCCTGACGCCGTCGTGGAGCTGAAGGAGATCGCCGAGCGTATGATTCGGTCCGGCTACGAAAAGGAGTGTGTGCAGGTGTATAGCAGCGTCAGGCGCGACGCTTTGGACGAGTGTTTGGTGATTCTCGGTGTCGAGAAGCTGAGCATTGAGGAGGTGCAGAAGATTGAGTGGAAGAGTTTGGATGAGAAGATGAAGAAGTGGATACAAGCTGTGAAAATCGGCGTTAGGGTTTTGATAAACGGCGAAAGGAGGCTCTGTGATCAGATTTTTGAAGGGATTGATGAGACGAGGGAGTGTTGCTTCAATGACACTTCCAAAGGGTGTATTATGCAGCTGTTGAATTTCGGAGAGGCGGTTGCCATTGGTCGAAGGTCGCCCGAGAAGCTGTTTCGGATACTTGACATGTATGATGCTGTGGCGCATGTGTTGCCTGACTTGCAGCAAATGATAACTGATGAATATGTGGTTGGTGAGGCCAGGGGAGTGTTGGATGCTCTGGGCGATGCGGCGAGAGGGACGTTTGCTGAGTTTGAAAATGCAGTTCAGAGTGAAGCCAGTAAGAAACCAATGCTAAGTGGCGAGATTCACCCGCTTACTCGGTATGTCATGAACTATGTTAGATTGTTGGTTGATTATAGTGATACCCTCAATTCGCTTTTGGATACCGGTGAGGAAGACTTGCAAAGGTTGCAAGGATTGCCAAATGATGATTTGGGTATAGACAGCATGTCTCCTATAGGCCGTAGGTTGTTGTTGTTGATTTCAAATTTGGAAGCCAATCTCGAGGAGAAGTCTAGGGTTTATGATGATGGAGCAATGCAGTGTGTGTTTTTGATGAATAACATTCAGTACATAGTGCAGAAAGTGAAGGATTCTGAGATTAGAAAGCTCTTGGGAGACCAATGGGTTCGCAAGCGTCGTGGTCAGGTACGCCAGTATGCTACTGGGTATCTAAGAGCTGCTTGGAGCAAGGCCCTCTCTTGTTTGAAAGACGAAGGGATTGGCGGGAGCACAAGTAATGCTTCGAAGATGGCTTTGAAGGAGAGGTTTAAGAACTTCAATGCACACTTTGAAGAAATCTATCGGACCCAGACAGCTTGGAAGGTCCCGGATGCTCAACTTCGGGAGGAGCTTCGGATATCTATATCGGAGAAGGTGATCCCAGCTTACAGATCGTTTATGGGGAGGTTTGGGAGTCAGCTGGAGAGTGGAAGGCATGCCGGGAAGTATATAAAATACACAGCAGATGATTTGGAGAGCTACGTGTTGTATTTGTTTGAAGGGACACCGTGTGTTCTGCACCATCTGAGAAGAAAAAGTACATAGGAATACAGGTATGCCCTTTGATTTTGTCAAGGCCTAGTCAGAAGTTGGACTCGAAGTTCTATTGTCGAAAATGAAAAAAAAAAATTGTAGCTTGATTATGATGATGATATCTGTTTAAATATTTTGCTGGTGTTAATGTTATAAACACAGGTTTTTGTGAAAGCTATTTTCCAACCCGTCTATCAATCTACTGTAATAACTTTTGTACAGGTTCTATAGAATTTAGCTTTACGTATGCTGTGGATTTATTTTTTTGTGGTTCATGTGTTTGATTTCCATGAATTGCCATCGAGTCTTGTATGTTATCTGCGTGCGGACGAAGAACTAAACCATCAGTGTAAAATATTGAATTCGGTATACACAAAGATTCAGAAATTAGGTTTCGATTATATTTTCTCATCTGAACTTGAGTGAAAGTTGAGCTATTAATTTGAAGAATGGAGATGTAAATTTAATGTCTATCAGATGTTTGCATGAATATCTCTAGCTGGGTTGCTACAATTCTTCTCTTCTTTTATTGAGTTTTCGGAATTGTGTAAAAGTGATGTTATGAATTTGTCATCGCTAGATTCATTCGTGCATTTCCGATCTTGAACTTTTCGGCTATAAATAGGGAAGATCATGAAGATGTCTGGCTAGAATTAGGACCTATTTATGAGCAGCATAAGTGGTTTAAGTTTCCAGAGGGTAAAGTTGAAGGTTGTTCAGATGATGAACTTGTAGACGGGGACGGGATTGCGATGACTCGGCTCAAAGACGAGTTCCGCCACATTCTGAACCGAACCGAGGTCTTTCTCGACTCAGTTCGGTTTTCTGCATGTGGCAATTTTTGCTGTTAAGTGTTTTTTAGATGCAACTTGGTGGTTTCATGTAAAGCATTAAGTTCCCAAAGTTGGGAACATTGCTGGTTTTGGAACGCTTTGTTTGGCTTCTGCAGGGCATTGTTGCATCGGGTAGGAAAGGGAAGGGAGTTGAAAATTAAATTAATTAATTAGAAATAGTTTCTTGTAGTCTTCGCCCTCCTTTGAACTCTTTTAACTAATTAATTAGACTAAATATATTATTTTTAATTAATCAATGATGAACCTACAAATGCTTATTGACAAACAACGCAACAACAATAATAAAGCTTTATCTCACAATGTAGGGTTGGTTGTATGGATCTTTGGACGCTAATGCACTTATTTTTGTGCTAAGTTTTCAGTTAGCTTCAAGCACTTATAGGGATTCGACGTAAGAAAGAAGTGTGTCGATTACTTGACGCCCTCCCCCTCCTACTTTATCCAAACTTGGACCGACAGTGTAAAATAAACTTATGCAGATGGACTTCTACAAATGCTTATTGAATTTAAAAAACAAACATTTTTAGTCAAAATGGTGCATGAGTTTGACATAACTCTCCACTTTGGTCCTTGACAATGAAAATCGAAGGAAGTGCTCTGTGAGTTTGTCCATCGTAAATCATTTTGATCTTTTCATAACAAATATGTCCTTGTTAAATTGTCACGTGAACTATCACATGATTATCATTTTTAAGGTATTTTTGTCAAACAAATCTCTTCACTGAACGAGGATATTGACAATTTTTTTACGGAATGACCTAAATAATTTACGATGGAAAAACTCAAGGACTACTATCGATTTTCAATGTCAAGAGCCAAAGTGAAGAGTTAAGTTAATCTCAAAAACCATTTCAACTAAAATGCCAAAAATAAATATGAAAAAGACAAAGGTGGGACATAACATAATGTTTCATAGTCATCCATTCAAATTTCAATTATTTGGTGGATGATGAGGGAGAGGGAGAGGGAGAGGGAGAACCCCAATTGCTATGCTGCAAGGGCGAATCATAAACGTGCCTCCTCTGCAACTGCAAATTGGCTGTTATAGGTTTATAGTAATATACATATATAGCCTTTATATGTAAATATCATCACTTAAAAGCCTTGGTGTTTTTTTGTGTTTATGTGGCCACAAAGATTAAGTTAATGGGACCTCAAGGAGGTATAATTTTGCCTTCAATAATTATCCACCTCTTGCCTTTAATAACAAGGAGTGTTAAGATCAATCCAATAGAGTAAGAGATGTCAAGATCAGTTCATACGTGGGTACACGATTGATTTTAACATTTTTCAACAGCTAATGTTTGATGAAACCATTGAGCTTGGTCCTCTGACAAGAATACCATGATCAATTTGTGACTGAGTGGGCAACTGATCCTAGCATTTCCAAACAACAGATGTTAGGAAAATCAACTAGGTGAGTCAGTGGAGTGAGTTAATAGAGATTATCAGATTCAATTTAGCGGTCAAGATTATTTACTTCTTGGACTCCAAACAGTGAGATACAGAGAGAATCTCTATCCAATAGACAGATGATTATATATCATGGTCGAAAGCTATCATGTATGAGATGCAACGCAGAGAAGTGTTCACTTCTTGCTTGAAAGAAGGAAACTACAAGAGAAGTTGGCTTCTTGCTTGGGAGGAGAGTAGTTGTGCACACCAAAGTCTCAAACCCCAAAACCTTCTAAACATCCCAATGAAGATATTCCCATTACCAATAAAGGTTTAAAACTTTACTAATCTCCATAAAGCGGCTTGTAACTCAATTCGTCAAGAGATTTACCCCTCATACCGAGATCCAAAGTTCAACTCCTCGCTTCCCCAATATCGCTTGTAAATGCCAAAAATCATAGAGCAGAGAAGTAGATTGAAAGAGAGTTTTGATTATTAGATTATTACTGCAAAAAAGCTCCCACGGAGCTCATGGATACAACAAATTTACAGAAAGTTAAAAGCTCTGTCAAACTGAAGAACACTAATTACAAAAGACTTGCCTGCGACGAAAACACAACCAGCAAAACCACCATGGGACTAAGACAGAGATCATTACATACAAGGGGGAAGGGAAAACAAGAAAAAAAGAAGAAAACGAAATAGGAACATGCTCATTTCGGTTTGGGGGAAGATCGGAATGTTGCTCTTGATGCCTCTCTCAAACCCTGCTGTTTTGGGGCAGCGGTAGAACACCGTCAAAAAAGTCACCAAAGTAGCCACGGGGCTCGTGAACGAGCCTTGAGATGATGTCCCTGAGGGTAATGACTCCTTCCAGATTCCCATCATCGTCCACAACGTATACCCTGTGGATCTTTTTGGAGTCCAGCATCAAGATTAAATCCTTAACTGTGTCATCCCTTTTGCACGTAACCATGGTACTCAACATTGGGTAGACTTCATGATGCTTGCTTTCAACTGCTGTCAGGAAGTTCTTCGCCGTGATGGATCTGTTAAGACATGTCAAAAAAGTGATCCAGATTTACATTGCAACTAAAAATTCTCATGAAAATGTTGAACATTTTTCGCTACGAACCTGTAATCATGGTAAATTTCTGGTGCGGTAAGCAAGAACTGGACATCTCTTAGGCTTATATTACCTACCGCCTTGCTACCACCGTTTTCAATCACAGGTACCCCTCCAACCCTCTTTTTCCTCATCAGCTTAAACGCTTGCAGCACTGGTTCATCCTCGTACACCTGCAACAGAAAATTAAGCATTCAAAGCGTTAAGGGTAACTATGCATGAGAAAAATCCCCCAGTTCATCAAAAGATAATTTTATATAGGAACTGAGAAGAGATTTCACCTTGACAATGCGATTAGCAGTCATCATGGGAAGACCAAGCTCGGATAGTTTCTTGGTTCCCCAGCTCTCGAACCACTGAAGTCCAGCGCATTCCGCTAACATGTGAATCACAGCAGATTGTGTGATGATATTATCAATCTTTCCATCACCCAAATCAACGACAGGAACGCTCTTCATTTTGTACTTTGAAAGAAGCAAGAGCATGGTCAAAAACGAGTTGGAGCTCTGCAAAGCAAGAAACGGAGCCCAACGGAATGACCCCGAGATATCTCGAACCTGTATGCTAAAATGTTAATACACATATCATGGGAATGAGTAATGCTTATGTTATTAAAGATGTCAACAGTATTGAATGACCTGTGTGTTCTTGTAAAACTCTGAAGAAGTCAAAGCCTCGAAAAAACTCCCTGAAGTTGCTGCGGCAAACTCAGAGCCGAAATCAAGTCCTGCAAGATCAAGACCTTTCAGTCCATTAGCTGCTGCTGCAATAGCAGTTGCACTAGATGGACTAGTCGGGGTCCTCGGGGACGGTGGTTCTGACTGCCAAGATTAGCACAATTATCATGTTTTCAGTTCCTCCACATTGATACGATATAGCGAGTAGTTCCCAAGTCTATAGCTAAAAAGGAAAATACTTCGGCTCCTTAACATTGAAGGAGTCGTTCCTCCTTCCAGACAAATCACAGTTTGACATGTATGCATAACTTTTCTTTTTATAATTGCAGGGAAGGAGGAACGCTAAGACAATGCATTTATAAACAACATAGTTAACGTTTTCAATGCATAAGGTTTGTTAACTTGCTAACCTGATGCAGGATCCACACGACAATTCCGGCAAACTCGACAATACCGATGTATCTGTCGATCCAGCTAGCGCCCTCAGGCGCATCGACATCCACCACCGGTGCACTAAGAATTTTGTGTTGGGACAGGATTTTAACAGCTTCTGCTAAACTGGTGTCTGACTTTATCTCAATCACTGAATCACAACAAATTTTCCAAAACATTAATCCAGATTAAAGACAAACATCAAATGATTATAAAAAGCAAATTTTCAATCCCAAATTCAATCTTCCACTTTTTTTTCTTTTCAAAACCTCCTCAATTTATCAAATTCCAACAAAACCGATCCCTCCATTTTATCTCTTAATTTTTGTTTAATTCTTCTAAAAACATTTATTTGGTTGGCTCCATTCCTCCTTGCAACAAATCACAGTATATACAAAAATATCTCGCTAAAATCCCAAAAGAAAAATTCGATCTCCACAAACGACGATTTGGTGATTTGTTTGCAACGAGAAACGACATGTAATGAGCCAAGTATTTTCCTAAATTTCTAATCAACTAATCATTTGATCATCACAACATATTCATATAGTAAAATTTCTAACATGATCCCATGTTATTACATCTGTTACCTGTATAAGCATGCATACATATATATATATATATATATATATACATATATACATATATATATATATATATACACATATATATATGTTACATGTATGTATGTGTGGATGGATAGATGGATGTAAAAATGGTACCTTGATTCTCAGGAGCAGGAGGGAAAGCAGAAACAGGGACACCCTCAAAGCAAGCATTGAGCTTCTCAGTTGGACTCAGCTGTGGCTCCTGAACGTCCCACAAATCCTCTACCTGCATCCCCAGCTTCGCCTCTGGACTCCTCGGACTCCCTCCCTCCCCCATCTTCATCACTGCCGGCACACCCATCTTTCCTCTCAACACACCCAATATTCCAACTCTCTCTCTCTCTCTCTCTCTCTCTGTAGCGTCTCGGACTCGGACTCGGACAGACATAGGAACGCCCGTTCCGACATCTTTTAACTACAAAAACCAAAACCCACACGTCACTCCTCTTTCCGTGCATGAACAATCCAGACCATTGGATTATCCTCCCCTAGTAAAAGTTACTCGTTCGGACGCGTGGACGGTTGCGATGACGAAGGTGCATTGTTCGTGATGAAATCGCGGTTCAATCGTTACGTGCTGTATACGTCCGATTCGCTGAGATTACTTTAAGTACAAAGATCTTATCAGGTTTTCAATGCTGGCCATACTGTGGGCGTCTCTATCGTGCGCTGGAGAGAGGTTTACGCACCCTGAGTTCGAGGATGAACCGGTGACGTGGAAGTGAGACCGACACGTGGTTGTAGTTTACTAGATTGTAGGCTTGTAGCTTTGCTCAGTGTTACATGCGGTTCGGTCGTTGACCGTTGAGGGTTACCAGCGAAACAGTGGGTGAGCTGTGAATCCGGATCTTCGTCGGATTCTCTTTGTGAGGATTCCGAAAATTCGTGAATTGTGTTTGTTCATTGTAATCAAAAATTATTTTAAATATTTTTATTTAAAATTAAACACAAACAGTATTTAACAAAAACTGACTGTACAATATACAATGAAGGAACACGATTTAAGAATCATTAAAATCCTTACCAAAAGGATCCGGATAGGATCCTGTTGGAGGTTCCTAAAAGAGGAAAATAAACCGCGGGCGGGCAATTTGTATGGGCCGGGTCGGGGTACATTATACCAGGCCCAATATTGCCCTGTACGATTGTGGGCTTCGAAAAAAACTAAAACTATAGCGGTTTGGTTATTTTGGGTTGGACAATACTAGCTTGAGTCCAACCCATTCCATCAGTCTTATCTACCGTTGAGTCCAACCCATTTCATTAGTCTCATGATACAAAACCACTGGCATTTTAAATAAACTTCTCTAATCCAGCATCATAATTTTAGAGTATAGGTTTACAATATGTCACGTCATCACACTAATTGTTTTTTTTTTTTTTAACGAAATTCAAATTGAAGGACAACATTAATTTGCACCATTCATTTTTAGGGACGATGGTGATTGATATCAACTGACACATCTCGGCCAGAAATGTCAATGTGTCTATCTGAATTGTGATGTGCTGGTCGACACCTGAATGGTGACGAAGCCATAAAGTATGATTTATGTGTAAAAGTGAGACTAAATTTAAACTTTAAATAAATAAATCAACGTGCACAACCCCGATGAAAGTAGTCCAAAATTTAGAAGTATACATTGGGGTCACGATCATAGATGATTCAATTTCAAAGATTATATTTATGATGTGGGTCAATTTTAAAGACAATTTGGAATAAAAACCGTATTTTAGATTTAATAAACATAAAGAAACAACACAAAAAGGAAAATAGTCTCCAGATTTGGAAATCATTTCCGTTTTTTATTTTTATTTTCCAATATGGAAATTTAAAAGAAAAACTAATAAAAATGATTTGAAAACTTTGAGTTTTAACGATAAAGATAAAATAAAAAGTAAAGTGGTTTTTCGTTAAAATGAACATAATCGAAAACTTTTCATTACAGTTCCCAAATTTAAATTCCCCCAATCTCCTCATTACAGCAGTGTCAGTGGGCCCCAGGGGGTCCCGCCCCCCATATATAGTGAATTGGGAAGAGTAGTGGCATCAAATCAAACCAGACTCTCTCCGTCTCCCGCTATTTACCTTTACCTTTTGTGTGAGTGACTACTTTTACCCAAGGGGTTGTTCACGCGCCACCATGGAGGCCTCGCCTTCTCAGCCGCCGTCCGATTCGAATCAAACGACTTCAGGCCCTTCCATGCTCCTCCAGAACCTCCCCTCCCGCGGCCTCTTGTCCTCCACCGTCCTCTCCTCCAATCCGGTTATCTATATCTCTTCTTTCCTTTTTATTTGTATTTTCCTTTTGGGTTGCCGATATAATATTGAAAAAAATCATCTGTTTTTCATTTTACGTGGTTCCAATTAATCTCTGACTAAAACAAGCATTTGGGTTTTAGGGTTTTACAGTTAGGAAGTAAATTCAGAGTAAAGACCTCGACTCTTTTTTTTTTTGAATTTTTTTTAAGGTTGATTTGGGTTCAGAATGAATTGTATAATTTGCGTTTGTATGTCGTCGATTGCGAATAATCTTGGTGTAATTCTGTATCTTAGGAAGTAAAAGGTATTGGGTTTTGTTTTGATTGAGTTTATGAATTTTGGGTTTTCAATTCTCTGGGAAAGTAGATTTGAAGACACCATACTGATTTTACCTGTGGATGATTTTCTATTTATTTATACAGATGTTCGGTTTTGCGTGTTACACACACACATACATATATATAGCTTGTATGCATTTTGAAATTACTGAATTGCTAATCGTATGTTTGCGAACTTGGAGCATTTTTCTATTACCAAGTATACATGTGAATGCTCAATTTTTTTTTCTCAAGAGCATTAAAATCTGTTGCTTTGTTCATAGAATGGAGTTAGCGGCATAGAATGGAGTTAGCGGCCTAGAATGCTTCATCGGATAACAACAATGTACCAAGTTATTTGAACCATTACTTTATTGATCAAATGCTGGAAAGAGTATAAAGTCTAAAAAATTTGAAAATTATAGAGGTAATCATAATTTTCTGTAAGGTTTTGTTTTCTAATATGAGAAGTCAGTTAGATCAAGCTTACGAAATCAATTTTCTGTGATGCTTTTCTTTCTGTGTTTCACTCATTTGGCCGTTTACAAGGAAAGTGCTTTTTGAAATTAATGCAAAGAACTACTTGGACATATTATCTTGTCTGCTTCCTATCTGGTTCTTCCGCCACCTACCCTTCTCTCGATTTTGCTTACGTGATGCAGAACTTTTACAGGGCGGGGTGCGAGTTTATGTATGTACCCATGACACCTCACCCCCAGGTTTACATGTGCTTTTAAGTTTCTAAAATACATTTATTTTGCTCATGCTAATGTTTTGCAGAATTCGTTATTTTTGTATCCCATTCATTTTATTCCACTTCTGACTTTACAGCTTGATCTTGTTTATCCAGATGGTCAACTGATACAGACAAACCAACAGAACATTTTGATTAGATCACTTACACTTAAGAAACAGAAGGGAGATTCCAGTTCAAAGGATGTGAAAGGCGCCAGTGCAGCTGAAGGTTCTAAAAAGAGGTACGACATGAATTTTATTGATAAGATCCACATGTTTGTGTTTGAATGAACTAACTATTTTGAGGATTTACTTTATGGGCATCCCTTGGTGCAGCGTTTTTGGGTGCTCATATATATTTATCATTGTATTCAGTTTCTATTTGACCTGAAACAAAGATTGTGTGCAGTTTTGTTTACCTGTTTTCGTTTATCATTTAGGCCTGCTGAAAGAGTTTTGGTTAGCAAGGCTTCAGCTAAGAAAGCCATCAGTCAAACTAGTTCTCGACAAGGTAAGGCTCTTTAGCTTTTATATTGCATTTGCTATCAGTCAGCCATAAGTCATCATCAAGTGTTTTGACTAAAAGAATTGTGTTGGATGAATTGGGTTCTCAGTTTTGAATATCTGGAACGTTTTGTTCGTGATAGTTTGTAAGGGTTTTAGTGTGGTGGTCCCTTGACATCTATCTCCTACGCTTAACTTTAATTTTTAAGTTTCATAATTTTGTTAAGTTGTAAAGTCCCATCTTTGAATTGTATCACCTTTATTGCTTTTAAAGTGTACAAGTTTTCTCTTATATGTGAAATTGATGGCCAATTGCATAAATTTACGGTCTCATTGTGGTTTGAAATGGTTACCAATCAACAATGATTGCAGGGTGCAAAGAATTTCGCATTGTGCAGTTTTGATTCTGAAGGTTCTGTTATCTTATTACTTCTGTCTACAATTTCAAATCATATATTTTAATTCAACTTCTCTTGTTTTTGCCGACATCTCTGATTTTAATTATAGCCCTTGAGAGATGTGTTTGTATTTGTAACTTCCATGTATAATGGGTGGAGCCATTCAGTCTTCACTAGAAGACCCCAATGCTTCTTAAATTCGAGCAGTTTTTTTTATAATCTATTGGATGAGTTCTATTCTTCTGAATTTCTCGTTAAATCAATTGTATTTTTATAGTTATAGCTTACGATTGCTTTAACATGCAGAGGGATCAAGCAGTCAAGCATCATCTAGTAGGGACTTCAACAGGTTAACTGTAGAGAGGCTCCGTGCCCTTCTGAAGGCTAAGCGTCTATCTGTAAAGGGAAAAAAGGTAAGTATGAAGACAATCTAACCTCAAGTCTAAATATCTCTTTAGAGGACCTATTTACATGCTAACCGGAATGGGTTCTTTATGGCGTTGTGGACGTTGACACTTGAGGTCCAATAAAGCTCTATTATCATTTTTTTTTGCGGAGATGAAACCTTCATCTGCTTTTATTCATCCATGAAATGATGCGTGCAGGATGAATTGATTGCACGGCTGAAAAGTTCAAGTGGTTAAGCACGGTTCAGACAGCGGGGGCAACAACTCTGTTATCTGTATGTGTTTTCTAGGGGAAGGAAGGTAGTTTCATCCATTTTGATGTAAGTTAGGAATGATGTAAGATGGAATTATCAAGAATTTGAATGACAACGACAAGTTTTAGGGACCGTGAACCGCATTTTGTATCATCTTGTTCGATAAACTGTAATTCGCTCTTTTAGCATTGCATTTTTTTACTTCGCTCGTATAGTATTTTCTATCTTTAATGGAGTTTATACCGACAGATCTGTCTATAATGCTCAAGCTACTGCAAATGAGGAACTTGGATTAGAAATATTCCCAAATTTTTTAGAAAGGAGTGTGCTTCAGGTTTAGTGGTTGCAGTTTTCAAATTGGAATATGCAGTTTTCTACACTCCCTTTCTTTCTTACGAATGGAGGACGTGCTACTCGAATTTAGGACCTCTTTCAACGTTAAGAGAAGTACGTTGGGAGTTTTTCTATAGTACACGTGTATTGAGATGCACTAATGTTTGAACGACTAAACTAAAATTATCAAATCAAGTTGTCCAATGCACCGATGCATTGTAGAATTGTCAGTTAGTTGATACAATTCCGAACACTTGGTCGACATTAGCTTTTTATTCTTGTAGACTAAACTTATGAATACTATTGTGGATTAAGCTGGTGGATACTCTTTCATCCAACTATATGTCACATTCAAGCCCTTTTCCGTACTCCTAGTCTAACTTAAATTAAAAATATCGTTTGTATTTAAAAAACTTATAAATAAGAAAAACGAGAAAGAAAAAAAACTCTACTTGATATATGCTTATTAAAAGAAGGCTCGTGGTTTTATAAGAAGTGTGGTCCAAACAACTTCAGTCTACGAAAGTTATTGGTACAAGTAATTAAAAACCCACGTGCAAAATTGAGACCGCCGTTTTGTAACCTGGACGGCGCCCGTTTCGGATTCAGTTTGGTACATTTATTTCCGACAGCGGTATGTAACTCGCTGAGGGCTTCAAGTTATAAGACTGCTTTGCGAGGACCCTACCACTTAGAGGGGCTGTCCAAATTGCGGGGATTACACGGCGCCGTCGGGAAATGATTGGGTGGTGCACCGGTCACTTCTTGGAAGGAAAAGCATCGCTCTGAATGGAATGGAGAGATAAAGGTGACAGCACGTGTCAATATCTCTATGGGGAGAAAGGGACATCTTTCCCACCAAACAAAATTGAGAGCTTTTGGTCCACATGCTAAGCGTATTTGATTATTCTCCATTATTTTTGTGCCGTGAGGTATGAGATGGGGGAATCATTTTCGTACGAACGTGCAAAGGGATTCGCGTGCAAAATTTTACGGAGAAAACGATTCGGTTGAGTTTAGTTTAAGTTTGAAAACAATCGAACTAATATTAATATTACGATTCGATTTGATTTAGTTTAAGTTGTAATTTGAAAAGAACAGAAACATATTCATAGATACTGTATTCAGTTCTTTGAAGTAGGGACATGCATAAGCAAGTCCGATTTAGTTCACCCAAAAAGGAAAAATCAAAATGAATGATACAATTGATTTGGCTCACTTTTGGCTAGATCTGATTGATTTTATTCAATTCAGGGAAGAGTGTGGAAGAGGAGGAGAGGGGGAGAAAGTAGGAGATGCAGAAAGAGATATAAAATAAAAAAGCCGAATGCGTCAATGTGATGACTGGTTTAACAAGACCCAAGTCTTAACCAAAATTGAACTTTTGAATTTTTACGGCTCAGTTCACCGAGAGAGGATCCTCACCGGATTCTCTTTTATGAGGATCTCGGAAATCCTCTAATCACATTCGTTCATCGTATATTGTGCAGTCAGTTTTTGTTAGGTACTGTTTATATTCAATTTTAAATAAAAAAAATTACAATGATTTATGACCGCATGATGTACGATGAACATATGTGATTGGAAGATCCCCAGGATCTTCACATAGAGGATTCAGCGAGGAGCCTCCTGGCAGATCACCCACTTTCATTAGTTTGTCGAAGGGGTGAGTTCGGTTCAAATCGGTTCGGTTTCCCTTTTTTTTTCAAGAAATGAAAAAAATTGAAAATTTAAATTTTAACATCTCCAACACAATCATAACATAAGCATTCCAACTAGAATCGAAAACCGAAACCGATGGAGTCAATTGTATGAGGTGCGTTTCCTACTCTCCTCATGCTGTTTTGTTTTCTTTTAGTTTCCGTAGTCAAATCCCATTAGTTTAATGTATAGCGTAATTTTTGGTACTTGATGCAGTATTTCTGGATCTGGTTTATGTTTGTTTCTTATAAGGAAAAAAGGATAAACAATTAATTGTGGGTGATTACATGCAGGCAAAATTGAAGGAAGTTGATATGGCTGAAAATTTAATAGGTGACAAGTTGAAGAGTCGATATCAAGAGGCAAATGCTCGTAAGTTTACCTCCTTAGCATGTTCTAGCAAACTGAGCAACAGCATACTCATTTCAACGTGATTAACCTTACTGACCATCCAAATTTTGTAGGAAAACAAAGTCGGCAAGTTCAAATTTGCACAAAGGTTCCACCATCAAGCAATAAAAGAAGCTGGGGTAAATTTACAATGAAAATAAACATTGGGTTAAAGTTTGGCAACACATTGGGTTTAGGATTTAAAATTTTTAAAGGTTTTTTTTTAATATTTTGAGCTTAAAGTTTGGCAACACATTGGGTTTAGCATATTTTAGCTTACAAATTGGGTTTAGAAACTAATACCCAAAATAAATAATTAAATAAAAAAATTAATTTAATTAATTCGGTTCGGTTCGGTTCGGTTCGGTTTCTAGACCACTAAAATCGAAACCAAACCAAAAGAATTCGGTTCGGTTCGGTTTTCGGTTTTTTGAACCCACCCCTAGTTTGTCGGTTTAGATACCTACTCTTACTATGAATTAAATTTTTTTGCATGTTTACTTAGAGAATACTGCTTGCAGACATTTTTTTTGAGATGAGCTCATTCTTCCACATGCAAATAACAAATATTATAATCGGACTTGTTCAATGTTTTAATCTTCATTTGCAACTCATTCTTACAAAATATCTATTCAAAATGAAGATCGTTTTGACATTCAGATGTATTAAATAAGTCTAATACATTTATAAATAATTAACGCAAGACCAACATTCTTTGTAATCTAATTTGAAAAATCAATTAGTTGTTGTAGTCAAAGAAAACATTAATTCTTTGGTTGTCGATTGATTATCTTTTTCTTGTGCTGACTTCAATTGAAAACAGAAAGCTTGATCAGTCGTTTTCAAAAGCAACAAAAACACTCGACGCAAGCTCCAAAACACTTTTAACTAATTAACAAATGGCACAAGCAAACACAGTTGAATTTGAACTCTCATTATTTATTCAAAAACAAGATTTGCACTACCTAATTTTCCATAAACAATTTTTGTTTCATTTTGTTATATTATAATAAACAGGACAAAAATCAACTTCGAATCTTACTATCCAAAGTCTAAGAGCCAAGCAATCCGAAATGTTCAAATTAAATTTCATGATCATCATTAACTCATCATGTTGGCCGACCTTACATAAATTAAGAGGTTTGATTTCTGTTTCATACAAATCAAAGGTCCAGATTATTTGATTCTTAAGCTTCTGACACTAAAGTCCGAATAGAATCCAAATTCAATCGGACATTTGATTCTAAGATCCAATGGGGATAAGGTAGGTCTGAAAAATGGATGCCTTTTATATTTCTAATTCTTCTCCAACTGCAAGGTGCTAGTTCCACTTGGGGAAACAAAAAAACGTGCCAAATACTTTCCACGTGGTTTTTTTTCTTAATATTTCGGTACAGAATAAAGCCATGTTTAATTTCATTTTGTAAATTGGATTTGTTATTTATACATGAAGTCAAAAGAAAAAAAAGGTAAAAAACTGCGCCTCCATTTAGGGTTTGATTGAAAATTCCAATTTGACATCTGTGTTTGAAAGGTGGAGACTCATTATTTTTTTTAATATTATTTTTTAAACGACAATAAAATACCAAAGCTACTAACCCTACATATTAACTAAGGTAAAAAAAACCAGAGCTCCTAGTTAACCCTGTCAAACTATCAAACAAAGAGAGTCAAAGACCCGCTTCTAATTATATCGATATTATCTCTAGCTTGTTAATTAATATTTGTACAGTATAACATGTATGAGGTTTTATCAAAAGATCTCGGCATCAGTTGAAGTTCGATTAGGATATTTAAACTTTTATTCTTTGCCTCTACCCGATGTAGTATATTTCAACGAACTCTACATATAGGGTAAACTGCTAATTTAGTCCCTGAATTATCACCTTAGTTAAAATTAGGTCCCTAAACTATTTTTTCAGAAAAATTAGTCCCTGAATTATAAAAATCAGCCAATTACATCCCTAATGTTATATTCGAAGCTATTATATTCAATTTTCCGTCAATTTAAGTGACGTTACTTTCATGTGATACACATTGGAGGGTAGATTAGTAGTTTTTCATAAAGAAATAGTGTATGGAGTTAACTTTGGAGGAGAAATTGGTAGTTTTTCATAAAGAAACAATGTAAGTTAACTTTTGAAGGTAAATTAGACATTAAATTCACAACCTATATGAAATGTTAAACACTTATAGACGAGAAAATGATAGTATTATAATCTAAAGTGTGTCAAGTGACTTAAGTTGACGAAAAATTGGATAAAATAGCTTTGAATATAATAGTAGGGATGAAATTAGCAATTTCTAATGAATTTAGGGACTTATTTTACCGAAAAAATAATTTAAGGACCTAATTTTCACTGAGGTGATAGTTCAGGAACTAAATCGGCACTTCACCTAATATAATCATCTCGTGTTCGAATGGTGATTAATTACTAAATGTATATCTCTCTTTCTCTCTCACTGCCGATGAGGCAGAACAGCTGTGATATATATATAATGCTAAAACTTGAGACAGTCAAGAAGAGAAGGCAATCATGCACGATTAGTTAGTAACCATTCCTACTATTAGCTTCATTATCCGCTCATAGTAAAGCCATGCACCTAACTTGCAGGACAAGCAAATATGGGCGTAGCTACAAGCTTACGATTATTAGAGAAAGTGTATTGCACTCAAGTTTGAATTTCATTTACGATAGTTAGATTAATTTAAAGTAAAATATCGTTTCTATAAAACAATTCAAAAAATAATGCTTAGGTCTTGACTAATCAAACGGCGGGGACTGTGATTCTCCAATAAACAAAAAAATGTGGGAGGTTCCGGATTTGATGTTCCGAGCTGGTGAGTCTGCTTGATTGTGGCCACAGGCAAGGTGAAATTCCCCATAGCCTTTTCAGGCTCGAAAAAGGTGGATAACCGTGACTTATCACCAGTTGCCCCTTTTTTATTAAAGAAGAAAAAAATTATAATTTTATATGGCTCAATGATATTATTACGTATATGTCCAATATTTTGATCAAGCTTACTGAAGAAGCAATAAACGAGCGCTTTGCAGTGTACTATGAGTTAACATAGCCCGTTGTGTTATTATTATACTCAAATTATAACATGCAAATTTATTTTTTATTAATATATCTACAAATATGACATATCAAACCCTATTGTCCATTCTTAAATTATACTAGGCGGAATAATACATATATGTACCCAGCACATCCATGTAACTAATACAAAGAGTGACACGAGAAACAATATTACTAGCACCTTTCAACTAATAAACTAAATGAGAATTAAAAAATAATAATAATAAGTGTGTAGACAAAGAAAAAAAATGTACATAAATCACTTCTTTACTGTATGTTAATAAATTCTAAATTCTATTTCCTAATAGATTTTAACAATACCAAAACATATATATAATCTTTACGTTTAAACGAAAATATCACAATTTGCACACGTAATTCGTTATGAGTAATGTTAAATAAACTAAACTGTAAACTAAATTTGCAAACTAAATTATGTGTGATTAATAAAAATAAGCATGTTAATCAACACTTAAGTAATAATCTAATTATCAACTTCCATGTCATTTAGTTTTTTCAAAATTTAGTCTACAAATTAAGTCTCCATAGCATTCCCATTTGTTTTATTGCAACACTTTTTTTTTATGTGATTTGATATAATATAACAATTATTTTATAATTTAGGTCTCGTGACTCTCGTGACCTTATGATATTCTTATATTTTTATATAATCTTTCATTTTATTTCGAACTTATGCCGGTTGTTGCACTTTTTATGCAAGTAGAGTAGGGACGGGACGGATTCAATATCTCTAGATGATGTAGACCCTAGCTACCTTTGAGTGGAGACCTCACAAATTTACAAACAATTTATATATCAACAAAATTTCGAAGTCCATATCCACGCATATAGTATATATAATTCTCCCTCTTACCCTCTCATCTTTCATCCTCAAAAACTCTCCATTTGCAAACCGAAGTTTTCTCTTCAAAGGCAGCCATGGTTGTAGCTCTCCTTTTACTTTGGTCTCTTTTGTTCCTCCTCTATGTCTTCTTCACCACCATCCGGAAATATCAAACAAAACTACCGAAACCACCATTGAATTCTACCTATGGGCCTCCTTCCTACCCCATAATTGGCTGCTTTATCTCTTTCTGCAAGAACCAACACAACCTCCTAGACTGGTACACCAGTCTCCTCTCAGTCTCACCGTCACAGACTATAGTTGTGCACAGGATAGGTGCACGACGCATTGTTGTGACGGCAAACCCATCCAACGTGGAGCACATTCTCAAAACAAACTTTGCAAACTTCCCCAAGGGAAAACCCCTAACTGAGTTCCTCGGGGACCTTCTGGGCTGCGGCATATTCAACGTGGATGGCGACTTGTGGTCCACGCAGCGGAAGCTCGCGAGCCATGAGTTCAGCACAAAGTCCCTGAGGGAGTTTGTTGTGAAGACTCTTGAGGAAGAAGTCGAGGGCCGACTTATTCCGCTGCTGGAAGAAGCTGCAGAGAGCCAAAGGGTTTTGGATATGCAGGAAATACTGAAGATGTTTGCTTTTGACACTGTGTGCAAGGTTTCATTGGGCACCGACCCATTTTGCTTGGATTTGAGCCGACCCGTGCCTCCCCTTGTGAAAGCTTTTGATTGTGCTGCTGAGATAAGTGCCAGAAGGGCTACAGCTCCTTTGTATTTGATGTGGAAGATGAAGCGTGCTTTGAGCATTGGGTCCGAAAAGAAGCTCAGGGAAGCAGTGAAACTCGTTCATGGCTCTGTTCATGGTATGAAATTTCAATAACTTCCCGATTTTATTTTGGTTTACACTGAAACATTAATTGTCCATAACTGGTTGAGATTTGGTTTATATTTGGCAATATGGAGGATAAAATTTTGATTAATATAATTGATATTAGTCGATACTAGTCACGTTAATTTGTTTCTCTTGGGAAGAAAAATTACTGACAATGTACTGTAAATAAAATACGGGTATTTTAGTTTTTGTAAACAAAATTCGGGACATTTCCGTCGTCATCGGTACTTAATACTGTGATTTGATTGATTTGTTGCAGAAATAATCCAAAACAAAAAGAAGATTCTTCAAAGAGATGAAGGAGAGAGAATTGAAAGCCACGACATTTTGTCACGGTTGTTACTAGCAGGACACGGGAAGGAAGTGGTCAGAGACATGGTGATAAGTTTCATACTTGCCGGACGTGACACCACCTCAGCAGCCATGACTTGGCTCTTCTGGTTGCTCAGCAAGCATCCTGACATAACCCACAAGATTGTGAACGAAGTCGAAAATGTCGTCGTACAAAACAATGGTACGGAAAAACTAGGGTTTGATGATTTGCAAAAAATGAGGTTTCTGAGGGCTAGTTTGTGTGAGACGATGAGGCTCTACCCACCAGTCCCATGGGATTCCAAGCATGCTGAGGGGGATACTGTCTTGCCAGATGGGACTTGGGTTGGGAAGGGAGATAGGGTTACTTATTTTCCATATGGGATGGGGAGGATGGAGGAGCTTTGGGGAAAAGACCGGTTTGAGTTTAACCCGGACAGGTGGTTTGACGTTGAACCGGGTTGTGATGGTGATAGGGTTTTGAAATTTGTGAGTCCATATAAGTTCCCGGTTTTTCAGGCCGGTCCAAGGGTTTGTCTTGGGAAGGAGATGGCTTTTATTCAGATGAAGTATGTGATGGCTTCGGTGTTGAGGCGGTTTGAGATCAGACCGGTTTGTGGGAAAGACCGGCCGGCTTTTGTTCCTCTCTTGACGGCTCATATGGCAGGTGGGTTGAAGGTGTCGGTTCGAAAAAGAAGTTAGCTAGATTGGTAAACTCTATGCTTGAAAAGGCATTGCATTCATTAAGAATATGCACGTTTCTTTACTTCTTGTGTAGCTATGTTAAATTTGTTGAAACGCAAAATTGTCTTTAGAAATATGGCAGTTATAATTCAAGGTGAAAGTCACTTAACCAGGCATCCTTATTGATAATGAGTTTAACCCACTTATTTAGTTCCAACAGAGAATTCAAGTTCATCTCGTCCGATTTAAATAAAACATCCATTGCTTTATTTAAAAGGAAAATTAATGGATAGGACTTGAAAAGTTTTAGTTTTAATAAAAAACCATATTATAAGTTTTGTTTAATAAAAACCATGTTATAAGTTTTAGTTTTAATAAAAAACCATGTTATAAGTTTTGTTTAATAAAAAACCATGTTATAAATTTTGTTTAATAAAAAACCATGTTATAAGTTAAGTCACTGTTTCTGGAATTTAAGTCACTGTTTCTGGATTTTGGTTCTTTTCGACGGACACTGTTTCTGGAATGTTTAATAAACTGTTTCTGGATTTTAAGTAACACTGTTTCTGGAATCCAAGTCACTGTTTCTGGAATTTAAGTCAATGCACTGTTAGTTTATTTCCAGCGACAGTGTTAGTTTTCCAGAGACAGTGTTATTTTTCCAGCGACAGTGTTAGTTTTTACAGCGACAGTGTTAATGTTCATTTTCTTTCCAGATACAGTGTTTGTTTGTGCACGACCCAAAGGGCTTGGTGTGGTTGCTGCTCGCCGGAGCTAAACAGAAGGGAAGGCCGGATTTCGGCCGGAAAGTTGGACAAACTTTAAACGCTCATAACTTTGTCAATACTCAACAAAATCAAGTGATTCAAAAACGGAAATCGTAGTTCTCGAAGAGACGAAGAGAATGGTACCTTTCAAGATAGCTAACTCGTTGTGGTTTGGCCGGAAAACGCCTTGAAAACCTCGGAGGTCGCCGGAAACTGGGTTGGACAAACTTTAAACGCTCATAACTTTGTCAATACTCAACGAAATCGAGTGATTCAAAAAACAAAATCGTAGTTCTCGAAGAGATGAAGAGAATGGTACCTTTCACGATGGCTAACTCGTTGTGGTTTGGCCGAAAAATTCCTCGAAAGCCTTGGAGGTCGCCGGAAACTGGGTTGGACAAACTTTAAACGCTCATAACTTTGTCAATACTCAACGAAATCGAGTGATTCAAAAACAAAAATCGTAGTTCTCGAAGAGACGAAGAGAATGGTATATTGCAAGATGGATAACTCGTTGTGGTTTGGCCGAAAAATGCCTCGAAAACCTCGGAGGTCGCCGGAAACTGGGTAAGATTCAAATGGATATAACTTCTTCAATACTCTGTCAATTTGGGGTTTAATTTTCTGATATGATTCTTCTCACCAAGGAGGAAAATATATAATGTACAAGAGGATTTACAAGGAAAGAAATATTAATTACAATCTGATTACAAGGACCTAGAAAACAACTAAATAATCACAAGAAGTCAACTCTCCAACACTCCCCCTCAGGTTTAATTTTCGCATACTCCTTTTGCCATACCCCTGTACTCAGCCTCGGCACTTGACAAAGCAACCACTTTCTGTTTCTTACTCCGCCAAGTGACTAAGTTTCCTCCCATAAATGTGAAGTAACCAGATGTGGACCGACGATCAGTAACGTTGCCTGCCCAATCTGCATCGGTGTAACCCTCTATTCGGCAATGATCATTTTTAGAAAACATAATGCCTCGACCTGGTGAGGACTTCAAGTATCGTAGGATGCGTTCGACTGCACCCATATGTGTCTCACTCGGAGAATGCATAAATTGACTAACAACACTTACCGCGTATGCAATATCAGGCCTGGTGTGAGATAAATAAATTAATCTCCCAACTAACCTTTGATAACGATCTCTGTTAGTGGGAACTTGATCAGGGTGCACGGCAAGATGGTGATTTTGGACTATGGGAGTGTCGGCCGGTTTACAGTCGAGCATTCCAGTTTCAGCTAATAAGTCTAGAACATATTTTCTTTGAGACAGAAATATACCCTGTTTAGATCGAGCTACTTCTATCCCCAAGAAATATTTCAAACCACCGAGATCTTTCATCTCGAACTCGGTTGCTAGGTAATCTTTGAGCCTTGAGATTTCCTCTTTGTCATCACCTGTAACAATCATATCGTCCACATAGATGATAAGTGCCGTCAATTTCCCCATTCGGCGTTTCAAGAAGAGTGTATGATCGGAATTGCTCTGCCTGAACCCATATTTCCTCATAGCCGTCCAGAACCTACCAAACCATGCTCGAGGTGATTGTTTTAACCCATACAACGCTTTATTCAGCTTGCAGACTACTCCAGGTTGTAAAGCCGAGGCATAACCAGGTGGAATGTCCATATACACTTCTTCTTCGAGATTACCATGTAAGAAAGCATTCTTCACATCAAATTGCTGTAATGAAGCATTCTTCACATCAAATTGCTGTAATGGCCAATCTAAGTTGGCTGCCAATGAAAGCAATACTCTTACCGTATTAATCTTTGCTACCGGGGCAAATGTCTCTGTGTAATCAACGCCATACGTTTGAGTGTATCCCTTGGCCACTAACCGTGCTTTGTATTGTTCGACGAACCCATCAGCTTTGTACTTGATGGTGTACACCCATCGACACCCAACTCTCTTCTTTCCTCGGGGAAGTGGGACTAAATCCCACGTTTGATTTTTCTGGAGTGCAGCCATTTCTTCCTCCATTGCTTTGGTCCATCGATCGTCAGATAGTGCCTCTTTCAATGAACTTGGTGTGCTATCATTGGATATTTGTTGTACAAAGGCTTTGCCGGGTTCTGATAACTTCTGTGATGACACATAATTGGCAATGGGGTATTTAGAGCCTTTCGTTGTGTCTGGTGAATATCGATTAGGTGGCTTTCCTCGATTGTGCCTGAAAGGTAATTGATAATTCGGAACAACGGTATCATCAACAGGGATAGTCGAGCTTACCTCAGGAATATTCTCAGGAGTATGGTCTGGTGGTACTATATTTGGAGACGAGGGGGGAGTAGGCTCGACAAGGGCAGGTTCGGCAAGGACAGCTGGCCGAGTCTCGGCGAGGGTAGCTTGCCGAATCTCGGCAGAGGTAGCGGGCCGATTCTAGCTGGCCGAATCTCGGCAGAGGTAGTGGGCCGAGTCTCGGCAATGGTGCAATCCTTCTCGTCATACCGTGTCTCCCCTTGAGGAGGAGGATTGGAAGAAGCCGAAGGGTAATACATCTCAGACTCGGAAAAAGTGACATCCATAGTAACATACAGCCGGCGGGAAGGAGGGTGGAGGCAACGGTACCCTTTCTGATGGAGGCCGTACCCCATAAAAATACACCGAAGAGCACACGGGTCAAGTTTCGTCCGTTGATTTTTATGAAGATGAACAAAGGCAACACATCCAAAAATCCGAGGTGGGAGGACTAAGACCGACGGGAGATGCACGAAGGTAGCAAGGACTTGTAAGGGAGTACGAAAATCCAGAACTTTGGACGGCAGACGGTTGATAAGATAAGTGGCGGTCTGGAGAGCAATATCCCAAGAAGAGCGGGGAACAGACGCCCCAATCAAGAGTAACCGAGCCGTTTCTAAGAGATGATGATTTTTGCGCTCGGCCACCCCGTTCTGTTGAGGAGTCTGAGGACATGTAGTTTCGTGAAGAATTCCAGAATTCGTTAAGTAATGGGAAAAATCACGACTAACATATTCACCACCATTATCAGAACGCAAAATCCGTATGTTAGTAGAAAATTGTGTCTGAACCATGGTGTGGAAGGTCTTAAAAACTGAAAACACATCACTTTTATGCTTAAGAAGGTATAACCATGTCATCCGAGTACAATCATCTATGAACGTGACAAACCATCGAAGACCAGATGAAGTAGTAATCGGAGATGGTCCCCAAACATCCGAATGAACAAGACCAAAAGGAACAATACTTTTATTAGAATTCAATGGATAAGACACACGGTGACTCTTGGCGAGTATGCAAGTGTCACATTTAAAGTCTGAAACTGAACAACCAACAAATAAATCTGGAAACATATGTTGCAAATAACTGAAAGATGGATGACCCAAACGATGATGCCATAACCATATCTAACGCCTCTTGTGATCAACAGCTCTTTGGGCGAGATTGACTCGGCCTGTACTGACATCATCCACAAAATAGAGATCCCCCCTCTTAGTACCACGACCAATTATCTCCTGCGTGAGAATATCCTGTATAAGACAAAACTTTGGATACATTAGCACACAACAGTTCAATTGTTCAGTAGCTTGGCCGGGAGACATCAATTTATGCTTTAGTGAAGGTACAAGTAATGTATGAGGCAAAGAGAGTGTGGACGTGAGGCGCACGGTGCCAGCGCCGGTTACCGGTGAGGTGACTCCATTAGCATTAGTAATATTGCGTCGAAGTGGAACAGTATCACAAGCTAAATCAGTGGGATCATAAGTCATATGATCTGTGGCACCAGAGTCAATGATCCATCCGGATGAAGTAGCATCATTATTCATATTAAAAACATAACCACAGTTACCTGAGGACTCCAGAGACATGTCGGAAGAACTCGAAACCAGAGAAGGATCATCTTGAGATATCAAAGATAATTGGGACATGGAGGTGGCGAGATTGGCTTGCCGAAGCTTGGCTTGCTCGTCTCGTTCTTGTTGTTTCTGAAGCTTCAATGGTTCCCACCAGTCAGGATAGCCATGCAATTGGAAGCAATTATCACGGCCATGCTTCTCACTACCGCAGTAAGTACAACCACCGGCCGGGACAGGTGGTTTAGGTCGAGGAGGACGGGGACCCGTGGTGGGCCGTGAGACTGTCCTAGCAGTAAAGAGCGAGCCCTGTGCCGAGCTCGGCGCAGTAGCCTGGGGTTGCAGTCCTGGGCTCGGTGTAGATAACTTATCAGGGGCCCGGGGACGAGATGAAGCTACGGCTCGTGTGGCAGGCCGAGTTGTCATGGCAGGTCGAGCCACCATGGCCGCCCCACTCGGCAGCTGTTCTCCGGTACTCATCACCGCTTGTCGTATTCCCTCTCGACGAACATAGGCAAAAGTTTGCTCGACGGAAGGAAGGGGCTCAGTTCGTAGAATATCACTACGAATTTTATCAAACATCTCATCCAATCCTGCAAGCAAAGTGTACACACGATCCGTTTGAACAATTTTATTAAAAATTTCAATATCAGTACCGCACTTCATTGGATTAGGTCGACGATAATCAATCTCCTGCCACAAAGATTGAAGATCACTATAGTATGTCTCCACCGGTCGTCCATCTTGCCTCATGCGAGAGGCCTTGCAAGTAAGATCATAAACTTGAGATATATCGGAGCCATCATAATACGTGCGAGCAACTGCATCCCATACTTCCTTTGCCGTTGGTAGTCGAAGAAAGTACCCAATCAAATTGGGTTCCATAGAGTTGATGAGCCAACCCTTTACAATAGCGTTCTCCGTACGCTATTTGGTGAAGGCCGGATCGTCGATAGGTGGTTGGGGGTTACTTCCAAACAAGTAGCCCAACTTGTCTTTTCCAGCCACGAACATCTCAACAATCTGAGACCAAACTCCATAGTTGGCACCATTGAGTTTGATGCCAATTGAAGCAGTAGACGAATCATGATGGACAATCTGTGTAACAACTTGCGGAATAGGTGGGATAGGATTCATGGTAGGGTCGGTTAGGGTAGTAGTGTTTAGGGTTGTAGTGTTTAGTATAGGAGTAGAATCGGTTAGGATGGGGTTGTGTTCACCGTGGAGTGGTGGTAGGTTCTCCATGGGAGGGCCGAGTTTGCTTGAGGGAACGGGCAGAGCAGAAACCCTAGGATCTCTGCTCTGATACCATATCAATTTGGGGTTTAATTTTCTGATATGATTCTTCTCACCAAGGAGGAAAATATATAATGTACAAGAGGATTTACAAGGAAAGAAATATTAATTACAATCTGATTACAAGGACCTAGAAAAGGTAACTAAATAATCACAAGAAGTCAACTCTCCAACATACTCAACGAAATAGAGTGATTCAAAAAGGAAAGTTGTAGTACTCAGCGAGACGAAGAGGAGGATAAGGGCCAAAGGAGAGCCCATGAGTGACTGGCTGGTGGTCGAGCTGTCTGTTGGTTTGGTGGGTTTTACCTTTTTCTGGGATGGTTTTTGGTTAAAAAAAGTTATAGGATGGTTTTTGGTTAAAATAAACTTAGTTCAAGCCCTTTTTATTAAAGCTCCCTTATTTAAATCCAATCGTGTTACAATTAGTAGATCGAGTTTACTGGGTTATCATTTGAATTTTCATAAAATCTCATAATCGGGCGGACTTATAAGGTAACCTGAATTTTAGCCCACTTATTTAATTCACATTCAACATTCAAGTTAACCTCGATTAAGCCGATCCAAATAAATTAATGTAATTAATAGTTTCGAATCATTCTCCCTTTTTTTTAATAATAATATTAAAAAGATCGGATCCAAATAAATTCAACCCAAATCCAAAACCTTGCTCAAATCGATCGGGTTGACTGAAGACCCATACAAATGTACATCAATTTGATTTGGTTCATATATTAAGAAGCTGTTATTTTCACTTTAAAATATCTTGCACTCTATGTGGTAAAAGGATTACAGTTGTGAAACGTGACTCCAAAACTAGGGTTCCATGTTAGTGTAGTCTAGCAGACCATACTGCATCTAAAGTTGGTAAGTTTTTCCCAAAAGCAGGAGAGCTCAGGACATGAAATGTGATATTTATCGCTACAATACATTAGACTTTACTGGTTTTAGACGAATACAGAGTTGTAATTAGGTTTCACTTTTACCTCAGAAATTGGTAAAAGTTAACGTGCAAACTACAAACACCCCCCGCTAAAGTTTTGTTGAAGTTCCAAATCCATATTTACTCATTTATAGCAAGCAGATAACTTAGAGCCTATGTGGAATCTTACGCAGAGTTACAATATTATTGCTTGCTCGATATATATAATATATGTTGACAGACTTCATCACCTGCCTGGACAATTAATGCCAATGAACAAATGGAGTCACGCATCTATATTTCCAAACTTGTTGAAAATACTGGTGGGTTAATGAATGCTCACAGTGATATTGAAAACATTGGTAGATTTTTCAATGCCTACACAAAGTGATATTGACTTGGGAGATGAAGGAGGATTGTAATTTTAAAAGATGTTTGTTGTAAATTTCAATGTATAGTTAATACGTTCGTTTGGAGTTGCTCTATAAATAGAGCGCTCTGTATGCTTTCAAGATATATAGAGAATAAGGAAAGATCAATAACATCATTATCTATCCCTCCCTCTTTTATTTGTCATTCCCTTGTGTTATAGTTACAATGTGATATTTTATACTTGCTTCGCTCCTGTCACTAGTAAAAGTTATCTCTCTAACTTTTACCTATTTATAACACGTTATCAGCACGACTTTCTAATCATTTTCTCATTTCTCTTCGCCGAAAGAAAAAAAAATGTTTCCTCTAAGGATTTTACTGTTCTTCTTCTTCCTCTGCCTCAATTGCTGGATATACCATCGTGAAGAAGTGTTTGCACCATGCTTGCTTCTACTTCTCAACCTAACAGTTACTTATATCTTTGATTTCTTGTTTGGTGTAGATCTTGACTACTAACCCATTGTTTATTTATGTTAATTTTACTGCAATCCAAGATGGTGAGGTATCATCACCTATCTTGGACTGCAGATCTAATTTTACTGCAAATTTTAGGTGGAGCGGTATAACCGTCCATCCTACCCTGCATATTTAAATTTGTCTGCTGTTTAATTTTATTGCAATTTTAGGTGGTGCGGTATAATCGCCCACCCTGCTCTGCGTATTTAAATTTTCCTGCTACTTGAGTGGTGCGGAATAATCGCTTATCCTATGTTATATTATTTCAATGAGAATGGTGTTTTACAATCGCCCTCCTCATTCATCTTGAAAATCTCGAGCCTCAAGTTTTGAAAGCTTATCATTTTGGCCTGAAGATCAAAATGAAAAATTTGTAAGAACCAGAAGTTCTAACACTACATACCTTCAGAATACATATTATTGCAAGTTCTTACACATCTCAGTTTTCTTTCAGAAAAGAAAATGGCGAACTTGGCAAAGCTTGATTTTGTTGCCCTGGACATTACCAGGAAGAACTACCTTACCTGGGTAGTGGATGCCAAGATCCATTTGGAGACAGGGAATCTTGGAGAAACAATCAAGGAGGAGAACAATGCATCTTCTCAAGATCGAGCGAATGCCATGATCTTTATCCGTCGCCACCTTGATGAAGGACTAAAGAGCGAGTACCTAACAGTTGAAGATCCATTAGCTCTCTAGAAGGCATTAAGAAATAGATACAATCACCAGAAAACGGTGATTCTTCCAAGAGTTCGTTATGAGTGGACTCACCTAACGATCCAGGATTTCAAGTCAGTGGTTGAGTATGTCACATCCCGACCTGGGGTCCACCACATCCCGGGCCCGCTCCACCACCGTAGCACGATATTGTCCTCTTCGGGCCCCGACTACGCCCTCACGGTTTTGTTTCTGGGAACTCACACGAGAACTTCCCAGTAGGTCACCCATCATGGGAGTGCTCTCGTGCGCTACTCGCTTAACTTCGGAGTTCCCATGGAACCCGAAGCCAGTGAGCTCCCAAAAGGCCTCCTGCTAGGTAGAGATGGGAATGTACATATAAGGCTTAGAGGATCCACTCCCCTGGGCGATGTGGGATGTTACAATCCACCCCCCTTAGGGGTCCAACGTCCTTGTTGGCACACTTCCGGCCAGGGATTGGCTCTAATACCAAATTGTCACATCCCGGCCCGGGGTCCACCACATCCCGGGCCCGCTCCACCACCGTAGCACGATATTGTCCGCTTTGGGCCCCGACTACGCCCTCACGGTTTTGTTTCTGGGAACTCACTCGATAACTTCCCAGTAGGTCACCCATCATGGGAGCGCTCTCGTGCGCTACTCACTTAACTTCGGAGTTCCCATGGAACCCGAAGCCAGTGAGCTCCCAAAAGGCCTCATGCTAGGTAGAGATGGGAATGTACATATAAGGCTTAGAGGATCCACTCCCCTGGGCGATGTGGGATGTTACAGAGTACAATTCTGCGATGTTTAAAAATAGCTCCCAGATGAAACTTTGTGGGGAAACCATCACTAAGGAAGATATGCTGGAAAAGACTTTTAGCACCTTTCATGCCTCAAACGTGCTCCTGCAGCAGCAGTATAGAGAGCGAGGTTTCACTGAATACAACAAGCTGATATATGTGCTCCTGGTTGCTGAACAAAACAATGAGCTCCTGCTGAAAAATCATTAGTCTCGACCTACGGGATCTGCACCATCCCATAAGTGAATGTTGCTTCCCTCGAAGTGAATGCCACATCCTCTGGTGGCAATAATCATAAACGAGGATGTGTCACAGGCGAGGACGGTGGAACGGGAAAGGTAAGAATCAAGGTGTCCAGTTTCACAACCAGGTTTCAAGGCATAATTCAAGCCCGAACTTCAGAAATGTGAATCGCCACAAAGGCAAAGCTCATATGAACAATGCTCCCAGAAACTCTGAAAGAGCATGCCATAGATATGGTGGCAATGGGCACTGGGCGCGTACTTGTCGTACCCCAAAATATCTGGTGGATCTATATCAAGCCTCTATCAAGGAGAAGCTTGTCGAGACCAATTTTCTCGACTAGGCTAAACCAATGGATATACCTGATCCAGTGTGCGACTTATCAGGGCAGTTGAACACAATCCACATAGATGTCTCGGACTTCATTGTGGAAAGAGGGAATTAAGTATACTGGTCCGACTGAATCATTTATGTTTGATAAAGCATGGATAAAAGCTATGGTCATTCTCAAAACATGAGAAATGGCGGAGATATTTTTCTTGCAGAGCGTAACCACGCATACAATACTTCGAGATCGAAAGTATTTCTCAAGCTTGATGCTTACAAAAGTAAGGGTAACAACAATATCAGGCCAATCAGATATGATTAAAGGCTTAGGAAAACCCATATTATGTTACCAAATGGAACAATATTGTCCATATAGAATGCGTTGTACGCTACTCGATCTACTCGAAATTTGTTGAGTTTCAAAGACATACGTTTAAATAAATACCACATTGAAACGAAAAATGCAAAAAATGTGGAGTATCTATGCATTACCTCCAATGATACCCAGAAGCGTATATTGGAGACGTTGCATGGTTTGACGAGTGGATTGTATTATACATACATAAAGACAGGCTGAGGACGGGAAATATCAAGCACGATTTTAAAACTGGTTTGGATGCTTACAGCAAGGCCTACTTTGTGGAGGTGCCTACTTTGTTTAGGGCCTGTCCTAATTGTGGGAATTACACGGCGCCGTATGGATGTTGAGGGAAAATGATTGGATGGTGTAACTTCAATGATTGGCCACTTCTTCGAAGGAAAAGCATCTCTGATTGGGTTGGAGAGATGAAAGTGACGACACGTGTCAATATCTCCATGGGGACAAAAAGGGAACGCCCTCTATGCTAGTTTCCCACCAAGAAAAATTGAGAGCTTTTGGTTCCCAGCTAAGCACATTTCCCCTTATTTTTGTGCCATGAGATAGGGAATCATTTTCGTATGTGTAAAGGAATTCACGTGCAAAATTTTATGGAAAAAAGGGTTCGGTTTAATTGGGTTTAAGTTTGAAAACAATATGATTCGATTTGATTTAATTTAAGTTATAATTTGGAAAAAGACTAATTCATTGATACCCTATTCAGTTCTTTGATGTAAACAATGTTGAAATGTCCCACATCGACCGTATCAATAAGAAAAGAAGAGTTTAAATATCCTAACCCCACTCCAACTAATACCGAGGCCTTTTGTGATAAAACCTCACACCTGACGGATTGTGCAGGTGGTAATTACCAAGTTGGGGACAATATCGGTGTTGTTGGAAGTGGGCCGTATGGCCCGTCTCCCTGATAATTCTATTTGGCATCAGAGCCAAGCTATCGTAACCCTAGAAACTGTAAAACCTTTTTTTTTTCCTTCCGCTGCTGTGTCGGTCGAATTAGTTCCTGCGCAGTTGTTGCATAAATCAGTTCAGGCCGTGTATCCTGGTACTGCAGGTTGTGATCCTGCTGCTGCTTCAAAGTACAAATTGTGCCGTGTCTTGAGGCGTGTGGATTTTTTCTATTTTATACCGTGATTGGCTGTTGCTGCTGACCAAAACAAAAGGGAATTTTGATGCTGCTTGTTGCATGATTGCAGCATGTAAAGGTACTGACCAAATAATAAAATAAAAAAGGGATTTGCTCAACTCCGGCTGCTTTCTGCCATGGGCAGTGGGTGATAACCTTTAGCACGACAATTACGTGGTCTTCCTTTTTCCCGTGGCCGTGTGGTCTTGTATGTATTTCTGTGAGTGGTGTTTCAGAAGCTGTAATCAAGCCTCAGAAGCAGTAATCATCGTGCCGTCTTGATACAATTATCGTGTATTGGGATAATTGTCGCGTATTTGTGGTTGCCTTACTATTTCGTGTGTCATTACAATGGCAAATAGTGGCTGGATTTTGGATTCCGGTGCAACCGATCATATGACTTATGATAAAAATTTATTTACTAGTATGACAACCAGTTCACGGAAGTGTATTGCAACTGCTAACGGAACGACATCATCAGTTTTGGGGGCCGGCACTGTGAACCTCACGCCAGCACTTCCCCTTCATGACTGCCTGCTTGTTCCCTCGTTGTCTCATAATTTGTTATCTATTCCTCAAGTTACTGAGCAATTAGACTGTGTTATACTTATGTATCCACTGTTTTGTTTGCTTCAGGATATTCAGACCAAGGAGATAATTGGGCGTGGCACTAAGAGAGAGGGGTTATATTATATGGATGACGTCGTTCCTGGCAGAGCTAATGCAGTTCGAGCATCCCGTACCAATAATTTACTGAAAGTTTGGTTATTGCATCGTCGGTTAGGACATGCTTCGTTCGGTTATTTGAGGCGTATGTTGCCTAGTTTATTTCATGAAATAAAAGAATCATACTTACATTGTGAGGTATGTATTCTCACGAAGAGTCATCGCGTTTCGTTTCCTCCTAGTATGAATAGAAGATTGTTTCCTTTTGAACTTGTGCACTCTGATGTTTGGGGTCCTTCTCCTGTTGGGACTTTGTCTGGAATTAAATGGTTTGTTACCTTTGTTGATGATTGCACTCGTATGACTTGGATTTATGTGATGAAGAATAAAAGTGATGTGGGTATGGTGTTTCGATTATTCTCTCAAATGGTTGCGACACAATATTCCTCTGTTGTTAAGGTTCTCCGCTCTGATAATGGAGGTGAGTATATTGGTTCCAAGTTGTTTGGCTTTCTTCGAGATCAAGGAATTCTACATGAGACTACTAGTCCTCATACCCCACAACAAAATGAGGTTGCTGAAAGAAAGAACCGTCATATCTTGGAAACTGCCCGTGCCTTGCTCATTGGTGCGTCTGTACCTAAACGGTTCTGGCCTGAAGCTGTCACCTATGTTGTGTATGTGATTAACCGTATGCCATCCCGTGTTGTGAATTTTCGTACACCTCTCCAGGTATTGACAGAATTTGTTCCAGTAGTGTCAACCAATACTCTTTCTCGTCGTGTATTTGGGTGTGTAGCCTATGTTCATATTCACAAGATTCATCGTAGTAAGCTCGATCCATGTGCTCACCGGTGTGTTTTTCTGGGATTTGCTCCTCAACAGAAAGGGTATAAGTGCTACCACCCTGAAACTCGTCATATGTATGTAACTATGGATGTTACCTTTTCCGAATCCGATTTCTTTTATGCTTCGACTCCATCACATTCTGATCACCTGGGGGAGAATATGAGAGGTGATCTTGGGTGGTTGGAAATATGTAGCTCAGGGGGAGTATTTATTGACAAAAATAGCTGTGAAAACTCTCAGCAAGACACTACCGAGAAAGTGAGTATCATTCAGCCAAGTAGCACCGAACCAGCTGAGTCTTCTGGGCAACGTGCTACCGAGTGTGATGCAGAGTGTCAGCAGGGAGTTGCCGAGTGTCAGCAGGGAGTTGTCGAACCAGTTTCATCGCTTCAGCAACCATTAGCTACCGAACCCGCAACCCCCTCTCTCTCAAGCTCAATAGTGCCACCCAATATGTCTTCTCTGAATATTCCTGAGGTAAGTACTACTGATGCTCATGTAACTAATCCAGATAATGTTATGAGTACATATAAGTTGTCGCCAAGGCAAAATCGTGGTGTTCCTCCTGACAGGTTTTCTCCTGACGGAAAAGTGAAGTATCCAATAGCTAATTATGTGTCATGCTCAAACCTTGCACCAAAACGTCAAGCCTGGGTAAACAATGTGGAAGCAATCCAAGCACCAACTCGAGTTGAGGAGGCCTTGAAGGATCCAAAATGGGCTGCTGCAATGGATGAGGAAATGATGGCACTACATAAGAATGATACATGGGAGGTAACAGAGCTACCTAAAGGAAAGAAACCAGTTGGGTGTAGATGGGTCTTTACGATCAAATACAAGGCAGACGGATCGATAGACAGATATAAAGCAAGGTTAGTAGCAAAAGGTTATACTCAAACTTATGATGTTGATTATCAGGAGACTTTTTCTCCAGTAGCGAAGATGAATACAGTACAAGTTCTGATTTCTTTAGCTGCAAATTTGAATTGGCCACTAAAACAGTTTGATGTGAAAAATGCTTTTCTTCATGGGCACTTGGAAGAAGAGGTATATATGGATTTTCCTCCGGGGTACAATGCTGGGGGAAAACCCGGAGTGTGTAGGTTGCGAAAGTCACTCTACGGACTTAAGCAATCACCTCGTGCGTGGTTTGGTAGATTTACCCAAGTTATGAGGCGAATTGGGTATTATCAAAGTCACTCGGATCATACATTATTTGTGAAACGGGGAAATGGTAAAGTGACAGCCTTAATTATTTATGTGGATGACATGATAATAACAGGTGATGATTCGGAAGAGATGATGAAGCTAGAACAAAACCTTGCCGCCGAGTTCGAGATGAAAAATTTGAGAGATTTGAAATATTTTCTTGGCGTGGAAGTTGCTCGGTCATCTAGAGGTATTTTCTTGTCTCAACGTAAATATGTTCTGGATTTATTAAAGGAAACGGGAATGCTGGGATGTAAGCATGTGGACACTCCTATCGTAGAGAAACATTATTTGGGGATTTATCTAGATCTGGAACCGGTTGATAGAGGTAGATATCAAAGACTAGTGGGGAGGCTGATTTATCTTTCTCACACTCGTCCAGATATTGCCTATGCAGTAAGTGTGGTTAGTCAGTTTATGCAGTCACCAAGTGTGGATCATATGGCTGCAGTAATGAGAATCTTGGCATATTTGAAGTCTGCCCCTGGTAAAGGAATTTTGTATAAATGTCATGGACATATGAGGATTGAGGGATTTACTGATGCTGATTGGGCAGGTGATGTGACTGATAGACGGTCTACATCTGGGTATTTTTCTTTTGTTGGAGGTAATTTGGTTACGTGGCGAAGCAAGAAACAGAATGTGGTATCACGGCCTTCTGCCGAATCCGAGTATAGAGGTATGGCACATGGTGTGTGTGAGATTCTTTGGCTACGAAAGTTGCTTTGGAGTCTTGGTTTTAAACAGAAAGAGACAATGAAGTTGTATTGTGATAATAAGTCTGCTCGAGAAATAGCTGAGAATCCAGTACATCATGACAGAACTAAGCATGTGGAGGTTGATAGACATTTTATCAAAGAAAAGCTGGAGAGGAAGATTGTGTCAATACCGTTTGTGAACTCAGAAGAACAACTTGCAGATATCCTTACCCATGCCGTGTGTAGTAGAAGATTTGGTGATTCACTTGTCAAGTTGGGCATGAGTAATATCTATGCTCCAACTTGAGGGGGAGTATTGGAATAAGTCAATATTTAGGGAAAAAAGGAATGTAAATATTGTAATTATTAGAGTCATGTTTTAGGAAGGATATTATGTCCTTTATTCTTTTTCCTTTTGTAACAAGGTTTGTATGTACTATTTATTCAGAGTTATGGAATACAGGAAAATTAAGCCGTAAATTCTATTTGGTATCAGAGCCAGGAAGCGGGCCCGTACCGTACTGCCACGTGATGGGTGGGTCCCCTTGGCCCCGCGCGATGATGGTGGGTCCCTTGGCCCCGCGTGTAGGGTGAGTCCCCTTGGTTCCACGTGGTTGTCGATGTGTGGATCTCCCACGTGTGACCCACTAATTGGGTCCCACGTGAGGGGGCGTGTTGAAATGTCCCACATCGACCGTATCAATGAGAAAAGAAGAGTTTAAATATCCTAACCCCACTCCAACGAATACCGAGGCCTTTTGTGATAAAACCCCACACCTGACGGATTGTGCAGGTGGTAATTACCAAGTTGGGGATAATATCGGTGTTGTTGGAAGTGGGCCGTATGGCCCGTCTCTCTGATAATTCTACAAACAAATCCAGTTCAAATCATTGCAAAACAAAAATCAATCTGAATGATATAGATTGGTTTGGTTCACTCTTGGCCTGATCTGATTGATTTTATTCAATTCAGGAAAGAGTTAGAAAGAGAAGACGAGGGGGAGAGATGAATAGATGCAGAAAAAGATACAAGAAAAAACAAACCTAATTTGCGGACTGGTTCAACAAGATTGGTTCAAGGGATACCAAGTATATTTCCCATTTTTTTTGTGCCATGAGATAGGGAATCATTTTCGTACATGTAAAGGGATTCACGTGCAAAATTTTACGGAAAAAAAGGGTTCGGTTTAATATGGTTTAAGTTTGAAAACAATTTGATAACAACACGATTCGATTTGATTTAATTTAAGATATAGTTTGAAAAAAGGTCAATTCATTAATACCATATTCAGTTTTTTGATGTAAGCAAGTCTCGTTCACATCACCACAAAACAAAAATCAAACTGAATGATATAAATTGGTTTGGTTCACTGTTGGCTTGATGTGATTGATTTTATTCAATTTAGGGAGTTAGGAAAAGAAGAAGAGGGGGAGAGATGAATAGATGCAGAAAAAGATAAAAGAAAAAACCGAATGCGCTAATGTGCGGACTGGTTCAACCAAACTAGTTCAATAAGACCCAAACCAGTTGATAGGGATTTTACCAACTACAAAAGTAGAGATAAAAACACACAAAATACTTGCAAGAATAACAACGTTGTTGTAGTATAAACGGTTCTCGCAAGGTCGTTCTCCACAAGGATTATCAAATAATTCTAAACAAATCAAACTCCAACTAATTATTGTAAAATAGAAATTGAGATGATTGATTTTTAAAACCTAATTTAATAAAAACGAATTTAATTAATCTAAATAAAACAATCTGCAATATTTAAACTAAAAGAAAAGGAAAAGTTTTGGAGAAATCAAATTAAGAAAGCACTAGGGTTTCACCATCACCTAGCAATCCTATGTATTTTTACCAATTACTTATGATCTACACATGACACTTTGAAGGTTAGGTTTTCCTAATTTATATTCTACTTGGAACCTCCAATATAGAACGTATATCTAACATGCAATCCGTCCGGACGTTCGGATCAAATCTGAACATGAAAGACTCATTATGCTTTATGAAAACCATTTGAAAAACCATGCAACCCTTAAGACGTGGTGTTCATCTTAAGTGAAATTACAATTACGAATCACAAGAAGCTAGCGTCAATTTCAGGGAACCTTCCAACCAAAATTGCATCAAATTACTTTTCTAAAAATCCTAATGGTGATCAAGCATTAAGACAATTAGATAGTTTTAATCACGGTGATCAATAATTCAAAGTATGCATGCAATCAATCATAAGCAATTGAATAAAAATCACATATTCATGCTAAGGCTCAAGGCTTCGCCCTAGCAAAAAGAATTAGTTACGCATAATCATAATTAAAATCATAGAAAATATCATTAAGAATAAAAGGAATGAAAACACCTTAAAGTAGAAAATCTTCAAGAACCCTAGCAAGTATCTCTATCTCCAAAGTTGAATGAAAAAAGTTTCCAAAAAAAAAAAAAAAAGTTGAATGAAAAATAATAATAAGCCCCCTTAGACTTAAGCACGGCAAGCAATATATACTTGCTAAGCCTGACTCCAAAAACCATAAAACTCTAGGGTTTCTTATCCAATTAGGAAACTAATTAAATAAAAATAAAATATCTTAAAAAGTAAAGTCCTAATTAAGCTAGGGAAATCTGCACAGCAACTGTCCAGCCACGTTTTAGCCTCAGATGTCTTCCAAATCCGGCCCATAATAGCTTGTTTTGAAGATCAGGACGTTTTGAACACATCTCCAGAAGGCCACGAACCCATCTGAGGTCATCTTGGGCTCCAAAATCGCAATTTAAGCCCAAAAAGGTCATTTTCCAGCACTGCGTACTGCTCCTTAATTCCATCGCCAGAAAATAACCGCTTGGTAGAAAAATAGAAAATTTTGACACGAACACGCCAAGAAACACATGAACATCCTCCAATTAGAATCACTCCAAAATTCGTCCATTTGACCATGTTTTGCTCCAGAGGAAGTCGGATGTCCTATATTGAAAATATAATTCAAAGTATCAAAATTCTACCAAAATAATTACCAAAACATCCTAAAAATAGGGTAAAATATATAATATAAAATTGACTCATCACCAGTCTTAACCAAAATTGAACTTTTCAATTTTTTACGTCTCACTTTAGCCACTTTCATCGGTTTTATAGTTCAAATACCAACTCTTACTATGAATCAAGTTTTAATGCATGTTTACTTCGTGATGACATTATTTTGAGAATACTACTTGCATTCTTCTTTTTTTGGGGGTGAGCTAATTCCCTCACTTGTAAATTATATATCTTCATTGTAGAAATATCATAATCGGAACATTCAATGTCTTAATCTTCATTTGAAACTCATCCTTACAACAAAAAGAAAAATAATTCGTAATGGAGATTGTTTTGTCATCCACATGTATCAAATATGTGAACGGTTTATCATTGATATATACTTGGTACCTACACCTTGATTTATTTAATATATTTGAATGACTAAACGATTTCCATTTAGAATGATTTTTTGTATAAATGATCTTCAAATGAAGATTAAGACATTGAAAGATTCTGTTTATAAAATTTCTATGATGAAAATACATTATTTGCAAGTGAAAGAATGAACTCATCTCCCAATGAAAAATGCAAGTATTATTCTCATTTTTACTCCTCACTTTCCTTGAGTTTTTTAATACACATATATTAGAATTATTCTGATTCATGACTTTCTCACAATAGTAATACATGCAAAATCTTAAAGTACTACGCTATATATGTGATCCAATACTTAAAAAGCCAAGAATCGGGATGATTAAGAAGGGTAATTAATCTCAAGCAAAATCAATTAGTTGTTGTAGGAAAAGAAAACATTTAGTTGTTGTAGGAAAAGAAAACATTCTTTGGCTGTCGGTTGAATATCCTTTTCTTGTGCCCAGTTCAAATGAAAACAGGAAGCTTAACAAGTTGTTTTTTAAAGCAACAAAAACACTTGCCGCAAGCAAGCTCCAAAAACTAAATTAGGTCTGTATTTCACACGGTATGTTCTGAGTTTGATTCTTGTTGTTGGTGAATCACACGATGTGGCCAGAAGAAGGCTAAAATATCTCGCAAAGGAAGACTGACGTAACGAAACCACCAGCTAATCTTTTTTTTTTTTAATTAACAACGACCCGAGCAAATACAGTTGAATTTGAACTGTCATTGCTTATTCAAACACAAGATTTGCTGTACATATTTTTCCATGGAAAATCTTTGTTTGATGTAGTCATATTCAACTGCAATGCTAGTTCCACTTGGGGAGACAAAAAACGTGCTTAATACTTTCCACGTGGTTTTTCTAATAGTTCGGCACAGAATAAAGCCATGTTTAATTTCAGTTTGAAATTGAAAAAAAACTGCACCTCCATTTAGGGTTTGATTGAAAATTCCAATCTGACATCTACGTTTCAAAGGTGGAGACTCAATGTTTTTTTGATATTATTCGATAATAATATTGTTGTAAATGAAATACCAATGCTGTTACCCTACATATTAAGGTCAAAAAACTAGGCAGTAGGATTCTCTACCCTCTCAATTTCTCTATTCTTCCATCCTCTCCTATTTGAACGGTCATGGTTAAGTCACGTCAACATTTTATATTGATTTTTTATAAAGATAATAAGACAAAAAATAATGTGCGAGAGGAGGGGATGGAAGGGGATGTGAATAGGATGGTAGAGAATCATACTCCAAAAACTAGAGCTGCTAATTAACCCTATATTATTAATATATGTATGTGTGTGTGTGTATATATACACATATTTTTACAAATATTTTTACACTTTTTTAAGCTTTTAGATTACATGACATCAAGGTATTAAATATCGATGATATCGAAAATATCGGTAGTTCAAAAACACGGAAATATCGATGGAAATATCAGGATATTATCGATATCGATAAAAATTGAATAAAAACCACGGAAATTGTAAGAAAAACTTGGAAATTTTTATTGAAACTTTACAGGATGTTTATTTAGTCAATTATCTATTAGTTTATCACAAAAAATTGGAAGGAAATGCATTGCATGATGAATTTAATTGATTTAAGTTGATTATATAGCGAGCTGGCAAACATTGTGAGTGTAGAAAATATGTAGTAATTAATGAAAGAAGTTTAAACACACCATAATCATTTATATATAATGAATTAGTACAATAGTTTATACTTTATACATTGCATGGTAAGATACATGAGTGACTTAGTAAATATTAGCTTGCAAGCCTTGCAGACATCTTAACGACCATATAAATATTACAGGCTGAATATGTAATCACAAACACATATGTAGCAAGTTGGATAAGGCCCAGGTGCATGGTTGACAAAGGGAGGGGTTCGAATCTCTCTATGCGCAAGATTGAGAACTATGTATTAATGTGTTTTATTTTATATCTTAAACATTGATAAATACACAAATTATGAAATTCTCACTTGAAAAATTTAAACTTTATTAACTCAAATGTAATTAAATTAAGAAGGAAACAAGCAATTGATCAAAGCAAGTTGATATTCATGGGGTTTGCACTTTGCAGGCAGGGAATCAAAACGCACACATAAAAATCCATGTTCCAAAGCCACGCGAGGGAAGTGAGGGAAGTGAGCCAGAATCCCACATCGGCTGTGCAAGGAAAGTAAGCAAGCATGCAGGCCTACAAAGGCCACGTTCCAAAGCTGAAAATGTCATTCTTTTCTTGGCCTTTTGGCTAAGATCAAGTGTATTAATATTTTTTTATCAATTTAATATTTGACGTGTGGGCTAATGGATGGTTCACAAGTAATATCGCGATATTATCGCTAATATGGCGATATTAGCGATATTATCGATATTATCGCGATATTTTAAAGATATTATAATTTAAGTTAAAAAAATATCGTTGTGTCAAAAAAAGATATTATCGGCGAAATATCGCCGATAATGTCGATTTTTAAGACATTGCATGACATCCAAGGTTGTTCTTATTTATTCATTAAATAGCATGAATGCTTACGTGAATTTTTACTAATATTAAAGATAAAATAAAACTAAAAAAACATAAAATTTGAAAGGAAAATAAATAAGGAAAACTAACGAAAAGTAAAAAAAAAACTTTATTTTTAATGAAAAATGACAACTAACGGTGTAGTGAATAGTACCAGGCAAAGGTAAAAATATGGTTTTTCGTTAAAAGTGAACAGTACCGGAAGTATTTCGTTAAAACTTCCAATTAAATATATAATAAAAGGGAAGAAACCACATAAGTGGGCAAACCAAAAAGGAGTAGAACTCCATTAATTTGTAGCGAGTTATACCAACTACATAATTTTTGGAAAAGACTGATTAATTTTGTTGCACGTACATTTTATGGAAGTAGAGTAGGAACAAATTCAATATGAGATAGGATCCTCGTCGGATCCTTTTGTAAGGATTCAGGAATCCTTTAATTATGTCCTTTCATCGTTCATCGTGAGGTCAAAAATTATTTTAAAATATATTATTTAAAATTGAACACAAACAGTACCTGATGAAAACTGACCACACGATGTATAATGAACGGACATGATTAAAGGATCCCTGGAATTCTCATAAAGAGGATCCGACCAAGATCCTATCTCATTCAATATCTAGATGATGTGACCCCAGCTCCCTTTGAGCGGAGACCTCACAAATTTACGAACAATTTTTATGTTAACAAAATTTTGAAGTCCATATCTACGCAAATATATATATATAATACTCCTTGAGTCTCATCTTTTCATCCTCAAAAACTCTCCATTTGCAAACTCTCAATTTGAAAATGCATTGCATAAGAATGTGCACGTTTTTTTTTCCTTGAAATGCAAAATTGTCTTTAGAAATATGGCAGTACCTACTTTGATTTCACGTTTTTGTGAAATATATACACGAATCGTTTCTGGATTATAACTAGAACCCCCTTTTTTCTGGATCCATCTCACATCAATAACTCGACCTCTACCACCTATAGGTAATTTTAGACAAGTTTCCTTTGAAGTGGATACCTGAATGCCAAGTATGGCTCGTAATAATCTATCTTCCGGAGCATACGACGATTCTTTCGCCATCTGAGGCGTTAATTTGCCTACTAAAATATCACCCGTCTTTACCCAAGATCCCAGCCTCACAATTCCATTTTTGTCTAAATTGCGGAGTAAATGGGCTTCTAGATGCGGTATTTCGTTAGTGATTCTTTCAGGGCCATTGCTTGTCACATGAGTCTGAATTTCATATTTCCGTATTGTAATCCAGAGTAAAAGTTGATTAACTAGACATTCTAATGGATAACGAGTACCCACCTTTTTAGTTCGAACTAAAAAATCAAGTTTATTTGGATCGATTCAAATAAAACATCCCAATCGTGTTACACTTAGTAGAAACATCAAGTTTTAAACCTGATTTGGATGCTTACAGCAAGGCCTACTTTGTTTTGGGGCCTGTCCTAATTGTGGGAATCACACGGCGCCGTATTGATGTTGAGGGAAAATGATTGGATGGTGTAACATCAATGATTGGCCACTTCTTCGATGGAAAAGCATCTCTGATTATTGGAGAGATGAGGGTGACAACAGGAATATCTCCACGGGGACGAAAAAGGAACGTCTTCTAAGCTAGTTTCCCACCAAACAAAATTGAGAGCTTTTGGTTCACATGCTAAGCATATTTCCCATTATTTTTGTGCCATGAGATAAGGAATCAGTTTCGGACATGTAAATGCAAAATTTTACGGAAAAAACGCGGTTCGGTTTAATTTGGTTTAAGTTTGAAAACAATCTGATCACAACACGATTCGATTCGAATTAGTTTAAGTTATAATTTGGAAAAAAAAGGCCAATTCATTAATATCATATTCAATTCTTTGATGTAAGTAATTCCTGTTCAAATCACTGCAAAACAAAAATCAAACTGAATGATATAAATTGATTTGGTTCACTCTTGGCCTGATCTAATTGATTTTATTCAATTCATGGAAAAGTTGGGAAGAGAAGAAGAGGGGGAGAGATGAATAGATGCAGAAAGAGATGCAAGAAAAAACCGAATGCGCTAATGTACGGATTGATTCAAATTGATTGGTTCTTAGAACTTGGCTGCTGAAAGAATCAGCAGCACTCTGCTGATCACCAATCACAACTGAACACGTATTCAAGTTGTGATTAAAAAATTAACAACTTGAACACGTGTCCAACCGTGATTGGTGATTAGCAGGAGGTGTTGCTAATTCTTCAACAGCCAAGTCCTGTTCTTCAATAAGACCCAAACCAGTTTTTAACCAAAATTGAACTTTTCAATTTATTACGTCTCACTTCAGCCCCACTTTTATCAGTTTTCTAGTTCAAAATTTCAAATACCAACTCTTACTATGAATCAAGATTTAATGCATGTTTACTTCGTGTTGACATTATTTTGAGAATACTACTTGCATTCCTTTCTGAGCCGTATTCCCCCACTTGCAAATTATATATCTTCATCGTAGAAATATGAAATATCATAATCGGAACCATTCAATATCTTAATCTTCATTTGAAACTCATCCTTACAAAAAAAAAAAATCATTTGTAATAGAGGTTGTTTAGTCATCCAAATGAATAAAATAAGTGAATTGTTCATCATTGATGTATACTTGGTATCTATACCTTGATTTATTAATACGTTTAGATAATTAAACGATCTCCATTTAGAATGATTTTTTATAAGAATGATCTTCAAATAAAGATTAAGACAGTGAAAGGTTCTTATTATAAAACTTCTAGAATGAAAATATATTATTTGCAAGTGAAAGAACGAATTCATCCCTCATAAAAAATGCAAAATCAATTATCTTTTTCCTCTGCCGATTCAAATGAAAACAGGAAGCTTAACAAGTCGTTTAACAGTGACACTGGTGAATCACCTAATGATGATCAGGAGGTAAAAAAAAAAACCTCTATGAGTTTGTTTGATCTTTAAAAAAATAAACTGTCGTGACAATACCACCAATTGATCTTTTCTTCAAAACAAAAAACAAAAAACAATGACACGAGCAAATACAGTTGAATTTGAACTGTCGTTACTTATTCAAACACATGATTTGCTGTACATATTTTTCCATGGAAACTCTTTGTTTGATGTTGTCATATATCCAACCGCAAGTGCTATTTACTCTTGGGGAAACAAAAAACGTGCTTAATAATTTCCACATGGTTGTTTTTAAAATATTTCGGCACAGAATAAAGCCATGTTTAATTTCATTTTGGAATTGAAAAAAAAACTGCGCCTCCATTTAGGGTTTGATTGAAAATTCCAATCTGACACTCTGTTTGAAAGGTGGAGTCTCAGTGATTTTTGTAATATTATTAGATTAAATGTAGTAAATGAAAGGAGGAGGATCCTCTCCGGATTCTCATTGTGAGGATCATGTGGATTCTCAAATTGTATCCATTCATCATACATTGTGCGGTCAGAAATTATTTTAAATACTTTAATTTTAAAATTAAATATGAATAGTACCTGATAAAAATTGACTGCATGATGTACGATGAACGGACACGATTTGAGGATCCCTAGGATCCTCACAAAGATGATCTGGTTAGGATCCTCATTCTAAATGAAATACCATAGCTGTTACCCTATATAGATGGTAGACTAAGCCTCACAATGGGCTAGCAATAATTTGGTTCAAAATCGTTTTTGACAAAAATCGAACTTAAAACCTCACACTTATAAACTGCCTGATTAGCCTCTCAACGGACATGGTTCAATTTTGCCTGGGAAAATGCTTGGAGAAAGCCTTTTTTTTTTTTTTTTTTTTTTTTTTCTGAATGCATCGATAGATATTTCATTAAAGGGGAAGACGAAAGCCTTCAAAACACAGTGATAGAGTTTTACAAGTAAGATAGTCCAAAATCAACCAAAAATGAAATTACAAAAGATCCTCGAAGAAGAGATTGACAATGAAGGATGAAGGACTATCAAACCAGTCACAATGAAATCAAAGAATATCCTTATATTGCTAATCAAAACCTTCTCATCATTATAATTTTATACGGCTCGATGATATTATTACGTATGTACAATTTATTTTGACCAAGCTTACTGAAGAAGCAATCAAACAAGCAATTTTCGATGTACTAAGAATTAACAGTGACGTGATGTTATTGTACCACTCAAATTGTAACATGCGAATTAATTTTTTTATTAATATATTTACAAATAGAACATATCAAACTCTCTTCTTTTTTTTTAATACAAATTATAACACGCGAATTCCACATGATATTATTGTTCCACGCAAATTAAAACGTGACGTTTGAAAAAAAAAACAAAAATTAAAACGTGGCGTTATTGTTCCACTAAAAAATAACACGTGAACTTAATTTTTTTTTATTAATTAATGCATCAAATGCACACACATGTACAAAAAAGATATGAAACCTCCAAACTCATTTCCTTGTATGCACATCTTATCTTTTTCCTATAGCCTTCTAACTAAATAAATTAGAATTAAAAAATAATAATAATTACTATGCAGACAAAGGAAAAAAGGAAAAAAATGTACATAAATCACTTCTTCAGTGTATGTTAATTAATTCTGTATTATATTTCATAATAGATTTTAACAATACCAAAACATATATAATATTTGTGTTCAATATCTCTAGATGATGTAGACCCTAGCTACCTTTGAGTGGAGACCTCACAAATTTACAAACAATTTTTATATCAACAAAATTTTGCAGTCCACATCTAAACTCTCCATTTGAAAGGGCAATACATAAGAATGTGCACGTTTTTTTCACTTCTTGTGTAGCTATGTTAAATTTGTTGAAATGCAAAAATATCTTTAGAAATATGGCAGTTACAATTCAAGGTGAAGTCGCTTAACTAGGCATCCTTATGAATAACAAGTATCCATTTTTTAGTTCGAACTGAGAAATCAAGTTTATTTGGTTCGATTAACATAAAACACCCCAATCGTGTTACACTTAGTAGATCGGTTTAACCAGCTTATCATTTGAATTTTGGTAAAATCTCATAATCAGCGGCCTTACTTATTTAATTCAAACTCAACATTCAAATTAAACTCGACTAAGCCGATTCAAATAAATTAATTCCATTAGTAATTTTGAACCCTTCCTCCCTACCTTTTAATAATAATATTTAAAAAAAAAAAAACAGATTCAAATAAATTCAACTTAAGTCCAACAACGCTCAAATGTAAGATCCCACATTGTCCAGGGGTGTGGATCATGTAAGCTTTATATGTATATTCTCATCTCTACCTAGCATGAGGCCTTTTGGGAGCTCACTAGCTTCGGATTTCATCGGAACTCCGAAGTTAAGCGAGAATGGGCGAGAGCAATTCCATGATGGGTGACCCACTGGGAAGTTCTCGTGTGAGTTCCCAGAAACAAAATCGTGAGGGCGTGGTAGGGGCCCAAAGTGGACAATATCGTGATACGGCGGAGTTGAGCTTGGTTGTGGTGGGGGCCTGAGCCGAGATGTGACAATTTGGTATTAGAGCCAATCCTTGGACGGAAGTGTGCAGACGAGGACATCGTTCCCCAAAGGGGGTGGATTGTAAGATCCCATATCGCCCAAGGGTGTGGATCATGTAAACCTTATATGTATATTCTCATCTCTATCTAGCACGAGGCCTTTTAGGAGCTCACTGGATTCGGATTCCATCAGAATTCCGAAGTTAAGCGAGAATGGATGAGAGCAATTCCATGATGGGTGACCCACTGGGAAGTTCTCGTATGAGTTCCCAGAAACAAAACCGTGAAGGCGTGGTAGGGGCCCAAAACGGACAATATCATGCTACGACGGAGTCGAGTCCTGGTTGTGGTGGGAGCCCAGGACGGGATGTGACATCAAATCAATCAGGTTGGCGGAAGTCCCATACAAATGTACATCAATTTGATTTGCTACATATAATACATATGATAAGAAGTTGGTATTCGCACTTCGAAATATCTTGCACTCTATACAGTAATAGGAATACACATGTGAAATGCGACTCCAAAGGACCAAAACTAGAGTTCCGTGTTAGCATAGTCTAGCATACTAGATTGCATCTAAAGATGGTGAGCCTTTTCCAAAAGCAGGAGAGCTCAGGTCAGGACATGAAATGTGATATTTATAGCCAGAGGGGACGTTGAGGGGTGTGAAAAGTACACTCGCACAGGATCCCAAATTTGAAGGGCCCCAAACTTTTGTAACCTAATATTTATATGTAATAATATTCTATATTTAAAATTGTTTTTGTTATGAAATAATGTTCTATATTCAAAAATTGATTTTGTTAGTACTTTAAAATCTCATCTTACCACTTCTTATAAGTGTAATTTTTTTTCTTTCTAAATACAAAAATTTAGAGTACAATAAGATATTTTGAGTGCCAATAATATTCCATAAAAGACGATATTTTTTCAATATTATTATATAATAATGTTACATATTCAAGTGAGACTTTAAAGTTGGAGTTTTTGAAGTTTGTTTTCTTGTTTGGTTGTTTAAGATTGAACTGCTTTTGATTATTTAGTGAAGTTATATTTGTAGCTCTTTTTACTTATTATTAATGACATTTTTAAACTTGCAATCAGTGAGTGCTAAACTTTGTTTTGATTTAAGTGATTGTTTTCTAGCGTCAATACATTGTCCTACATTTTTTAAGACTTATCTTAAAGAGGGGTGCTTTTATAAATTTCGCACAAGGCCCCCAAAATCTCAAAGAAGACCCAGTTTATAGCTACAATACAATAAGTTTTTACCTGAGAAATTGGTAAAAGTTGACGTGTCCGCACATCATTCTCAATTTTCGACTATTGGATCGTATGATTTGAAGAAGATCAATGGATAAAAATTAACCAAGGTGTATGAAAGGTAAAAATGTGTGTGAATAACAGTACCCTATATATATTAACAAAAGTCAACACATGCCTAAACAATGCCAATGAACAATATATCCGCATCCATATTTTTGAATTCTTTTTAAATCTATTGCTTTTGAGGTTGAGTGATTAAAAGTAGTTAATTGGTTTAAACTTCATGTGCTATGGGTAAGTGCTTGAATTATAGTACATTTCACACCCATAAACAATATAAAGTTGTGTACGTGCCACTTTATTCTTATCGATCGTGTGCATGAACAGTAATTTCTTTCGTTTTTGTTGGAGTGGGGGTGAATAATTAGTAGTTGCTTCCATTCTTGTACAAAGAAAAAAAAAGCGTCCACTCAACCTTGGTTTGAAATGTGCATCACATGTTTGTGATGACTAATGAGTTGGGATGTTCATCTATAGTAGAAAGAGTACTCAATAAAATATGAGTCTTTTTACGCAAGTACTATCTAAACTTGTAAGCATGTGCGATAATACTACCTGAACTTTTAATTTTTATTTTTTACTACATTGACTCTCTTAACTGTTGGAATGTATCATATGCGTTACTTTCTATCTATTTTCCATTAAAACATGTGACCTTATGGGACTGGTTAGAATCAAATTGGCTCCAAAATAAAATTGCCTGAGTCAATATGGCACCAAAGTTAGGGGTTAGACAGCCCCAGTTCGGCAATTCCCTTCATAAAAGTTTGAAACCTACAAAAAAAAACATTGAAAGTTCACTGTAAATGAAATGCTAGAATTTTGTATAATTTTCACTTCAACTCTTCAACAACCCTTGCCAAAGTCAAACCCGAAATCAACTTCTCCCTTTCTCTTCATGACCTGTCTCAAAAGCCGCTATAAAAATGTCTGCCTTTGTACAAGTAGATTTCAACAAGTCCTAAGAAGTGAATTGACAAAAATATCCTCCACTTCAAGGGCGCGTGACATATTTTAAAAAAAATTTAGATGAGAAGTATTGTAGGTAAGGTATACATTCCAACACTTCAGAGAGTACTTGTTCAACCCCCCACCCACCCCCCCCCCCCCCCACCCCCACCACACACACAGGGCTTATGGAAGGATCTGACAACAAAAAAATGCTTTTGAGTGGATTTGGCTTAAAAACGTAAAACATAAAAGCGTTTCTTAAAAGACACATGCCAAATGCTTCTAAGCCATTTCCGCACAGCCCTTCCAAGTAAGCACCTGAATTTTTAATAAGAAAGTTTCAACGTGTTTCTAATAAAATGAATATATTTTTCTTCCCAAACCCAAAGGAAATCGTATGGCATCACGAATTCAACAAACCAAAAAGGAAAGAATTGGATTGAAGAAACGAAATAAAGATGATATGAAAACAACAGGACCTAGATATCTTCGAAATACACGACTGCCACTTATCGAGACTTTGGCAATTCCTTATTTCAAGTGCTTCCAGGAGCATCACTTCCGGCTGACTTTCGGTTCAGGTAACGAATAACAGCATCCTCAACCCTGAAAAAAAGAAAAGAAAAAGGAACACCAAATTGGAAATTAATTGGGAGAACAATATGGCAAAGTCCCAAGTTTATACAAAATCCCCTGAGCAACTATTGTCTATTCATAGAACATGAAAGTGCCGTAAATACTGCAATATTTGAGATTCCGTGGAATTCACTCATTTTTGTGAGAGAGGATGAAGTCCTACTATATTTGATTTGAGAAATGTACGGAAGTTAACATCATAAAGCCTTAAAAATTGGTAAGTTTTATACTGTAAGGAGAAGTGGCAGAGAACCAACAGAAAACCAAAGTCTGGATATTTCTCAAGAATATTTAGGCATCTAAAATATTTAACTGGACCAAGAAACCATGGAAGTTCATCAAATTTATATGGATAAATTCTACTTCAAACTAGAAATTACTAATATTCTACCGCCACCAAGCAAGGATCTTATCACCAATACAAAACCGACGTAATCACTGTATTTTGTTGGCAAGCTCTAAATAATGACAAGTAATTATTTTGAGTACTATTATCATACCATACATGAAAAAATAGAAGGGAAAGCATAAAATGCCGAGAAGAAGCTTACCAGGTTTGATTATAGAAATCAGAGCGGCGCTCCTTTTCCGCATTACGACTAGCGTCTCCAGCAACAAGCTTTAGATCCTTGCTCTGGGAAGCAATCAAAGTATTAATAAACTCTGCAGGAGATTGACTGAACCCAAGAAAGAAAGCCCGCCGCCGTCGATGTTCATGGATTTTTTTTATGGATGCACATATCAATTCATCACAAGCATCAATCTCTTTGCTCCTCTCGGTGCTTCCCAAGAATGCAGACATCTCCTTCTCTAATATCATGGGTACATCAACCAGTATATCATAGCAAGTAGTTCCAGCTGGACAATTTCCTGAAAGTTTTATCTTATGCTCTATATGTATAGGCTGTGGTGGCGTTAAATGCTGCGATATCTTTTGTGAAACCATTGAAAACTTCATCTTCTCTTCCCCAAAAATCTTCTGAAGTGGTGGATCACACACAAAGAACGTAGGGTCATTTGGGTTCTGCAACTTTCTGGCCTTGACATAGTGCCAAATAGCAGCTATAATTCTGGGTCGGGTCTCTACCTCAATACCCAGAACTTCATGGACGGCCGGTGAAAGTTTGAATTTCTCAGGTACATAATTCATCTCTAGTCTTAGTATTGCAGTAAACTCCTTATCCCCTTTTCTTTTCACCTCAAAGCCGTCATGAAGAGCGGGTGAACGGGAACTTTCCCATAAAATCACTTGGTTATCTGGATAGAGGGTTTGGTCCAAGTATATGGTAACTTTCTTGAACAGGGATGAAAATTTTGCCCTTGATTTCGGTGTCAATCCAGCCACCACAGGATCCCGCCCGTCTTCCAGTAACCTCCCAATTATCTTAAGTGACCATGAAGGGGGTTCCGCATTTGTCTTCTCAAGACTTGTTTGTGTCTGATTCGCAAAGGTGTTGAATACATATACTCTAAGTGTTTTTTGAACACGGGGAGGACATTTAAGCGACTCCTGGATGTCCATCTTCTTCCTTGCCAAAGCAGCATCAACACGAGCTTCAAATTCAAGCAACTGAGTATAAAGACCGGACTCTGGCAGAAGTGCAGCCACTTTGTCCGGCATTTGTTTATCAGGTAGCTTTCGCTTCTTTCTACGAGCAGCTGGGGTGAGCTCCATGGTTTTAAATGGTGAACCCGTGTTGGCACTAGATGAACCTGGAGGCCGAGAAGGCGGCCTCTGGTTCGCCCGCTTAGCAGTTCCTGTGCTAGGCGTTGCCAAAGAGGGTGACGAAGCACCAGCATTACTAGCATTCGTGTTATGCAACTGGGCAAGTGACTGAGCTTGAGCTTGCAACTGAACAAATTGGGCATGGGCAGCTTGAGTTTGGGTTTGTGCGTGAGCATTCACATACTGCGCCTGTGCAAGTGCCTGTGCTTGCGGCTCAGACAACTGAAAGTGCCCCGGAAAATGACCTCCCCCTTGTGTCGGAGGCTGCGATTGAGTGAGAAGATGAGGCTGGTGATTCATGGCCATAGGTTGCGGCATCGGCCCAGAATTGCCAAAGTGAGGTGGCACGCCCACATTCTTGGACTGATTATTATTATTATTCATCGTTGCGGTTATCAAAAAATCACAAGCTTCAACACACCAAAACTATTCCATCAAAAACCCCAAAACCCTAATCAACCTCCGAAATCCTCAACTTCCAAACCCCAACAACGAAATTAATCCCGGGTTTCGGCTCTACCGAGGCTTTCTTCTTCTACCAAACAAAAAGACACGATTTTTCACCCATAAAGACTTAAAGTTGCATTGAAACTGTAAAGATTCAAACTTCCAAGCAAGAACTTTCTGTAGAACATAAAACCCTAATTTCAGAAGCAAAACCCAGTATTCATATATCAAAAGCAGCAATATTCAACCCAAATTTGAGCATTACAGAAGCAGCCAGTGATTTCAAAACTTATACAGGCTGTGTTAATACAAAGCTAATTATTATTTATCAAAATTAAGAAGCTAATTACGAAAAAATTAATCAATAATTAGGAATTTAAATCATAAGACGACAATTATATCGTCAAATAATTGACCATACGACATGTACTTACTTGTTCGTAGCTTCTGGGGCTTCTCCTTCTCTGCTTCCAGATCGGCGATGGAGCTGAACCGGTTCTCTCTCCCACGCTCTCTCTCTCTCTCTCTCTCTGTTCTTTGCGGTTTAGTTCAGCTGTTGAAGTTACACAATTGCCCTTTTTAGTTAGTTTAGCACGTGCTTAAATTTCTAAGAAGAATTTTGGAAAGGGCACATGAACTTACCTTATTTACGAGATTTCTCATTATTCTTTCTATTTATAATGTTTTTTTTTCTAGGATACGCATCATTATTTGGTCTGAAATAATTAATAATTTAAACTTTATATATAGAGATTATTAATTTTTGAAATAATTAGATATTGAATAAAACACATACCGCTTTTAATTGAACGAATTAATGTCGTTTGTGCCAATGATTGAGTATGAATCGTACGATACATGAGCTCATAGACCCTTATGTGAACTTAGCTACCGTAGTCTTCACACACGTCTCGCCCTGCTCCTCTATTTTCTTTTTGGCATATTTTACTATTTCCTTATTTTAAGTTGTTCCGCACATAATCTAATGTTTTTAATATTTTCGTTCCTTGTTGATCCCTTTCTTATTCTTTTTTCTTTTCACCAAAGCTTCTATAATTTCAAGTAAGTAGACATGTCCTTAATATTTTAAAACATGTAAATTTTTCTGTTGTTCTCGAATTTGTCAAATTGTGAGTAATTTTTTTCCTTCAAAAACAAAAAATAACGTAAAAATGTGATTAAAATTTTATGGTTCGGAGCAACTTGTCACAGTTTAAATGAACAAAAACGCATAACCGATAATACGCTACCGTTTTGCCTAAAAAAATGGCATAATCAAATTGAAAAATCGAAAGAAAAATGGAAATATCATAATCGAATACCCAAAAAAAGCTCAATTTAAAGGCCAATTTCACAACTGTTAGTGTGGACTTCGGCCTAAAGAAAAAACTTCGAGACCAGAATTAGTAAGTAAACCCTACATCCACTCACACACACTCTCTCTCTCTCTCTCTCTACATCTCATAAACCCTTTTCTGCATGGAGCAATGCAGAGGTATATATTATGCTTTCACATCTGTATGCTAAGTGCATATATGTTTGCTGTTGACATATTCTCCAGGTGAAGGGTTTAGATGTGGATTCGCTTCATGCATCTCATATCAAGGTAAACCTAGGCCCGAAGCAAAGGCGCCGCACATACCGTGCTCATGGAAGAATTAGTCGTGAGTGTTTCGGACATTCTTAGTACCATACAGTTTCTTCGAGCAAATAGTAGTAACTTTATATTCTCATGGCAGCTACATGTCTTCTCCATGCCATATCGAGTTGATTTTGTCGGAAAAGGAGGTGCCTGTCATTGTCAAGAAAGAGAGGTATTTCAATAGTTTCTTGCTGAGAAAACGTTCTTGGTTATTTTTTCTTAGGATTTGTATTTCTTAAGCTTCCGTCGTTAATATTATGGCATTCCTTGTCGGTTATGCTAAGCTCTACGCAGCGGTGCTTCTTCTTAAACAGCGACGGACTAGTTGAAGATGTTGTGAGCTGGATTACTTCCTTTGGTGCTCAGTATCTTTATCTAATTTTGTTTCCTCGTATGGTGAAACCTCGTGTTTGTTCTATCGCTGTACTTTTGTTTCTTGGAGCTTATTAATTTGGAACGCGGAACATGTTTGTACTATTCTCTTAGCTGTCTGCCCGCGGTGTCCCGAGTGCATTTTTTCTGTTGAAACTCCACAAAACTACAACTCTGAGTTACGAGTGAAGTATAACGAATGATTTTGATCGTGGCATTGGGTTTGGTTATAGTTGCATTTTGTTTGCTATTCTTGTTCAAATCCTATGATTCCCTAGAGTACACGTTTTAGGGCGCGTTTACGTATCCGTAATCGAAATAAGAATGTGGAATTGAATTTCGATTACGGAGTACTCCGGTGTTTACTAAATATAGAGGAATCAAAAAGCAGTGGGGTCCACACAAATTTTGGAATTCAATTCCTTGTATTGGTAGAATTGGATTCCTAGATATAAGTGGTAATCCAATTCCTGATTGTTTGGGTAATTGGAATGACACTTTTGTTCCCTTTATGCCCTCACTTACTTTTTTTTATTTCGAAGACTATCCTTTAAAAACCCATTAAAGTATAAAATATTTAATTTGGGACAAGGGTATTTTAGTAATCATACTAGTTTATATTCTGATTCTGCTGAATTAGTAAACCGCTTTAAGGAATTCTATTCTGATTCCAGAACATTTAAGTGAACAGCTTCAACATGAATCCGATTCTAACTTCTCCTCATTCCAACTCCTCCTCAATTCAATTTATCTTCAATTCAATTTCTCATATTTTCATTACCGTTACGTAAACACGCCATTAATACAACTTCGATTGATTCCTATATTAGACTTCTACTGTACATCAATGTAGATCATACATTGCATTTGAAGCGGCTCATGTCTAGCCTTTTAAGAGCATAATTGCTTTTAAAATGACTGAAAGAACTTTCAAATGTTTTTACAAAATTTACTTTTATTTTCACTAAAAATTTGTTCTAAAAACGTTTGCACGTGAAGTGTTTTTGGCTGCCTCTTTAAGTTCAACCCTCCCTACTATCCCTTTATAAAAAACAGTAACGGTTATTTGTCCACAACTAATTTAGGTCGGTTGAAATCTTTATATAAACAACTTTTTGGCAATTAATTACTTTTCATTTTTTTTGTCTTGTTCCCGAACAGTTAAACTATATTTTTCTACGCACCAAAAATAAATTAAACCTTTTGTTCATAGGATTTGACTTATCTTTTACAAAATACAAAAAACTTTCATCTGCAATGTCACGAAATCAATCCAGGTATTATATTAGAGCGGTAATGGAGATTGCGAAGCATCCTAATTTGGAGTCAATTAACCGAAAAAAAAAATACAATAAAAACATAAATAAATAAATAAGTGTTTTTTTTTTTTTTTTTAATCTTTTTCTCATGCAGCTTTGGTATCATATCAGGCGCTTGACCTTAGTTACACATCTAGAATCATAACTTCGGATGGTTACAATGTAATACTTTCAATTTTTTTTCAAGAACAATAACATTAAAAAACTGAATGATAATATTTTTCATTTATAAATCATGATAAAATAACACTCCAAGTTACGAAGTCTAAAAGCTAAGCGTTGTTTCAGCCATATCATTAGGAGAAAAAAAAATATCGCGTCTTCTCTTATATTGATAGATTTTCAAAATTTTAGAAGAAAAAAAAAGATTTTTCATTGACAAGAAACAAAGATATTGATTCTTTATTATGTGATATTATAAACTTTTTTGTATTGCATTATCTTAAAAAAGGTCAACTTCCAAAAATAAAATATTCTAGGTCAAACTTAGTGGCCTTTTAGCCCTCTTTAATTTGCTAGTCCATATATATATATATATCTATGTAATGTGAAATGACAACGTTGAAGGAAAAAGAAAAATTTCAGCATGTGCTTTCTTCCTCGCGAGAATGCTGCTGCAACTCCTTCACCCCTCCTCCATGGATGCACCAGAAATTTGATTGCACTACAATTTGACAAAATAAATTGGTAGCCCATATAATCCTAGGCTTAGATCCATCCTCCGTGACGAAATAGTTGGAGGGTTCTCGAAAGACCGTTATAGGCAAAAAAATTTTGGTTGCCAGACGGCTCCGAGACTGCCTTGGTGAGCCTCTGTAAATTCGTCGTTGTTTAGACCTGGGTAAAAAAACTGTATGCCAAAGTAAAACCGATAGTCCAAAAAATAAGAAAGTTCAAACTCGGGTTGAGAATTCCGAACCTCTACTCAATTTCCACTAAACAAACCTCTTGGAATTTTCTCTTTATTTTATGAAACTTTTATGAAACTAGGAGTTGGTAATGCGTACCTATCTTAAATTGATTTAAGGGTTGTAATACATAAGTAATACAAATAGACTATAGAATATTACCATAACAAATACAAGAATATATTCACAGACTTTACACGAAAGTAACACAAAAAATGATAACATATTTTATATCAACGCATACAAGAAGACAAAACAAGCATAATATAAGAGTTTTAATTCACGTCTCCACAAGTGAAAGTGTGACATATCATTTCAAACACAATTTAAGATGAAAAATTTCGATTTGGATTAGATTGATAAGAGTTTTTTCATCATAATACTTGACATATATACGACCCCCGCGACAAAGATGAATAATCTAAATTGGGCCTTCACTTTTTTGGTCATTTCCTTTTATGTATTGGACAAATTTGAAACCTGTGCTCGTTCGTGTAGATACAATTCAGCTAACTACCATCATGAAATTCAAATTGCGTAGACATCAATAACATACTAGTACAATTCCCATTATTGTATAAATTATAGACATCTTATGCATTTTCAATTTTTTTGCCTGAATATGATCGCCACGTTGTACTTCTCCACAGCCGACTAAAACAAATATATATACCCATCTTCACTTGTGCATATTTTAAATAAGGATGGTTTACCTTGCCCGCCTTAGTTTTGTTTGGAAGGTGTCAGGGGGGACACTTTGTGCCTTTGCTTGGAGTGTCGAGTCTTCTTCCCCCTGTACTTCCTATTTGGTGTTTGGTTGATTGCCGGTGTTGGCTTTCGTTGTACTTTTGGGCATCTCTTGCCTAGTTAATGTAGTTCTGTTTGCCAAAAAAAAAAAAAAAACAAATATATATATGTATTTTCTTTTAGTATATCAATATTTTTACAGAGAGAGAATTCGGCTAAGCCATGCAATAGGTAGCCTAATTTGGCTGCGAATTCGCCATCCACGAGATCCAAACATAAGACCTCTCACTTCTAAGTGAAGCGGAATATCACCAGACCGTAGTATTAAGTGACGACTAATACAAATATATTAAAGATGCGTAAAACACACGTCGTAACTCTCATTTTATATACTTTAATGTCAACTGAACACGTGTAAACACGTAACACTATCCGCTTAAAGATCGTAAAAAATCCAATCTTATTAAGCAATGCAATCAACCCAAAATCTCACTTTCCATTGAAATCAAACTTTTCCCAAAACATCCAAAGCCCCACTTGCATGAGTGCTCTCATATAAAACCTTCTCTCTTCCACCAAAGACAAGCAAACCCCAACCAGATTCAAGAAACCAAACCCCATTGAACTTCCCCTCGACCTCGGGTCTTCCCCCGGCGCATCTTAGCAATAACCATACAGGAACCACTAACCTGCGCCGAAAGGTCCCTTTCAGTGGCAGTCGTCGCACCGCTGCTAACCTGCGCCGTCGTCGACCCGTATAAAATCCAACTTGGGGACATCAAAAAACAGAAAAATATAAATGTAAAAATAAATAAAATAAATAAAAAACCCCTAAAAATAATTAAAATCTTTCTCTTTCTTTCTCTTTCTTTTTTCTCTGTTTGTTTCTCTATCCTCGTAGCATTTCCAGCAGAGAATAAGGAAACGAAGAGAGAGAGAGCCATGGTTTCAACGAGGCGAAGTGGATCTCTCTCCGGGAACAACAGCAAACGATCGTCGTCTTCCGAGGACAAGCCACCGTCGCCGAAACGACCGAAGGTTCTTCGTCGTTGAAAAAATCGGATTTTTGTTATTTATTTTTTTGTCCATTTCTTTGGTTTTTATTGGGGAGGGTCAAAGATTGGGTTTTTGGGGGGTGGTGGTGAATTGTGAGATTTAGGGTTTTGATTGGGCTTGATTTCGCAGGCGGATAATGGTAGTGCTTCGGAGAAAGCGACTCCTGGGGTGGAGAATTCGAAGGAGCTGTGCACGCTTCCCCCGGCGGCGGCTGCCGATCCCGGAGAATGTGGTCCCGAAGATGCGCCGGTCGCCGGAGACGGCGTGACTTCTGGAAAGACCGAAGCTGCTGTGCCAGCTGTGGCGGTGACGACACCGATCGCCGAAGGTAGGTTCTTGGCGTGCCGACTTTGCATTTCTGTGTTTGTGGTACTAGTTTGTGAATTTTGGGTTTTGGCTGCTGTTTTTCTTGAATTTGGGTTGTGGGGTTCGGGTTTTGGTTGAAATTTGAAGTCTTGGAGATGTTAATTTGGTGGTTTATGAAGGGTCTTCGCCGGTGGTGGAAAAGCAACCGAGGAATGCACTGTCTTCCTGGAGTTTCTATCAGAAGCAGAACCCGAGTTTCGATATGCCTTGGTGCAAGCTTTTGTCACAGTCTGCACTGGTAATTCTTGCTTATATTTTTTAATTATATTATAAAGTTGAATAATTGAACTTGTTGTGTGATTTTCGACTGAACTACTCTTTGGTGTTTTGCTTCGGCTTTTTCATGTTGCCCATATTAACCCCCTTTGTTTTGAACTGCAGAATGTAAATATTTCTATTAGTGCAGTGACATTCACAATTGGTGCAAACAGACAGTGTAATTTTGCTTTGAAGGATCATACCATTAGTGGGTTTCTGTGCAAGATCAAGCGCACACAGGTATTCTTTGAGAACCCTGCGTATAATATTCTGTTGGTACTTTGGTGCGTGCCTCCGGACGCAGACGGCAGAAGCTTTCATACCGTTACTAAGCTGTGGTCAGACTATTTTTGTGCAACTGAGACATGGAGTGACCTACTTGGGTGTCATTCGTTTTTATTTTTTGGCTTCATTAAAATATGTACTTGACCTCTCATTGTTTCTGATCAGCGTGAGGGCAGTGCTGTAGCAGTTCTTGAAAGTACGGGAAGCAAGGGATCAGTGCAAGTAAATGGGACAAATGTCAAGAAAGGCAACAGTTACGTGCTTAAGCCGGGTGATGAAGTTGTCTTTGGTTCAATGGGCAACCATGCTTATGTATCCTTCTCTTTCCCGGGTTGTTTACTTATCTATTCCCTTTTTTTATATTCTAAACTTAACTTCTGCATAGGACTTGCGTCACTTTCCCTCACTTGTATAACTGTCTAGGCCCGTATATGTTTGTGTCCATATGGATATTTTCTTAACTTTTATCACCATAGATTTTTCAGCTACTGCTGACTGAGGCTGCAGTTAAGGGTGCAGAGGTTCAAGGCAGTATTGGAAATTTTTTGCATCTTGAAAAGAGGGCAGGAGATCCTTCAGCTGTGGCTGGGGCTTCCATACTGGCTTCTCTTAGCACGAGGGCAGAACAATTGCGATGGAAGTCCGCAGCTCAGTCCACCAGTAAAGTTCACCCCGGTGTTGAGGTACCAGCTGAGTCTGTCATTCAAGATGATACAGAAATTGAGCTTGATGGTCTAGAAAGCAGCTCAACTCCAAATAGAGGGACTGACAAGGCTGAAGATATTGGAGCAATAGACAAGAATCTCACTCCAGACTGCAACCCCGATTCTAGCATAGAGGCAGGCAATGTAAAACTTTCTGGGATGAATGATTTGCTAAGGCCTTTATTGAGGATGTTAGCTCGATCACCTAGTTATAAACTAAAATTGAGCAAAGGTATCTGTAAACAGGTATTGGAAGAAAGAAACGAGTGGACGAGGGATTCGCAATCAGCATCAACGTCAGGCATGTCTCTCCGGTGTGTTGCATTTAAAGAAGGCCTTCATGCAGGAATTCTTGATGGCAAAAGCATAGATGTCTCCTTTGATAACTTCCCATACTATTTGAGGTATTACTTTTTTCTTTTGATGATAAGACATGTTTGTTTATTAATTAGAATGGCTGTATAATATGCGCTTTTTTGACATTTATTAGTTTGATGTATACAATATATGCTTTTTTGACCACAGTGTTGTTGCAAGTATTCTAGCCCAACCAATGAATCGTTTCTTTTGTTCTTCTGAATGAACAATTATAATTTTGTACTCTGTTAGGTCTTCATCCCCATTTATCTTTTCATCTATAAATTAGATTCTAGATGTGAATATGTGAATCATGACCTTTCTCTTTCTGCTGTACTTTGCTCTCTGTTCCTAATTATTTCTTTTATCATCTACTGACATATAACCCTCAAACCTCTCTTATACTTAGAGAGATTTGTAGGGATGTGAATCAGCTAAGTGGATCATATTGAATTTTTTGGGTCGTTTCTTTGTCAATTTTTTTTGGTTGACACTGCAAATTGTGAACCCATTTTTTTGGTTCACTCTTTAGTCATGCTTTTATTTGTACATATTTGCTTCAGTGTGAATGATTCTCGTTAGTGGTTTTGGTGATTATGAAAATAATACTTCTAAGTGATGTAGTTATTATTCTGACATGTCTTTTCTTCGGTATTGATTAATACACTTTGTGATTGTTAAATTCAAGATGTACTTGTCATCGAGTTCATGTCGTTCTCTTATTTCAGTGAGAATACGAAGAAAGTGTTGATTGCAGCCTCATTTATACACTTGAAACATAAAGAGCATGTGAAGTATACCTCAGAGCTTACAGCTGTGAACCCTCGCATTTTGCTCTCTGGTCCTTCAGGTATGGATATAACAAATTAAATTTAAAATAAGGCATTTATGATACATAGGTTTCGTTCCCGCAATTGAGAATGTTTGTTTCTGAATGCCTTTTCTAGGGTCTGAGATATATCAGGAGATGTTGGCAAAGGCTCTTGCGCAGTATTTTGGGGCTAAGTTGCTCATATTTGATAGCCACTCTTTTTTGGGTGTAAGAAAAACAAAACCTCCTTGACGTTCACTCAACTTCTTCTTGTGATATGGAATCAATTTAATCATTTTGTTTTTGGTCCATGGCGTATAAAGTTAAAACTTTTGCTTTTGTCTTATCATTATTCTTTTTTTGACTTCTATTTTTTATTATACATTCCCTAGCTAATTAGTGGGAATTATCAATAACACATGTTCAATAGGGTTTATCATCAAAGGAAGCTGAGCTGCTCAGGGATGGATTGAGTGCAGATAAACTCTGCAGCTTGACCAAACAATGTCCCGCACTCCCAGACTTGGCCAAGAACACTGATCTTTCAGCTCCTGAAACAGAGGCACCGGCATCTTCAAATGCACTGAATGACCTGGAATCCCAACCAAAGATGGAGAATGACACCCTCCCCTCTTCCTCGGGGGCATCGAGGAATTACTTGTTTAAAATAGGTTTGCCACTTTGTAGGACTTTCAGCTGCTCTTTTTCAATTTAAAAGTTTCTTTTTTTATTTTTATTTTTATTTTTAATTTCGTTCTAAAATTTATTTAAATTTCTTTGTACATAATTTGGCATGATTCCTATTTCTTTATTTTATTTATTTATTTATTTTTATTTTTAATTTCGTTCTAAAATTTATTTAAATTTCTTTGTACATAATTTGGCATGATTCCTAAAAACTACAATGTGCAGGTGACAGAGTAAGATTTATTGCTTCAGGTGCCTTATATGCTACATCATCTTCTTTACGGTATAATTCTTACAAACAGTGCACTTGGGTTATGTTTTATCCTTTAATGTAATGGAGTGCCTCATTTACTGATATTATATGTCTTCTGGTATGTGTAATTAGAATTGAACTGGATTCCTGTATCTATAAGTTTCCTCTTGTACTGATATAATGTTTGAGTTTGAGCTGTATAACACACAATTTTGATTAAGAGTACATTCATCTACCCCTTGTTTTATTAGTCTGATCTAGGCAGTTTCGAAATCGTTTGGTCTGTATTCTGTTGTAGCGTATAAATTTTATGCAGCTCCCAGGAAACAACAGGAGGTTAATAAAATTTGTAGCGTATAATGAGTTTTCGGTTTTGTTCCTTGGGATATTGGTATTCTCCTATATCAGTTGGTTAATACTTTATTGAAATATTTACTGTTAATAATAGTGGAATGTAAATTCATAATGTATTACTGATATCGTTGTTTCTTGTCAACATAATTATGTAAGCTTCTAACATACATTTACCGAGTTCATCAGTTACATTTGGGTATAATAATGTATCATGTTAGCAGAGTCTAAACTTTGGTTGTCCCTATAATAAAGGTGGTCCACCTATTATATTGCACTCATGCTGGTACATATCTATGTCACTCGTTATGCAGGGGCCCAGTGATTGGAATGCGTGGAGAGGTTGTGCTGCTTTTTGAGGACAATCCTTTGTCAAAAGTCGGCGTAAAGTTTGATAAACCAATACCTGATGGTGTTGATCTTGGGGGTCTATGTAAAGGCAATGGATACTTCTGCAATGGTATGTTTTTGATGTCTTAGACAGTTTTTTGTCTTCTTTAAGTCTACAGTCTACACGCACTTATATATGCGAAACCTTGCTTATCCTCTTTATTTTTAGTCTCTGATCTTCGATTGGAAACCACGGGCGCAGAAGATTTGGACAAGTTACTTATCAACACATTGTTTGAGGTGTCATATCTTCCATAGACTGATTTTCCTTTTCTTTCTTTTGGTTTAACTGTATCATCTTCTTACGAGTTTTTATCTTCTCTTTAAGGCTGTAATAAGTGAGAGCAGAAGTTCCCCTTTCATTTTGTTCATGAAAGATGCTGAGAAGTCCCTGGTAGGAAATTCTGATTCATTTTCCACATTCAGAGCGAGACTTGATAAGCTTCCAGATAATGTGGTTGTAATTGGTTCTCACACTCAAACTGACAGTCGCAAGGAGAAGGTAATATTTATGCTGGTTTCTGCATATATTGTAAAGTAACACAACTGATAACCATATATGGATTAACTCTAGATACTCTCTCCCCTGCTGATACCCAATGTTTTGCGTCAGTATTAGATTTAAAGTAACACAACTGATAACCATATATGGATTAACTCAATGGCGTTAGGTGTAACCATGGTATATGGATTAGCTGGTACAAACTGGTGGCAGTTAAATTGTCAAAAAGCAGGGGAATCCTGTATAAAGAACACACTGTATGAAGTCAAGTATGATGTGCTTAAAATTGAGTGCTTATTTTGGTTCCTCTTTGAACTTCATCCATTCTTGCAGTCGCACCCTGGTGGTTTGCTTTTCACAAAGTTTGGCAGCAATCAAACTGCTCTTCTTGACTTGGCTTTCCCGGTAATGTTCATATACCTCTAACATGTATATTTGCTTATGTCTTTCATTTTTTCCCTTTTCTTTTAATCTTTTGCATAGCAGCTTGGTTGAATTATCTCTGCCTTAAATTTTTGGTATTTCTGGATGGTGGCCTTTTGCTTTTCTGAGTGTGGATTGTTTGTGATTACAGGATAGTTTTGGAAGACTGCATGAGAGAGGGAAAGAAGTTCCCAAGGCGACAAAACTTCTGTCTAAACTCTTTCCCAATAAAGTTACCATTCATATGCCGCAGGTTTGTATATTGCTTCCTGTTTCACATAGGTTTCTTTTGTTTCCTCTTTGTGGGGCTTTCCTTATTATGTTATGGCATTGCAGGATGAAGCACTTCTTGTCTCGTGGAAGCAACAATTGGATCGAGATGTTGAAACCCTAAAAATGAAGGGAAACTTGAATCTCTTGCGCACTGTGAGTTTTTTTTTTCCTGGCTGTTTCGTATCATACATACGGAGATAGCCTTGGACACTGTGTAGTTAGGTCCATTTTTGTGCTAGTTTAGGAATTCAGTTGTTTTATCTTTTTCTAGCTTGAAGAAATTGTATAGTGAAATCATTGTTATGGAGTTTAGAATGTGAATTCTCGGACGGTTTTCTGTCTATTCCCTTTTCTGGGCACATGTACCAGGAGTTTGGGCTGGCAACCTCATATATCTTGTGCCGGCAACCTCATATATCTTGTGCCAACCTTCACTGGTACCTGGAACGCTTCATCCAAAACAATATAATTCAAGACAGAAAGTTTTAAGTAGTCAAATCTATTGTAAGGGTGGCTTTTCTAAATCTTATTTGTCCTTTAGCTGAATGGTTTTGGTTACTGGTCAAGTGTGGCTGAACCTGGCTTACATATGAGTCTAAATGCAATTACCTGAGATCTGACAACTATACTGTTAGTGCTGAAGTGTTCATAGTTATTTAGATGCCCGACTCTTCACAGTGGATGGATCTTGTGGACGTACCAAACAAATTTGTTGTTCAATTCTGTTGTGGTAGTTTATAGTTGTACTTTGGTTGTGTATCCTTGGACATTTAATGTCATTTAGGACTCGTGGTCCATCACTTCTTTGCTAAATCTGTTAAAATGCTATGAAGAGCTTATATAAAGTTGACATGAATTGAACAATTGGCTTTATATATACAAAGGATAAGTGAAAACTTTGACAGTTGAATTTCCATAATGTCTTTAGTTTTTTTTGTATTTTGCTCATATAAGTGTATAATTACAGCTAATGAGTTTCAATATGATAATCAAGGTGTATTTTTCTACATCTAGGTTCTGGGTCGATGTGGACTAGAGTGTGAAGGACTTGAGACACTATGCATCAAGGATCAAACACTTACCAACGAAAGTATGCTCTTTTTATGATACATTAAGATGTCATTAGTTGCTTATGGTTCTGTATTGTTTCTGGTATCTTTTGTGACTTATGTATTATCTCATCTGTTGCAGGTTCAGACAAGCTAGTTGGATGGGCTCTAAACCATCATTTAATGCAGAATCCTGAAGCTGATCCAGAAACAAAAGTTGTTCTATCTGCGGAGAGGTAATTGACAGCTTAATTATTGCCATCTTCCTGAATAATTGTTAGCTGAAATATCAGTTATTGGTTGGATATTACACAGTTGTAATGCCATGTTGCAATTATGGCAGCATCCAGTACGGACTTGAAATTTTACAGGCTCTCCAGAATGAAACGAAGAGTTTGAAGAAGTCACTTAAGGTAGCTGGCTTGACTTTGGTGTTTCCAACAACTTTTATGACTGTAATCTTTTCTCTGACTGGAGTTATCCCAAGATCGCAAATTGCTCTTCTTTCTTCCTGCAAGGTAAAATTCTATGTTAATCTTCCTAGTGTTTGTTCTTGGTTGAATCAGGATGTTGTAACAGAAAATGAATTTGAGAAAAGGCTGTTAGCTGATGTTATTCCACCTAGTGACATTGGAGTTACGTTTGATGATATTGGAGCCCTTGAGAATGTGAAGGATACATTGAAGGAGTTGGTGATGCTTCCTTTACAAAGGCCTGAGCTTTTCTGCAAGGGGCAATTAACCAAGGTTTAACGTTGTCTGCATTGAGAGACATATGCTTCTTTTATTTGATTGCTTTGAAAATTGTATGGCTTGTGTATGCATGTGAGTTTTAATGTTGATTATATAGTTCTGGTTATCATCTATGAACTTTTTTTTTTTTCAGTACTAAGTTGCCACATGATCAAATTATAGTATTCTAGTAATATGGTTGGTGTATATGACTCTGATTACATGTGCTCTCTATGCAGCCTTGCAAGGGTATCCTTTTATTTGGTCCCCCTGGAACAGGCAAGACAATGCTTGCGAAGGCTGTGGCTACGGAAGCTGGTGCAAACTTTATCAACATATCCATGTCGAGCATCACATCTAAGGTTTGCAATTTAGATTGTTTGACTATGGTCTATTTTGGAAGTGATTTCATTTCACAAGTTTAAGCAATGTCTTCTTCGGTGCAGTGGTTTGGTGAGGGTGAGAAATACGTGAAAGCTGTTTTCTCGCTGGCCAGTAAAATTGCGCCTAGTGTTGTATTCGTAGATGAAGTAAGGTTCTTTTAATTCTCTGGGGATTTACTTATTTGGGTTATTATTTCTTTCAACTGAATTCCCACATTATTTGTGCTTGTACTAGGTGGACAGTATGTTGGGCCGACGAGAAAATCCAGGGGAGCATGAGGCAATGCGTAAGATGAAGAATGAATTTATGGTAAATTGGGATGGTTTACGAACAAAAGAAACAGAGCGAGTTCTTGTACTGGCAGCCACAAATAGGCCTTTTGACCTTGATGAGGCTGTCATTCGAAGACTGCCGCGCAGGTAAATATCATGTCTAAATTGAAACAATAACACCTTATATATGAAACACTTGTTGTGTTTATGCACCCATCAACCCACACATTTCTTGCCTTCTTTTTTTATTACATGAGGTCAAGTTGTTTATACTTTAAATCATCCTTCTGCAGGTTGATGGTAAATTTGCCAGATGCTCCGAATAGAGCAAAAATATTGAAAGTCATACTGGCAAAAGAGGACTTGTCTCCCACTATTGATTTTGATGCTATTGCGAGCATGACGGATGGGTATTCTGGGAGTGACCTCAAGGTAATTAATTTGATATTATTTATTTTAATAGTTGATGGTTTCATTAATATCTATATCAATAATTGTTATTATATTGCAGAATCTTTGTGTAACTGCTGCACATTGTCCAATTAAAGAGATTTTGGAGAAGGAAAAAAAGGTTCGTATTGGGCTTTCTTATGGCATTAGATTTGTCCACGTATTTTTTTTTGAGCGGCAGTCACTCGAAGTGTCTGCTGTTGGGCACTCTCACTTTGGATCAATTTACGTGTGCTTCCAAGAAAATCTGAAATTTCCAACTCTCTTCTTTCCGGTTTTAGCCCCTCTACTCCCCAGCATTAGACGTCATCATTTATCTCATTTTTACCTTTTTATTCTCTATTGACCGTCATCTCTTTTCTCTCCTCTCAAGAACAAAGAACTGATTTTCCACAGTGAAGACCAAAAACAAAACAAAACAAAACAAGGAGACATCTCCATTGTTTTTCTAAAGACAGCCCACAATTTTTATTTATGTTAATATCATTTTTCATATTCTACTTTGGCAAAATCAACCAATTTTGATTTTCATTCTGTTCGTTCATTTCTGAATTCAAGTTCCAAAAGCCCCTTAAAACCTGGGGTAAGTCATGGAACTTATTTTTTTGGGCCTTGCATGTCTGCCGGTGACAGATATGGGTCCCTTCCCAGTTCCCATGGCTGTGGCTCTATCAATAGCAATCCTGGTTTAAATCACATTGCTTATTTAATTGATTTGTCAAACAATTTTATAAATTCTGGGTATAAGAGAGGTGAACGGACATGCTGAGGAGAGGAGAGAGAAACTGAGCATCTGTGGATCTTGATATATCAGAGAGAGAAGGGATAAGGGGGTAACAAGGACATCATCATTTTTAACGACAAAACTGAGAGTTACTGAATTTCAATTGTTCTTGGGGGTCTAGGAAGACACGTGGGTTGCTCCAAAGGAGACTGCCCATCCGCTTTTGCTCCATTATCATTACTCTGTTGTTTTATTGTATTTTGGGGTTGAGCATGCCAGTTGATTTCTAGAGAAGGTATGATTTGATATGTCCTACTGATGACAGGAGCATGCTGTAGCCGTAGCAGAAGGTAGACCTGCCCCAGCTTTGAGTGGCAGTGCTGATATACGGCCTCTGAACATGGACGACTTCAAAGATGCTCACGAACGGGTAAGATGCATTCGAATACCATTATCATACCTTCTTTCTCTTCCCTATCTCTTCCTTCACATTATTGTGCTTTTATTTTCTGCACTTGTTTTGTGGAAATAGGTATGTGCCAGTGTTTCATCGGAGTCTGTGAACATGACTGAGCTTATACAGTGGAACGAACTATACGGCGAAGGGGGTTCAAGAAGAAAGAAGGCCCTTAGCTACTTCATGTGAAGGCTTCTGCTGTACAAAAAGGGTTTTTTCTCCTTATCAATTTTTTATTTCCGTTTACAATTTTCCGTCCCATAAATTTCTGCAGTTCTTCTCCTAGAGCCCGATGTAAGTTTTGCCTCCATCTTAGTTACGGCTCTGTAGACGATCATTTCCTGTAAAATGAAATTCAGTTTTTTAAGCTGCTTTTATTGTCCCCTTAGTTCGATGGTGGCGGGTACAAGGGAAGCTAAAGCCTTCTAAAGAGAAGTGGCTTTGGCTTCGCCACTTGTGTTTCGTTCCCCATCCTCTTTCTGTCGGCGTATAGAACGTGTCTGTTAACCCCTGTTATTCTGGTGACAGTAGAGAAAACAAAGGCAAAGACGGAATGGCGATATGTGCATATAGTCATTTTGATTGCGTTCGTCGGAATTGAACAATAAGCAGTTAGGAACCATTGACATTTTCTCTATCATGTATCATATAGATGCTGCCTCGGCAGTTTTTTTTTTTCTGGTCTCACATTAGTTATAATACTTTACTGCATTATTTCCTTCAAATTTCTCGCAACTTTTGTGTTGAATGTTGTTGGATTGCTGTTAGCTTTTGCTAATCGAACCTGAGTTTTCTGGCTGTTTTAACTTGAACTGCACCGCTAGCAATCAAAATTACCAGTGGGAAAAGTTAAGTTTCAGTAATTTTGTTTACTGGTATGGTGATTTGCTTGCAGTAAATTTGTTTCCATGACCATTGTGCCTCACAGAACCGAGCGCAATGATATTCTAGGATTCATATAGCCGACCACACTTAGTGGGAAAATGTTTTGTTGTTGTTGTTGTTGATTGTTGTGCTTCTGATTTACTTTTTCAGTCGACACCCTAAAATGGTATATGAGAAAACACTTGTTGCTTCCTTTGCAAGTAATCATTCCTACTTGCCTGTATCCGTAGTTTAACACTTGATTCGGACTCTTGCTTGGCTCTGTATAATTAAAGGTATTTCTCCCTTAACCGCATGTTACAAATTGACACGTATCTTGAGTGATTTTCAAAGATAAATGGGGAAAAGTTTATTCACGAGTGAAATTGTGTTGTGTATAACAGCTGGAATTGGGTCGGTAATCGAACCGTGGTGGGGAAATCGACCGGTGACCGGTGACCGGTGACCGGTGGAAGGAGAAATTGCTCCAAGAGAAGTAGCCAAGCAATATCCTTGAGTATGTGAATGTGATGCCGGATGTCCAAAAAAAATGTTAGGTAATCTCATAATCATTTTGATGGTCCGTTTACTAATTTGCAAGCGGGTGTAGAGGAATTAAATTGACGAGGTTTTTCGGTTTTCTGTTGAAGCGTTTTATTGAATCATTTGGGATCGTGGTAGGAATAATACTTCATGTGCCAGATTGAATGAGCATGCATGAAATTTTAGAAATATTGTATTCTAGATAAAAAAATTCGACTCATTTTGGACTCTGGCATTCCATCAGTCTTATTCCTCCAAAATCAAGAGTTGAGTTTGTAATATTATGTGCATTCCCAATTACGTGGAATCCATAGTCATAATCATATTTTTGAGGCATTTTAGCTAAAATGTTTCCTATAATTAACATAACTCCTTATTTTGGTCCCTAAGATTTAAAATTGACAGAAGTAGTCCCTATGATTATCCTGAATAAATTATTTTGGCCATTCTGTGAAAAAAATTCGTTAAACTGAAGTAAGCACTAGTTCAAGAGGAGGGGTGAATTTGACAAACATACCTTAATTTAACGGAGATTTCTCATGGAATAATCAAAATGATTGATAGTGGATAATCTCAAGGATCACTTCTATCGATTATAAATCTCAGAGACCAAAATGAGAAGTTATGACATTCTCATAGACTATTCTACATTAAAAAAAAAAAAAAAAAAACCTATTTTTGACCTTGATTTCGGTTACAAATAAGTAAACATGTCACTGACTAGACGGCCATGGACCCCATCCTGTGACTAGTCTTAGTTGGGCTTATGCCACCAATTTTACCGGAGCCCAATAAAAGCCCATGCTTACAATTTCGACCCAAAAGAAAGAGTTTCTTTTTCATTAACATTTACAGTCCGTACAAGTAAAAAGATTAACCCAGTAAAAAATAAGTAATCCAGATCCGCAAAGTGGCCAGCCGTTAAAAAACCCGCCCCGGTAAACCAGTCGTCTCCATTTTCTAACACCCCAACATAGCCACCTCCTCGATTCCGATTTTCGCACTCACTTTCTCGGCATCCAAACACATTGTAACGAAATCAGAAGAAGAAAAACAAGTGAGAGAAAAAGAGAAATCTAAGTCCAATGGCGGATCCAATCGCGGCCCCGCACAGATCCGCCGCGGACCTCTTCTCGGACCCGCTCGACTCCCACCCTCTCTGGTTCAAGCCCGCGCTCTTCCTCTCGCCGGAGTTCGACTCCGAGTCGTACATCTCCGACCTCCGGACCTTCGTGCCCTTCGACACGCTCCGATCCGAGCTACAGTCCTACCTGGCCTCCCTCAACCACGAGCTCATCGACCTCATCAACCGCGACTACGCCGACTTCGTCAACCTCAGCACCAAGCTCGTCGACGTCGACTCCGCCGTCGTCCGTATGCGGGCCCCACTTGTTGAGCTAAGGGAGAAGATCGAGCAGTTCAGAGGCTCCGTGCAGAACTCGCTCGTGGCTTTGACGAACGGATTGAAGCAGAGATCAGAGGCGGCCGAGGCCAGAGAGGTCTTGGAGCTCCTGCTTGATACGTTTCATGTCGTTTCTAAGGTAATGCGTCTCTGAATTTAGCTTTGGCTTTGGGAATTTAGAGCTTGTGACAGTGATTTAGTCGAAGGATTAAGTATTAATTTCATTGCTTGATTGATTTGTTACTAATGTAGTTCGAATGGAATTTCCAATTTTACACGCCAAAAGAGAGCATTTTTTATTTTGTTTTCGAATTTGATGTCTTCTGAATTTACTTTGGTTTTGTGTTGTATAATGGAAGCCTTCATATTATTTTGTGTTCTTTTCGATCTGAAATTGCATGCTGTGGCACTGTCCGGATTTCCAATTTGAGAACTTTTTAGAAGAAGAGAAGATTAAACAGAGTGGAAAACTAGTCTAGATTAATGACGATGTTGTGTTGATCTTTGTTCCCGTTCTCGGACTTTGAATGCAGGTTGAAAAACTAATAAAAGAGCTGCCCAGTGTGCCGGCTGATTGGTCGAACGGAGATGTAAACTTGGCAGAGAAGAATTCTATTAGCAATGGAGCTTCCTTGCAACATACTGAGAATGGAACAAATCTCAGAGACACTCAAAGCATGCTTTTGGAGAGAATTGCTAGTGAAATGAACCGGCTGAAGTTCTATTTCGCTCACGCACAGGTTGCTTTTTCTCTCTCTCACAATCTTTTTTTTATTACACCAGACTTTGATATCACGCACAGTTTGAATTATAACAGAATTCAGTTCAAACTTTTTGAGTGCATTTTCAACTGTGCTTTTTTAGTCATGAGTCACATATGTGTTACCTGTTGTTTTGGCTTTCAAGAAGTGCTGAGCGGTTAAAATTTGATGGTTTTATTTTCTTTTTGAATGAAGCTATTAATTTTGTTTTGTTTATCTAGACGACATATGAAAAACTGTGGGTCTATATATGCAAGCTGAAATTGTTCAGATGTTAGATGACCTGAAATTTTGAGAATGCTTGCCCCTTTCCATCCGTACTAATTTTGGTTTGTCCATGGAAGGAATTTTTGCTTATTATTCATCATAATTTAAAATTAAATATTTTCTTAGTGACTACGGTAAAAAAAAATCAGTAAACTTTGAACTGTTTTATCATGGGCTTGGACATTTTGTGCTCATCTGTTTTCTCTGTTATGCCAGTACAGAACCTGCCTTTCATTGAAAACATGGAGAAGAGGATTCAGGGTGCCAGCCTATTATTAGATGCTAGCTTGGGACATTGTTTTGTAGATGGACTGGAACATCGAGATGCAAATGCAATTTACAATTGTTTACGTGCGTATGCTGCAATTGATAACACTAGGGGTGCAGAAGAACTTTTTCGCACAACTATAGTAGCTCCATTGATACAAAAAATTATTCCACATGGAACATCAGGGGCAGCTACAAGACCCTCTGGAGATGACCTTGAGAATGATTATAAACAAATCAGGACATGTATTGAGAAAGACTGCAAGTTTTTGTTGGAAATTTCTTTCGAAGGTATTGAGAAAGTCCAAACTCCACTGCTTCTTCTTTGCAGTATCATGCTTCCATTACAACTATCTGAACTCATTTCTGTAGGAATACAACGTCATTGCTTCAATCGTGTGACTTTATTTAATGACCATGGTTCTGTGATGCACCCTAGTTTACGGATTAATCATGTGTATTCATGTAGACTGAAATCAGTTGTTACTCCCTTACGTCATCATTTTACAAGATGCACCATGTTTTGCTCTTTTTTTTTGTAGCGTTATCATTTTCATTTATCTTTAACTCATTTATCTGGATTCTCGTTGCTTGAATTTCATTGTTTTATTTGTATACAATGCTTCTGAGATGCACCATGGTTTTATAAACAAAGCATATGGCTCATTCACCATCAATCCATGGTAACATAGAAAGGCCATGCTATAGGTTATAATAGATGACATGGACAAGAATTCATGAATGTTATATCTCTATATTTTTAAGTCTTAACTGTTTTTATGGATTTCTATTTTCAGAGAATTCTGGTTTGCACGTTTTTGACTTCTTGGCAAATTCAATCCTCAAAGAGGTTCTATCAGCGATCCAAAAGGGGAAACCTGGTGCTTTTTCTCCTGGAAGACCAACAGAGTTTTTGAAAAATTACAAATCAAGCCTAAAGTTCTTGGCTCATCTAGAAGGTATAAATTAGTATTCCCCATTATATCATTTAAGTTCTAAAATTTCACGTGGCTTATTCACAGTTCAATTGATGCTGAGTGATAGTCTATTAGTCTGGGTATAAGTGCATATTTTGTTCATCATAGTTATAACATTGTATTGTCATGCAAGGCTATTGTCCATCCAGATCAGCTGTTTCCAAATTTCGAGCGGAAGCTGATTATATTGACTTCATGAAGCAATGGAACCTTGGGGTTTATTTCTCTTTGAGGTACTCAGCAAAACTTTTGGTGGTTGCTGTATTTATCGAATATGAATAGAGGTTTTATGCTGTGGACTGCTCTTTTAATGTATTACTTGAATTACCTCAGGTTTCAGGAAATTGCGGGGGCTCTAGATTCTGTACTTGCGGAGACTAGTCTTCTCCCTGTGCGTAATGTACCTTCTGGTCAAGGAAATTCTCCAGATTTAACATTAAAACAAAGTGTCACTTTGTTGGAGTGCTTGGAATCCTGTTGGAGAGAAGATGTCATTGTTCTTTCTTGTGCTGATAAGTTTCTTCGCTTATCATTGCAGCTTCTTTCAAGGTCAGTTTGAGAAGATTAGATGCTATGTTATAGTCTAGACCACAGTTTTATTACTGACGACATATTGTGACTGTATCATAGATACTCAAGTTGGTTGTCATCTGGACTGGCTGCTCGTAAGATGGGTCAAACCGGCTCCAAATCTGGTTGTGAATGGGCTATTTCAGCTGTTCCTGACGATTTTATATATGTATGCTTCATGTCTTAATTTTACTAATATAATATAGCGTCTAAAATGCAGTAAGTCCATGCGTAGCTAGAGGGTAAAATAAGGCTAAAAGTCTTCTTGGACTTTATATGACTTCACATATTCTCTAATGTAATTGGATCGTGCCACATCTCACCAATATACATCAGTTAATTTAAAAAAAGAAAAATGAATCTTAACCCAGACTAATACATATTGGCTTTGCAGATTATTCATGACACAGACCGGCTGTACAAGATGGTTTGTGGTGACTTCCTTGGGCATGTACTTAAGCTTCTTTCTTCTTGTCCTGCCGATGTTCTTGATCTGGTAAAACAGAGCCTGTTACAAGGAGGAAAATCGTTGAATGATTTAGTGCCTCAAGTTATCAACACAATTGTAGAGGCACTAGTTGAAAAATCTGCTGCGGTAGGTTTTGATTGATTAAGAATATATTTTGGCCTAATCATGAATGCAAAAAAAGTGAGACCCCCTTGGGTTTGCACTCACCTTTAAAAATGTGAAGCTGCGTGTTGGTTTTTAATATCATGTGAGAAATATATCCTACTGCTCTGTTTTGGGTCTTTAGCGGATTTTCTTAGTTTATCATTTCCTGTCTTGTGAAGTCTATATTCGTTTTGATGTTACCTTCCAAAAAAAAAATGTAGGAATTGGCACAGCTAAAGGGAATAACTGCAACATACAGGATGACGAATAAGCCTCTTCCTGTCAGACATTCACCCTATGTGGCAGGAGTATTGCGTCCCCTGAGGGTATGCAGCCTTCTTTCTTTATGGCTAAAATTCACATCCCGTTCCCAGACAAGTGAATGTTTTTTACTTTTATTTTTCCTTCCCTGCTGTTTTCAGTTGATAGTTTTAGTTGTAGCAATAATCTAGGGTCCGATATTCTAGGGTCCCATCTTGCAAAACTGGGTCTTTCAGATGAGGTGGATTAGTGTTTTTAGAACTGAAACACTAACTGGTAAATGGACTTGTTAGAACTGAAACATAACTGTTTTTTACGTTGTTTTAGACGGACCTTTTATTCGTAAAGTATGCAGCATATTTTGATCTTCAGAATGTGCACCCTAAAGTTTACTTCAAATTATAAATTATATACTGAACAAGCAACAACTTCCAGGCATTTTTGGAAGGAGAACGAGCTACACAGTATCTTACAAGGGACACTATCAACGAAGTGCTGCTTAATGCTGCAACTGAGATTACTGGTCGTTATTATGAGCAAGCTGCCAACGTCGTCAGTGTGGTTAGTGTCCAGCTGCTGAAATGGCCTTTGAAATATATAACCTTCTGCAGTTCATATTTGTTGAATTCTAAACTCTTATCACGATCAGGCTAGGAAAACGGAGACTTCACTCCAGAGAATAAGACAAGGTGCACAAAGACGAGGTGGAGCAAGTTCAGATGTTTCGGATCACAATGTGTCGGACACTGACAAGATATGCATGCAAATTTTTCTCGACATTCAGGTAAGAACTGGCCTACATCGTCCATATATATATATTTTCGGGCAAACAAATTATTGACTTAATACAAGATGATTAATGTCGATGTATATGATTGTCAGGAGTATGGGCGTAACCTGGCCGCCCTCGGTGTTGATGTTTCCAATATTGAGGCGTACCGTTCCTTGTGGGAATGCGTTGCTCCTCCGGACAGGAAAAGTGTGATTGATTTCTGAAGTTGGGCATTTAGCCTTCACCCGGTTTGTAGATTTGAGCATTTGGCATTCACCCGTTTTGTAGATGTATTTTCTCACTTTTCAAATCCAAAGAATTTTGTTGTAACTTGATTACTTGTGAAGTGTTGTTTGTTGCAAGAGGTTTCTCACATTCTCATCAACAAAATATTATAAATTTAGTATAAATTATCTATCGTTTGTCAAAATATTACGAGTTTTTCTATTTTTGACCGAAGGTGGAAAAGAAAATATAGGGAAATATTTTTAATTGGCGTACAGTTTTATAGGTTGGCACGCTTATTGGTGACACCTTGAGCATCTCCAATGGACTCTCTAAATGTGCTCCCAGCAACAATTTTGAGATGATTAAAAAAATCAACTTTAATCATGATCTATTCACCTCCGAAGATAAAAATTCATCTTGGAGTCCCTAAATATAGAGAGAGAAGGGAGGTCCTAGCAACTCTCTATTATTAATATTATTTTATAAATAGTTACTTTCTATTGGCTAATTGTTGACACATAATCGACTCTAAAGTAGAAGAAATTTTTTAGTGTGCCGAGAACACAACTCGGTCCTCTAAGTGTCATAATACAAGTTGGAAAAAAAAATTTCAAACATCCAACCATTTGCATTGTGAAACTTGGTGTACCGAACTTTGTTCCTAGCACACTAAAAAATGTCTCCTAAAGTAGGGAGTACAATTAGAGTATAACTTTTTTAGAGAGCTTCTAAATCAATTTTTTTATATAGTTTTTTAGAGAGCTCCTACATCAATTTTTATTATTTTTTAATATATAGGTTTAGCTAAAACTTTGCTATAAAATAGAGAACGTGATTAGAGATGCTCTTAGACAACAAAAAAAAAAAGGAAAAAAAAAACCTAACCTCTCCCAAATGATAGAAAAATTCACTTATCCTATATGTTTCGACGATGATATAGGGATTTTCAAGTTACATGAATTTAGGTTGATTTGTTAAGGATTAACTAATATTCGTTAGGAATGCAGTACAAAAATTAGATAGAAGAACTTGGATTTCGATTACAGAGTATACTTCTATTTACTAAACTTGATTGTTCATTGGTAGCGTCCAAGAAAATCATTCTCCATTATTTAAAATAATAAAGAGAGACGTGCAAATTAATTATTTTGAAATGCTAATAATAATTTCGTCAAATATTAAACCAGATTCTTAAAACAAATCCACTCATTCTTCTCCACATTCACAAAATTGAAGGTTATGTACCAATTGAAGTCTCTATTCATAAAAGACATTACATGACACGTCAACTTATTACAGTAAATTTTTGTAACGAGCTGATGTCATAATATATAATGAGCGGTGATGTAACACCCCAACCCCCAATTACTATATAATTTCGTTTTTCCCCAAAATATATTTGAAACTATCAATTTCATCCCTTTTTCTAATTAAATCAGGACCCTCCATCTAGATTCCCAATTTCTACCAAGCCGCCACGTGTCAGCACCCCCTATATCCTCACCTTTTCTCTGTCTATCCCCTACCCGAGACTCTTTCTCTTTTTCTCTCTTTCTTTCTCTCTCTCTCTCTCTTTCTCTGCACTCCCTTCTCGAAACCCTCTCGTCTCTCTCCTTTTCTCTTGCCGTGAACACACACACACACCCACACCCCAGCTTGAAGACACCATCATCATCATCAATCTTCTTCTCGTCTCAGCGAGGACGATGAACTCAAGAAGGACCTTCGGCGAGTCCCTTCCATATTTTCCGGTTAGGTAAGTCTTGGAATCTCCTCTCTCCGTTTTAGTGTGATGCTTGGATGTGATTTTGAGTTTATCTCGTTATTTTCGAGGTTTTAGGAACGAAATCGGTGCGGGGGAAGTCACACCCATCTTCGGCGAGTCCATGGTTGTCGAGGGGATTTCCGACCACCACCGACCGTTTCACGGTGAAAGAAAGGTATAAGAACACTCCCCTTACCTTCCACTACATTTTGGTGCCTAGATCGGGTTGTGAAACCTTTGTTTTCGGTCGGCCGGAGCTGTAGAAACTCTGGTGTTCTCTTCCGGCAAAACCAGGCCTTTCAGGCCGTTTCCTTAGACCTCGGGCCTTAAGCCCGTTGTGAAGCAACCCAGAAACGCAAGGCCTTTGGGCCTTTCCTGCCGAGCCCAACCTAAAACCCAATTCATTTTATTTATTGTTTTCTTTTAATTGTTTTAGTTATAAAAGGCCCTTGGGCCATTATCAATCAGGGCCTTCGGCCCATCCACCTTAAACCCAAAAACCCTTAGGCTTAAAGCCTTCGGGCCTCTCAAACCAGGGCATTTGGCCCGTGTAGCCTAAAACCCAGCCCGCCTATATCTAAAACCCTAAACCCATTTCCCTTAAGTCCAACCCAAATCCTAAAGCCTTAAACCTAAGCCCAACCCGAATCCAACCCTAAGCCCAAGACCCGTTGACCCGCGTTGACTGGTCTGACCTTTAACCCGATCAACGTTGACCGTTGACTTTGACATTTGGGTTGACTTTTCTGATTTCTTTCGGGACCCCTCCTAGGCTAATTTCGACATCCTGGACCCGTTTCCGATGTCCGTTTTCCCAAATTAAATCGTTTGAGTAGAGTTTAACTAAGTGTACCATTTACGTGCTTAGGGGCAAATATCGTGGCGTTCTATCTTCACTAGTTTGCGTGGCTCTTCAGCGGCGAAGTACTGTGAGTGGACCCCTTCTAAATATGCATGTTTTAATACTAGAAATACATACATGAAAGCATGTTTTGACTATTATGTTCTATGAAATGCTTTGAGATAACATGCTTACTGAGGCTAGATTGAATTATTACTATTTTTCCTATAACCCATGTTCTTTATAAGATATCTGATCGATGATGATACAATATTTAGAACATGTTTCGAACACCTCTTTATAGTATAGATGATCGATGACTTTATACTATGAAGTTGCTTTTCAATATATATGTTCAATGGTTTTTTACTTACCTAGTGGTCCTTATTCCGCTACGGGACGTAGGGATAGTGTCTGGTCCATCCCGGGCGACGGTTTGGAGTTGGCATAGGGCTTGGAGGGTGTTTCCTCTGGCTATTTAGCATAGGGACGGGGAGCCGACAAGGGGCCTGGAGTGTATTTTCCTCTGACTGTCTGCTCAGAGACGGGGAGCCGGCATGGGGCCTGAAGTGTTATATTGGACATTCACTAGCGACTATTATATATAAAAGTTATGATTTGAGACATTGCACAGCATGCTAGGTTTCAGAAAGCCTATGTTTATCATGATATATATGAGTTTTCATAAAACCTGGGGGTTAGTGTGTTGATAACTGTTTTATTATATATGTATCAACTTGGTCCACTCATGTTTGTTTTGCACCTCTTTCAGGGCATAGAATCAAGGGATACAATCCCGGTGTCAAGGCACTTCCGCATCGGCATCTTCGAGTCCTCTCAGTGTAGGACCTATCCTTTGCTTCATTCAAATTTATATTATTTCTTCTAGTGTTCTAGTTAATTGTATGCTCTGAACACGTTCCTTAAATGCATATTCATTATTCTTTCATATTTATAAGTCTTATTTATTTCTTATTCTCCGCATTTGCACTCAATAAATGGCTTTCGTCACCCTCAGGTGTCGGCCATCATGTGCCTATCCTGGTATTCTGGGAATATCGGGATCGGGGCGTGTCAGGTGATAAACTCATCTCACTGTCTTATTAATTATTAATTCACCCTTTTTTTTAATAAAAAATTTAGTATCAATTTTACCATTTTATAAAATGACATTAAGGACCAGCACAAAAAAGAAAAAAAAATCTCTCTCCTCATCATCCCTTCAGTTGAATTGAGAGATGTAGGGTCAGATTATTTTGAAAAATGCGCCCTCAATTGTGGAGAATGTGAATTTGATAATTGAACCAACTTTGATTGGAAAGGACCCAACAGAGCATATTCTCAAAATTTCTTTCTCATGCTCCATGAGAGAATTCACCTTTTTTTTATGGGTAATTTACACTTTACCACCTTAGGTTTGAGGTCCATTTCAATTCCTTACAACATCTTTAAAACGTTTCACTTTCATACCTCAAGTACTATTTTATTTCAATATAATACATCAATTACATTTTTCATCCATTGATCCGTTAAGTGCTGACGTGGCGGGCATATTTGTGCCACGTAACTGCCAAATTTGTGCCACGTGGTAATTTTTTTTATTCATTTAAAATATTATAATAATTTACCCTTAAAAAAAAAACCCACAAACTGAAACCCACCTTCCCTCAGCCCCCACTCCCGCAAACAAACCTAGAAACCTTCCCCCCTCCCCCCCGGACCCACCTCACTCTCCTCCACTGTAAGATCCCACATCGATCAGGGGTGTGGATCTTGTAAGCCTTATATGTATATTCCCATCTTTACCTAGCACGAGGCTTTTTGGGAGCTCACTGGCTTCGGGTTCCGCAGGAACTCTGAAATTAAGCGAGAATGGGCCAGAGCATTCCCAGGATGGGTGACCTACTGTGAAGTTCTGCTCGCGTGAGTTCCCAGAAACAAAATCGTGAGGGCATGGTCGGGGCCCAAAGCAGACAATATCGTGCTACGGCAAAGTCGAGCCCGGGATGTGGTGGGGGACCGGGCTGGGATGTGACAATTTGGTATCAGAGCCAATCCCTTGGGCGGAAGTGTGCCGACGAAGACGTCGGGCCCCTAAGGGGGTGGATTGTAAAATCCCACATCGCCCAGGGGTGTGGATCATGTAAGCCTTATATGTATATTCCTATCTCTACCTAGGACGAAGCCTTTTGGGAGCTCACTGACTTCGGGTTCCGTAGGAACTTCAAAATTAAGTGAGAATGCACTAGAGCATTCCCAGGATAGGTGACCCACTGGGAAGTTCTGCTCGCGTGAGTTCCCAGAAACAAAACCGTGAGGGTGTGGTCGGGGCCCAAATTAGACAATATCGTGCTACGGCAGAGTCAAGCCCGGGATGTGGTGGGGCCCAGGCCGGGATGTGACATCCACTCTCTTCACCTCCTTCTCCTCCCATCCAAAAACCCATCCCATCCCACCCCACCCCACCCCCACCTCCCCCGCTACCATTACATTACAAAAATACAATCCCAAATCAAATGTCAAAAAACCCTAATTCAAAATTTCTAGGCAAAATCCAATGTCTGCTACCCAGTTCACAGAACCCTCGAAAGAACAAATTTAACAGCCAGAACCCCAAAATTTGAGCACAAATCAGATAAAAAAACCCCACCATCTGCAAGCTTTAAAACCCAGCAACCAGAGGACCATGATTTTAGGCGGAGGTCAAGGAGGTTAATGCGGCCTTGGCATTCTCTGACGAGGAATAGGAGGTGGGAGCTGGAGGGATCGATGGAGAGGATATCGTGGCAGAGAAGGAAAGCTTGGTAGAGAGAAGATCGTGGCTGAGAGGGAGTGGAGAGGGACCCACTGCCGTCGTCGCTGATGCGTCTTCTCCAAAGAGGTGGGGTGGGTTTTTGGATGGGAGGGGAGGTGAAGAAAGTGGAGGAGAGAGAGGTGGGTGGTTGGAGGGGGAGGGGGAAGTTTTTGGGTTTGTTTGCGAGGGTGAGGGGTTGCTGGGAGGTGGGTTTCAGTTTGTGGTTTTTTTTTTATTTAAGGATAAATTATTATAATATTTTAAATGAATAAAAAATTATTTTTTGCCACGTGGCACAAATTTGGCAGCCTCGTGACACAAATGTGGCCGCCACGGATTAATAGATGGAAAATGTAACGGATGTATTATATTGAAATAAAATAGTACTTGAGGTATGAAAGTGAAATGTTTTAAAGATGTTGTAAGGAATTGAAATCGACCCCAAATCTGAGGTGGTAAAGTGTAATTTACTCTCTTTTTTTTTGTCAAAATGAGAGAATTCTCTTTGGTTCGTCTCTAATCACGCTAGTGGTCCTCTTCTTCCCTCCCCTTTATTTTCTCTCCCTGGACTTCTCTCTACCTCTCTTTCACTTCTTTCTTCCTCCATGTATAACACCACCATTTCATTTCTGTTCATGTCCACTCTCTCTCTCTCTCTCTCTCTCTCTCAAATTTCACTCGTTTTTTTTAAGGTGTTTAATCATTTAATTTCAGTTTTTTGCAAGTGCAAGCAGATGAGGAAGGGATATATTATAGCATATATATTAAAGGTTATTTTAGAAATAATAGTGGGCAGTGGCAGATGCATTGAGGGGCAGGGGGTCAGCTGACCCCCCCAAATTCGGTGAATGTCTATGGATACCTTTGGTGCTGTCATTTTGAAGATTAGATTTGGCTTCATACATGCGCTCCAACTGACTTCAGGCCTACCAAGACTCGGTGAATGTCCATGGATACCTTGGGTGCTGTCATTTTGAAGATTAGATTTGGCTTCATACATGCGCTCCAACTGACTTCAGGCCTACCAAGACTCGGTGAATGTCCATGGATACCTTGGGGTGCTGCCCCTTGCATACATTAACAGGTGTGCAATATGTCTTTCCAAATGACTTCAGGCCTACCAAGACTCGATGCAATGGTGATATGTATGCTATTTCTGGTAAAAAAAAATTGTGTGCACTATTCTTACTAACCCCCCTAATATTATTTCCTGGATCCGCCACTGATAGTGGGTGGGAAAATAACATTTTAATTTTTTCACCTTTTTGAGGTGGATGAGATTATAATGTGGATGGAAAGATAAGACATTGAGGTGGGTCTAGTAACACTCTATATAATTTTGTTCACAAATATATTTTAGACTTCATTTATTCATAACAAAAAAGAAATCTTTACATCATTTGGTAACCAAAAATGATTAAACCATAAAAACAAAAATAATATCCTCTAAAAAAAATAAAATAATAATAATGAAGAGAAATTGGCTGAAATAATCAATTTTCAAATCCCAAGTACTGCAGGACCAGTTAATTTTTAGTATGTTGGCAATATTTAATCATTACATCGTTAATACCCTAGTGGATGGTGTTGAATTTCTACTCACTTAGCTTCGAAATTTCCTCCTCTCCTAAATTATTGTAACAGTTTTGAATCATTCTCTCTCTTTAATAATGATAAAATAAATTTAAAAAAAAATTTAATAAATGGATACACTACATATAGACTGCAACTGCATACTGTCACTGCATCATGATTCTGAACTCTTCAAAACAAATCACCCCATCTCCATTCAAATCAAACCGTTGGATCATCACCTTGCACTCATCAACGGACTTGGACTCACCCAACTTGCTCAGCATTCTCTTCAAGCTGCTGGGTGTAATAAACCCACACCCCTCCACATCATACACCGCAAAAGCCTCCCTTAAACCCTTCACCTTCTCCTCCTCTTCCCCTCCTTCCATTAACCCCACAAGATCCTCCAAACCCAGCAATCCGTCTCCGTCCGAGTCCAGCATTTCAACCGCCGCCTCCGCCTCATTCTGCAGCAGCTCTCCACCCATTAACCCTAGCCGGCGCCTTAGCTCGGCAGGCGAAATCTTTCCGTCGCCATCTTCGTCAAAGTATCTGAAAACACGTTCGTATCCTTTGTCACTTTCCATTTACAAGTGATATCAGAAGAGAATGAAGAGAAACTCGAATAAACGCTTTTAGCTACTTGAGCTGCAAGCCACTTGGAACGACGCAAAAGTATTAATTATATATACTTAAAGTTAGCAAAAACCCAAATGAATTTGATTGCAATGGGATAATATTATCGCAACCATGCAGGCAAATATATAACAGTTTTGGACCGAATTATTGCTAAGTTTCCATGATCATGGTTAGAAGTTGCTGTGAGTTTTCTAAACCCTAAATAGCTGGGAAAAGCTTGGCTGCTCACAGAGTCATGTGTGAGGTCAAGAGGAAAAACAGTTAAAACGGAACGAACGCAGAAGCAGAGATTACAAAGGACGAAGACGGAAGAAGTTCAACGCTGTAGAACTTCTGACTTTTTGTCAAAACACTGCGTTGTACACACGCGTACATGACGTATCAATATGGCATATGAGATATACTCGTATTAGTATATTATAGGATAAATTGCAGTTTCATCACCTGAACTATCATTCCAGTTAAAATTGATAATTTACTAAAGTAATAGTTCAGCGGGTCAATTTCAATTGAAATAATAATTCAAGATGTCAAATGTCAATTTATCCTAAATTATAACCAATACATCTTAGCTCAGGAGGAAATTTCAGCAGAGCAATTTGATCACGTGACTAGTCTGATTCCAAGAGTGAGTAAAAATTAGGGAAAATTTGAAATAGGTCCAATTTTCTAACCCATCTTTTGAAATATGTCTAATTTTTAGTGACTTTTAACTTTTAAAATAGATCCAATTTTTAGTTACTTTGGACCTATATCGAAAATAAAGGAAATGGAATCTCCGTGTATTAGAGATTATTTTGGCACACAGGTCACGTGTCACTTTCTCACACCAACCCTAATCCAATTTCTCCGTGAATATTGTAAAATGAGGGAAATGGAATCTCCGTGTATTAGAGATTATACTGGCACACAGGTCACGTGTCTCTACCCCACTTTCTCACGCCAACCCTAATCCAATTTCTCTACCAAGAGCTTTCTCCCTAAATGGAGGCGCATGGTACCTGCACAAGCCGCCCCCCATGGGGTGGTACGGTACTTTCGAGAGTTCGCAAACTCAAATTTTCTTTTTCTAGTTAATTAAACAATATCAGATTAGCCCACTTAGTTCTACGGTGGGTAGTAGTATTCCTCTTTATTGATAAGAGATAGGTTTTATGTTCGATTCTCGTTAAAAGAAAACTTGAACCACATTATTGCTAAACCATTGTGAGACTAAACTCACCCCTCTTCCGAGTAAATAATATGACTTAATCAAAAAAATAAAAAAAGATTGTACACGTGTTGTATTAGTACACTACAAATGAAGTTTGTACAAAATTGTTCTTTTGGTTTTCTGCATTTTAAAACTAAATTAAAAAAAAAATACAAAATCAAAAGTTCATGAAGTTCAGTCAATGTTCCACGCGTTGTGATACAAAACTCAGTTGTCATCCATCCACGTCAGATGTGTTTGTAAAGAATACTAGTGTAGTCAATCCACCGTGTAAACTCAAATTATTCTGCATATATTCTCCGATGACTTGTGAATCATGAGCTTGTTTTATTAAGGTTTTTAATTTAATTAGTCATGAACCTAAACATGAACATTGACTTGACAATTAAATTTAAGAGAGTTTTAACGAAACATTCCCGGTACTGTTCACTTTTAACGAAAAACCACATTTTTACCTATTCCCTATACCTCTAAAAATAACTTTTAATTAAAATGAAAGTTTTTTTGAACTTTTCATTAGTTTTTAAGTTCAGATTTGCAATTTAATCACGATAGTCTAAGTAATCAGAAAGAACAAAAAATGACAAAATCAACAAGGGTTAGAAATTTTTTTCTACATTTACTATTCCATAAAATAAGAACATAAATATTGAAAAAAATAAGGTATCACAACAAACTATAGCACCAAAGGTTTCTTCCCACTACAAAATTCCCACCCTGACCCTTTGCTCATCTATTTGATTGACTGATATATCATATACATGGAGCTTAAGGGGGCACAAATGCTACAACAACCTACTTCAGTTTCTCATTTTCAAAACCCTTTGATCTGACAACCATCCACTCCTTCAGTCTTGGTGAATTTTCATTTGGCTGTTCCTCCAGCTTTATCGGATTAAGTATTTCGTGCAACTTTTTTCGCCTCTAGCCATCATTTTGTTGCCAATTCCTCGGAATCAGACAAGGCTCCATCCATTTCCTCAAAGTATGGCCAACTCTTTCTACTTCTTTTTCCGCTCTTGCTTTCCTGTTCATGAAGACGTTGTTTGATTAGCGCAATGATAAACCAAAGTAACAAGCACAAATGGAGGAAGGAACGCTGGCATTAGGGTGGAGGTGGACAAACCTCATATTTCTGAACCAGGGATGCCCACAGAGATTTGCATTGTCCTGGGCTTCGGTTGATCCCATCAGCTAACAAGTTTCTAGATATCTCTTCCCAGAGGGCCATTCGCCCCTTCGCAACTTGAAATCTGCCACGCAGTTTCCCCCGCATTGTAATAAGCTTCTTAACTTCCTCAGGCTTCCATCTATTGCGTTTCACAGGCTTTGAAGGATTTGGTATTTCACTGTTTTCAGGACCATCTTTCTGTGGGTGTTCCTGTTCCGCAACCAAACCATTTTCATCTTGTACTGATTTGTCACCAGTTGATAACGTAACCAATGATTTCCAAAAATCCTCCGAATCAGAAGAAAGCTCCTCTGACTGGGAACTTGAAGTAGCAGAATCTACCTCAGGTAGGAGTCCTTCGACTTGAACGCCATCATCTTCTAGTTCGAACTCTGATGAGATGAAAGAATAAAGCATACTCAACGTCAATGCTGTTAAATCACAACTCCAGGAAAGAATACTTAGATATATCAGATTGACATAGAGGTGACAGTTATGAAAAGAGAAAAGTCTACAACACATAATGAATGGAAAACTGAGATCAAGTTCTTCCATATGATAATATCGACAGTTACTGCTAAGAAACACATTTTACAGCTGAGTGTTGCGTATAATTACTGAATGCAGAGAGAGAGAGAGAATAAAGGACCTTCCGTATCTTGTTGCGAGATGCTCTGTAATGTGTTGTCCTTGCCTCCATCTGCTTGTGTCCTAGTTGACTGACTCTGAAAATATGTTTTGGTCTCGCCGTCATCTGCTTGTGTCCTAGTTGACGGACCCTTATTTTGATGTCGATCATATACTTTCCTCAACTGTGACATCTCAGAACCAACATGGGATTTTCCAGATAGTCTTGCACTGACCTCATCAGCAAGAACTACTGCGGGGTTCTCCATGGCAATGGCAATGACATCTGGCCTTTTACCACTGTACTTTCTTACCAATTTCCTCAATACCTCAGACACTGTTCTTTCCATGTGAGCCAGAGGACAATTTATGGGGCAGCTTGACAGTGCAGCGTGGGCAGCTTTATAGAGTGCATCAATAAGCTTTCCTTTGTCAAGCCATAAACATCGAGTGGTAATTTTTATCTTCCCTTTTATGCTATTTTCACCCGAACCATTTACGTTTTCAGGGCGTAAAATTTCCATGCTTAAGACCAGAAAAGCAAAAAAGAACATCAGGATGCTATCATATAGAGATTTCCATATTAAGAATATGCATGTCACATGTATCACTGAAGAATCTATGAGATCTACCTGACCACTATTATGCCGTCTAAGGCGATTCTTAGTCTCTCATCGATACACAGTTCGCTCGAAGTACCAAATGCTTTATCACCATCACTAAACTTCAACTGTAATATAATAGTAGATTTATTAGAAATTGCTCAATTAACTTTTCATAATGGACATTAAAGCTTAACACCAACCTGCAAATTCTCTTTTCCAAGCATGGTGAAACCACTAGAAAGTACTCTTCTGTTTCTTAAATGTGAAACGCCAAGCATTTCCCCGTTTTTTATAACCTGATGCATAAAAATTTTCATGTTTTAGTATCTTAATACCATGAATCCTTCCACATCATGAATCCTTCCACATTATGACCACAGACGAAAACTACTATAATGCATACTACATATGATTGGACGATATCATCCACCAAGGAAGCATCAACAGGACAAGTTCCTTGAGTATAACAAGATGAACAGATTGACTCACAGTGGTGTGATGAATGCCAGTTGATTTGCCAAGCAATTCATGCTCTTTGAGGAACAAGAGTTCTCCATGTATCGGCAGAAAATGTTGCGGCTTCACGATTTGAAGCACTTCTTCCTTTAAAAGAAAAAAAGATTCTTTCCCAATTAAAATATATATAACATGGAGCCAAATGAATATTGCACATGAGAACGCATATCAGGTTACAAATAATCAATATCGCATTATAACTTGCCCTTGAGAAAAGAAAAGGAAAGAAGGTGAAACAAAGAAAGACAGCCATGTCTATATTGTTCTAAAAGCAAGGAACCTGCACAGATTTCGCACAAAAAATTATACGCTACCGTGTTGTTTTTCTAAATGAGAAGATGCAATAGCGCCACTAATATCAAGTTTATTATCACCTTTCAGAATATTAGAACAAAATCCTACCATTTAAGAAATTAAACCATTTGAAATCAAAATCTTGAGATTCAAAGACTTACCAATTCTCCACGATACCCATGACCAGAAGTGTGCAGTCCCTCACTCTTACCCATCACTATAGTTGAGCCAAGATCTGATATGCGGTTTAACATTTTCATTACCCGAGATTCATTACCAGGAATTACCTATAAAGTAAACAAGGTCAAAAAAGCCAAATAGATCAATCTCAGCATGTGCAGCGACAAAATCTATCAAAGCAGATCTCAGAATTCTGAAAAATAGAAATATTTGGAAAAGATTTCCAAAATATTTAAGCTGATATTCTGTGTGTAACTTCCAGTTTTGAAAATTTCAAATTTGACCATGGACCATGTTGAAATTAAACTTTGGAAAAATTTCGGAAAACTTTCTTCGTTCTTTCTTTTTTCAATGAAAAGTATCTGTTAACCATGAGTATAGGAAACTTAAGGGTATAGGAACTATATGCCAATAAACAAAAGAAGTTGAAGTCATAAATTCTTATTCATCTAAATAAATTTGGTTATGCTGAAAACTCATATAGGTGTAACATATATGAAAAATCAATTGGAAAAGGAGGCTTATTCAATCAAGTTTTCTTACCTTAGCTGAATACAAAATTACATCCTCTTTGGTCAGCTTGACGGAATGACTACTTCCAAATGATGCAAGATTTAGAGCAGCACGTGGTTCTGCCTGACACAATAGCATGCATCATTTGCCAGAAAAAAAAGGTCCAGATGAAGGTTTTACTTTATGGAACCGGGCAGCCATAGGAGACCATCTAGATAAACTTACTTGAGAGCCAGTTGTGACAATCAGCAAATCCTTTGGAGCATAGGAATCAATATCTTCCACTTTCACCTAATTTGATGTAATAAAATAAAACTTTATGATGAGATCTCTCACTAAAGAGAGGAGAAAAGTGAACAGATGCCACTACTAATTTAGAGATCTAAATCATAACCATACATAACTCCAATGATTCTGTCAGGCACCCATTCTAAATCCTAAATGTAACAACCAGTATGTTTTCTAATCTCTCTCTCCCCAAAAAGAATGAGATCCTTTAATTATCCAGACTAGAAGATTTAAAATAGAAACGTTATACTTCTGCATAATCCACACAAAATGCAGGTCAAAGTAGAAAGAAGGACCTTGATGCAACGTTATTGCGTATTTGAGGAACAATTAGAGTTTACTTGCAAGGAACTAGAAAAGGACTTCCACTTGCTAACTCATTTGGTTCAAATAAGGTTGAATGTAAAGATGATTCAACTCAAATTTTTCTAATCATGGTCTATTTACTGCTAAACAGTTTTTCTCAGCCAATAGAAGCTGAAGCTAGCTCATTAACTCTGTAATTGTATTTTCATGTCATATGAAGCAACACAAGATCTCATATGATAAGGACACGCACACCTAACGTAGACTTGAGGAAGAAAAAAACATAGGGGATCTACATCAGCCCATGTGCAAAAGAGAAATAGAGAAGATGCATTATTACCAGGGATGATGGATCAATTGGTGCCTTCCCATCCTTCCAAGCTGCATCAAGATATGTCCTCAAGGACATACCAACGAATACCTAACAGATCACAATATAACACTTTCTTAGACACATATTTTTTTTTCATGCTATACTAAGGTGAAGGGTATTTTAAAGAAAATAAGCACACTGGATTGTGTTGGATAAAGTCAGAAGAACCTACCAACTTTCTGCCGGTGAAATCAGCAGCAGCTTTCACACTTCCAAGTCGGTGTATGTTTGAAGCAAACTGAGTAGTTATAACCCTCCCTTTAGCAGCTGAAATATGCCTCAACAATGCATCTGCTACAGAAGATTCGCTAGTTGTCCTTCCCGGTGAGAGTACATTTGTAGAGTCGCTCATCATCTGAAAAATAATGTACATTAATTGATATCTTCACCTTTTCCTCCGTGAAAAACAGTTTTGACAAAAAATATGGATTTCATGTACATTAATTGATATCTTCACCTTTTCCTCCATGAAAAACAGTTTTGACCAAAAATATGGATTTCATGTACTTACATCACTGGTTTACAAGATGATTCTTAATTATTCAATGTAAGAACCACGTGCACAATTCATGAATTAACTCCATCTTTTGAGAAGATATTTTCGACTCAGATTATTTTATATATGCCATTATTGGTTAGTAAAAATATGAATCTCACATTCTAAATTATAACAGCACAAACAATTAAACCCTATTTTGTCCCCAAGAAAAATCCCAGTTTCACTACCAAGTGGATCCCAAAAGATAAGAAATCAGAAAATATATAACTACTAGACTGAGGGGCATACCAATGTTACTCCTTCTTTTGAAAGTTCTTCCAAAGCTTCACGGTCAAAACCTCTACCATCCAATGGTGACTCGTCAATCTGTTTAACATAATTCTTTATTAAGTTTGAGAATTTAATCAAAAAAGAGAAGAAGATATACAGGGAAGAAATGTTACCTTCCAGTCCCCAGTATGTAGAATTGTCCCATCAGAACAGCGAAGAACTAATCCACAACAGTCAGGAATAGAATGTGTCACCCGAATAGGCTCAATCTCAAATGGTCCAGCCGTAAATTTCCTCTTTGTTCTAAATGTCTTAAGTCTTGACGGAACAAAAATCCCATGTTCCTTCAGGCGTTTTTTAATAAGCTGTTCAAATGAACAATATCAACTTTTTGAACATTATGCTAACACAAAAATTTGAAAAAAAACCCAGGAATTCAAGAGAACAGGCATCCTTCATCACAAAAATATTCATATGCATCGACAATATGAGATACAAAAAACCTCAAAAGCAGATGGTTAAGACTTAAGAGCTGCAAAGAAAGTATTTTAACATTCCGTGGGAGGTCAACATCAGCAAACAACATTGTTGAAATTTACATATCATGAGAGAAACTTTTGGCTGCTGAAGTTACGCAAAGATTACCTCCATGGTAAAGGATGATGCAAATATTGGTGTATCGAGATCCAAAGCTGGGATCACCTGTTTAGAGAAAAAATATGTATTAACTATTAACTAAAATCCATGAAGACCAAAATAATAAACTTCTAGCAGAATGTGTAATTCAAAAACTTTGATACATTTGCCATATTATACAACTCCTCTTAACTAGAACAACATTTACGGTGTTCATCTTCACCAAGAAAAACACCTAGAAGAAAAAGAAACAGCAAAAATAAGTGATTTATGGAATCAGTCCTTTTATGATGTTTCATTCTACAAACATAAAAAAAATGCAGTAGATTCATCAATAACAATTATGATACTGAGCCAAAATGGCATTTTCAAAGTATCAGAAGGAAACTTTACCCAAGGCAACGCACCGATGTGGTCTTCATGCCCATGTGTAATAACAATCGCTTCAATTTTGTGGCTCCATTTTTTGATAAATGTGGTATCAGGTATAATCTTTTGGACTCCGAGCTCATCAAAGCTGAAATTGCATATAACATATAATCAAGGGTCAATGCATCAGTAGAAGAAAAGAGAAGGCCAATAAGGATCACTTTCAGCAGACATTCATAGAAGCAAATACAAATAAGGATCCATTTTTCATGCACACAAATTCTTGTTTTTGAACGTGTGGATCAAATTTATCCTTCCATTTATGCTGGTATTACGAAATTTGTTGAATCTACTTAAATAAACGGCATTCATAGCAGTAAAAATGTGGACAGAAGAAACCTTCTAAGAAAAGATAAGTCATACTAGGCATAAATACATCGAGTCATCACCAAGATACAATCTTTCATGAGCATAAACGATAGAAAACTAGTCTACTTCACATACTCTGGAAACATAACACCAGCATCAATCAGAATATAGCGGTCATAATTCCCAACCAGCATGCAATTCATCCCAATTTCTCCCAGGCCACCAATTGGTAAAACACGGATTGGCGGGCCCTCTCTGCCTTCATAAAATTGTTCCATCTTTCGTTTAACAGAGTCTTCCATACTTTTTCTAGGCCCTTCCATTCTTCCCGATCTTCTTACATTCGACCCACGTGTTCCTAAATGAATCAAACCAAAAAACAACCATCAAAATTATCTCCAAAAAATTTGGTAGTAAAAGATGTCTTGCTAATAAACATAGAAATTAGCATCATAGGTTGTGAGATGGAACATAACTTCCGGTTCGATTGCTTGTCAAGATAATCCATAACTATGAGATAGAACAGATTAAAAAACTTTAACCACCTTCGGTCACTAAAAATTTAATTCTTTTAAACAAAAAAATTAATCTTTTGTCAAAAATGGAATGCCTAAGACAGTGCAAACCACCAGAGAACAAAACTAAACCCTGTTTCGAATCCACTTAGCCCTAATTACCCGCTTCAAATTCCAATAAACTCGCCTTATCCTTAACAGAAAAAAATCAAAACTTTGCCCCCCAATTAACTAAAACATCATCAATTTCAAATTTATGTTCACTAGATTTCAGAATAGTTCCCAGTTTTCATATCCTTCAACTTTCCCAGCACACACACAACATAAAATACAAAACCAAGTTCTTAATTTGAATACCTGCTGCAGTAGGAGAGCCAACGGAGCACGAAACGCAGCGGCCCGCGGCTTTTGGCCGCCACAGGAGGCTGTAAGGGCACGGAGAGAGAACTCCGAGAGCAGCCATTTGCGCCGACACGCTTGGTTTGAACGGAGCTGGGTAGAGAGAATGGTAGACAGATAAACCCCCCAAAACCCCTAATTGCATGAGTAAGGAGTTGGACGATTGGGAAGGTACGAAACGTCGAAACGAAACCCAGGAAATCTATGTGGGTGTTGGGGTTTGCTGAGAAGCGGGAGAGGGAGGGAGGGAGGGAGGGAGGGAGGGAGGGAGAATGCAGAGTGGGAGGGGGAGTGAGGATTTTTGTAGGCTTCAGAAACAGAAATATCTTTCTTATCATTTTTAAGGAAGAAGGATGAAGGGGATATAGCCCTCGCACGTGTGAGTGAGTTTTTGCTTAAATCATTTTCCCACCCTACATTTGTAATATCGAATCTAAGGAATCATTTCACAAAAGGGATTTTTTTTTCTTAAAAAATAGGAACATCCTCTTTACCGTTGAATTGATTTTAATGAACCACACAATTTTATTAAAGTCAAATCCAACGGATAAGAGGGTGTTCCTATTTTTTTAGAAAAATGAAGACCCCTCTCTTGGTAAGGGACCTGTCGAATCGTAATAGTATATACTTGTTTTAGTGCCTTTTTTTCTCCTACTATAACCAATTTCCCTCGAGTGAAACTAAATAAATACATAAATACAAGCGATAATAGAAAAGAGCAAGATATTTTGTATGACCAAATAAAGAGTTAATGTGTTGCCGAACAGTCACCTCGTCTGGCATACGAACTTTAAAATTTGTCATGAAAAATGAGGATTCGAAACGCGGCCTTAGACATAACAGTACTCATAAAAACAATAAGAAAGAATTGGATAATAACTATTTTCAGAGTGCCAACAACATCGCCTTGATCTTTAATCTTTTCACATAAATGTTAGAGGTTAGAGTATCTCCAAATGAGATGTCAAAATGGCCACATCAGCAATAACAGTAATAAAAGACAACGCAAGTGTTTTCCAACCGTCAATTCTTATGTGACATGACATGGAATGACAGCAAGAGAAGATAGTGTCAAATTTGACAGCAGCTTCAAATCTATTTTTAATTACTTTTTAATTATTTAAATCAGGATTTGCTCCACAAGTCAGGAGTCTTGACAATTTCTCCATCACCACTGCATATCAGCTAAAAAGAAAACTAATCTCAAAGTACTAAAAACCATCAAACTGAAGATTGGATTACATCTTGCTGGAAGGAGCTCCTAATCGAACAAACTGAATCTCATATCGTCATCACTCTCTTCCTTGGGTTCTTCCTTCATCTATTATGCTGCAAGAGCAACCGACACCTGGAGCAGCCCCACCGACACCTGGAGCAGCAACGGCAACAGCTACACTGTGGCTGCAAAACCTCAACACTCTCGTCTAGGGTTTTAATCTATTTCTAGTTATGAATAAAAACTTTTCTTCATCATTAATTATTTTTTTGTTTTAAAAATAATTATAAAAAGTAAATAATATAATAAATAATTGTTTATCAGGTGGAGAGCAAAATTTATAAAAAGATCAAAAGGCCACATCAGCCTTCATATTTAAATTTTACGTTTAAAATTTGACATCTCCTTTAGAGATGGCCTTAGATTTCAATCTGTCACTTTTTAGGGTGAGTATTTGAATATTCCAAGCAAACATTTATCCCCAATTTCTTTTGTCGACATTACAATTTTTGTTTGCTAATAGATTCCAGAAAACAGACTTGTAGTTGTATACGCTATTCATATTCGCAATGGAGTCGTAAATTCACACTCAATCAAAATATCGTCTGAATAAATTACCAAGGTACGAGAAGATAAAGGTTATACTCATCCAAATATGGTACAATAACCATTGCAGCAACTGCTGCATGAATCGCGGAGCTTGGTATCTTCCTGCTCCGGGAACTAACTCATCGAGCTCCCTGTTTGCACAAGGAGTTGTCAAATTTGGGCAGCATGTCCCGGGTGTTGAGAGTTGTCCCACATTGGTGAGGGACAATATTTGCTATGTGCTTATATGATCTTGGGCTACTCCTCATATTGCCAATTGGTTTTATGGTGGAACCTCAATTTCATCATGGTATCAGAGCCAGGTTGTCCACGTGTGAAGCCCAACGGCCACACGCACTCCACGTCACCCAGTTGTTGTCCACGTGTAGGCTTGAAAATCCGCCACACGTGCGGGGGCGTGTTGAGAGTTGTCCCACATTGGTGAGGGACAATATCATGCAAAATCAAAGAAATATGATCTGTGATTATAGAAAATCAATTATGTGGAAGACAATTAAAGACTGGTTTGCCCGAAGGCTGTTCTAGTGTTTACAGCCACTTCTAGTATAATTTAGTTTGACATTGATATTCAAAATTTTCATGCAATAAATTGGCAAGCGGTGCTAAATATTAAATTACGAAAACAATTATATGTACTGGGCAAATGTGCCTTGAAGCTCAGAAATACAAAATACAGATAGCCAAAAACTCAGTAAAAAGCAAGGAATTGTTAACCCATTAAGGAAAAACAACAAAGAAAGCCATTGGGTTACCATCGTCGAATGGTCTCATTTGCCTTGAAATGGGGGTACCGCCCGAGCTTGAATTTTCATGCCCTGAAAAATTCAGAAAAATGACGTGTTTCGATCCCCAGATAGATGCATTTTATATAAGAAAAATACATGAAAATATAATGAAGTTCAGAAATCCAACCATGTTGGTTAAATTCCTTGTGCCAAGTTGCTGAAGGATGACATCCTAGTACTTACACTTCTAAGTGAGAGTTGACTTGGTTTCACAATTCCGACTCGTGTTTATTTTTGTACACCATTTTGCACAGCCCTAAGATCCTGTATTACAATTTGAATTTCGCTTACACATGCATAGTAGTACAGTGATTAAAAACAAAGACTCTGACTTATCACTTGCAGCCATGTTTCCAATTGCTGCATCTCTTTGTTTTATTAATTTTTTATAATCAAACATAAATCACATAGATAGTTCAAAAACCAAAAAAAGAAAAAGAGAAATTAGAAAATCATATTGAAAACCCCCACCAAAGCACATTAATAATCTAACTAATGAACTCGATTTGAGAAACAAACCCCTGTTTGAGTGCTACCAATCAGATCCTGCCCTTGCATTGCTGTTTCCACAGAGCACTCTCTACACAAAATCCCAAAAAAAAAAAAAAAAAAAACATAGTCCATACACAAATCAACCAACAAATAAAAAAAAACAAAATCTTGTTTTTCAATCATTTTCTCATATGGGGAACAACCTGCTAATACCCTTCATGGCCAAAGCACTAAGAATAATTCATATATGTTTTTCAATTTTCAAATCACATACAAAGTGGAATATAAATCTTAAAACTTTTAAGCCAATAACAGATGCACTATTTTTCCAGACTCCCAAAGGAAAAAGGAAAAAGGAAAAAAAAAAGAAAAAAAAAAAGAAGGCAAGTGGAAGCACAAATCTTGTGAAATAATTATGAATATTCTATAAATAATCACATGCAGATCATTACCCAATTAATCACCAAAAGATCACAACATAAATCTACTGCTAGAAATTGAAAGACATAGCATATTATCAGTTCAAGATTAAAAAATAAAAAAAATGAAAAAATAAAAAAAACAGAAAATTCACAACAAAGAAAATCTCAAAATTCCAAAACCTCTAAAGAATTATGAAAACAAAGACGCACCCAGAACTAAGAGCTCAGTGGAAGTTCCGTTTACACAAAAGCTATAACCAAATGTAAAATTTGGATTTTTACCTTGTTTCTTCGTTTTTAACAATATTTGGGTTGCAAGTATATGAACGGTGTTATCTTGGCTTCAAATTTTGAATTTGTAAAGGTTGCTGTCATTTGATACACAACTGCAAAATTTGGATGCTCCAGTGGAAGATCAGGCTGCAAATTCAAAATTCAAAACAAAAAAATCCAAATTAAACACAATTCAAAAGCGATTTAATAGTTACCAACGATAAATAGACCATGCATCTAAAAAAAATACAAAATTAAACAACAAAAAATACAGAAAGAAGAAAAGGGTACCATATATTTGCATGTCGCTGCTGCTCTTCAGAACCCACAAAATTCGAGCCGAAAGATGGTGGTGGCAGTGGTTCCGTGAGAGGCGGTGCCGCAGGGTGAGATTTCTTTCGATGCAGGTATCTGCTGTCGTCCAAGAAAACGCGATAGCCATGCGCAAACAGACGGAGAGAGAGAGGAGAAAAGAAGAGTACATCCAGATCTTTCCCTTCCCAGAGAGACAAAAATGAAGTAGAAGAGTCGAGAAGAGGCAAAATCGAATCGATCAATTCATCTCTCCATTCATCTATCTATTGTTCCAGAAAAAAGATCTGCACAAATTTTGACTGGTTCCGTTGTTTTTGGCAACAAAGTGAGAGAGAGAAAACTTCATCAAAAGAACTCGAGAACGGCGATGGGAGGGGATGCCCTTTCTGAGATCAGCGAATGGAAGCAAATGGGTTTTTCCACTGCTTTCGTCGATGTTCCACTACTTTTCTTTCCCCCCGATGACCAACACGTGTAGACATGGAGCAGAAAAAAAAAAAGCGATTGCAGGAAAGGCCATCGATGAAGAACGCGTGGCCAGCGAGGACAAAGTGGTCATTTTCCTGTGTAGAAGAGGCCACACAACGTGAGATCAAGAAGAAACAGAGGGGCAAATCCGCCCTTTTACTATTGCTGAACAGTGCCAGATTCAACTGGCTTTTAGTATATATATAATATTATGGTGACTAGCATTGCAGCGCCTAGAGCATCGATAGCCGCTTTAGGCAAGTCCCATGGATTCCCAGGCTTCTCATCAATCCTGTGCACATTAACAAGGTGATACTATGAGCATTCTAAAAGATCCCCTATATTTCTGATCAAAGCGGTAAACAAAAAAGTTGTGCATCTTACCTCAGAAACATGGGAAAGCTAACAATGAAGTAGATAGCATAAAACAAGGACCCAACTGTGTACATAGACGCCCGGTCCACAAATTGATAGTAAGGAAACTGCACCGAGTTAAAGCAAACATCATTGTAACGGCATCTACTCACATAGATATTCACGAATATGTATGAACTTCCGCATTCTACCTTAGCTAGAACATAATATTAAGCCAAATTTGGAAATTAGGAAAAAATTACAATTAGTTAGATGAGATGTGTTATAACATACATTAGAAATAGCTACAGTCTCCAATTGAAGTATTTGAATTCGAGGAGTATGAACTTTACCGCCCATTTTGATATTCGGATCTTAGGAACCGGTGTTTTTATTCGGTTCGGGGCGGAGCGCGGAGGCGGTGGGTGGTGCTTTGAGTGTTTCAGTGTTTCACTGTCTGAGTGAGGGTGAGCTCCGTCGTGATTGCTCCTCGAGACTGCTGCTGTTCTGTACTTCTTGTCGCTTGTCGTACTTTGCTTAAGAGATTAGCTGAGGTGGCGGGTTTTGCAAAAAGGGGTGTGTTAAGTTCGGTATTTACTCATGTACCTATGGCTTTGAAGAAAATAATCTAATTTGTGTTACTATTAGAGGGTGTTTGTTTTCCCTCACTAAAGTTCACGGAACTGGACTGGACTAACCCGTGTTTGGTAGCAGAATGGCCTAGGTTTACTGAGACTAAGGGGGACTCGCCTACACTAAAAGCTTCACTAACCGGTCCTAGCGAGGCCCCTCAAAATTGGGCAGACTGCTAAGAACTTTATGTAGTTTCGCCTTTCCCATCTACTTCGTCTTCCTCACTTCGTCCCTCTACTTAGCCGCTGTGCCATCTCGGCTTCTTGTCGTTCGGAGAAACCCAAACCAAAACTACTTCTTCCTCACTTCGCCCCTCCCGCTGCGGGCATCTCAGTTTCTCGCCGTTCGGAGAAACCCAAAACAAAAACCCAAATCGAAGAGACAACTTGAAAATCGGCCGGTGAGATCCATAAGGAAGGAAGGTCATTGTTTGGAACCTCCGATGCAGAACCTCCAATCCTTTGAAGCTCTGCACCATCTGCAGAGCCTTTTCAAGAAACAAAAAAGAACAAAAGAGCAAGAAAAGTTCAAATATCCCAATCCCTTAAAGCTTTGCACCAGTTGCGGAACAACTTTTCCAAAAGAATAAAAAGGAACAAAAGAGCAGGAAAAAGGGTAAGCATTCGAGAATTCTAGAAAAAGTAAAAGAAAAAAAATTAATTTTTATTATTCTACTTCCTAGTCCGACACTGCACCAAACGCTTCACTAAGCTAGTCCAGCTTAGTCTAGTCTAAGCCAGTCCAGCTTAGTCCCTGCAGCTAGTCCAGTCCGAAACAGTCCGGTGCAACAAACGCACCCTTAGATTATCAAATTTGGCGTAGGATTTTTTTTTAGGGTAAATTACATAGTAGCCCCTCAGGTTTAAGGTCTATTACAACCTCATACAATATCTTTAAAACATTTCACTTTCATACATTTACTTATCATTTTATTTCAATTTCATACATTTGTTAGAAAATCTGTTAACTAAACCGTTAAGTGATGACATGGCAAATATAGGGTCCCCATTTGTGCTGACGTGGCTGCCACATTTATGCCACATGGCTAAACAATTAATAAATAAATTAAATAAATAAATAATAAAAAAAACACAAACCCCCTTCTTCCACCCGACCCCCACTTCCTCTCTCTTTTCTTCTCTACCCAAACCCCAAAATCCCTTCTTCCAATCCCTTCCTAAACCAAAACAAACCCTAATTCCAGAATCCCCAAATCCCTAATTCCAGAATCCCCAAAATCCCCAAATCCCATTTCGTACGTGACCTGCCCAGATCCTAAATTCACCGCCACGGAGATGACCAGAACGTCGAGCCCATTCCGACCCAAGAGTTCGTTTTGAGGTGTGCTTTGTCAGCCTTTGAAGCACTTGTCGCAGACCCACTGCTTGTGGTTGTCGCGGGGGCGAGGGATGGAGGGAAGGTCGCGGGAGGGGGGGTCTTCTTCCCGGGTCGGGGGGGAGGGGATCTGCTTGCAGTTGTCGCGCGAGGAAGGGAGGGAGGTGGGAATGAGGGAAGGTTGCGGGAGGGGGAGGTCTTCTTCCTGGGTCTGCGGTTTGGGGGGGTGGGGGGTCTGATTGCGGTTGTCGCGCGGGGGAGGTGTTTCTCCTGGGTTTCTGGTTTTTGTGTGGGGGGTGTTTCTCCTGGGTTTTTGGTTTGGGGGTTCACGGGGCTGCATTCAACCTTTTTTTTTGTTTTTTGAAGATTTAGTTTTAAAAAAAATATTATTTTGCCACGTGGCACACATTTGGCAGCCACGTGGCACAAATGTGGCAGCCACGTCAGCGCTTAACGGATTAATGGATGAAAAATGTAACGGATGTATTGTTTTGAAATAAAATAGTACGTGAGGTATGAAAGTGAAATGTTTTAAAGATGTTGTATGGGGTTGTAATAGACCTTAAACTTGAGGGGCTACTATGTAATTTACCCTTTTTTTTAATACAACGGTGTCATGCACACTAATATATATATATATATATATATATATATATATATATATATATATTGACAAACAATATTATATACACTAAGGAATGGGGGGTGTGTTAAGTCTCATAATGAGCTAGCAATAATGTGGTTTAAATTCACCTTTGGCAATAATCGAACCTAAGACCTCTCACGTACAAGTGAAGAAGAATATCACTAGATCGTAGTACTAACAAGCCAAACTGATTTTAATATGGCGTTTTAGCTAAAGTGGTCTATGAGATTGGCATAAATCCTCACTTTAGTCTCTAAGATTTGAAATCGATAGAAGTGGTCCCTGAGTTGGTCCACCGTCAATCATTTTGATCATTCCACAAAAATCTATGTTAAATAAGGACCAACATGACAAAAATACTCTCAATTCAGTAAACAATGGGTCAAAATCATTTGACAAAAATTAGGGTATTTTTGCCATTTTACTTATTTAACGATGATTTTCCATGGCAGAACCAAAATGATTAATGATGGACAAACTCATGGACCAATTCTATTAATTTTAAATTTTAGAGACCAAAATGAAGAGTTATACCAATTTTAAAAGCAATTTTAGCTAAAATGCCTTTTAATATTAATTTATTAGTGTGATTAATGTGTGACCTAACTAAATATGTCACATCTTGATGTAAAATATTTAGTTGTTTTAAAAGAATTTGGAAAATAAGAAAACAAATACAATGCGAAAAGGGATCCTCTTCGGATCCCTTCCTCATAATTCACCAAATCAGGAGATTTGTGCCTTTGAAATTTGATCCAAATGCTACAAACAGGGGCCCACTTTAAAAGTTATAATAACTTCAGCCGTTTGATTAATTTTCAATGACACATATCCCTTTCCATACAATGCTTTGAACTTTTCTATATAGATAGACTTGGTTTAAAATTACTATTCAATAGATTATTCATTATGTGCAAACTTCCTCTATATAAATGGTGAATATAGTAAAGTTCAAGCTTGACTTATTTTTTAGATGAATTGAGTTCGGCTTGACTTGTTCTTCTCATAAGTCGAAGAAAATTCAATGAATCAAGCTAAATACAAACTATTGTGGCCTATTTTAACTGACAAGAGGAAGGGGGCCGGCGGCAAAGAGATATGTTTGTAGAATTGTGTAGAGGAAATGTGTGTGTTATCCCCCTCTACATAGTGCCTTTATTTATAGTAATAAGAAGGAGAAGAAATCCTTCATCACCAAGGAATACAAGTTCATATAGGAAAGAATAACTAGAATCAAATCTAATCAAGGATTTACACAATAGCACTTATACTAGAAAGTTTATAACACTCCACCTTGAGTGTGTAAATAGTCAAGGTAGATTCGACATCATGTAGAAGTTGAGGAAGTCGAATCGTCGACACTGATTCTGGGAACACGCTATTCTCAATAAGGTAGGAACTTGCATAAGGAAGTAAGTCTCACTAAAAAACCCTATGGATATGGCAAAAACCCGAGTAAGGACAAAATCCATAGTCTAAGGAAAAATGAGTGAGTAATGCAAAGTCAAATGAAACGTCTACGGGACGTCATCAGGGATATGATTAACCCAAGGTGAGTGCCTCGTTAAAACCTAGTTAGGTAGCAAAAATCAAGTGGGAAAAATGCTCCTAATCGTAGGGAAAAATAGTACATTAAGATCAAGCAAGTATTCTTTAGGATACTCCCCCTCAGTTTGACACAATTCCAAAGAGAACTAGCAATGTTACAACTCAGAAAGTTTAGTATACCAATTCTATGAACAAGTTTCTGAAACGTCGCCTTCGGTAGTGATTTGGTGAAAAGGTCGGCTAGATTGTCTGGATTTTAGTGACTTCAATCTTTTGATGCTCTTGTTGTTGATGTGAAAAGAAGAACTTCGGCGCAATGTGCTTGGTGTTGTCTCATTTGATGTAACCCTGCTTGAGTTGTTCGATGCATGCTGCATTGTCTTCATAGATCGTCGTCGAGACATCCACAACGGGGTAAAGAATGTATAAGCTTCGAATATGGCCCACAACTGCTCTTAACCAAAAACATTCCCGGGTTGCTTCATGTAAGGCGAGAATTTCAGCATGGTTAGACGAAGTGGCAACTAAGGTCTGTTTAGTTGACCTCCAAGAGATTGCGGTGCCTCAAATGGTAAAGACATAACCCATTTGAGAGCGTGCCTTGTGCGGATTAGATAAGTATCATGTGTCGGCATAACCAACAAGGCAAAAATCGACTCAAGATAAGGAGGTGCAACATCACTCTAGGATCCATAGGGATAAAACAAGCACAAATCTGTAATACCCTTAAGGTAGCGGAAAATGTCTTTAACATCAGTCCAATGTCTACGTGTTGGTGCATCACTGTATCTTGCCAAAAGATTAACAGCGAATGAGATGTCAGATCTAATGCATTGAGCTAAGTACCATAAATTGCCTATCACACTTAGATAAGAAACTTCAGGCTCTAAAATCTTTTCATCATCCTTATTCGGACAGAAGGGATCTCGTTTTGCATCTAGCGATCGAACGACCATAGGAGTACTTTAAGGCTTCTCTTTATCCTCGTTAAAGCGGCGCAACACCTTTTGCGTCTAGTTCGTTTGATGTACTAAGATTCCATCTAAACGATGCTCTATCTCGAGATCGAGACAATATCGAGTCTTTCAAGATCTTTCATCTCAAATTTCGACTTTACGTGCGAGGTAGTTCTCGCGAGCTCTTCACGAGTTCCGATAAGGTTCATGTCATCGACATATACTGCAACTATCGTAAAATCAGAATGTGACTTCTTAATGAACACACAATGGCATAGTTCATTGTTCACATATCCCAGACTAGTCAAATACTTACTCAGACGGTTATACCACATTTTTCTGGATTGCATCAAACCGTAGAATGAACACCTCAGCTGAATTGAGAGCGTGTTTTGGGGTTTGGAAATATTTGATCCAGTTAATGTAAGTCCTTCGAGAACTTTTATATAAATTTCCGTATCAAGATCCCCATAGAGATATGCAGTTACTACGTCCATCAGCTGCATACTCAATTTTTTAGAAACTACCAAACTGTCAAAGTAGTGAAAAGTAATCACATCCATAACGGGTGAATAAGTTTCGTCATAATCAATCCCGGGGCATTGTGAGAAGCCTTGCGCAACAAGACAAGCTTTGTAATGCACAATTTCGTTCTTCTCATTACTCTTTCGAACAAAAACCCACTTGTAGCCAACGGGCTTCACTTGTGGAGGAGTAGGAGCTACAGGTCCAAACACCTTACATTTCGCAAGCGAATCGAGTTTGACTTGGATTGCTTGTTTCCAATTTGACCAATCGATTTTACGTCGACATTCATCAACTGAACAAGGTTCAATGTCATCGCTCAACATGATCTCAATGACTGCTGCATATGCTAATGCATCGTCTACGATCATCTCATTTCTACATCACACATCATCCAAGCTAGCATAATAGACCGACATCTCACGATTCTCTGGAGGCGGATTCGTCTCTTGAATGATGCTTCCATAATCTAGAATTTCCTCATGAGTTGGATAGAATGAGTAAGCGATAAGCGGATTCACGATAAGCTCTTTAGATGCATGTGTCGTGGGCTTCCTCTTCCGGGGGTATGAATCCTTTGAACCAAGAGGTCTGCCACACTTATGTGTAGGGGAGATGATTGGCTAGCCGCTAATGTACGTGGATAGGCCAAAGTGGCGTCACGGGCCTCCAGAAGGGAAGTTTGTCGTACATTTGGTACATCCATCTTTGCAGGCACATTTTCAGCTGAAATATGTGATCTTGTCACTCGCATCTAGCATGCTTTGAGCTATGCTCTGGTGATCTAATATGCGTTGCACTTCAATTTCAAACTGAGCAGTGCATAGATCTAAATGAGACAAAGTGGGAGTCGTCCACGATAATTCGTGTCGTTCATCAGGAACGTTAACGTTCTTATCTCCCCCTAACGACAGGAAGACTGTCTCATAGAAGTGACAATCAGCGAAATGAGCGGTAAACATATCGTCTGTCAAAGGTTCAAAGTAACGAATAATCAAAGAATAATCATATCTGACATAGATTCCCATCCTTCGCAGAGGCCCTATTTTTGTATGTAAAGGAGGCGAAATCGGCACATAGACTGCACAACCAAAAACTCGCAGATGCAATATGTCGGGTTCGTAATTCGGTAACTAACTGAAGACGATATATGGTTGGGTCGCAATAGGCCTCAGGCAGACCAACATAGCTGCGTACAATATTGCGTGGCCCCAAGCAGCAATCGGGAGCTTAGTACGTATGACCAACAATCGAGCAATCATTTGTCAGCACTTAATGAATGCCTCTGCCAGGCTGTTTTGGGTGTGAACATGGGGTATTGGATGTTTAACTTCAACCCCAACCGACATGCAATAAGCATCAAAAGTTTTAGATGTGAATTCTCCAGCATTATCCAATAGAATAGATTTGATCGGATAATCAGGGTGATGAGCCCTGAGCTTGATAACCTGAGCCAACAGTTTTGAGAATGTAACGTTCCTTATAGATAACAAGCACACGTGTGACCAACGTGTGGAAGCGTCAACCAAAACCATAAAATATCTAAATGGTCCGCATGGAGGGTGAATCGGTCCACAAATGTCCCCCTTAATCCTTTGTAGAAAAATAAGAGGATTCGAACGAATCTTGTCATAAGAAGGCTTAGTAATAAGCTTTCCCATTGAACATGTTTGACATGCGTTTCCTTGAATCGAACCTAAACTTCGGGTTAGTGGATGTCTGTGTGATGATTTGAGGATACGGCACATCGTTATTTGTCCAGAGTGTCCCAATTAATCATGCCAAAGTGTAATTTCGTGCGTGGTCCCAGAGGTAGGGTTGGCCACATAGTGGCTCTCTATGGGGCGTATGGTCATAATATACAGACCACTCAGGATACGTTTCATCTTTTCTCGAATACGCTTCTGGCCATATTCGTAGGAAGTTACGCACATAAATGCAACTCTGTTTTCTACATAGGTTTCAGCGTGGTAATTATTATCTCTAATATCCTTAAAACTCAACAACGTTCTTCTGGAATAAAGAGCCACATCAATGGTCAAAATTGTACCATTGGACAACATTATACATGTCTTAGCGTATACTTCAATCAGGTTGGATGAGCCTGAAAGGGTTGTCAGAGGTGCATTCTTAGGTATGAAGTTAGTGATATAGATGAGTTCACGCAAAACGATGTGCATGGTTGCACTATCTGCCAAACAACTAATTTTCCCACTAGTTATACCTAGAATAAAAATTAATTTGAATCGGTCACATGCATAAAAGTTCTAAAAACAAATATCCATTCAAAATAATTTTAAGTATTCAAAGATGGTAATTAATTAAACTTAATATTCATAAAACAAATCACCAACAAATAATCCAAACATAAAGGAAAATTGTTCAAAATTAACAAAAAACAAGGGGGGGTTTGGCCACTAGGTGGAATTCGGCCCCATTTTCTAAATTTCAACTAGAAAAATAGTTTATGTCTAAGATTCTTATCTTTCATAGGTGTGATATCCTCCATCTTGGTATTCTCCGGTTCGTCCACTTGCACAAAGTTCGATTCAAACTTCTTACAACGAGAATGATATTCAGCTACAACATTCTAGGGAGCTCAACAAATACAGGACCAATGGTCCTTTGAACCACAGCGATAGCACATGTCCGCATCCATGGTTTCAGGTGCTTTGCCCTTATTCTTAAAGTTTAGGGCCTTGGGAGCGAGGTTAGAGCGCTTCTGGGCTTTGTTTCCTCCCTTAGATGGGCTTTAGCTTTGTTGAGCGGGGTGGCTTCTGGCCGCCCCTACCACGCTTCTTTTGATGTTTTGGGCATTGGTTTGTGCTATAGTGTGCTTCAGGCATAGCAATCGCCCTAGTAGGTCGAGCTTGATATTCTGTATCAACAATTGGTTCTGTTTTTCAGCAAGAAGTAAAACAGAGATCAAATCCAAAAACTTAGTGAACTTCTGAGCTCTATATTGTTGCTGCATGACAATATTAGTAGCAAAGAAGGTCGAATATGTTTTCTCTTGGAGATCCTCTTCGGTTAAAGTTTCATTACAAAACTTGAGAAGTGATCGGATTCGGCAAACTTCATAATTATATTCATTCATAGAATTAAAGTCTTGGAAGCGCAATTGTTGCCAGTCATGTCTTGCTTCAGGCAAGAAGATGTCATTTTGGTGATCAAAACGATTAGCCAAAGCGACCCATAGTGCTCATGGATCCTCTTCAGCAAGGTACTCAGTTTGCAATGCGTCATGAATATGTCTTCGGATGAAGATCATGGTAGTGGCTTTCTCAGCCTCGCCAACCGGGTTATCCATTTCATCTTCAATGGCGGGATGCAAATTTTTTGCAGTGAGGTGGAGCTTCACATCTTGGACCCACTTGAGATAGTTCCTTCCAGAGATCTCCAAAGCGGTGAGGTCGAGTTTGTTCAAATTTGACATGTTCCTATCACATAATAAAGGACAATATATGATTAGTGTAATGGAGAAAAAACTAATCCATTCACATAGAAGTAGAACATTCAGGTTCTAATAGACATGTATTGGTTAAAATTCGCATGAAAAAGCTTCGGGTTTTCATGGGTGATGTTTTTAAGGAAACCTTCAGGTTTTCAAACAAGGCATGTTTCTAGAAACTTCAGGTTTTGAAATAATTATGAACTTCAGGTTCATATGTTCCTGCAGACAAACGCAAATATATATATACAGAAAAATGCAACAAGAAAATATGCAAATAGAACTTCAGGTCTATAATTATAATTGAATTAATTATTTGGACAGTTTCGTCCAAATCACACGACTGCTAGTCGTGTTTTGTTGGAAAAATCAACGAGATAAGGACTTGGGCTTCAGGCCGAGGGTTCCAGGTTTGGACGATGGTGCCTCAAACGCACCGTTTCGATTCTGGGCTTGTTGCCTTGAAGGCCATGGCTGGGTTGGGCTAGCCAAGCCGATGCAAGCTGTTGGCCTTGTGCTGGCGGCTTGCACGGTTCAGGTCATGCGTTCGAAGAACCCTAGCAGTTTTCGATTGTTTATTTATTTATTTATTTCAATTAAGTCAAGGCATGTATAATTTAATGAATGAACATATATTTGATGCAATTCATGGCAATATCAAATTTACATAATTCAATAATTATGAATATAATGCATGCACAATTTATGTAGAATTTAAAATTAGAAAAACGTAATGTTGGGTCATGCATTATGGTGAATGTTCATGCTATCAGGGATGCAAAAATATCGAGATAAAAACCGTTGTTTTGGAAGAACATGATTGCGTGATGATATAGATGAACTGGTTTGATGCAGAAAAAGCTTCCACGTCAGATTCCTAAGCGCAGCGGTAATAACGTGCTAATAACGTGTTGTGGCCTATTTTATCTGACAAGAGGAAGGGGGTCGCCGGCAAAGAGAAGAGAGGGAGATATGTTTGTAGAATTGTGTAGATGAAAATGTCTTTATTTATAGTAATAAGAGGGAGAATAAATCCTTCATCCAGGAATAAAAGTTCATAAAAGAAAGAATAACTAGAATCAAATCTAATATAAGATTTACACAATCACACTTGAACTAGAAAGTTTATAACACGAACCAATTTACAACCCTATTGGTAAGTTTTGGAGCCCATTGGATCAGAAGATTCTCAAAATCAAGATTTGCTTAAGGACCTACCCGTTTATGTATGTATCTAATGCATTTTCTGACTGGAAAAATTATCTGGGTGATCATTGGTTAGAACTTTTGAGGAGTCCTAATTGTTTGGAGTTAAGTAGGCTAAATAAAGACATACAACCTTGACAACAAATTCTGCCGAAATGTGACTCTAAAATAATGCTAATGTGGGATCTATTTTTTTTTATTCTCTCAAAGACAAAGTTGATGAAATCTTACGTTCGAATTTCTTATCTCATTTGCTCTAGATTACTCATAGATATGAACTTTAGCTTATGAATTAATTGGATTACATAACGTTAACTAACGTTTTCATAAGATAAATTTTGTGGTTAAGTATTCGGTAAAATTTAAACAAAATTGTAACCGAAAAAAAAACATATTTGGTCACAAGTTGTCCAATTTCAACCATGGTAACCAATTTATGTAATAGGTTGTTAGTCGTCAGCCATAATAAAAAAATATATTGCTATTCATCATTTTTTTTTGGGTTTATATCACAAATGGTCCCTGAAATTGACCCCATCAATCATGATGGTCCCTGAAATTGAAAATCGATCAATGTAGTCCCTGAATTTTAACTCGCGAATCAATGTGGTCATTCTGTTAGTGTTCCGTCCAAATTAACACTAAAAAAAGGTTAGAGAACCAATTTTTCATGGTAAAATGACCAAAAAAAGGTTAGAGAACCACTTTTTTTTGTTTTTATTTTAGTTTTAGCACCAAATCCATGAAAAATGGAGAGAAAAGTGAAGATGGAAAAAAGAAAAGAGGGGTAGTAAGTAAAATGATAAGTAACAATGTTATTTTTGATCATTTTACCATGAAAAATTGGTTCTCTAACCTTTTTTTAAAGTTAATTTGGACGGAACACTAACAGAAGGACCACATTGATTCGCGAGTTAAAATTCAGGGACTACATTGATCGATTTTCAATTTCAGGGACCATCATGATTGATGGGGTCAATTTCAGGGACCATTTGTGTTATAAACCCTTTTTTTTTACATTCCACACATTTGTTCATTTTTACAATTGATCTTATTCAATTAGACAGTCGAAAACTAAAAAGAATGTGTGAGGAATTAAAATAGTTGTGTTAATAGCACTATCCAATAAAAATGATAGGAGCTTTGATAGTTCGTGTGGATGTCACTTTTAGTCTATAATGATTTATTTTTTCAAACCTAAATGTCGACGATAAGTCAAAAAATCATTTTTCTTCATCAAGGAACCTCTTTTAGTAATTGCGTTGACGTGTCTCCCCTTTATTGGGTATAGCTACCAAATCATTTATTTGCATGTCGACCACTTGGATAACATAGACCCGTTCACGAGAAAAATCATAGGATGCCACCGCAGTGACAGTATTTAAACCCAATCACGCATAGTTACATGGAAAATCTATAACACGTAGCAGTAGTTAATTGGCTCTGGATACGTCATTGTGATATTTACACGAGTAAATTTTTAGCGTACTCGGAATACTATCACGTGATATTACTATTTCCACTTAAATTATAAAATGTGTATATATTTGTTTATTTATTATAATATATCTTAAAATTGATACATTTTAATTATTTCGTCAACTCAAATTATATTATAACATGTAAAATAATGATGTTACATAATTGTGTTTTTGGTACACTAAAAAATTTCTCTATTCAAGCATCAAAGGGCTAGAACGAGCCTTACAATCAAAAGGTACAAAAATCCCCAACTAGAATTGTCTTTTTCCCCGTTTTTACGTGCCATGCGTCACTCGTTCCATGCACGCCCACAGACTAAAGCCCTTTTACATGCAATGTGCCTCAAATAATCACAGACTCTCTATAAAACTCGACATCTCTCTTTGCAAATTCAGAACACACAGAGAGAGAGAGAGAGAGAGAGATGGGAAGTGGTGGCGGTGAGGCGGTGGTTGTGTGCAGTGACAAGAGGATGGGAACAGGGATAACTATATGGAACATAGACACAGGGGATCGACTCCTTCACATACCAACCTGTGCTTCTCCTGCTCGTGGTCTTGTGTGCTTGAGAAACCAGTTCCTTGCAGCTGCTCAGATTCACAAACCTGGCTCCGTTGGCGGCGGCGCCATCTCTATGTGGAAGTTGAACAAGGTAATTCTTTTTGGACTCAATTTCAACCATAGGAGTTTGTTTAATTTCAATTGTCTTGTACGAGAATAGAAAATGTGAAATGATTTTCGTACACTATTTTTCTTCCCTACACACCCTTGCGGCCATTGGATTTGGATTGAGTAAATCAAAGGAGAATCGAGGGACATGAATAAATAGAGGTGTGCAAAAGGAGAAAATAAGTGTGTGAAAAGTATTTTTCCTTGGAAACTTGATTGTCTTCTCCTGTAAATTGGTATGTAAATTTGATTTTCATGTATGCATACATGGATTTGATCATATGGGTTTGAGGTTTAAATTGGGAAAACACATATTTTTTTATATCTCAAATGGGTTATTTGATTTTCTTGTATATTGTTTTGTTGGAACTATTAGTAGCACTCTAAAAGAGTAATCCGGCACTCTACAAGAATCTTTCCGGCACTCCAACTCCAAAATGGTCATTTTCATAAGGGGGAAATTGACATTGATGATGGATCCTTGCAGGATGACATATTTGAAGTGTTAATATGGTTTCGTAGTTTAACCATGGGGTTTTAGAATCACAATTGTCTCTGTTCATTATGTGTAAATGTTGGCCTAATGACGATTAGACACTCGAAAACATGCCTGAAAGAGAACAAATTGATTAGAATGGATTATATGGTCTAGTTAAGGTTTGCTATTGCTCACCTCTAAAGCCCAAAATCACATGGGACACAAATTCGTATTTGTATTTAATCTTATGTTGTGTGTAGTTTGACAAACTATTTAACTGGAGGTGCTGATCAAAAGAATATCCAAGGTTTTGTGCAAACATCGGTAGCTTAATACGTGGTTGAACCGCAAGAATGATCGATGATTACATATTCTTTGTGTAAACGATATGGTTATTGGTGCAATAGCATTTTCTTATGCATATCATATTTGGTTTGTTGTATGCAACATTTTCGCAGCCTCAGAAGCCTATTCAGAGCTACCCGCTGGAGGCAATTGGGCCACTTTCTTGCACAAAGGATGGTCTATATCTTGCAGGTGGCGGTCTTTCTGGAAACACTTACCTTTGGGAGGTTCGTAATAACTGCCACCAATTCCTCTGCTTTTTTTTTTTTTTTCTTTTTTCAAAATGTGTGACAAGGTAAAGAGGAAAGTCGATAATGTTGGGTCCTGAATCCTGATTACAATGAAGTGATATGTAGGTTACTAACGGAAAATTGCTCAAAACTTGGCATGGTCATGACAAATCTTTGAGCTGTATGTTGTTTTCCGATGACGGTTCTCTTCTTGTTTCTGGTTCAGATGATGGGATGATATGTGTGTGGAACTTGATTAGGTAAATGACTAAACTTTGGATTTGCCCTCATCACTTTTTAGAAGCTAGAAAAAATTTCGGATAACAAGAATTTAAACGGGTGCTATTTTTCTTAATCATTTTGATAGCAGTTTGCTGGACGTGGAAAATGTTGAAAGCTTTCCGTCACCATTACATTATTCAATGGAGCATAAATCTTCTATAACCGGCCTGTTAACTACGTCAGGCATCTCCAGTCCAGTGTTAATATCAAGCTCACTTGATGGCTCATACAAGGTCACGAAACTCGTTTTAGTTCATGCTCCCGAAAATTGTATCTTTTGATCGATTATCTTCTAACTGAAAACAAATTGTTCTTTTGATTAACATATCTGTTGTTAGGTTTGGGATCTAGTCTTCGGAAGCCTCATGCATACTCAAGTTTATCCACTAGGGATAACTGCAGTTGCTCTTCACCCAACGAAGCAGTTAATTTTCTCCGGAAGTACAGACGGAAGCATTTTTGTGAACAAACTTGAAATCGGACTGGTAGAGGATTATTTGGTTGGTGCTGAAGATCATTCACCTGTGCTAAAAGAACACAAGTAATGCAATGGTCTTTCAAGTTTAGTTCTTTAGATCATTGGAGATAAACGTTTCCTTTTCTCAACGAAATCTTTTCTGTTATATTTCATTTTTGTTTCAGCGTCGTATCAATGTAGTTGTAAGTTGCAACCTAGATTCTCTTTCTTTTTCTCTCGTTTCGAATCTGAGAAAAAATTTAAATACCACTAGGTTCTATCAAAAGAAGAGTTATTCAGTTGTGTTGTTCCATATTATAGTCTGCTTACATACCTATAATCCCTGCAGTGGATCTGTTACCGCATTAACCTTCAGCAAATCGGGTCTGATATCCGCATCTGAGGACTGCACCATCTGCATTTGGGATATCACCAGTTGTGAAATCATCCGAAGATTCAACCATCAGAACAGTAACTGTCGCTGTTGGTCTTCTTTTCTATTGATTTTTTGTTTTCGGTTCTCTTTCTTGTGAGGGTTGAGTCCGCTAACTTTTATTTTTCGTGGTATGTTAGAGGCATGCATAAATGTCATAGTCCGCGAGTCTATACACTGGCGTTTCATAGTCCTATCATATGCATTCACATTGTTTTAAAATACAAATTATACAATGTAGAGTTTTATATGGTCATGATTGTTGCTCTCTTCTCAGGGCCTGTGACTAATCTGGCAGTGATTCCACAGTCCTCGTTGCTTCCTGTGTCAAACCATCGGAAAATTTCTAATGCCTTCGGTGTTTCTGTCCTCGACAAGTATCCGCAACCTGCAAACTCATCGGAGGAGAAAATCACTCTTTTTCCATCATGCCAACCCTCCGTGAATTTCCAAACCTCGGGTTCATGCCAACAAATATATGACATGAAGGTATCTCTCTCTCTCATTTGCACGTAGGACGAGTTACCTAGTAATGTTGTGTGCTAAATGCCTAAGCTCCGATCAAGATGCAATTTAATTTTTGTTGTGAAATTTGGGCAGAAAGAGGGCACTGTTGCAGCAATGGAGATGAAATTGGAAACATGTCTAGAGGACCGAATGAGGGCGACAAAAATGGCAAAGCATGTGATGGAGATGAACAGGCATTTGCAATCACGTTTGCTAGACTTGATGGAGAGCAGATTGTCGCGGCCCAAGTCTAGCGAAATCGATTCACCTTCGACGAAAAAGAGCAAGACTGCCATGCTTGAAAACCCCCCATTGCAGCAGGAGGAGGAGTAGCCATAAATCTGCAACTCATCTTTGCTCCCATGTGTTTCTTTATTTTTGTCAACCAGTATAAGGTTAACGTTATTAAGATTACCAGCTTAGCAGAACTGTTTCTTTCTTGTTGTATTCGTTTTTTACTAGTAGTTAAGGCTGTGCTATAGTCAACTAGCAATTCCATCATTTTTGAGGTTCACTTATCATGAATGGCGAGTTTGATACCTAATTTGTGGTCCAAGGCACCCTTAAACAACTCGTACTTCTTCCGCCTACGTGAGTTAAACAAATCAGGTTTTTCCCTAGCTTCGGTTCCAGCCACTTCAAACTCTTCAGTCAGCTCTTGCCTTTTCAATTACTTTTATCATATGAATATTTCTGATTTTTAGAATTTTAACCACTTAAGGGGGACTTGAACATTGCTTAAAAGGCCTCTAGACGATAGTGAATTGCTAGAAGGGAGCTTCAAGAGTGAGAAAAGACTCTACATTGCTCGAGCGAGGTTTCAGGTAGACTTGCCAAACAGATTGTGTCTATCATGTTCGTTTTGTTTTCGTGTCAAATTCGTTATTTTAACAGATCTTGTCGTGTTAAATCCGTTATTTAACAAGCTCTTAACTGGTAACAGCCTGACCCGTTACGGGGTGACGCAAAACCTGATATTTTCTTGTTGTTTTTTGTTGGGTCAATTGGTCGTGCAATAATTTTCCAAGCCAATGGGTAGACATGGAAACAAATCATATTTGCCATATTCGTGTCAAACACATTATTTTAACATATTGTGTCGTGTCAAACTCATTTAATGTGTTGACCTGATAACGATCCAACACATTAGCAAGTTGATATGAAACCTATTATTTTTGTGTCGGGTTATAGAGTCATGCAATAATTTGTCAAGCCTAGTTTTAAGTGGCTATATATCTAAATAGAGATAGTTTTTACACACATAATTTATTGAAGTTAATGGTCAAAACTAAATATACAGGAATAGAAACCACTTAGTATTACAATATAGTAGTATTCCTCTTCATTTGTAAGTAAGAGGTTTTAGATTAGATTATCGCCAAAGACGAACTTGAAACACATTATTATGACTAACTCATTGTTTGGCTTTTCCGACTCTCATGCCCCTTTAGTGTAGATAATAATATCGTTTCAGGTTATTCTCGCTGAATTATAACTAGTCCATTATATGGCTTGAACTAAAAGCCTAGCCGCAATTTTTCTTAATATCCAAATATATTTTTACTAGCACATTGTTGCTAGTTCATTGTAAAGCTAAGTCTATCCCCTTTCCCTTAGACCAACTCCAACCCTTAGAGTAAGTCCTAAATTTTCCCTTTTATTCCCCCATTTCATTCCAACCCTTGTTCTAAAATTGGGTTAAGTGTTAGAACCTAAAAAAAACCCAAATAATAGCCAAAATTTAGCCCAAAATTAGTGGTGGAGCCCACATGTGAGAGTGGAAAACTTGATATGAAGCCAAAACGCCCAAAAACTACTCTTAGACGCGCCAAATGTGCCAGCCGCAGCACCAGTAGGATCCCACCCACGTGGGCATGTCCCTCGCGTGTCGGCAGCCATAATAGCCTAACGGCTAGTTTTTGTGATCCAACGGCCACATTAAATGGGTTGTTGGTTGATCTAATAATCCACGTTCAATTTTTTTTTTAATTTACATATTTATTGAATCAAACGGCTGAGATCAAATATAATCAAATCTAACGGTAAAAAAATCTAACGGCCCAAATTTAAATTTAATGGCTAAAATTATTTAACTCAAAATTCACCCAAATTGAGTGGTTTTTCAATATTTATCCGAATTTAAATATTTTTAGGTTAAAATGTTCATAAAATTAATTTATGATAGTCTACATATATTTTTTTTAAAGTTAATTTAAAAAACAATTAGCCTAAATTCATTCTTTAATCATTTGGGCCTAAAATTTTAGGCCATGAGAGTTGGAGCAAAAAAACTGTTTTGTGTTAAAACCTAAATTTTTTGGACTAAATTTTTTAAATTCTACTCCAAAAGTTAGAGATGGTCTTATTGTAGATAAATGTCGTTTGTTCAAAAGAAAAAAAAATTCACTAAAGAAGAAAATAATAAGTCAATATATTCACAACGATCCGGAAAAATGAGGTCAAAATACACACGTGTAGGAAAAGAAAATGAAAAAAAGAATTTTCTCTGCTGCAAACGCAGTCTTATGGTGGGTGGGTATTTTGGTCAGAGTATAAAAACACATCGTATTGGTTAATCTTTTCCAATTTTTAATTTTTTTGGTATAAACCTCTACAATAAAACCCAAAACCGAGAGACGCTCGCCGACAGAGAGCTACTCAAAGTCTCAAACTACACAACCACCGTCTGTTCTCTCGCCACTCCTCACCATCCGCCGTTGTCGCCGCCGCTAACCTCCGATCACGTAAGATTCCCTTCTTCTTCTTCTTCTTCCTCCTCAGCAAATTCTACTCTTCTTCTCCGTTTAATTTCTATTTGATCTCAGCCGCCGCCGCCATTGCCATGTCCGCCTGCTCCGCCGCCAACCTCACTTTTCACGCTCCCGAAAGAGGTACATTTTCACTTTCCTGCACTGAGGCTGATTAAATTCGAGAATAGAATTTAATTTTTCTGGATTTAGAACAATTTGAGGAGAAATGAGCAGTACCCAGATACTTAAATGCTGAATTTTGATGCAGAAATAGTTGGATTACAATTTGGTGTTATATTCTGATATCATTGTGTATAATTTGTTTTTGTTGTATGAGCAGAATCAGAGACAGAAGTCTCGGGATCCACGAAGGAAAGAGGGTTGCGTGGCAAATTGAATAAGGTTGTCCTGGCCTATAGTGGTGGCTTAGACACATCAGTCATTGTTCCGTGGTTAAGGTATCCCCCATTTTTTTTCTTCCCTGAAAAGGCCTTCAAGTGCTTATGTCTCATGAGAGTATTAAACTCATCCTGTTTGGATTTATCTTCGTTAACATTTCAAATATTGAAAGTTCTAGACTTTTGTTGAGGAACAATAACTGTCATGCATTAGAGCCATGATCTGCACCCATATCCAGATTCCAATAGGTTTTGAGATACTTTGATTGTTGTCTTGTCATACTCTGTGACGGAATCGTTGAGATAATTGCTTTGGACTGCTACTGATAAGGACCAAACATAACGACGTCTGATTAAAGATTACTGGAATTCCATTTGGATAGTTCTAGTTCTCCTGTGTGCTGCATGCATCCTCATTTATGTATTCCAGGCACCATTTCCCTAACTCAATGCTAATGCATATTGATGCATTCTACACGGTTGATATACGACCTTTTAATTCTGATTGTTAACTTTGTCGTTATTGTTTGATACTTTTTTACTTGCAGGGAGAACTATGGTTGTGATGTTGTTTGCTTCACAGCCGATGTTGGTCAAGTAAGTTAGAAGTAGCAACATCTACTTCAAAGTTAAAAGTTTCTTGTTTCATGCTATGTACTTTAAGATAGTCATTACTGGTTTGACTTGCGTGGTTGCTACCTTATTCCAAATCATTAGGGTATAAAAGAATTGGATGGTCTGGAAAAGAAGGCCAAGGACAGTGGGGCTTCTCAGTTAGTAGTGCAGGATCTAAAGGAGGAGTTTGTAAAGGACTACATATTCCCTTGCTTGCGGGCAGGTGCAATATATGAGAGGAAATACTTGCTGGGGACTTCAATGGCCCGCCCTGTTATTGCTAAGGTGATCTCTCAGTTTGATTTTCAGAATGCTCTGTTAGTTATAAATTTATTACCTCTGTAGATTGATACATCCACAATCAAGACAAATGTAAAGAAAAAGGTACTACCTTTTGAATTTCTTGTGAAATGCTTGTGCTCTTCTGAGGTCTATTCTCTCCGGTTGGTTTCTGATAGATCTGTGTATAGCTCCTTAGCAGCTCAATTTGAGAATTTTTACCACGTCAATGTCATGATAAATCTATTACTGTTCTCATTAGACCAAATAATATAACCATTACTTCATACAATGACATTTTTTGGGGACAAATTTCATACAAATGATGAAACAGGCCATGGTTGATGTTGCGAAAGAAGTTGGAGCTGATGCTGTAGCTCATGGATGCACCGGGAAAGGAAATTATCAGGCATGCCTTCCAATTCAAAGAGTTTAATATTACAACAACTCTGTACTTCTGACACAATCTCTCGTCTGTATAGGTTCGCTTTGAGCTGACGTTTTTCGCTCTCAATCCCAAACTAAATGTTGTGGCTCCTTGGAGGGAGTGGGATATTACAGGCAGAGAAGATGCTATTGAATATGCTAAGAAACATAATGTGCCTGTCCCAGTGACAAAGAAATCCATATACAGCAGAGACGGCAATTTATGGCACCTTAGTCATGAGGTGAAGTCTTACAACTCTATTTTTTGTCTGGAAAATTGAATCTTTCTGATTGAGCTCTAAAATTATCTCTTGCCGTTTGTCTTCATGATGATGGAATTGATCAAAGGGTGACATTTTGGAGGACCCGGAGAATGAGCCTAATAAGGACATGTTCATGTTAACAGTCGATCCAGAAGATGCACCAAATGAACCTGAGTAAGTTCCACCTGATATGTGTTTTAGCTCTTACTGTGTACGCTGAGTACGTTTCTAACCCATGCTCTCGTTTCCTATAGGTATGTAGAAATCGGAATTGTTTCAGGAATTCCGGTTTCGGTCAATGGGAAAGAGCTTTCACCGGCCTCTCTACTTGATCATCTAAATCAGATTGGGGGAAAACACGGAATTGGCCGTGTGGACATGGTTGAAAACCGGCTAGTTGGCATGAAGAGCCGTGGAGTCTATGAAACTCCCGGAGGCACCATCCTCTTTGCTGCTGCACGAGAGCTTGAGTCTTTAACGCTGGACCGAGAAACAATGCAAGTTAAAGACTCATTAGCCCTCAAGTACGCGGAGCTGGTGTACGCAGGCAGGTGGTTTGACCCACTTCGCGAGTCATTGGATTCGTTCATGAAGGAAATCTCGAAAACAACCACCGGATCAGTAACTCTGAAGCTGTACAAGGGTTCGGTTACTGTGACGAGCCGGAAGAGCCCATACAGCCTGTACAGGCAGGACATCTCGTCGTTCGAGAGTGGGGATATATATGATCAAGCTGATGCTGCTGGGTTCATTAGGCTGTATGGCCTTCCCATTAGGGTTCGAGCAATGCTCGACGCTTGAAGGGCGAGTCTTCAATGGCTATGTTAGTTTTGTTTGTAATGTTATGTTAGGCAGATGTTTTAGACAAGAATTTAATTGTGGTTCAACTTCTAATTGTTTGTTTTAATAAACAGAAAACGTGTAATTATATAAAGGCTTTATATGTGAGTAATTTTACTTATTTATTAAATTCACTAATGGAATTTATTATAAAATTGTAATAAAATTAAAACTAGGGGACATAGATTTTAAAAGTGGCTAGTCGGGGCAGAAGGTAGGGCCTAGAGCCTAGGCATCTAGACAGGGACCTAGATTATTTTTTAATTATTTTTAATTGAATTTATTATGTTCTATTTAGACTAAAAAATACATGAATGTATTGGAATACTTAAATTATAAAATAGAATGACATATAAATTATAAAGTATTAGAACATATTCAAAACATGGGAAACAAGCATGTAATTATTGTTCATTCAAGTATACAAGAGATTTTTCAGTGTGACCGTCACACGAGGCAGTACACCACATGTCCCTATATAAATGGTAAGATATGTGTTAAAAGGTTAATAACTTAAAAATTAAAAAATTTCACCACTTACATAAAAACACGTGGTGTACCATCTGTGTTCTCGTCATAACTAAAAATTTCTCCAAGTATACAACAAGTCTCATATAATTTATTGAAAAAATAAAATTCAAGTTATCTATTATCAGTTTAAGTGAAAATCGTGACCTCGGCCGGGCGCCTTGGCAAGTCTAGGTGTCATTTCTTATTTTTAAACGCCTAAGAATTAATTATGGCGGTGGTCAACTGCCTAACCCCTAGGCAGCGCTAGGTAGAGGCTTTTAGAACACTAGCAGACATAAATCAGACAACAAAAGGTATATAACTCACAATTTTAATCAAACGTTCAATTCACTTAATCAAATATTGACTACACATGAAATATATTAGGAATAGAAGCCATTTATTACGGTCTAGTAGTATACCTCTTCACTTGTAAGGGACAGATCTAAGGTTCGATTCTCGCTAAAGGCAAATTTGAACCACATTATTATGGCTAACCCTTTATTCGACTTATTCGACTTATCCAACTCCCTCGCTTCCTTACTATAGATAATATCATTTCAAGTTTATTCTCGCTGAATATAACCGGTCCAATATATGGCTTGAACTAAATTCCTAACCTCAATTTTTCATTAGGCCACTTAGTACTACACTTTAGTAGTATTCTTCTTCACTTGTAAGTGAAAGGTCTTAGGTTCAATTTTCGCCAAAGACGAATTTGAACTAAATTATTGCTAGTCTATTGTGAGGCCATGTCCACCATTGGTTTTTATGATGAAACCTCAACTTTCTTCATGGTGTCAGAGCATATTATCCAACCTGTGAAGCCAAACGGCCACACGCGCTCCACGTCATCCTGTCCTGTTGTCCACGTGTTTCGACATGAAGATTCGCCAAGTGTGAGGGGGTGTGTTGAGAATGAGTCCCGCATTGATGAGAGAAGAGACATTACATGAGCTTATAAGTAAATTGAGCTACTCCCTATATGCTAATTGATTTTATGGTGGAAACTCAACTTTCTTCATGATAGATAATATTTTTTTGTCAAAGAAAAAAAAAATTCACTAGAGAAGAAAAGTCAATACACTCACAACGATCCAGAAAAATGAGGTCAATATACACAGTGTAGGAAGAGAAAATAAAAAATAGAATCTTTTCTACTGCAAACCCAGCCCTTTGGTGGGCGGGGTATTTTAGTCAGAGTATAAAAAACATCGGATTGGTTAATCTTTTCCAATTTTTTATTTATTTTTGGTATTAGGGGTGTATTCAATTGAGATTTTGAGGGATTTTAATTCTTTTAATGAATCTAGGGATATTCAATCAGGATTTTAAGTGATTCTCAATGTGTATTCAATCAGAATTTTAGGGGGGTGTATTCAATCGGGAATTTGAGAGACTTTAGTAGAATTATAAATCCATGGATTTTTGTGGAGTTTAATTGATTTATAGAGATTCCATATAAAATTTTGATTCAATTCCCTCGAAATCTCATGGGGAGAGGTGAGATTTGTGGATGCTTAAAATACACTACGAAATCTCTCAAATTCCCTCAAATTCCTCAACTTTTTCAAATTCTTTAAAATCAATTTCTAATTGAATACACCTGGAATGTTATAAACTTCTTTAAAATCCTAATTGAATACACCTGGATTTATAAGGATTTTAATAAACTATCTTAAAATCCTGATTGAATACACTTTGAATCTCAGAGAATCACTTAAAATCCTGATTGAATACCCCTAGATTCATTAAAAGAATTAAAATCTCTCAAAATCCCAATTGAATACACCCCCTTAAGATAGTTGATTAAAATCCTTAGAAATCCGGGTGTATTCAATTAGAATTTTAAAAAAGTTTGTAACATTTATTCAATTAGAAATTGATTTTAAAGAATTTGAGAAAGTTAAAGAGTTAGAGGGAATTGGAGAGAATTTCGTAATGTATTTTAAGCATCCACAAATCTCACATTTCCGTATGAGATTTCAAAAGAATTGAATCAAAATTTTATATGAAATCTTTATAAATCAATTAAAATCCATAAAAATCTATAAATTTATAATTCCACTAAAATTACTCAAATTCCTAATTGAATACCCCACTTAACCTCTGCAATAAAACCCTAAACCGAGAGACGCTCACACACACAGAGCTACTCAAACTACAAAACCACCGTCTGCCGTTCGCCACTCCTCACCATCGGCCGTCGTCGCCGCCGCCGCTAACCCCCGATCACGTAAGTTTCCTTTCTTCTCTGAGCAATTCTACTCTTCTTCTCCGTTTAACTTCTATTTGATCTCAGCCGCCGCCACCATGGCCCAATTGAAGTCCATGTCCGCCTGCTCCGCCGCCAATCTCACTTTTCACGCTCCCAAAAGAGGTACATTTTCACTTTCCTGTAGCGAGGCTGATTAAATTCGAGAACAAAATTTAATTTTTTCTGGATTTAGACAATTTTATGAGAAATGAGCAGTACCCAGATACTTAAATGCTTAAATTTGATGGAGAAATAGTTGGATTATTGTGATATCAATGTGTATAATTTGTTTTTGTTGCATGAGCAGATTCATATACATTTCATGGCAGAGTTTGTTGTCCGGGGAGGTTATCTTCGTTTCAAGAGGTAGCTATACCGATATCCATAATGCATTGTGTACATCAATTTTCCCTCTCCTTATAATATACTGTAGTTACTAATTTGCAGTTCTCTCGTTTGCTAATTGGGGTTGTTCTAAATTTGTTTCTGCAGTTGGGGGCAAGAAATAGTGAGCTTCAGGGGGACTGCATTTGCGGTTAATAGTGGCAATGAAAGTGTAAGAGCTCATAACAAGCAAGGTGCGGTTGCCTAATCAGAGGTTCTTTCACATGGACGTTAGATAGTTAGAGAGATAAATTAGCTATTGAGATGCCTATATATCATATTTAATTTTCTAAGTTCTTCACTCATTCATTCGTTCTGTAATGTATTCAGTGTTAGATGCCAATCTGATATTTACCTTCATTTGTATGCAGCTATTAGAGCAGCGCTACCCACTTACAATGAGACAGAAGTATCTGGATCCACGAAGGAAAGAGGGTTGCGTGGCAAATTGAATAAGGTTGTCCTGGCCTATAGTGGTGGCTTAGACACATCAGTCATTGTTCCGTGGTTAAGGTATGCCCCATTTTTTTTCTTCCCCGAAAAGGCCTTCAAGTGCTTATGTCTCATGAGAGTATTAAACTCATCTTGTTTGGATTCAAATATTGAAAGTTCTAGACTTTTGTTGAGGAACAATAACTTTCATGCATTAGAGCCATGATTTGCACCCATATCCAGATTCCAATAGGGTTTGAGATACTTTGATTGTTGTATTGTCATACTCTGTGACGGAATCGTTGAGATAATTGCTTTGGACTGCAACTGATAAGGACCAAACATAACTACGTCTGATTAAAGATTACTGGAATTCCATTTGGATAGTTCTAGTTCTCCTGTGTGCTGCATGCATCCTCATTTATGTATTCCAGGCACCATTTCCCTAACTCAATGCTAATGCATATTGATGCATTCTACACAGTTGATGTACGATCTTTTAATTCTGATTGTTAACTTTGTCGTTATTGTTTGATACTTTTTTACTTGCAGGGAGAACTATGGTTGTGATGTTGTTTGCTTCACAGCCGATGTTGGTCAAGTAAGTTAGAAGTAGTAACATCTACTTCAAAGTCAAAAGTTTCTTGTTTCATGCTATGTACTTATAGTCATTATTGGTTTGACTTGCTTGGTTGCTACCTTATTCCAAATCATTAGGGTATAAAAGAATTGGATGGTCTGGAAAAGAAGGCCAAGGCCAGTGGGGCTTCTCAGTTAGTAGTGCAGGATCTAAAGGAAGAGTTTGTAAAGGACTACATATTCCCTTGCTTGCGGGCAGGTGCAATATATGAGAGGAAATACTTGCTGGGGACTTCAATGGCCCGCCCTGTTATTGCTAAGGTGATCTCTCAGTTTGATTTTCGGAATGCTTTGTTAGTTCTAAATTCATTACCTCTGTAGATTGATATATCCACAGTCAAGACAAATATAAAGAAAAAGATACTACCTTTTGAATTTCTTGTGAAATGCTTATGCTCTTCTGAGGTCTATTCTCTCCGGTTGGTTTCTGATAGATCTGTGTATAGCTCCTTAGCAGCTCAATTTGAGAATTTTTACCACGTCAATGTCATGAGAAATCTATTACTGTTCTCATTAGACCAAATAATATAACTATTACTTCATACAGTGACATTTGTTGGGGACAAATTTCATACAAATGATGAAACAGGCCATGGTTGATGTTGCGAAAGAAGTTGGAGCTGATGCTGTAGCTCATGGATGCACCGGGAAAGGAAATGATCAGGCATGCCTTCCAATTCAAAGCGTTTAATATTACAACAACTCATGTACTCCTTCTGACACAATCTCTCTTGTCTGTTTAGGTTCGCTTTGAGCTGACGTTTTTTGCTCTCAATCCCAAACTAAATGTTGTGGCTCCTTGGAGGGAGTGGGATATTACAGGCAGAGAAGATGCCATTGAATATGCTAAGAAACATAATGTGCCTGTCCCAGTGACAAAGAAATCCATATACAGCAGAGACGGCAATTTATGGCACCTTAGTCATGAGGTAAAGTCTTACAACTCTCTTTTTTGTCTAGAAAATTGAATCCTTCTGATTGAGCTCTAAAATTATCTCTTGCCGTTTGTCTTCATGATGATGGAATTGATCAAAGGGTGACATTTTGGAGGACCCGGAGAATGAGCCGAAGAAGGATATGTTCATGTTAACAGTCGATCCAGAAGATGCACCAAATGAACCTGAGTAAGTTCCACCTGATATGTGTTTTAGCTCTTACTGTGTACGCTGAGTACGTTTCTAACCCATGCTCTCGTTTCCTATAGGTATGTAGAAATCGGAATTGTTTCAGGAATTCCGGTTTCGGTCAATGGGAAAGAGCTTTCACCGGCCTCTCTACTTGATCATCTAAATCAGATTGGGGGAAAACACGGAATTGGCCGTGTGGACATGGTTGAAAACCGGCTAGTTGGCATGAAGAGCCGTGGAGTCTATGAAACTCCCGGAGGCACCATCCTCTTTGCTGCTGCACGAGAGCTTGAGTCTTTAACACTGGACCGAGAAACAATGCAAGTTAAAGACTCATTAGCCCTCAAGTACGCGGAGCTGGTGTACGCAGGCAGGTGGTTTGACCCACTTCGCGAATCAATGGATTCGTTCATGGAGGAAATCTCTAAAACAACCACCGGATCAGTAACTCTGAAGCTGTACAAGGGTTCGGTTACTGTGACAAGCCGGAAGAGCCCATACAGCCTGTACAGGCAGGACATCTCGTCGTTCGAGAGTGGGGATATATATGATCAAGCTGATGCTGCTGGGTTCATTAGGCTGTATGGCCTTCCCATTAGGGTTCGAGCAATGCTCGACGCTTGAAGGGCGAATCTTCAATGGCTATGTTAGTTTTTGTTTGTAATGTTATGTTAGCCGGTTGTTTTAAACAAGAATTTAATCGTGGTTCAACTTCTAATTGTTACTTTTAATAAACAGAAAGCGAGTAATTTTATAAAGGCCTTAATCGTGTTTTAAACAAGAATTTTACTTATTTGTTAAATTCACAAATGGAATTTATTATAAATTTGTAATAAAAATAAAACTAGGAGACATCAAAGTTCTGAACGGCACTAATCGGGCGGAGGATATGGGCCTTGTGTGTAGTTATCCAGACAGGGGCCTTGATCGTTTTTTTTTTTTTTTTTTGTATAAATTTTAAATTTTAATTGAATTTATTATATTCTACTAACACTAAAAAATACATAAATGTATTGGAATACATAAATTGCAAATAGAATGACATATAAATTATAAAATACGAGAATATATTCAAAACATGCGGAACGAGCATGTAATTACTTTTCATCCAAGTTTAACAAGTCTCATACAATAGTCACTTAATACTACGGTTTGGTGACATTTCTCTTCACTTGGAAGTGAGAAGTTTTAGGTTTGAATCTCGTGGATGGCGAATTCGATACCAAATTAGGCTGCCCATTGTGTGGCTTAACCAAACTCTCCCTCCCCTTAGTGTAAAAATATCGATGTACTAAAAAAAAAAGGTAAATTACATAAAACTACCTCAACTATGAGTCGAACTACAATCTCATACCTCATCTTCCGAATTTGTGACAATGTCATACCTCTATCAATTTGTCTGTTAATTTTTCTGTTAGATGTTGACGTGGCTTGAGATGGGACCTACTCCCTAGCCAAGTGGATAAAATATTAATAAATTAAAGATAAATTATTTTAATATTTTTATTTAAAAACACGTGGACCCATCCCTTCTCATTTCCCCCTCTTTCACATCCGATCTCACTCTCCCTTTCTCCCCTTCCTTCCCCCTCACCTATATGATCTTTCTCTCCCTTTTTCCTTTTCTTTCCCCCTCACCTCTCTACAACTCCCGCCCTCTCTTCCTCCATCTCCACCTCCCTCCCATGGCGCTCCTCCCCCTCCCTCTCATACACACCCATCACCCTCACCAAATTAATCCATGTAACCAATTTCAAACATTAGAACCAAACACCTTTTTCTGGGTTTTCTCCCTCCGTTTGATTGCTGGAAAACAGCTCCAAATCTCTTTTTCCTATCTCTCTCACATTACCCCTACCACCCATCACCCCACTTCATCTGTCACAACAATATTACTCACCGTCCCCCCTGCCATCATCCGCCAATCACCCACGTCCAAGGCTGGGCTCACCACCGCCACTTCAAATCTTCAAATTCACTTTCTTCACCTGCATTTTTTCAGCAATCAAACAGGTATAAATGAATCGAAACCAAGATGAAACTCGAACACTGCTTTCCCAAACTTTTTCCCACCAAATTCCCATGACTAATTTTTGGAAAAGAGATAAACCCAAATCGGCGACCTTAAACCAGAAGAGGCGCTAAAAGCTTGTGCTCAAGTGCCAAGAGCAAGCTCAGCGCGACAGCCAGCTCTAAACGCGTCGCTTAGCTTTCAGGATACTCTCTCTACTTGAGCACGAACAACCCTCCGAACTGAAACCCAAATTCTGGTCCAAAGAGTACGACTTTGACTTCGAATTTGAGGACTCTGGTTTTGGCTTGTAAGGAAGACTGGGCGGATTGTTGATGACTTGGCAGCAGCGGGGAGGGAGATAGGTTGGTGTGGTTAGGCCATCTCCAACCGAAGGGTCCAGAGGATCGAAAATAACTCGAAAATCGTCTCCAACCAAGGGCTAGGCCAGAAGGCTCTAGAATCTGGGAGGGCCCCACAGAATCCCAAAGGCTAGCTGGCTATTTTTTTTTTGATTGTCGGATTTCCTGTCGGTTATAACCGACATGAATACATTTGTATTACTGTTGGTTATAACCGACATGAATGCTTTTGTTTTTTTTTACAGTTTTATTATTATTTTTTATTTACAAAATTTTTCCTATAACTTCTATTTTTCATATATTTTTTTTAAATTCTATTTTTTTCCTATAACTTTTATTTTACAAAATTTGTTTCATATTTTTTTTTTAAATTCCATTTTTTCCTATAACTTCTATTTCAGAAAATTTATTTCATTTTTTTTAAATTCTATTTTTTTTTCTATAACTTCTATTTCACAAAATTTATTTCATTTTATTTTAAATTCTATTTTTTTTTCTATAACTTCTATTTCACAAAATTTGTTTCATATATATTTTTTTAATTCTATTTTTTTCCTATAGCTTCCTAAGCCATTATACAACATTAAATTAAATTAAGTAACATGAAACAACATTAAACAATATGAAACAACATTAATAACATTAACCAACATAAAAATTATACAACATAAAATTTTTTTTAACAACATGAAACTTAAACAACATTTAAGTTGTAGTTTTTAAATAATAAATTATGTTTGGCCCTATGGCCCTTTGGCCCTCGGTTGGAGATGGTTTTTTTGTGACAAGGCTAAAATGAGCCCTCTGGCCCTTTGGCCCTCGGTTGGAGACGGAGGCAAATATGGCCATGTACTGTTCATTAAAATATTAATATCTTGGAGAATCTTGGAGGGCCAGAGGGCTAGCCGACCCTTTGGCCCTTTGGGATTCCGTGGGGCCCTCCCAGATTCCAGAGCCCTCTGGCCTAGCCCTCGGTTGGAGACGGTTTTCGGACTATTTTCGGCCCTTTGGCCCTCTGGACCCTTCGGTTGCCTTATGGAAGGAAGGAGGTGGCGGTGGTTAACCCATAATTGAGGTAGTTTTATGTAATTTAAAAAAAAAGTCTCATACAATTTAATTAAAAAATAAAATGCAAGTTATCTATTATCTATTTAAATGAGAGTTGTGACCTTGGCGGACGCCTTGACAGGTCTAGGTGTCATTTCTTATTTTTTAAACTCCAAAGAATTAATCGTGACGGTGGTCAGCCGCATAGCCCCTAGGCAGCGTTAGGTGGAGACTTTTACAACACTAGAAGACATAAATCAGACAACAAAAAGTATATAACTCACAATTTTATCATTAGCGACATATTAATCAAATATCATTGTGACTATTACAAATGTACATGATCATGTAGTTTCTTATTTCATCTATTTTTTCAAAAAATTAGGAAAGTGTTTTTGGCACTCTAAAAATCTCATTTTGCACAATAGACTTTCTATAATTAAAAAGAAAAATACACTTATGAAGAGCGCAAAATAAATTTTTTGAAGTAGTAATAACAGTTCCAAAATATAATCGTTCATATTTAACTTTTGGTAAACTTGTTCAAAATATTAACATACTTTTTAGCATATTCTTACAATATCCTTTAAAAAATAAAATATTAACAAAAAGGTATAAAATTACCATTAAAATTTCATTAGCAGTGGGCGTGTGGGGAACTATCTCACAGTATCTATTTTCTGTTGAACGAAGTTAAGAACTTCGCCCTCGTAGCTGTGGGCCCCACATACGTGGCAGCCTACTGCGCTCCCGCTCTAAACTCTCATAACTCGCTTTCCCGGTCACAGCGGCTCAGCCCCACTCACAGTCACAGCCTTCGGCGTCTCAATACCAGTACCTCTCCCTCCCTCTGCCATGATCGTACCACGTCGTTTAGCCTCCACCGCCAGCTTTACCGCCGCGCCACCGCTGTACAGGCTTCTGAAACTCCCTCCCGGCCGATTCTCCACCGCCGCCGCGGCTCAGCCGCACTTCGATCACGACTACTACCATGGCCACCGAGACGACCGCGGGCCGCGCCTCGATCAGCTTCCGGTGGCCGGCACGGAGGGCTCGGTTCCTGTACGAGGAGTGCAGTGGGCTTTCATAGGCAGTCCAATCGCCAAGAAACACGTGTACGCCGAGAGGCTCTCGAAGCTTCTAGAAGTTCCTCACATTTCCATGGCCGGCCTCGTCCGCCAAGACCTCAACCCTCGTTCTTCGCTTTACAAGCAGGTCTCCTTTCTTCCCATTATCTCAAATTTTTGCTTTCTATCATGAAAAATAGCTTTTTAAATTCAATTTAATTTTCAAAAATTGAATTCTTTGGATTTATTATTTGGGTTTAGGGTTAATCTGATTTTATTTTTCGCTTAATTGATTGGTTTGAATTGTGAAATGCGTGAATTAGATTGCGAATGCTGTGAATCGAGGGGAGCTTGTTCCGGAAGAAATCATCTTCGGGTTGTTATCGAAGAGATTGGAAGATGGGTATTGCAGAGGAGAAAGTGGATTTATACTGGATGGAATTCCTCGTTCTCGGATTCAAGCCGTAAGTATTTCGCTACCGAAGATTTAGTTTTCATATGAATGACATTGTATGGATTTGTTAAATTCTTAGGAAGACAAGTGTGATCATCAAATCTAAGGCCTTTTATGGTGTTAATTCTGCATAATGTTTGGACTTGTGATTGTTGTTGTCAGGAAATTCTTTCCGAACTTGTTGAGATTGATCTAGTTGTGAATTTCAAATGCACAGAGCATTGCTTGGCGGAACACGAAAGAGGTAGTATCTAATTCCGTTGCCTTGAATGTCGTTATTTGATGTGAACAACCGCTACCTTGGTACAAATTTTGAAATCCTCCACTGCTTATGCAGAGGGTGCGTGGAGGGAGAAACTTCGAATCTTTGCTGAGCAGGTAGTCCTCAAGTCTCAGTTCTCCTCGGCTAGTATACCAGTCGTAAATATTTTCTGTCTTTGTTTTGTAAATACTTTCTGTCCCAACAGAGAATTAGGACTGCGAAGGATCACCAATTTCCGATGCTGAGAAATTCTTGAAGTCAAAACTCAGAATTTTTTTAAGATATGTTATTTATTTTACTGGTTCCTCTTGGTGAGCTACCGGAAGTTACATTATGTGTTGCAGGGTTCTTTGTTGTTCAGTCCCCCTCCCCATAACTCTATACTAAGCCACATCTATTTTTTCTAAGGAAAAAGCGGGTTCTGAGTTTTCCTTCTTTCGTTGAAGACTTGCTATGCCTCTTATTTTTTGTGCATTGTTTCCAAGTTCTTGTTTCATTCATTTTAGAGTGGTCTTTAAAGTGACAGAAAATGACGAGCTTTAATGTAATGCCGGGGAAATATGTTTTTAGATTAGTATCGTATTACTGCCATAAAACTCGCTTACATGATTATTTAAAAAGTAGAAACGGAGATGACGTTTTGTTAACATTTCCTGTTTTCTGTGTACTCAGAGTAAGCCATTGGAAGATTACTACGAGAAACGGGATAAGCTTCTCGACTTTCAGGTGAGTAGTGCACCCGGGGAGACTTGGAAAGGGCTGTTGGCTACGTTACATCTACACTCCTCTCTGTTGTAGAATCTCAGCTATGAATTCTGACTCTATTGTATATAAGAACCGTGCAAATTGCCGAGGCCGACGGATCCTTCTGTACGAGTATAGCTTTGCTTGTATAGCAAGCAAACCAATCAACTTCTGTATTTTTTCTTCTTATTAAGTGAAAAATCAGTGTTCAAGAAGAAGTATGAGTGAATGGTTTTTTGTTAATAAAGCGTCAACAATTGCAAAAAGAATACGTCTGTAAAATGGGGCTCGGCCCATTTGATAGACAACCGGCAAGAACTTTTTATGCTTATTTTTAGCCATGTAAATTACATTTTGATCTCACTTTACTTTATGTAACTTGAAAATTACTACTTTACTTTTAGAAAATTCATTTTATTTTGACTTGTGGACTCTGTGTTCTCCATGAAACTTATAGACCGTCTCCTTAAATATATGTGGGATCCACCATCCAATAATACTATGCCACATTGCAATAAATTTGATTATAAATCTCTGTTATGCGTTAACGTTAACATATTCAACAATCAAAAAATATTAAGTTTAAAAGAAATTGAAGATATAAGAAAAAATTGATTAGTCTGCCACACCCAAATCAAACCCACATAAGAAATTAACAGATCTAAGGCAATGTGGAGCAAATTTTATGTTTTATGGAAAAAGACTTTCGAGTTTCAAGGGGCAAAATGAGATCAAAATCGAGTTCTAGGGAGCAAAATGAAGGAAACATTGAGTTTCAAGGAGTAACATGATGAATTTTGTGTCACATCCCAGACTCGGTTCCGCCTTAGCACGATATTGTCCGCTATGAGCTTACCATTCCCTCATGGTTTTGTTTCTGGGAACTCACACGATAACTTCCCAGTGGGTTACCCATCCTAGGAATGCTCTCACCCAAACTCGCTTAACTTCGGAGTTCCGATGGAATCCGAAACCAGTGAGTTCCCAAAAGGCATCCCGCTATAGGGAGGGGAGCATGTATATATAAGGCACATCACCCCCTTTCCGTTGATCGATGTGGGATCTCACAATCCTCCCCGGAACTCACGCTATAGGGAGGGGAGCATGTACATATAAGGCACATCACCCTATCTCCGTTGATCGATGTGGGATCTCACAATCCACCCCACTTAAGGGGAACCCGGTATCCTCGCCGGCACATCCGCACCAAAAGACAGAGTGGCTCTGATACCATTCTGTCACATCCCAGTCTCGCTCCGCTGTAACACGATATTATCCGCTTTGGCCACGCCCTCACGGTTTTTTTTCTGGGAACTCACACGAGTGCTTCACAGTGGGTCACCCATCCTATAAATGCTCTCGCCCAAACTCGCTTAACTTCGAAGTTCCGATGGAATCTGAAGCCAATGAGTTCCCAAAAAGCCTCATGCTATATGGAAGAGAGCATGTATATATAAGGCACATCAACCTCTCTCTGTTGGTTGATGTGGGATGTCACATTTTGAGTTATAGAGCGTAAAGTGAGATTAAAATCGAGTTTCAAGAGACGTAGCTAAAAATACGCCAACTTTTTATCTATTGATAACCTAGGCCCACTTTTCTCAAACACTTGTGTCATGACTCATGAATAGCACCTACTTACCAAACAATCACAGCTATTTTATCACACAGGAAATGAAAATTTGGTGTCTTTGCAGATTAAAACAATGGATTTTATTTAAAGGTGAGATATTTCCAATTTCAAACCATATGACTAATTTGCTAAACATCTTCAACCTTTTATTTTGTCATGTAAAATATTGGAGGCAACTAAAAGACGTGAATAGACAAATATTTTTAGATTTTTTTATTGAATTTGACAGGTAACTTAGAAGAAAGTGTCGCGATTGTAGTACAAAGCCAAATCACAAGCACGACGAAATTACAAATGCATTAATGGTTTTGAAGTTCTTTATAGCGAGATACCATGAGCCTTATGATTGGGCAACTTTGATTCGTGGTGGCAGTTAAGGTTTACAACTATTGGTTACATTAGAACTTTGTTATTGTGGGTTATATAGGTTTGGGTGGGTTAATCTTCAATGTTGCAATGTGATTAGTTTTCTTCTAGATTTATATTATCTCGAAATGGTTGACTTTGTATAGGATTTCTAACTGATATGTAATAGTAAAACCGTATAATGTAATCTCGTGCAATTAGTTTTCTTCCTATTTAGTTAGGGTTGTACAATGACTGTTATGATAAGAATACAATCACAATTAGTCCAAACAATCATTTTCTTTTGATATATAATTAAAACTTGTCAAATAAATTATCGTTTCTTATAAAATAAATATAAAAAAATGATTAATTTAGTTGTGGCGTAAGAGAGGAGTTTCGGACTCTGGACACATGACCAACACTCTATCTGATATTGAACCATATGCTTTTGTTTTTGTTGCAAGGTTTTAGTGTTGATTTAAGAACACTTTAAACGTTGGATTAGTACTCCAAAAACTGCTTTAACTACTTTTAGTTAGATTAATTTTCAAAGCCAAAAATCTTGTCCTCGAGATTTCAGAACATCAACATAATAACAGATTAACCATGAAATTAAGCACGCATGCGATCTAATATCTTAGAAAAGTTACCATTTTATCAGTATGTTAATTGTTTTTTTGTTGTTAACCAAGAAATAAATAAATAAAAAATACTGTTTAATTCTTTTTTAATTAGTTGGTTTTTTGTCCATGGCTAAACAAGAAGAGGTCCTATATGTTCTTGTGTAAGATGGGTTAAGTTTAATTAATCTGATAAAAAAAAGAGTGATTAAGGATTAAAATTAGGGTTTTTGTTTAGGATTAATCTGATATATTCTTGCACATCCTATGGTTTTTGTATTCAAATAATTCTTCGTAAATATATGTTGAAGCACAAATTTTCCATCGCGAAAACAAATCTTCAGTATGTTTTTCATTACTTTAAAAAAATCCTGTACTAGGCAACTGAAACATGAAAATTTAGGGTTGAAAAAATTGACATAGTCATTACTTTAAGTGCAAGAAAAAAAGGGACTAAACTTCAGTGGATATGTTGATCAACAATTGCAGTTTCTGCGGAAAATGCATCAAACCTGAAGAACTAGATGTCAAGAGGTCCGACCTTTCTAGCGAGTTCGTGTTCAGAGTCACTACTGCTGCTGCACAAATGGAAGGTGTAAGTTAATTGTGTAACGGAAAAACTTATTCACAGTTATCAACTTTTCCACTTACATGTGGAAGATATAGTCTCAGAAAACTAGGACTAAGAACTGAAGTTTTTTTGCAACTCTACACAACTGAAAGTAAGGCTTGCTCTTGGTAAAAAAGAAGAAGTAAGGCTCGCTCAATGGGGCTTGAGTTTTTTGTAAACTTGCGTATTTAGTGAGAGAGCATGGACCTCAGTTTTATACTGTATACAATAGATTTCAATAAGGATCCTTCCCATTAAGTGATCATTAACTTTATCGTCGTGAAACACTTATGCATTATATCAGCTAGAAGAATTCTAATTTTACCGGAAATGTATCTGACTTGAAACTTTAAGAAATAGAACTCCTGATAAGTCTACCACAAGTGTCAATCCTAATCTCCTTATCATTCCGAATATCTTTGATCAAATCACCAAGTGTTTGCTCTCATATAGAACTTACAGAAAGATCTGCAAAAGAAGCAGGAAGAGGACCAAGTGTTTGGGACTACTACGCTTAGAAATTCCCAGGTTTATATATATACCAGCTATTAAGACATATTATAATGCATGCATGGAATGAGAAACTCGGACCCAGTAGAGCTATATGCGTTCAGAGCTGCGGCTTGCATACAGCCAGTATCGGTATCGTTAGAGTGGGACCTCCGGCCCGTCAATCTAAAAAATTTCAACAGTTTCATACGCTCATTCTGTTTTGTTTACATTCAGGACGGATTGCAGTCCACACGAACATGTTTACAGCCATCGATTCATACAAATTGATACAAGGTGATAATTAAGTTTCTCTCGTCTTCGGCATAAGATTTAACCAAAAATATTTGTAATTATAGGATGAGGTGAAGGCTATAAGGAGCTTGGAGTTGATTCTCACAGATTTTCCCTCTCTTGACCCGGATTCTCCTAATAAGTAATCATAATTTTACCTAGATTTATTGCCCGCTAATAAGCAGTTTCATGGAAGCTACATGTTTATGTTTACTCTTTGCTCAAATTTTCGCTCTGTTCGAAATTTACAATGTTTACGAAACCTTGAATGGTGGAGTAAACTAACAGGGCATCGACCACTACAACAACTTCATTGACGAACTAATAAAAAAAGGTAAATAATCTGTTCAAAAAAATCCATTACACTACGACATTATCTTGTTATATTATTATAGATAAGTTTGTTGAATCAGTGTATCCAGAATTCCGTAGGTTTCTTTGAAATCTCATGAAAATTTTAGTTGAATTTTGTTTGCATTTGTACTAGTTTGTACCACATCGACCACCGCAATATAAGCACAGTGCTTTATATACGAAGTTACTTGTGCACTGTTCGCCGAGCTAAGTCACTCTAGCTTGTAACCCAAGTGGGGGTACCAAAGTGGTGGGACATCGGTTCGACCCATTTGGCAGGACTTGCTGTTGCAATTTGCTGGCTCGCCCGTTCCAAGTTGAGAGTTGGGCCCTGTGGTTCGGGCTTAAGCTTGGGCCACATCTCCCTTAGAGCGGAGCTCAATGCGTGAGGCTGGTTTAACAGAGCAGCGAAAACCTCCCGCTCTCAACAGTGGAAGGATGACGTGTCGGTGCACCGCTAGCCCAGATTGTCTCATGGGTTGAAACCAGTTGAACCACCACCTTTTGTCTATGAAGTTTTTGTCATGTAAAATATTGGAGTCAGACGTGAATAGACGAATATTTTCAAGAAGAAAGTGTCACGATTGTAGTACAAAGCCAAATCACAAGCACGCGAAACGAATATTTTCAAGAAGAAAGTGTCACGATTGTAGTACAAAGCCAAATCACAAGCACGGCGAAAATTACAAATGCATTAATTGTTTTGAAGTTTTTGTCATGTAAAATATTGGAGTCAGACGTGAATAGACGAATATTTTCAAGAAGAAAGTGTCACGATTGTAGTACAAAGCCAAATCACAAGCACGGCGAAAATTACAAATGCATTAATTGTTTTGAAGTTCTTTATAGCGAGATACCATGAGCCTTATGATTGGGCAACTTTGATTCGTGGCGGTAGGTAAGGTTTACAACTATTGGTTAGATTAGAACTTTGTTATTGTGGGTTATGTACGCTTGGGTGGGTTTCTCTTCAATGTTGCAATGTGATTAGTTTTCTTCTAAATTTATATTATCTTGAAATGGTTGATTTTGTATAGGATTTCTAACTGATATGTAATAGTAAAACCGTATAATGTAATGGCAAAGGATCGTTGCCCGATCCTATCCTTTTTTCTGGGGATCTTGGAGATTCCGTGATCGTGATCGTTCATCGTACATCGTGCGGTCAGTTTTCGTTAGATACTATTTATATTCAATTTTAAATTTTAAAACGATTTCTGATCGCACGATGTACGATGAACGGTCACGATCATGAGAACTCCAGGATCCTTAGGAAAAGAATCCTGCGAGGATCATTTTCCTAATGTAATCTCGTGCAATTAGTTTTCTTCCTATTTAGTAAGGGTTCTATAATGATTGTTATGATAAGAATACAATCACAATCATTCCAAACAAGCATTTTCTTTTGATATATAATTAAAACTTGTCAAATAAATTATCGTTTCTTGTAAAATAAATATAAAAAAATAATTAATTTAGTTGTGGCGTAAGAGAGGAGTTTCGAACTCGGGATGCAATAGAAACCCAACACTCTATCCAATATTAAACCATATGTTTTTGTTTTTGTTGCAAGGTTTTAATGTTGATTTAAGAACACTTTAAACGTTGGATTAGTACTGCAGAAACTGCTTTAACTACTTTTAGTTAGATTAATGTTCGAAGCCAAAAATCTTGTCCTCGAGATTTCAGAACATCAACATAATAACAGATTAACCATGAAATTAAGCACGCATGTGATCTAATATCCTAGAAAGGTTACCATTTTATCAGTTTGTTAATTGTTTTATGTTGTTAACCAAGAAATAAATAAAAATGACTGTTTAATTCTTGTTTAATTAGTTGGTTTTTTGTCCATGGCTAAACAAGAAGAGGTCCTATGTGTTCTTGTGTAAGATGGGTTAAGTTTAATTAATCTGATAAAAAAGAGTGATTAAGGATTAAAATTAGGGTTTTTGTTTAGGATTAATCTGATATATTCTTGTACATCCTATGTTTTTCGTCTTCAAATATTTCTCCGTAAATATATGTTGAAGCACAAATTTTCCATATGTTTTTCATTACTTTTAAAAAATCCTGTACTAGGCAACTGAAACATGAAAATTTAGGGTTGAAAAAATTGACATAGTCATTACTTTAAGTGCAAGAAAAAAAGGGACTAAACTTCAGTGGATGTGTTCATCAACCGTTGCAGTTTCTGCGGAAAATGCATCAAACCTGAAGAACTTGATGTCAAGAGGTCCGACCTTTCTAGTGGTCAGTTCGTGTTCGGAGTCGCTGCTGCTGCTGCACAAATGGAAGGTGTAAGTTAATTGTGGAACGGAAAAACTTATTCACAGTTATCAACTTAACCACTTACATGTGGAAGACATAGTTTCAGAAAATTAGGACTAAGAACAGAAGTTCTTCTGCAACTCTACACAACTGAAAATAAGGCTCGCTCAATGATTTGTAAACTTGCGTATTTAGTGAGAGAGCAAGGACCTCAGTTTTATACTGTATACAATGGATTTCAATAAGGATCCCTCCCATTAAGTGATCCTTATCTTTATCACCGTGAAACACTTATGCATTATATCAGCTAGAAGAATTCTAGTTTTAACATGAATGTATATGACTTGAAACTTTAGGAAATACAACTCCTGATAAGTCTACCACAAATGTCAATCATAATCTCCATATCATTCCGAATGTCTTTGATCAAATCACCAAATGTTTGCTCTCATATACAACTTACAGAGAGATCTGCAAAAGAAGCAGGAAGAGGACCAAGTGTATGGGACTACTACGCTTAGAAATTTCCAGGTTTATATATATATATATATACCAGCTGTTAAGACATATTATAATGCATGCATGGAATGAGAAACTCGGGCCCAGTCGAGCTATATGCGTTCAGAGTTGCTACTTGTATAGAGCCGGTATCCCATGAGCGTAAAATCATATCCTTTATAGACATGACTCCATTTTAGAGGAAATAACTTATAATTGAATTTTGCTTACCAAAATGGTCTTACTAAAAGTAAATAAGCAACATGTTCGATCCGTTCCGTAGGGCTAGAAGCTTTCTTTATCTCGCTTTTCTTTTCTTAGTTTCTGTTGGCAGTCCCACGTCGGTGGGGAAAGTCAACATGAGTGGCTTTAAATATGATTATCCTACTCTAACTAATATCGAGACCTTTTGTGGTAAAACCCCACACCTGACGGATTAGGCAGGTGGTCTGTCAGGTGGTAAAGTTCGGGACAGTATTGATGTTGTTAGAGTGGGCCCCCCGGCCCATCAATCTAAAAAATTTCAACAGTTTCATATGCTCATTCTGTTTTGTTTACATTAAGAACGGATTGCAGACCACACGAACATGTTTACAGCCCTCGATTCATACAAAGCGATACAAGGTGATAATTAAGTTTCTCTTGTCTTCGGCATAAGATTTAACCAAAAATATTTGTAACTATAGGATGAGGTGAAGGCTCCAAGGAGCTTGGAGTTGATTCTCACAGATTTTCCCTCTCTAGCTTGACCCGGATTCTCCTAATAAGTAATCATAATTTTACCTAGATTTATTGTCCGCTAATAAGCAGTTTCATGGAAGCCGCATGTTTACATTTAATCTCTGCTAAAATTTTCGCTCTGTGTGAAATTTACAATGTTTAGACGGAACCTTGAGTGGTAGAGTAAACTAATAGGGGATCGATCACTACAACGACTTCATCGACGAACTATATCTTGTTATATTATTATAGAGAAGTTTGTTGAATCTGTACATCCAGAATTCTGTAGGTTTCTTTGAAATCTCATGAGAATTTCAGCCGACTTTTGTTTACATTTGTACTAATTTGTACCACATCGACCACCGCAATATAAACACATTGCTTTATATACGAAGTTACTTGTGCACTGTTCGCCGAGCTAAGTCACTCTAGCTTGTAACCCAAGTGGGGGCACCAAGGTGGTGGGACATCGGTTCGACCCATTTGGCAGGACTTGCTGTTGCAATTTGCTGGCTCGCCCGTTCCAAGTTGAGAGTTGGGCCCTGTGGTTCGGGCTTAAGCTTGGGCCATTAGGCCCTTAGAGCGGAGGGCAGTGCGTGAGGCTGGTTTAACAGAGCAGCGACAACCTCCCGCTCTCAACAGTGGAAGGATAACGTGTCGGTGCACCGCTAGCCCAGATTGTCTCATGGGTTGAAACCAGTTGAACCACCATTTTTTTTACACATTCTTTTGGGACAGGACGGAACGGATGATGTAAATATTAAAAAAAATAAGGGAAAATTTTGTCTTAAAATGTTATAAATTTGTGTTCCACGGATGTGGAACGGGTAATCAGCTAAATTTCGTCCCATGGGACAACCCGTTCCACGGTTTTTTTTCTCGCACACACTTTGCAATATTCTCTCACTCTAATCCCTTGAGTGGTATACAATTTATTGTTTTGCTCCCTTTTTAAAACTAGTACAATAGCCCCTTTATATAGACATAATAAAGGTCTTCTTCAATAAGGATTATTAATCCTAATTGGAATCTAGTTATAAATCCTACTCCAATTGAGAAACTAACTCCAATTGGGAAAACAACTCCAATTGGGAAAACAAATCCAATTGGGAAAACAATTTAATCCTCTAAGACTATTAATTCCCAATAAACTTAGGACAACTTATCATGGGCTAGAAAAACCCAACAATCTCCCCCTCCAGACCATGAGGAAGGTATACCATAATAGGATTGCTCCTCTTGACCAAACTCCTATTGATCGAACTTTTCATGATCAGACTCCCTCTGATCGAACTACTCATAACCAAGCTCCCCTTGATTGAACTACTCATTAACCAAGACCCTCTTGATTAGACTTCTCTTGACCAGGCTCCCCCTGATCGCAATACCCATCTTCATTGGCAAAGGCAATTATAGACTTCTTTGCCAGAAAACCATCGCTTATCTTCATCTTGGTCCAATCAGCATCAGACATACTTGCTGGCTTGCTCTTAACACCTTCAGTAAAGCATGTCATCCTCTTGATTTCCACGTAACCCAATTAAAGCAGGTTGCACCCTCCATTCTAAACGGATATCAGCCAAACCAGGCTCTGATACCACTTGTTGAGAATATCACGTTTAAGAATGGGAAAAACAAGTACAAACTCTGGAAATCGAAAAACAAATAACCAAGATAAATAACACCAAGAATTTACGTGGTTCGGCAATATGTGCCTACGTCCACGGGACAGCAACAACAATCTTTCACTATATCAATAATGAGTACAACCAATAATCTTGCCAAATCTCTAGAACTAGGACTTGACGAAAAAACCTGAAAGAACAAGAACAAGAAATACACTCTCTTTTCTTTTCTCTCGCACACACTTTGCAATATTCTCTCACTCTAATCCCTTGAGTGGTATACAATTTATTGTTTTGCTCCCTTTTTAAAACTAGTACAATAGCCCCTTTATATAGACATAATAAAGGTCTTCTTCAATAAGGATTATTAATCCTAATTGGAATCTAGTTATAAATCCTACTCCAATTGAGAAACTAACTCCAATTGGGAAAACAACTCCAATTGGGAAAACAAATCCAATTGGGAAAACAATTTAATCCTCTAAGACTATTAATTCCCAATAAACTTAGGACAACTTATCATGGGCTAGAAAAACCCAACATTTTTGGCGTACCAAACGCAGGACGGAACGCTTCGTCCCGTCCCACGTACCAAACGCATTCAGAGTTTGCTAAGTCGAGGCTTGACGTACTCAAGTTTCGGTATAAAATCCAGATGGTTGATCAAGCTCATCTACTTCCTTGCACACAATTCCGTATATGTGTTGAGTGAGAGAAGACTGTAAAGAAAGAGTGGTAGAATAGGTACTATATATGCCTTGAATGTTCAGTTTCATAGGCATGTTTTTGTGGGAATGCCATGTACTTTTTAATGCTGTCTGATAGACTCATATATTTGTAATATACTTGTCATATAGCAAGCAAAACAATCTTAATTCTTTGGTTTGTCCATCCTCTTATCAATTGATTGAATAATTGAATTGAAGAATCATTTTTATCCCTCTTTCCTGCTAAAAATAATAAGATTGCTTGTGACACTACAAAACAGTTATCATGCACTACTTTCTGATGACAAAACAAAACGGAAAAACTGGCGGAGAGGAGTGCAAAGTACCCAAATCCCATTTGATAGAAACCTTTGCTGACTTTTGGGATGCCAGACCCACCTTTCATGGATGTTGAATTCCTAGAGATGATGTATCATGAGGTTCAAAACTCAAAACTTTCTTTCTCTTCCAAAAAGAAAAGTAAAAAACTTCTTTAAACTATCAGCACATGCATGACATGTGTCTTTCCCTAGTACTGAATCACGGGCATCAAATCGACGGATCTGAATTATATTGGTCGGTTTGGTTTAGTTTTGACAATAAAAAAGTCAAACAATTTAAAAATTAAACCGAAACAATTTACCTTTTGTTTGGCTCAATTTTGAAACTTTTAAAACCAATCATGTATCTTTTAATTATTGATTAATTAATTTTACTATAGGTTATTTAGAGACCTTACTATATGAATATTATATGTTGTAAATGACAATCAACATTTAGGAGATTTATATGTATTTTATGTTTATGTGATGTTGTAATTAATAAATCATTTACTAGCACGAGATTTTATTTAATTGAAACGTAATTCTATTCGACTTGATATATTTTGTGTTTTGAAAAATTTAATGAATTATTATTCGTGAAGTGTGAATGTTTAGAATATTAACACTCTAAAAATGTTAACATTTTTTAGCAACTGAACCGCACCGATTAACAATGTTTTGGTTTGGTTAGCTTTTAATGGTGGTATTAGTCAAAATCGAACCGTTGATCTTAATGGTTTGATTATATATTTGGTGTCAAACAGAATCAAACAGATCCGCACCCACTCCTAGTACTGGTTAAGAAACCAGAAATTATAAATAATGTTGTTCATCATTCTTCTACTGTTGTACTAATTTATTTTTGTAAAAAATCTGTGATCGAAAGAATACCAAAATTAATGAAGATACAAATCATAGCGCAAATTTGTTTTTATTCTTCCAATTGGGTTGGTTAACAATGAAACATAAAAAGTAAAACTGAAAATTAAGATCATAATTCAAATGTTTTTGGATTATTAGTACTGCAAAAACTGTTTTAGCTACTTTTGCTTAGAAGCCAAAAATCTTATCCTCGAAATTCGAGAACATCAACATATAATAACAGATTAACCATGAAATTAAGGACGGATTGCAGACCACACGAACGTCAGTTGGAATTTATATGTACTAGAAGTCTAGAACCAAACTCCTAATATAGCCTGCGCTTAATATCTAGACAAGGCTATCATATTCTAAGTTTGTTAATTGTTTCCAATTGTTGGCCAAAAAATAATGAATAAAATACTGTTTAATTCTTGTTAAATTGTTTCTTGTTCAAGGCTATACAAAAAGAGGTCCTATATATTCTTGTGAACAATGGGTTTAAGTTTAATTAATCTGATATTAAAGAGTGATTAAGGATTAAGACTAGGGTTTTTGTTTGGAGGTCATGGAGTTCTTACTATCACGGTTAAGGATTGTACAAGGGATGTGTGCTATTGCTTTTATTATTGCCTCTTTGTCACAAGGTTTGTAGTTTGTAATTATAAAATTAACTTAGATCAACATCTGAAATCTTAAAATTGTTCTTGATAATTATTTTTTGCTTTGTTTGCTCACCATATTGCATCAACAACTAAGACAAAAATTACAAGTGTGGAACAGTTATTCATATAAAAATATGTTGAAGCACGGATTTTCCTATTGAGAAAACATGCCTTCAGTTTTTTATTTTTTTTTGGTTATTTTCAAGCTGCATGCATTAGTCAACTTAAACGTGAAAAAGGGAACTAAATTTAAGTGCATATGTTGATGCAGCTGATGTGAATTCTGAGAGCGAGTTTCAGCCATTGCGAAATGCATCAAACCCTGAAGAGCTAAAAGTGAAGAGGTCCGACTTCCCCAGTGATTTCGTGTTCGGAGTCACCACTGCTGCTGCACAAATGGAAGGATCTGCAAAAGAAGCAGGAAGAGGACCAAGTGTTTGGGACTACTACATTGAGAAATTCCCAGGTTTTTATATATATATATATACACACACACACACACACACACACATATATATATATACACATATTAATATATTATATATATCAGCAGCTATAAGATCATATTATAATGCATGCATTTCTTTTCTTAGTTTAATATGCTCGTTCTGTTTTGTTTATGATTTTTTTTGTTGCATTCAGGACGGATTGCAGACCACACAAACATGTTTACAGCCATCGATTCATACAAGCGATACAAGGTGCATATCGAGCTAGCGAAAACTAAATTTCTCTTGTTTTTGGCATAAATATTTAACCAAATATTCGTAATTGTAGGAAGAAGTGAAGAATCTCAAGGACCTTGGAGTTGATTCTCACAGATTTTCCATCTCTTGGACCAGGATTCTTCCTAGTAATCAATTTTACCGAGTTTTTTTTTTTTTCTCCACTAATAAGTGGTTCCGCTAATCTGTAAATTAAAATTGAGGGTTTTGTGATTAATCTCTACTAAATTCTTGCTCTATATATGTTTGAAATTCTCGATGTGTAGAGGGAACCTTGAGTGGTGGAGTAAACCAAGAGGGTATCGATCACTACAACAACTTCATCGACGAACTAATCAAGAATGGTAAGAATCTCTTTTCAAGCAAATCCTTTATATTATGACATTAATTAATCTTGTTATATATTATACATAAGATCCTTTTATATCAATATCGTCGAATGAAAAAAACTCCACTTCAGTCGATTCGGACATCCACTTAGTTTCACCCAAGCTTTGTTGAACTTGTATATCCAGAATGATCCCATAGATTTCTGTAATCTCATGAAGTTCAACTCTAACATCACATGACGGGGTTAACTATCACATCAAAATTGTTCTAATATTTCACTTTAATGTAGACATCACACCATTTGTGACGATATTGCACTTTGATCCACCACAAGCTTTGACAGACAAGTATGGCGGCATCCTCAATCGCTCCTTCGTGTAAGCACCTTCTATATAAATTACATCCATTTCATTTCTCATAGTTTAGGATAATATACAAATTACAATTTAGTCATTGACATAAATTTTGCTATTCTCTTTTTCACGTTTTGCAGGAAAGATTTCAAGGATTACAGTGAACTTTGTTTTAAACTTTTTGGAGATAGGGTGAAAAATTGGTTTACAATCAACGAGCCGTGGATCATGGCGAAAATGGGGTACGACAAAGGCGTTGGTCCGCCGGGCAGGTGTTCTGTTAAAACTGTATTTCCATGCACAAATGGTGGTAATTCAGCCACGGAACCTTACATTGTGGCACACCACCTTCTCCTTGCCCATGCTTCAGTCGTTGAGCTTTACCGGGAGAAATTTCAGGTGAAATGCTCACACTGAATCTGTTGAAATGAATGAAGCCTTGTCTTTTACGTATCTCAAATTAATGAGATAAATGTTCTTTCTTGGGTAATATTGATTTTTAGGATAAACAAGGAGGACAAATTGGAATTAGTCTTGTAGGACAATATGTCATGCCTTATTCGAATTCGGCAGAAGACAAAGCTGCAGCAGAAAGAATATTAGACTTTGAACTTGGATGGTTAGTAGATATATCTACATTGGTCCTAAATTTACCTGCTCGATTAGTATAAGAAGTCTTCTAGTTGTAAATTTTCCTAAAAACAATATGGTGTTATTGTTTAGGTTCATGGAACCATTGGTATATGGATCATATCCAGAGATTATGAGACGTTTGGTCAAGGACAGGCTACCACATTTCACTAAGGAGGAGGAGAAGATGATCAATGGATCCTTAGGTTTTGTCGGCATCAACTATTACTCCACAAGATATGGTAGAAACGTCCCAGCAAAACCACAAGGACCAATCTCTTATAGCGATGATCTTTTAGCTTTGGCGTTGATCACAAGTAAATTTCATAATATCTCAACGTTACTTCTTTTGTGTGTGCATGCGCTTGTTATTGTGCCAACAAAGGTTAAATTGATAGGAGTTTTTAAGTCTTACACGGTTTTTTCATGTTGTGATTGTTGTAGATGAAAACGGAACCCAAATTGGTCCTCAGGTATACAAAAGAGCATTGACCCATGCGCAACGACGCATATATAATTTTGTACTATGTAGTTTCCATCTTTCTATATATAGCAAACCTAAATTCTTTCAACCGTGTAGGCTGGAGGAAGTCGGTTCGTCTACAGTTACCCACAAGGCCTGGAGCAACTTCTAAAGTTTATGAAGAAGAAGTACCAGGACCCTAAAATCTACATTTCTGAACATGGAATAACCGAGGCAAAGGACGATAAACTAAGACTTAGTGACGCACTTAAGGATCCACATAGAATTGAATCCATTCTTCGCCATTTGTACCGGATCAAGAACGCAATGAAGTAAGTCAATCTATGTTTACAAGTATGAGGATGTAGTATCCATTTACTTATGTTGTTTTTGTTTGTCCAGGAGTGGTGTGAATGTCAAAGGATATTTCCACTACACATTATCTGATAATTTTGAATGGGGAGAAGGCTATATCCCAAGATTCGGGCTTTACTATGTTGACTACAAAGACAGTCTTAAGCGCATTCCTAAAGAGTCTGCTAAGTGGCTCCCTAAGTTCCTAAAGGGTGAGGCTTGACGTACTCAAGTTTCGATATAAAAGCTCATCTACTTTCTTGCACACAAATGCAGAAAACTGTAAAGAAAGAGTGGTAAAATATGTGCTATATATGCCTTGAATGTTCAGTTTTATAGGCTAGGTATTTCTGTGGGAATGCCCTGTACTTTTAATACTCGCATAGGTTTGTAATATACTTGTTATATTGCAAGCAAAACAATCTTACATCAACTTCTTTGATGGTCCAATATCCTAGTGGATAGGATATTGGGTTTTCACCATGTGTCTCAGGTTCGAAATTCCCCATTTCCCTAAATTATTGTAATAGTTTTGAACTTTCCCTTCACCTTAATAATATCAATTTAAGAAAATAAAGAGAGAGAGAGAGAGAGAGAGAGAGAGAGAGAGAGAGAGAAGAGTTTAAGGGTTTCTTACACTCAATGAAACAAGTGAAGCAATTGTATCTCCCATTGCAAGGATGCAGGAGTTTCCTATTTTCCCTTATTTCTGCTATAAATAATTGGCTGCATGGGAAGGAGGATTAATCTGTCTTTAATGTGTGGTGGGATACCTTCTATACTCTCGCATTACTTTCTAATAACAAAACGAAGCGAACAAAACCACTGGGGGGTTGGGGGGGGGGGGGGGGGGGCCGTGAACGAGGAGTGCAAAACACACCCAAAGCCCATTTTATAGAAATTTGTAAGCAATGTCCATCTGCTAGAAACCTTTCATTATTTTTGGGATTCCAGACCCATAATAACAGATTATGGGTTTGGTCTTAGTCATGTCATTAATTTGTATGTTCTAGATTCAAGAACATCAACATAATAACAGATTAAGCATGACGTTAAGCATGTGGTTTGGTCTTAATCATGTCATTAATTTGGTCTTAATCACCACTCTACTAATGATTCAGAGGGCATCGATCGTGTAGATTACAAGTACGGTAAGAATCCATCATGTACATTACATTTTCTGGTATATTATGGTTTACAAGCTAGAGTGTTAACTCCTCTTATATACAATCAAATCCTTAAATTAATGGTGTTAATCTTGTTGTGAGTAAGATAGTTTTTTTTATATTTATATTTATATTTTTTTATATTTATTTATTAATATTCATATCAAGAATATTTTAAGTTTTTCTGCAATTTCAGATGCATTATATCGGTCACAACATGGGCGTAGCCACTAAGGAACCAAAATGGTCCCTAGCTCATCATGCTTTTCTTTCTTTCTTTCTTGGTACTCTAACAGATGTTGCTGCTGCAGATCAGTCTAATACTCTTAAAATTCAATTGTATTATTAATCCAAACTCTTTTCCGTTCCATTGTATTCTTAATCCAAACTATTTTCTGTTCCAGCCTCATATCAACTTGTCTTTAGCTATAACTTATATTTTAAATTTTTATTGCTTACTCTTAACCTCATATTCGGGTTTTTAGGTTTGTACAATATTTTTAGTTATCTCTATTGAATTTAGCATCTTTCAATTTTTATGCAAATTACTCTAATTTTTATGTTTTTAGTTGAAATTATCTATGTATTGAGAGACTGTACACATATAAAATCCTAATTCCGCCACTCGATTGTAAAATGAGTGCTTGTATAATGGAAAGGGATCCTCTCCGGATCCCTTCCACCAAATCCACCCAATCAATCAATCCGGACCTTTGAAATTTAATCCAACGGCTACAAACGAGGAGCCCTTTAAAAGTTATAATAACTTTAGTCATTGGATCAAATTTCAAGAACCCAAATTAGATGATTGGATGAATTTGATTGAAGAGATCTGGAGAAGATCTCTTTCCTTGTGTAACTGCCAGTGGCCATTTGAACTTTGTTTGTCATATACTTCTTTTGTCCCAACACCGGCCAACAAGAATTATACCAAGCGCTTTATATATCTCATTACTTGTTCAGTGTTCGCCGAGCTAGGTCGCGCTAGCTTGCAACTCAAGTGGGGGCGCCAAGGTGGTGGGACATCGGTTCAACTCATTTGGCAGGGCTTTCTTGTTGCAATTTGCAGGCTCGCCCGTTCCAAATTGTGAGTTGGGTCATGTGGTTCGGGCTTAAGCTTGGTCACGCGGCCCTTAGAGTGGAGGGCAATGCGTGAGGCTGGTTTAACAGAGCAGCGAAAACCTCTCTCTCAACAGTGGAAGGATTACGGGTCGGTGCATTGGTAGCCCAGATTATCTCATGGGTTGATACCTTGTTGTGAACCACCATCTTTTCTTAAATTTATATACAAATGTTTTAAAAGAGGAACGTAGATGAGGTGTTTCATGGTTGAGACTTTGAAAAATTCTTCTTCGTGAAGACTGCGCTGCCCTTTCGACCTCAACCATGTCTAGATGAGTGGGCAGAGGCGTTATCACTCTCGCCCCGCCTCAAAAACCGCTTAGGTGCGCCTTGGGCATGCTTTTTTAAAAGCCTGTTTATAATTTAAGATAATATTAGTAAATAAAACATGTGCTATAACAAGGGCGGATTAGAACAACATTGATGATCACACTAACAAATTTCTCATAATCTGTGACCATATTGCACTTTGAATTCTGTATGATGATTATCATAATTTGTTACAATTACAAAATCTAGTGAAAAATTGCCCAAATTCTGTTACATTTCCTTGTTTATTTAGCTTCAAAAGCAAAATTCTGACTCGATGAATATGATGCAGTGTCAAATCTTTTGGTCTCCATCTGCTGTTTCTTCCTGGACTTGAACTGCATACTGTAAGTTCCAAAGGATGTCCTCGAAAGATGGACGGCTCGACTCTGGACAAATGCATTTGTACATTACGGAGATCACGATCGATAGAGACTCTTGTGAGCAACTGGCTAGAATAGCCGGTTCAACTATCTGCTTCCTCCCGTCTTCACTCCTCAGAGATGCCTGCATCAAATTGCAGAATATTTTCGATCAAACGAAAGAGCGCTCACCAAAATCTTGACAACAATAGGATTATAGGACATGATGAATTTTAAGCATTTTTCGTGTCGAGTGAAAATATTAGGCAGAAATTTGTGAACTACCATATTATTTTGCAGGATCGCTTCTCTTGTAGAAGATATGGAAGTTCCAACGAGAGCCTCGAGTAGTATGTATCCGAAGCTATAAGCATCATCGTCTAAACTTGTCATTTGCCTGATCAAGACATGGTTAAATGTCAATGATTAAGAACTCTAATAGAAACCTGCAGATAGTAGACAGTAAAAATATGATAGTACAATTTACCATGATGTAAGGCCGTCTTTTGCCTGCAACCAAGACAAGAACATAATCAGAACCGCTCGGGAAGAAAAAACTAGGGGTAAGTGATCATTCAGTCAGTATGAGGAGCTCAGGAGACATACTGTGGATTTATCGGTTTCTTCTGCGAGAATGGACAGTCCATAGTCACTCAATTTTGCCATACCGTGCTCATTGAGCAAGATATTGTTCGTCTTCAGGCGGTTGCAGAAGAAACCAGGAATGATTCCGGTATGTAGGAAGTGCACGGCCTTGGCCACGCTAACTAGAATTGCCAATCTCTCCGACCAGTTGAGAACCTTTCCAGGACTATTCCCTATGAATACATAACGTTATTGCTAGGTCAGACGAAAAGATTTTGTATTTTTCCACCAAAAATACATTGTGTTTAGTTTTCGAAGATTTACCAGAGAGATGATCGCGGAATGTCCCACTGGGCACATATTCAGACACAAAATAGACCTTGTTTGGACTGTAATCATCTTGTCCACCACCATCGAGACAGTGTCCTAAAAGGCATACCAAATGCTGGTGCCGAAGCTTGGAAAGCAGATCCAACCGGAGTTTAACATTTCGAATTGTGTACTTCTTCGACAAAGGCAGGCACCTTATGGCAACTTCAGTCCCATTGTATAGTCTTCCTTTGTATAGCTACATATCGAAGGAAAAAAGAGTAAGAGCTTAAAAACGCATATGTTGTTATGAAAGTTAAAAGTTTCAATTTATAATGTTCTGAATTGAAACTATACCTTCCCATATGAACCTTCACCCAATAAGGCAGAGCTGTCGAAGTTTTTAGTAGCTTCCATCAGCTCTTCCATAGAAAATATCCGGCACGCAGGGAGGCCTTGTATCCCTACCTTTCCAGCTTGTGAAATAAACCCTAAATAATTGAAAGAACCAACTTGATAAGCTTAAATATTCATCCAATGAAACACAAAAAAAAATGTACATTTTTGTTAGTGATTGACCTACTTGCACTTGTTAGAAGCTCGGTCGAAAACCCAACTGCTGAATTCTCTTGCACTGATTTATGCAGCAAATGCTGCTCCGATATCCCCCTGAGGGCAATATCTTCTGCAGAAAATGATAAACCCTAAAACCAGAAGCACGCTAAGTACAACTAATCCTAGAATCACACCCACCAAGATCCCTACATTGTTCCCTCCGAACTCTTTCTTCTTCGGGCTGATCACTTCCTTGCAGTATGATTGTTCATGCTGATACTGCACACCAATGGACAAACAATTCCCACCAAACTTCACAACTCTCTCTTTTGATTCATTTCTTAAACATGAAGGCAAATCACCCGTCAAACTATTATTCGATATATCAATGAAATGAAGTTTGCTTCCACAGATTAGATTCCCTGGAAGCGAGCCACTCAACAGATTTGATCCCAAGTTCAAGTAACTAATATTAGGCAAAGAGAAGAGTGCAGCAGGAGGTGTGCCTATAAGTGCATTGTGTGACATATCAATGCGTTGAAGACCACTTAACTTGCCATATTTCACTGGAATCTTGCCGGAGAAGGAGTTTTTGCTGACGAAAAGCATGACCAACCCTTTTGGCATTGGAGGCAACATAGCGCTCAATCTGTTCCCACTCAAATCTAGCACTTGTAAGCTGCTTAACCTACTAAAATCCTGCAATGCACCTTCCAACTTGTTGTTCCTCAAGCTCAGAGTTGTAAGATTGGATAGCGAATCGAACCAATCAGGGATAGTATCATTTAAGAAATTCTCATCGATTTTAAGTGTTTGAAGCATCGCCATTGCGGAAATCCTTGGTGGGATTGAACCGAAGAGGAAGTTCGAGCTCAAATCGAGATACTCAAGGGAAGACAGCCTATGAACTTTGTCTGGAAGTTGACCCCAGATGCCCAAAGACACAAGGCTAAGAACTCTCAAACTGTTTAACCTTGAAAGGGTAGTGACAAAAGAATCCAAAGAAAAGGAATCTGATAAAGTTTGGCTTTGGATTGAAAATCCATTGGAGTAATCACTTTTTTTGGATTGCTTAATCTTATCACCCTTGATTCTGAGCACAATTACAAGATTGTCCAAGCATGTAATGTTTACTTGGCCAAGTGAAGAAATGGAGCAGAAATCTGTGCTGTGACTGTTCCAAATTTCTAGCTGTTTTGGGTACTCTAACTGCTTCCTGAGCTGCATAAGCACTTGGGTTTGAGAAGATTGGAGTTGATGAGTGCCTAGAAGTAAGAAGCTCCAAGAAAAACAGAATAGCAGAAACGATTCAAAAAGCCCCATTACAAAATCACTTTTCTTACGAGTGCTTCATGAAGAAATTAAGTGGCTGAAGTCTGCAAAATAAAAGAAACCAATAAAGCAGGAATTGAAAACTTGAAAAGAGGGTAATTATTGGGGGATCATTAAAGATGAAACACAGTTGTGAGTTATGAAAGAATCAGATTGGAAAATTGGGAATTTCTGAGATTTTAGAGAAACCAAGATAAAAGTCAAAAAATGTCCACAGTTGAGTATATGAAGCAGGCAGAAACAGAGAAAAATCAAGAAGCCTTGAAGTCCCAAGAGGATGATTACACTTGCTGATTAAACTTAGTTTTTTAGATTTTCTTCCCATGTCGATATCCTAAACTACTCAAATCCCTTTACGAGAGGGAATTTAGACTTAAATACAAGGAGACAAACACGCATGATGACCAACTAACTTAAAGGTTCAAACTTGAGTGCAAGGAGACGCACATACATTAACCAACTAGCCTAATCCACGTCTGCAAAATCGAGTTTATTAGGTTTAATTCAAGCAAAACAAGAAAACCCCACAAAGGAATTAATGCACTACAGTTCTCCCACATGGTGTCCTTTCTTGAAAAGAAAACTGGGTTATCTCCAGCATTAATGGAGTAGGCTTTACTTAATATTCTGAATCAGTCTTTGCCCTCTCCGAGCAGCAACTGAGAGAAGTGGTAGACCTCATTGAGATCAACTTGAAAACACAACAAAAATCTGTTGCTCTTTATTTGTTCATACAATTTTCTCACGAAAAAAGTTTTGTTTTGCAACAAAAAAACGTTAATTGTGGAGGGTAGTTCTTAATTTTTTTAGGAATTTTAGCAATGACGTATGAACTTGGTACCATCTTTTAATTTGCCTTATCGAATTTCAATTTTGGTTTCTGACCGTTTAATATTTTGAAACGTACTAATTTGTCCCCAACTAACAAATTTATAATTGAGAGTTATTTTCGTCCATTCAAAAGAGGAATAATACCCAAAAAAAAAAAATATGATAAACTTAACAATCGGGAGAAACTTAACTTGTTTTATATATTAAGAGCTCGTAACCAAACTGAAAGTCAAAAAAGCAAATCGAAAGAACTTTATAAGTTAAGTGAGCATTGCTAGTTTTCCTCTTTTAATTCGACTGTGAACACAAAATATGTAAAAGAAAAGGGTAGATTGGTAAAAGGAATGCATGTCCTTGGAAATTGTGATTGCTACTTACCATAACTTTGCAGGCTGTGTGCCAAACCAAAACCAGCAGCAGACGTAGCCCATACAAATCTACTGAGCACTGCTAACTAATCACGTTGTATTGGATTGGAACAGAAAACTCGCAACTCAATTTCGATCGTTTCGAATGCGGATTGACGAAATATTAACGTTTTTGAACCGACGAGCAACCCTAAACAAATTTTCACAGCCTTAAACACTGCTAGGTAATCTTAGAGATAAATAACCATGCCAATACAACTTGCAAGTAGCACTTTCGAATGAATGTGTGGTGTGCGTGTAAATAAGGTTAGAAACCATGCAAGGATTTGCTTTTGCTGGTTGCAGAAGGATTCAAAAGTCCTTATCCACTTTTACAGAAGATTACAGATATGACATACGCTAGTGGTGGGTGCCAATTTTATGACCGTCAAACATATTAAAGTTACTCAGTATTTGAGCGTAGCTAAGTTGGTTAGGACAGTGTGTTTTTTTTCTCTACACTTTAGCTTGAATGCTCTTCTGACGATAGCATAAGAGAACTTTTTGGTGTCAATCGTCCAGAGAAGTTACCAGTATATGAGTGCACTGCATAATTTGAAGAAAGTGCAAGAAACAAATTATTTCTACTTATATGATTGCTTAACTATTGAGGACGAGCCTTAGCGCGACGGAAATGTTGCCCATTTTTTACCAAAAGGTAACAGGTTCGAGGTGCAGAAACAACCTTTTACAAAGCAAAGGCAGGGCCGCGTACCCCTCCGGGAGTCCAATCCTTGTGAAGCGGAGAGCTTTGTTGACTTGGAGTCACCCTTGCTAAATTATTAAGATTGATGATTTCAATGTCATGGTTGAAGTATGTGTATGATTCAAAAATGGAAACCCCACATCAATTATGCAAGTAGTTAGCGTGGGATGAGAGCTCCCCATGAAACAGAACAAGGTTGAGACCCAATCTATACAACATCCAGTGACCCTACTTGGAAAGAAATCATTAGAGGGATCCCGTTTCACTATTCGAGCGGAATGGATAGTACCCTCGTATTACATGTATGATAATTATGTATTGCCTACGTAGCATTCCTTATAGCGCTATACGGCAACATGATAGTGCCGTGCTATCTCGTTTTATGAACAATGAAGCCTGCTATCTCGTTTTGTGAACAGTGAAGCGAAATCTCTGTTTAAAGTGCTGGTCCAATATGTATAGAACATATGTTGTGTCCCACTCCCACCCTCCATAATACGAAACCCTGATTACAGGTCACTTGCTAGACTTCTTGGCCAAGATTAGGTTTCACACATGTAATAAATAATAATGAGGAATCAATAAGTTGTTAAGTTTCCATCTATATGTTTCGAGTTTGAAACTCTCTCTTCTCCATTAAATTATTATAATAGTTTTGAAAATTTCTCCTCTCTTCTTAATAATAATAATAAAAAAAAAGAAGATAAGATAAGGCTAAGAATTGGGGATACATATCTGCATCCTGCATGGTCATATCTAGTGGTCATGACAAAAACGGACGGTACCTAGATCATATTCATATTTGCCTTTCAAATGGGACAACCGATTATTGGTTTGGTTTCACTTTTTGGTATGATGAAATATCTTTATGCAAAGTACTTTATCATCAAAATGAAAATAAAGAAACACCGGTTTTTTAGTTAAAATGGTTATTGAGGTTGCATAACTGTTAAATTTAATTTTTGATAATGAAAATTGATGGTAATGGTCTCTAAGTTTGTCAATCGTAAATCATTTGGTCATTCTCTGAAAAATCAGTCAATGTTTTCGTTAAGTGAAGGAGTTTGTTTGACAAAAATATACTAAAAAATGGTTATGTGGACAACCACGTAACACATTAACGAAGATGTTGACAAATTTTTCACAGAATGACCAAAATGAATATCGGTTGACAAACTCAATGACTACTTTTGTTGACTTTTATTATCAGAGACTAAACTAATGAGTTATATCAATCTCGGAAACCATTTTACTAAAATGCTATTTAGGGCACGTTTACTTCACACCATGGTCTAAAATATCCATAATATCCCGATATTTCCATCGAAATTTCCGTGTTTTTGGACTACCGATATTTTTTTGGACTACCGATATTTCCGATATCATCGATATTTTAGACCTTGCTAAGTCACTCATGTATCTTACCATGCAATGTATAAAGTGTAAAATATTGTACTAATTCATTATATATAAATGATTATGGTGTGTTTAAACTTCTTTCATTAATTACTACATATTTTCTACACTCACAATGTTTGCCAGCTCGCTATATAATCAACTTAAATCAGTTAAATCTATCATGCAATGCATTTCCTTCCAATTTTTTGTGATAAACTAATAGATAATGACTAAATAAACATCCTGCAAAGTTTCAATAAAAATTTCCAAGTTTTTCTTACAATTTCCGTGGTTTTTATTCAATTTTTATCGATATCGATAATATCCCGAAATTTCCATCAAAATTTCCGTGTTTTTGGACTACCGATATTTCCGATATCATCGATATTTTAGACCTTCACACTAATGGATAAGAAAAGAAAGGGAACGAGTTTGTTTCACGACTTTTTTTTACATTTTCTTGCACATAAGAAATCAAAACACTCTCATGTTGTGGAAAGCAGTGGCCTATATGCTCCAAATTGGTGTAGTGGTTACACATAACAAGAGTCTACTTTGCCTAAACGATGATGGTGGGATTAAAGGTCACATATGCTATTGAAGAATGAAATATATGCCCCTGCTTTTACCATCATCATTAAGAACCTTTACCCTTCGCATTCATTGCCCTAAGAGCTCTCATGGACACATTGTTCATCATTCACAAATAGACCACCCTTTCGGCCCCTAAAGTCATGAAATGCTTTAGCCACCAAACTAAGGCCCAACAAAAAAGAGAGATTCTTGTGCCCGCCCGCCCGCCCGCCCGCCGCATGGGCAACAGACATAGATGGGTTGGGCCATGAGGAGTGGTTGGGATCAAAATATAGGGGAGGACTGATCTGCGTGTGCAGGCAGACAGACACGCATACAAATGCTAAACAAACAATTGGGTGAGTTACATCTCTGTTTTTATATTCTTCATCTAATGCCATGACACAAATATAAACGGTAAACCACCTCTAAACATCTGTGTGGATGCACTGAAATCCCACAATAAAGTAAAACAGAATGCAAGTGTAAAGAGTAATCATACAGTTTAGAGGCCATAACATTGCTCGAAATGTGTAGTTCCTACTCAAGGCTTAACAAACTTGGACATCCTTGAATAGATTGAAATTTGAAGTCTCACATACAATGTCTACCGGTGAGTTCGCAGCATGTAAGAAATTACTATCCTGAAACATGGTTTCTTGCTATAGATGCTGATTCGTCTTTAGTTCTCAGAATTGACCGGTTCTTATTGCCATCCAAGGTTGGCAAAACAACTGGTTGATATTTTGCTCTTGTTCCCTTTTAACTTCTCAACCAATGAGTAAGATCAGCATCCACAGCCAACACGATGAAGTTAATAAACTCGGGATCCTTCAGGACTAGCTCAATCGTTCAATTTCATCGTTGTTACTTGCATATTAAGGGAACTGGAAACCCTTGAAATTCTATCTGGCCTTTATTTGCCTTGACAATGTCAGGAACCACTTGTTCATACTTGTTCAATACCTTCCGCATGAAAGCCTTCTCGGTCAGTTTGAGCACATAGGGGAAGTTAATGTCTTCCTTTATCAACCCCCGTGACAATAAAAGTTGCAGAACCGAACACCTAGGAAGAATTCTCTTCTCCATGCTGAGCAGCAAAAGGTTTGGATGCTTCGCAACCGTTGACGGCTTCAAATTCAACTTATTCACGAAAAAATCCATCAATTGATGGATCTTCTTCACCGAAGTAATCATACACATGGGTTGCGATCTGAACGCTGCAAAAATCTCATCTTTCGACAAACCTAAACTTGTATAAGTTTCCAACTTCTGCTCCCATAGTGCCGTACTCATCACTGCCATGCTCCGAACAGCTAAAACAAATAGCAGATTATTAGGTTCAAAACCCAAATCTTTAACATAACCAACAATCTCACTGAGCACTGCATTCCTCAGAAGCAGTGTTTTTGGCTGAATCATGAAAATCTTCACAATCAGTGACTCTGGCACACCATGGCTCCTCAACAATGTTATGTTCGGCTCAAGTAACTTTTCCAAATTACACTCAAGCATCCGGTAGTATCCCTTTATAACCTTCAGCACATTTTCATCACTGCCAAGAAACCGCCTAAGTGCTTTAACACTCGGTATGAAGTGGTGTTCAAGGCTCCTAGTTAAAACATAAGGCTCGTTGGACAAAATCGTCGCGATTTCAATCTCTGAGAGCCCCAAAGACCTGAAAAACTCAATCTTTGGCTTAAAAATCTTCTCTGCATCGTATACAAACAATGCAGGAAGCTTCATCATCAAGGATGCTATATCCTTTTCAGTCAATCCATGACTCCTAAAGAACTCAAACACCGTTTTCGCATTGCATTCCAGCACACGAGGCTCTTTGCCAACCATTTTCGCAAGGCTAGTTCCCGAAAACCCCAATGACTTGAACAAATCCAAATTGGGTCCAATGCTACTGTCTAAATCGCCCAAAAGCAACCCCGGACGTTTGGTGATTAGATTTTTGATGTGGCTCCGAGTCAACCCGTGAGCTCTGAACAGACTCAGTACCGAGTCAGGGTGGTGGGTGGCGGTGGGTTCGATCTGGAGCTTCTTGGAAGCTGAAATGGCGGAATCTGAGGACAACCCACATGATTTTTGGAGGTAAGAAGCTGTAAAAAGTTGTGGGTCGGTGAAATTCGAGAACTTTGAGGTGGGATTTGCAGTGGAGGTTGAATACAAGCTTCCATGGCGGCTCAGTAAAAATGGTGAAGCTTTTTGCTTTAGTTTTATGCAAATTAAACGAAGCATCGGATTGAGAAGTAAGAGGGTAAGAGATTGGTTTTACCTGGTTCTTTGATTTGAATAAGTAGTTGATGCTACTGAATTTGTTGAAGCATTGGTTGGTCTTCTTCCTCTCCTTGCGCAGTGCCGTTGGATTGCCTTAATCGGGGATTACAGAGATCTACACTTGAGAATTTTACGGAACAGGACGAATGAGACGACATGTCGTTTGTGGCGGGCGCTACTGTTGTAAATTTGTACGGTTTTACTTTGGTGTGAAGAAAATGAGAGTAGGGGAAAAATGAGTGAGGGAGATTGGTGTCTAGAAAAGAAAAATGACGATTTTTGTAGTGATTTGATCTTAAAAGTGAAAAATTAATTTAGCAGAGGTGACTCGGTCCAATTTAGATCGATCTTATCTTTTAAGTTATAGTGATAGTAAACTGTAAGCGGTGCGATGCGGTTTAGTTTGTTTGAACTAAAATGAGAGAATAAATTAAATCAAAATCAAAATCCAAACTCAAACCAAACTATTACTGAGCCGTTTGGTTTCCTTAGTTTGGTGATTTAGAGAGATTCTCAACGGTCTCTTGGTTTTGTAATAGTTAATTACTTGATCATTCAAGACCAAAAACAAAACAAAAAAGGGAACGAGAGCTATGTTCACCCCCTTAAACCTCAAAGTTCTACTGACAAAATGAACACCTTGTACGCTTGTTCCAACATTTGTCCGGAATCTTATTATTATTATTTTTAAATGGAATCAGTTAGTGACTTTGTCACCATAGTTCACATTTTTAGGAGTCGAGAAGACTCATAAAGACATTTTAACCTTTTCTTGACCACCATCTGTGATTCACCAGTGCCAATGATCAACTCAAAACGTGGTGTGCAGATATTCGTCCTCAACTACATTATTAACCCGGAACATAGATATCCTCAGTTTGTCTAAAGAAACCCTAATTCCCAAATCCCAAATAGTCCTGAAATATGCGGCTATCCAAACATACCCAAATCATCCTCACCACCCTACACACACGTCCAAGCTAACTACTCGGGACCCACACCTCACAACCGTTAGATTCATCAAGCGTTAAACCCAGTATACACATCCAACGGACCGAACGACTTGCCGCCACCTACATAAACAAAGCACACTTCTTCCTCACTGAAAAAACCCTAAACCCTAACCCTCTCGAATTGCAGCTCTCCTTCCCCTCTCTCTCCACGGCCGATTCTGACAGTTCTAGAGAGAGAAAGTGAGGGTTCCACGGACAAAGCCGAAGCCCTAAACGCCGCCGTTTCGAGTGCTCGATGGCGCTTTACCTGCTCTACGAATCAGCTTCAGGCTACTCGTTGTTCCTCGCTCATGGCATTGACCAAATCGGGCAGAACACCGAGGCGGTCCGGGGCTCCATTTCGGACATCAACCGGTTCGGGAAGGTGGTCCAGCTCGCAGCTTTCGACCCATTTGAGTCGGCCCTGGACGCCCTTAACCAATGCAACTCAGTCTCCGAAGGTAGAGAATGAAAGCTTGTTTCTTTTAGGGTTTTTGATTGCTTTTGTTTCTGTTTGATTATTTAAGTAGGAACATTTTTATGTTTTTTTGTGATTTTTGTTGTTGTTTGGTTGATAGGAAATTGAAGGGAAATAATTTATGCATGTATTGGGATTTTGATTAACTGTTGCTGCATTCGAATATCTACATTTCCGCTATCGATTATTAAGAAATGTCGAAAATTTTGAGTCAACTTAACAAGTTCCGCAGTTTTGCATGAAAAAAACTTGCGAAACTTGCAAAAATATAGGATATTGGAGCTTTGATTCTATTGATTAGGTATTTAACTATATGAGCTGCCTAGTTGTGTTAAGGTACCGAAGTTCAATCTGTTCCCTTCTCCTTTCTGCTCCGTAAAACTTGCTAGTGTGTCTCGTAAAGCATATGTGGGATTTCAAGTGGGTTAATAGATTATATAATCTACTAATGTTGATAGTTGAAGTATACTTTTGCCTCTCTTGGATGCTTGGCGTGTTTAAATGAAGTTTAATCTTTTAATTTGGTTTGGTGAGGTTCCGTCTACTACACAAAGGGTTTTACGAATCTGTTGTGGTTTTGTTTCAGGGGTTATGACTGATGAGCTAAGAAAATTTTTGGAAAAAAATCTCCCACAAGTCAAGGAAGGTAAGAAGCCAAAGTTCAGTTTGGGAGTTTCCGAACCTAAGATTGGGTCACACATTTTTGAAGAGACTAAAATTCCATGCCAAAGTAATGAGTTTGTCCTTGAGTTGATTCGTGGTTTGCGACTACATTTTGTTACGCTTCTCAAGAGTCTAAAGGTTTAAATTCTACACATCCTATTTTGTTTATATTAAATTCATAGTGTTCTTGTTTGCTATATTTCTGTGGGTTTAAGATGTATAGACATTGCCTTTTTAATCTGTATCTTTCAATTTTTGATTTTTGTTATTTCCTCACCCTAGCCTGGGGACTTAGAGAAAGCCCAGCTTGGCCTAGGCCACAGTTACAGCAGGGCCAAGGTCAAGTTCAATGTCAACCGTGTTGACAATATGGTGATTCAAGCAATCTTCCTTCTAGATACCCTTGATAAGGACATCAATTCTTTCTCCATGAGAGTCAGGTATGATACTGTGGCATTCATGCACCGGCATATTCTCAGTTCAGTAATTTGAATTAGGATTTTACCTTGGACCGTTTACAAGTTTATGTCGGCAAAGCATGGGTTTAAAGTTTGAATAATTTAAAGAACAAATAATATTTTTGTGGATGCTTGTTCATTCCTTCTCTGCAGAGAATGGTACTCTTGGCATTTTCCTGAATTGGTGAAGATCGTCAATGACAATTATCTCTATGCTAAAGTGTCAAAATATATTAAAGACAAGTCAACATTGTCTGAAGAGCATCTATCAGATTTAACCGACCTTGTTGGAGATGAAGATAAAGCGAAGGAGATTATAGAAGCTGCCAAAGCATCCATGGGTAGGATTTCAATTTATGCCTTTCATTCATCTGTTTCTCTATCAATTCATTGATCGTTCTTATTGTTATTTTGTTTTAATTTCTTCACAGGGCAAGATTTGTCTCCACTAGACTTGATGAACGTTCAGCAATTTGCACAGAAGGTGATGGACCTAGCTGAGTACAGGAAAAGGCTTTATGACTATCTGGTTTCTAAAATGAGCGACATTGCACCCAATTTGGCCTCTTTAATTGGTGAAGTAGTTGGAGCACGTTTGATTTCTCATGCTGGTAGTCTTACAAATTTGGCTAAATGCCCTTCTTCTACCCTTCAGATCCTAGGCGCAGAAAAGGCTCTCTTCAGGTGCTTTTACTCTCCCTTTCCCTCAAGATGCTACATGAAAGTTGTTTCTGTATGACAAGAAACAAGTAACAAAAAGTTCTCTGGATTTGTTTTATGTCCCTAGGTTGACTCTTTTGTTCTTCTCCTCAGGGCACTAAAAACCAGGGGAAACACACCCAAATATGGACTGATATTCCATTCATCTTTTATTGGTCGAGCATCCGCACGGAACAAGGGCCGAATGGCTCGTTATCTTGCAAACAAGTGCTCTATTGCTTCTCGCATTGATTGCTTTGCAGGTGAGTTTCAGCCTTCCTCGTACAGTATTGGCTGGCTAACTTTTCTTTTTAATGTATTACAGTTTATTTCTGCATAAATAATGTTGTTACAACCTTCGGTGATGCAGATAGTAGCAGTACTGTGTTTGGGGAGAAACTTCGTGAGCAAGTTGAGGAGCGACTTGACTTTTATGACAAGGGTGTTGCACCTCGCAAAAACATTGATGTCATGAAATCTGCAATCGAGAGCACTCAAGGCAAAGGTGTGTAACTGCGAGAATCTTAGAGTTTTTACATGACATCAATACAACCATAGGAATATATTGTATTTCTGGTCACAAATCTGTCAATTATGTTATATGAGAATTAGGATTAACCTTTCTTAGCCTGGCGCAATGTATGTGCGACTCAAAATGTTGGTAGACTTGCTTTCTGCCATGTAATTTTGATAGTTTACGTGTATGTAACAGACACAGAGATGGAAACAGAGGAAGCTTCCGGGAAGAAAAGCAAAAAAAAGAAATCAAAAGCTGCAGATAATGGTGATGCTACGACTGTGGATGAACCAGCTGCCACTACAAATGGGGATGCTGCCGTGGGTAAGTCTGAAAAGAAAAAGAAAGAGAAGGACAAGAGAAAATTGGATCAGGAGGATCATCCCATGGAGGATGCGAATACTGAACATGCCGAGGAGGATGGAACGGCCAAGAAGAAGAAGAAGAGCAAACATGAAAATGGAGACGATATACAGGCTGCCAGTGATGTCAAGAAGAAGAAGAAGAAGAAGAAGTCAAAAAGTGAAGACAGCGACTAAATTACAATCAACGTTGTCATTGGCACTCGAGGGGCATGTGGATATATCCCGGCTTGCTGCCATTATGTTGTTTCGATGTCTACAGTTTTCGTAGTGGGCTTCTACGTTATCAGTATAAACCATGTTCTAATACTCTATGTAGTAGTAACCTTTCTAGTTGCACTTTTATCCCAAGTTGAATTTATTATCAACGACCCTTTTTTTTTTTTTGGGCTTTTTCTATGGCTCTCAGGATCAAGTTGTGCAGACAATAGAAATTGAAGTTCAATGTAGGTTTTTGACAATGATTTAGCTCTATAAAGCTTTGTGTTTATGGTTACATGCTTTGTGCTGAACATGTGATTCATTCTGTGCCTGAAGCAAAGCTCGTAAGCTCGACTCTTAGCTGCGGCCGGAAATCCGCCGGAAGTTCGCAGCTAGACGAGCAACCGGTGGAAGCGATTTCACGTGGTTTTGTTTGGTGGATGTGTGTGTGTTCCTCAACTGCTGTTGCTATTTTACCATTGCAAGTTGCAACTCCTTGTCATTGAATTTTCCGGGAACAATTTCTTTAAAAAAGAAAAGTGTTAAAAGTCCAAATCCTCCCCGGTTTTTTATTATTTTTTTTTCCTTTGACCTTTTCCTTTTTTCTTTTTTTCTTTTTTCTTTTTTCTTTTTTCTTTTTTCTTTTTTCTAATACCTCCCAAATTGTCTACTAATTCAACGGGATTGCATCATAAAGCATGATGTAACAAATATATTATTAAGAAAAATAAATAATAAAAGATTTTGACTTTTTCTCTATATTTTACTAAGCTAATTAAGAAAATCATAATTTGACTTTGATTTTTGTCCTTTGACTCCTTAGAGTTAGTGCACTGCCTTTTTTTTTTTTAATTTATTATTTCGATCTATTAGTATTTATCTGTATTTGTAAGTGAGTAACGAATTATCATGAATGATGGTGTTGAAAATATTATATTATGATGATTCATTGTGTAGTTAGTCAAATGTCCATTCAAAATCTCTTATCATTATTTCGGTGTATTAGTATTTTTCATTTTAGTTTTTATAAATGGGAGTCACCAAATTACTGTCAATGATGGTGCTCAAAATATTATATTACGATGGCTCATTCTGTTACTCTGTAGTTAGCCAAATGCCTATTTTGAAAATTACATCATTATCAAAATCATAAATAAAAAAAGAAAAAAAAGATTTCAAAGCAAATCCAAGGAACAGGGGCAAAAAGGTAATTAAACAGACCTGGGTAGGTATAACGGCTGCTTGAGTTTGAAGCATTGGAGGATCCGAAGTCCGAACAAACCACCACCAACCCCACACCTTAAAGGCTTAAACACACAACACAACGCCCTCTCTCTCTCTTCGCCCACTCTTACCGTTATTCTAGAGAGAGAAAACCCTAACCCTAAAACCAGAGAGAAACAGTCAGCCATGGCGGGCAGCTCCGCGGCAGCAGCGAACCTGGAAGATGTGCCCTCCGTCGATCTCATGACCGAGCTCCTCCGCCGCATGAAGTGCTCCACCAAGCCCGACAAGCGCGTCATTCTCATCGGTGACTCCCTCTTCTCCATTAAAGCTCTTATTTTTGTTCCTCTGGTTCTCAATTTCGTGTCAAGGTTTGATTTTAAAGAACAACCCAGATCCGAGAATTTATGGGTGAATTATTGCTTCGAGTTGGGTTCTCGTTCCTGACTGATTGATTGGTTAGTGAGAAAATGTAGGAAAATCTAATCATAAGTTGAAACAGATAGAAAAAACTACGGTAGAAGATAATGTTGCTGAAATTTGCTTGATTTAGTTTAATTATGTCTTTCAGCTAATTCCCTTTACTAACCAATGGGGTTTCGGGATGCTTGGGAGTTTGATTCGGATTGTTTTGTGGTGTTGTTTTTTTTCTTAAGATGCAAACGGATAGGGTGCTCAATTGTTTATTCATCTCTCTTTCTCTCTCTCTCTCTTGCTATTGTATTCTCTATTATGCAGCCAAATGCTGAGACATTCGTTCCCAAAGGATGTCACGTTGGCGAATTCTGGCATGCCACCTGTTAATACATTGCATACTCATGTAGGTATCCCTGTGTGTGTCTGTCAATATGTATGTTCTAAATTGAGATTTTATCCCCACCTTCGCCTCCTCGAGAAGGAAGATAGGGAAAAGCTATGAGTTTTGGATATGTCGTTGCTTCTTTCGGTTATGATGCATGAAGGGCCCATTTGGTTGAGGCTTAAAGAATGTTCTTCTCGCAGTTTGCTAGCTAGATTTCCATGGAAGGAGTTCTTCTTTCTTTCTTTTCTTGGATGTTTTCGTGTGTGTAATCTTAAAATTTGTATGGCGCAGGCCCACCCGGATCAGGGAAAGGTACCCAATCACCCATAATTAAGGATGAGTATTGCTTATGCCACTTGGCTACTGGTGATATGTTGAGAGCCGCTGTTGCTGCTAAGACTCCTCTTGGGGTTAAGGCTAAAGAGGCTATGGACAAGGTAGAAACTTCTCCTTGTATGTTGGTTTGCCATAAGATTTTTTTCTTTGAACTGTGTTCTTATATCACCCAATAAATTTCTGATATGGTATAATGTAACTATATTTCAGGGAGAGCTTGTTTCGGATGACTTGGTTGTTGGCATCATAGATGAAGCAATGAAGAAGCCTTCATGTCAGAAAGGTTTCATTCTTGATGGATTCCCAAGGACTGTGGTCCAAGCACAGAAGGTCTGCGTACTGTGGAATCTGATTATACGTTGCAACTGATGTATTTTCAAAATTGTCGTGTTTGTGTTGCCTCGTGCTCTAAAAGTATTATATATTTTTTTAATGCAGCTGGATGAGATGCTGAAAAAGCAGGGTGCTAAAATTGATAAGGTGCTCAACTTTGCAGTCGATGATGCAATCTTGGAAGAGAGGATTACTGGTCGCTGGATACACCCATCCAGTGGTAGATCCTACCACACAAAGTTTGCACCACCCAAGACTCCTGGCATTGATGATGTAAGGGGGCAGCATCTTTCTTTTTGGTCTTAGAATAACATTGTTTGTGCATCTAAGAATCTTAAAAGAGAGAGGCAAGAATATTTGCTGGGAGAAGAAAAAACGGCATTTTAATGTTGGATGTAACATACAAGGAATTTAAATTTTAGTAGCTAAGCCGATAGTGTTATGTCAATCTGCTTGTATGTATACTCAGCATGAGCTTCAATTATACTCATTGGCGAATTTGTGCTGAATAGCATATGCTTCCCTTGCTTCTTGTTTTGTTCAGGTAACTGGAGAACCTCTGATTCAGCGTAAGGATGATACTGCACCTGTGCTCAAATCGAGGCTGGAATCATTTCACAAGCAAACTGAACCAGTATGGCTTCTTACATTTTCTTTGAAAATTTGGATGAGAAAATAATTAGTGAAGTATCCCTTGTTTCTAGAATTGTGAAAATTTATTAGCTAGTTTTCTCTTGCAAATCTGTTTTGTTGTATTCATATTCAGGTTCCTCATTTGGGGAGGTGATGATTATGTTTGTGTTTTCTTTTTTAAGCATCTATTTTTACTTGTATACTTTCTTGTAGAACCGTAGTGAGTTGTCTGTGATAATCTAAAAACCCGAGGCAGTATGTGCTTGAACTCAGGGTTGTGCAGAGAGATGTTAGCCATTGTTTCTGGGCTGATATCCTTTTGCGAATTGTTATATTATTTGCTCCGGTCCCCGTCTCTTTTTTTTTTTAGTTGGATAACTTTTCAATCTGCTTGTTTATTACACCAATTCATGTTTCATATGCTTTCATTTCTCGTCATTATTGTCTGTAACGAGGCTTATTTTTTGGATATGCAGGTTATTGGTTATTATTCCCAGAAAGGCATTGTTGCCAATCTTAAAGCGGAGAAGCCTCCCCAAGAGGTCACTTCTGAGGTTCATAAAGTGCTCTCTTCGTAGAACAGGGTCCCTTTGTCTTTAGCTTGGATATATTATCCAAAAGTCATAGCTCTTTTTTTTTAATGTCCATTTGCTTTCTGATATATGATTGAATCTGCGATTGTCCGCACGTTGTCTACCGATTCTGCACATGTTCTGTTGAATTTCAAACTGATAGTACCGGCTGCTGTCTTAACTCTTGAGAGTTTAATGAGAGGAGTAACTTGTGAAATAAGAATTATGGATTTTAGTCTGTTTAATTTTGTTCATTACTTTCTTGGAGTTCTACTGAACGATATAGTTGTAGTGCGATGTTTTTCTCTTGTTACTTGTATTGCAAGGATTGCTGCTGAAATAGTTGTGCATAAACTAGTTGGAAGTTTGACGCTCATTTAAGTGAGGACTTACATTACATGACACGGATACACCACTACGGTAGTGTCGCACGACATGTAAGTCTTTGTTCACATGTTCTTATTTCATGGGCACAGAACGTCGCGTGATAGTTTATCTCAGCTATGAAGGTCGTTTACCGCTCCCATATGTTGCCCACATGAAACAAGGATTTGTTTCGTTGAGTCCTTGCTGGCATGATGGGACTTCATAAAAAGTACTGTATGTTACTTCTTAAAACATCAAAAACAAAATTGAAAGTGGATCTAAACTTCAAAAAATAAAAATATACTCTATGTTATTTCTTAAAACATAAACTATGCGTTTTGTAAAATCAAATCAATGGCCTAGATTTTACTTAAAGTGTGATCAAATCTTAGAACAGTCTACCAAATTTCAAAGGCCAAACACTTCTTCAAAGGCAAGCTAAGGGTGATAAAGTAATATACAGTACATCATATATTATAAATATATTATATAATTATCTATTATTTTTCAGTACAGTAGGATAATACCTTGGTAATGGTATCAAATACCAATACCGTACCATAAAATTTCGGTTTACTACAATACCGTGCAATTACTGATTGGCACAAAATCAGTATGATACAGTTGGTAATTCGGTTGGCATGGTAGTTTGGCAGAAAAAATCCACCCCAAGATGGGAGAGGGTTTCTTGCACCGGGTACCCTACTGTAGCGGTAGTATAATTGAAACATGAAAAAGTTAAAACACATAACATCATGTCATCGTTTTGGTACCCGAACAATTAACTGAACGACGTAACAGCATCAATTTTGAGGAAATTGCTAAATAAAATGAATGAAACAGGAATGCAGGAACACAAAACTAAAGAAATTGGGGCTCCTCCAGAATCCAAAACGCGAAGAACCCCTGGTGGTGCTTATTCAATTACTACGTTTGCATCCGTCTTTAGAGCAAAGACGTGACAAGAGCAACTAGCAGACTCCTTTTCGCATGAACTTCCGAAAGCAATTAGCAAACTCCTCCCGTATGAGCTTCTGAAGAAGACGAGAATGCAGGACTGTAGACCTACACATCCACTTTAATCTTTGCATCCAGATGAGTGAACTCCTGGAAAAAGGCTTTGAAATGCTCGTAGGAATGCTTCACATCATCAACAGCGCACATTTCTCGTATGCTGTGCATTGACAGCTGCGGCGCACCTACATCAACTGTTCGTATTCCCACTCCACTTGCAAGAATGGGACCGATGGTTGAACCACATGCCATGTCATTACGAACCACAAAGTCCTGCATTTATCTCTTGCCAAAGTTTGACGTTAACAGAGTGCTATATTTTAGTTATTTAGTTTTCTCAACTCGAATACCGAAGTAGGGAGGGGCTGACCTGGACAGGAAGGCTATGATTCCTTGCTATCTCCCTGAATATTAATGCAGTGACAGCATTGGTTGCATAGCGTTGATTTGCATTGTGTTTGATCACAAGTCCGCCATGCAACTTGGGCTGGTGATTCTGTTCATGTTTGTCCTGAGAAAAGATCCATCTGTAAGTATGGAGCAAAATTAACAGCACTGGAAAAATTATTACTTATCAAACAAACATACCATATAATTCGGATGCAAGGCATGTGCCATGTCAGCAGATACAAGAAAGCTCCTCTGAATAGCTTTCTCGAGCAGCTGGAAAACGGGGAAAAAAAATCAATGCAGTGTATAACAAGAAGCTTTGCCAGATGAAAAGAGTTACTGATGTGTTTGTTAACAGGGTGGCTGTACAAGTAAGAGGACATCGAAGATTCACTACCTTAGAATCTGTGGTGAAGGAGTGTGTAATTCGTGAAAGAGTATTTAACATGGCTGGAGAACCAGCCCCTTGGGCGGAATCAGATCCAACCTCCTCATGATCAAACAAAGCCACCATTCTAACGCCGGACTCATCTTCAAGGTTGCTATCAGAAGATGTTGCGTCTATCAATGCCTGGGAGTAAACATTTAAGCAAGAAATAAGAAACAGCTGCTCCAAGTTGAAACCACAATAAGTGGATAAGAAACCACCAACAAGAAAACTAGCTAAGACCTTTCAAGTAGGACTACTTTACTCGTAAATAAGCCGAACCAAATTCAATTTATGGCTGCTAACACATCCATCACTATATAAGAAAGAGAATAATCCCTGAACTCATTCGAAATTGATGCCCAGTATCTAACTCTACCCTATAGTTTCTCTACTTCCACTCCCTTATAATCCTAAAAAATTCTTCTATTACGCTCCAACCAAATGTTCCAAAAAACTGCCAACACCAAACAGCCCCACAAAGCTTTAGCTTTCTTCCCCTTTCCTAAAGCCTCCAACTTGGTGCTTAGAAGCTCAAAACATCCCTTCGGAATAACCCAACTAGATCTAACTTCCTTGAACAATTGCACCACAGCTGTATCAAGTAAGAACAATGGACAAAAACATGATTAACACTCTACTCCTCTGATTTACATAAACAGCACCACTGAGGAGGATATACCGTCGTAATATCGGTAATATACAGTAGGAAACACAGCTATGAGCCTACAATTAAAACCGTGAGAGATGGAAAAACCCAAAGCAAAAACTAAAAAAAAATAAAAAATTCTCTTACCTTTAGAGAACAAAACGACATGCAAAGATTATCAAGCCTTCCTGAGAAAACAAATTCTTTTGCTGCACCGGCTACTATGCTTGGTTGAGTATCACACGCTTGCAATTCAAAATCAGAGATATGTTCCGGTTCACATCCAAGCTGATCTGCAAGTAGCTGGAAAAAAGGAACAGAAAATTAATATAATTACCATAAGAGGATACCCAGAGTTGAAACCATCTAAAGAGTATAGTTGCTTTATAATCCCGTTAATTTGTTCATGTAATTTGAAATCAACCAAAAATTCAATCGATCCTCCAATGTTGAAAGGAAAGCCTAGATTTCAGAATTATTAACCTGTAATAGAAGTGAATGATGCTTCAAGGCATTTGAGGTTGTTTTCTCATTAGATTTCTTTCCAGAAGTCTGAATATCGTTATCAGCCTCACCATCTTCAGAAACCACTTTATTGAGCTCTGCCTACAAAATTAGTTTGTTTGGGTAAAAGAAAGCAACAATGAATCGAAAGGAAGAAAAATTTATGCTAATCTATGATAAATTATGCAAGAAAAATCATTAGTTACTCCACTTTCAAAAACTAAATACCATCCTCGTTAGATCTAATGGGCACGGGTATGACAGTGTATAAGATGTACGTAATTCCAAGACTACCTTGACTGCCGTTGCCAAGACGGGAAGAAGATGCGTCTGCGCATTCACCTTGAATGCATCTCTAACATCCCTGCCAAATGACAATGAAAATATACATTTAACGAAAATGAGAAAGCGGAACTAATCAAGCCAAAGAAATAGAATTGTCAATGCATATTTCACTACCAGTCATAAATCGTAGCGTGATTACCTGTCTAAGTGAATTGCCAAAGTAGGGATCCGCATTATGGGCTCCTCAATTCTAACAAGTTTATGCGAATACGAAACAGAGCCATCCTTTTCTTCTCTTACTATCACCCTTCCAGCAATTGTCAAGTCACGGTCGAACCATGTATGCCACAAGCCACCGCCATATGTTTGGACACCCACTTCCAAGTACCCGCCTTTAGCTACCTGCACAACCCGCCCATATTCCCAAACCGTTCAAATTTTTCCACACCGTATCCATTTGTTAAATATTATCCTATCATCTCGTTTTCGTAACAATCAAATTCAAATTCAAACAAATCAAGAGAGTACCTTGGAAACCGGTTTCAATTTGAGACAAGGACTATCAGTATGAGCACCAACTATATGAAATCCGTTTCCAGCAACATACCTACACACAAACACACCTCATACAAACTTTAGCTTTCCGAAAAACTAAACCCCGAAAAGATTAAAACTTTTACCTCCATCACTTTCCCTACGAATTTTTCGACATTAAACGGAGATTATAACGATAAAAACAAGCAAGTAAACTCGTCCAAACTATACAAAACAGTGGAGAAACTAATCGTACTTTTTACCGATTGCGAAAGCAACAATGGTGGAGTAATTCCTGGTGAAGAAATACTTTTTACCAGCCTCCAATTTCCAATCCTCCCTCTCCGAAACTTGCTCGTAGCCCGCGGTTCGCAGCCGCTTCTTCGCCTCGTCTGCAGAAGAAATCGAAGCAGATAACAAAGCTCAGAAAATCGAAAAAAAAACAAAAAACAAAAACCCACATTTAAAAATTCAAATTCAATAAAGTAACAAAAGAACGAACTCTGGATTGAAATTTATTAAAAAGGGGATCTGGGTTTTTTTACCGACGGCGTGGAAGGCGGTGGGGGCGGCGTTTAGGAAGCCAATGAGATCAGAGACGACGGAGTTTGGTTCTTGCTTTGTCATCTCCGCTGTGGGCTGAGCTGACCCGCTCTCTGTGTGTCCTTGCGATGAAGTGTTCTGTTTCTTCGGTATTTCCTTTGAGCTTTTGGGACTTTGTCATTCAGTGGGCCTCTTTGACTTTACGTGCGAATTTAATCTAGCTCAATCCCGGCAGTCAGAATCCGTTTTGGGCCGTACGTGCCCGTATACCCAAACTGACGCACCCAAAGTTGTGTTGTGAGCCTTGCTTTGGTTGCTCAAGCGCGCGAAAGTGACTGTTAGACGTTGACAAGTTGAGACCTTTTTCTCTCGGACAACCAATTGATGCATGTGAATGAGTGGCAATAGTTTGTAATTTTAGAAGAGTTATGAGTATTTGAGTATGATCATCGACAAACAATTATTTACGCGTGTGAATGATTGTCAACAACACGTGTTAGGCGACTGTCAGTAGTTTGCAACTTCTTTTTGGCATAAGTTCTTGTGTAATACTTGGACCAATTTAACTATGAATGAAACTATGCCAAATTGCCAATGACACATCTTAAAGTTAGAAAGAAGGCAACTTTGGGTGTCAAGGATAATGGAAATGAGTGACATGTGATACATATGAAGAATCATATAAAGCAACACAAGTATTTCGTTATACATAGAGATTAAAGCTTGGCTGCTGAACAATTAGCATTAGTTCTCTACTAAAAAGTAAATGTGGCTGCTCTTTGGTTTGACGCATATCCAATTAGCTTTTCAAACTGAATCACTTTAAAAGAAAAAAAAAGAACTGGACAGAGCATCCATATTGGCTTTTAGTATGAACTGCTGCTAATTGTTCAACAGCCAAGCTTTGTTCATATATATATATATATATATATATAGAGAGAGAGAGAGAGAGCGAGCGAAATAGGACTTACATGTGAATTTGTGAAACCAATAAATGGTGTAGAATGTTGCCCTTTACAGTTAGTACACTACTCTTTACTCTAAAATTTTGCTAAAACAGTAAAGAGTTTGCAACTCAAGTGGTTGAAAACATTTTTTTCCTACATTTGAGAATTTGTATTCGAATTCCCTACCACAACATTACTTGTACGAATAAATAAAAAACTTTTTAGACTGAAACTGAGTCGTTCTTTGATTCTATTTTCTATAACATAGTGTTATTCACCCACCAATTTTTACTTCTAGCACACTTTTATTAATTTTTGATCATTGATCTTCTTCAATTCATTCGATCAAACGAGTGGCAATAGTTTGTAATTTTAGAAGAGTTATGATTATTTGAGTAATGATTACCGACAAACAATTATTTACGCGTGTGAGTGATTGTCAACAACACGTGTTAGGCGACTGTCAGTAGTTTGCAACTTCTTTTTGGCATAAGTTCTTGTGTAATACTTGGACCAATTTAACTATGAAACTATGCCAAATTGCCAATGACACATCTTAAAGTTAGAAAGAAGGAAACTTTGGGTGTCAAGGATAATGGAAATGAGTGACATGTGATACATATGAAGAATCATATAAAGCAACACAAGTATTTCGTTATACATAGAGATTAAAGTTTGGCTGCTGAACAATTAGCATTAGTTCTCTACTAAAAACTTAATGTGGCTGCTTTTTGGTTTGACGCATATCCAATTAGCTTTTCAAATTGAATCACTTTAAAAGAAAAAAAAAGAATTGGACAGATCATCCATATTGGCTTTTAGTATGAACTGTTGCTAATTGTTCAACAGCCAAGCTTATATATGTATGTATGTGTGTGTATATATATATATATATATATATATATATATAGGAATTGCTTAAGGAGAGGGATCCCCATTTTTTTTCAAAAAATGGGGATTAGGTGTGGGGGGCCCACTCCACATCGAATTTCAACGATCCGAACCGTCTATTTTTCAAGTTACACCTCATAGCTCATCCTTGCAAAATATTAGCCAAATCTAAAATATTTAAGACATCTAATTGGGTTCAAAAATATTAACGAATACTTTGTTATATAAGAAACAATGAAATTTTATCTTGATAATTAAATAGGCAAATGGTTTCAGATTGAATTGAATTTTTGCAAGGATGATCTATGAGATGTAACTTGAAAAATAGACGGTTCGGATCGTTGAAATTCGATGTGGAGTGGGCCCCACACCTAATCCCCATTTTTTGAAAAAAATGGGGATCCCTCTCCTTAAGCAACCTGTATATATATATATATATATATATAGAGAGAGAGAGAGAGAGAGAGAGAGAGAGAGAGAGAGAGAGAGAGAGAGAGAGAGAGAGAGAGAGCGAAATAGGACTTACATGCGAATTTGTGAAACCAATAAATGGTGTAGAATGTTGCCCTTTACAGAGAGAGAGAGCGAGCGAAATAGGACTTACATGCGAATTTGTGAAACCAATAAATGGTGTAGAATGTTGCCCTTTACAGTTAGTACACTACTCTTTACTCTAAAATTTTGCTAAAACAGTAAAAGAGTTTGCAACTCAAGTGGTTGAAAGCGGTTTTTTGCTACATTTGAGAATTTGTATTCGAATTCCCTACCACAACATTACTTGTACGAATAAATAAAAAACTTTTTACACTAAAACTGAGTCGTTCTTTGATTCTATTTTCTATAACATAGTGTTATTCACCCACCAATTTTTACTTCTCGCACACTTTTATTAATTTTTGATCATTGATCTTCTTCAATTCATTCGATCAAACGATTGAGAATTGAAAGAGACGTGTGAAAAATAAAATTAGATGTGTGTGGATCTCCCTTACTTATATGTTGTCTTTCTAGTCACTCATTCTATTCCATAAAAACCATCTTTGTCTTTTTCTTTCTCCTTTTCTTTTTTATTTTCTCACTTGCCAATCAGAGCATAAAATTAAAATGCATTTAAATCATCTCATGTTAACATCTCTCCAAAAATCGAATACATAATTTGTAGTTAATCACACTCAGCAGACATGGTTAACTACCAGCCAAATCACAGTTTTACTTTTGCTAACAGCCCAAATCTGAGCAAAACTGCTATTACAAGAAGCACTTTTGAGCTAACCTGCTTTTTATTTTCCCGGGAAAAAACCAAACGGAATAACGTGTGTTGCACATTTACCAGCAAACCCTCACCCGGGTTCATTTTTAATAAGCTAATTTTGCAACAAAATAAGGACAAATCGGACATTACAGAAAAATCAAGAACAGAAGCCTTGCACCACAAGCTTCTCTTTTATTTCTTTCATTTCTTCTCTTACAATCTTTCAAACTCCTCACTCTTCCCTCCTCTCTCTCTCTATAAAAACCCAAAACCACCACTCTGTAACTTCCATGGCGAAGGCACGAAACTTGAAGACCTCCGCATTCACCACAAACCCACAGCCGATGACGCCATTCTTCCACCTACTTCCAGTCACTCCGCTCACCGCCCTCCTCTTCTCCCCGAAAACTCACCGCCTTCGAAACCCGAAGCTCTTCAGCAGCAGCAGCAACAAGCACTCATTAGCCCTCCCAATCTTCTACCTCTCCCTCCTATTTTCCATCACTTTCTTGGGAATTTCCTTTCTTACCCTCGTCCCCTCATACCCTCCTCTCCTCCCCTGTTCCCATTTCTCCTCTCCAACTCCTTCTCCCACTTCTCCGGTTCCCGCCACCAATGGAGAGGAAGATGATGATCTGCCTAGACTGTCGGCCAGTGCAATGGTGCCGCTGCCGGCTCACGGGGTTTTCGGGAACCTTTCGGAGGCGGAGAGGGAGTTCTGGCAGCAGCCCAATGGCGAAAATTACCGTCCTTGCTTGGATTTCAGCCTCGGGTATCGGAGACTCTCTCCTGGGATTTCGGAGGAGAAGAGGAGGTTCTTGGTAGTGGTGGCGTCAGGAGGGTTGAACCAGCAGAGGAATCAGATTGTTGATGCTGTCGTCATTGCAAGAATTCTTAAAGCTGCATTGGTTGTTCCAGTATTGCAGATCAATATGATTTGGGGAGACGAAAGGTTTGCCATTTGTGTTTTTTGATCATGTTTTGATGTTGTTTTCGGCCCTTTTTAATAAGTTTGATGAAGTAAAAACATGAATTTTTAGATATTGGTACCGAAATAGAACATTGGTTTTGTTCGATTTTTCGTGTTCGCAAGAAAGTCTTTGTTTTTGCATCAAAGAAGCATGAAGTAAACGGCTTTGGCATCAATGCTTCGTACTGATCGGTTTGTTTTTTGAAATTGCAGTGAGTTCTCGGACATTTTCGATGTGGCACATTTCAAAAGGACTTTACAAGCTGATGTACGAATAGTATCGTCTCTTCCCTCCACACATTTGATGTCAAGGCAGAATATCGAAAGCAAGATTCCACAAGACGTTACTCCGCAGTGGATCCATAGCAGATTCTATAATCAAGTAAGGAATCCTTGTCGCATAATTTTAGTTTGCAAGTATGCAACGTCGTTTTCCAGTTTTCAGGTTGAGAAAGGAATTGAACTAAGAAAGAAAATAATTTTCATCAAATTTTGTTATGGATGTTAATGCAGCTGAAGAGAGAAGGCCTTCTTGTGCTAAAAGGGTTGGATTCTAAGCTCTCCAAGAATCTTCCCCTCGACCTGCAGAAGCTTCGGTGTAAGGTACATTATGAAATTAATCACCGCCATCAGATATTTCTACACAATGTATGTTCATGTTTTCATTGCGCACATTTTGTGTTTATATGTCAGGTAGCTTTTCATGCATTAAGATTTGCAGCACCAATTCGAGAACTTGGAAATCGACTGACAAAGAGAATGTGGATTGAGGGTCCTTATATTGCACTCCATCTCCGGCTAGAGAAGGATGTGTGGGTCAGAACTGGATGTCTCACTGGTTTAGGCCCTGAATATGATGATGTGATCACCAAGGTTCGGGAATCTCAACCCGAATACCTCACTGGACGGTTGAACATGAGCTACACCCTGCGGAAACTAGCTGGACTTTGCCCCCTAAATGCTTTAGAAATAGCAAGGTATGTATGTATAGGAGTAGAAATGCAGAGTTGTTATTTCATAGTTTGTTTGGACCATGGTTGAAGTTTGATGTTTAAAGCAGGTTTTTGAAAGCTCTAGGTGCACCAAGAGGTGCACGGATATACAGTGCAGGAGGCGAGGCATTTGGGGGAAACAGGGCTCTGCAGCCACTCGTGGAAGAGTTCCCGAATTTGGTTACAAAGGAGATGTTGGCACGAGATGGAGAACTCTCTCCATACATGAACAAGACTTCAGCTCTGGCTGCCATTGACTACATTGTCTCTCTGAGCAGTGATGTCTTTGTGCCATCACACGGTGGAAACATGGGCCGAGCAATGCAGGTAAGAACCCGAAAAAAGTTTTTCATTCTGATAATTCTGTGTAAAATTAACCTTAAATCAGTACATTCGATCAAATGATACTTTGTGTTTTTTGACATGACAGGGTCACCGTGCCTATGCGGCACACAGAAAGTTTATAAAGCCAAACAAGCGAGCAATGCTGCCTCTGTTTGAAGACAACTCCATCGGCGATGCAGAGTTCGGAAGTATCACGAGAGAGTTGCATAGAAAGTCTCAGGGGCAGCCTGAACCAAGGGGTTACAGAAGAAACCGAAATGTGATTGCATATCCTGTGCCTGAGTGCATGTGTAAGCATAGTACAGGAATTTTCTAGTGCCACTTCAGAAACATTTTGTGTATTTTGCTGCAGTGAGTTTTTCTGTTCATTGTAGCACTAGGATTTGACCGCGCATTCAAACAAGAATTTACAGGCATACGAAAAAGAGTTAAAAGAACCTTACGGCTGCAGATTTTCGTCGGAAAATTAGTAAACTAAGCTCTTTTTAGTATGAATTTCCAGGACTAGTCATAGTACACACCAGATTGAATTGTAGGATTACTATTTAATCAGGCCAAAATTAAATATATAGTCGTCTGGATATAAGGTATGTTGACAATGTACACGATTTTAGGAAAGAAATTGTCAGATCCTGTTACCATTTTTAGCTGGTAACTCAGTATTTGACCTCTTCTGTTGGAGACTGGAAATTAAACATGTGACCTCGAGTGTAAGAATTGGCAAGAACAGAAGACTTCAAATACTGGTTACCAATGTTGCTAAATATCCGTTAATCGTTATTGTAGGCATGGACAAAGCACAAGCACAATTTAGTAATTGTAAAACTTGGTTTAAAATGTTCATGAGGCCATCTCCAATAGACAAGGTTAAATGTTCAAAAGTAAAAAAATGGCCTGATTTTGCTCAAAAAAATAAAAATAAAAATAAAGGCTGATCTGCCTAAAAATTCATCTCCAACCAATGAATAGTCTATAATTCTATAGATCCCACTAGACTATTATTTGGCCAAAAGGGCATTAAGCTGGCCAAATGTAGCCCCCTCTTAGCCTCTTTTTTGGGGGACAGCTACTTATTAGTTACAATAATTGATTTCAAATTCCACAGCTAAATTAATTTGAAAACATCAAACGGTAGTTTAACTAAATTATCAACAAAGTATATACTTAAAACTAATAAGTTATTTAGGGGGCTATGTTTAGCCCCTTTAGTTGTAGATGGTATATGAGTATGACCTAACATTGTTCATTTAAAAATAATTTTCTGCAGAAAATTTAGTATGGTCTAGTTGTATACCTCTTCACGTGAGAGGTTTTAGGTTTGGTTCTCACCAAAAACAAATTTGAACCATATGTTGTGAGGCTTCGGTAAATAATTTTTTTTTATTTTTTATTTTTTATAGAATTATGTTAAGTTATTTGGGTTTGAGATAGCCTAATAGAGGGTTAGATTCCAGAAAGAGAGAAATAGATCGACATAGGTTTACCCTACCACCTATTGAAAGCAAGGGTATTTTTGATCAATGTGGTTGATTTGTGCTGACTGCAGACTTAGTCCAAATCCAACGGTTTAAATATAACAAGAAAATTGAAATAGATGGAGAAGCGGGGGAACCAAAACCTGTGCCCTACCACCATGGCCCATCAAACAGTTTAGCAACCATAAACCCTAATTGCTAAATCTACCACCATCAGCGAATCCAACAGTTTCGCAACCCTAAACCTTGTTGAGAGTTAATTTTGGAAATTAAAATATAATTAAGGTAGTATATCCTTACACAGGGGCCATACTAATCTTCTCTGTATCGTTCCAATTTTATCGGATGTCCCCGAAGGGACTAATTAAGGTAGTATATCGTTTATATTAAAAAAAACATAATTAAGGTGTATTAGATTTGCTAGAAAAACTGCAGAGTTAATGTTTGTTGGTAATTATCATTAAGGTATTTCTCTAGTAAAAGTAGGACTCTTGTACTGCAGATTATACGCCAGAAACAGAAGAAGAAAACTATCAAAAACCAGTTTCCAGAAATCGATCTTTATACTCTTCCCCACTATTCTTCCAGCCGTCGGTACCCAATAAACCTCACAAAAGGTGCGATCTTATTGCCCTGATTCTTGGTGTGTATTTGCCAACAATTAACTATTGATCGGCTGCGACAGTCTATAAAACTGTTTAAATTGCTGATTCCTACTTGTAGAAACCTTGATGTTTTCGGCTTAGTGATTTTTCGTACTTTATGTGTATATTATGTTGCAGTCGTATCTTTTCACCCTTATTAATCCACCTTGAGATTAGCGTATGTCAAATTCTTTCTTGTGCATGAATAATTTAGATGAGTCTTGCCAATTTGCCACAACACTCTTCTAGTTCTTCCTGCAAGTCCTCGCTGGATGAAGAATTTGAAGATGATAGTGAAGTCAGTGTTAGGAGGTACTGAAATCCTTTTCTGGATGAAGAATTTCAACTAGATTCACAGCTTCTGTAACTGGAACAAAGTTTCTCTGATGTTTTCTTAGATATAACTTATAATAGTTACTTTGCAGTAGAAAGCGGTGTAAGGAGAAGGATCTCGGAAGCATAGAGGAAACTCAAGGGTCAGGCTCACAAGTACTTGTAGAAGAAAACTCAAGTAACTGACTAATTTTGACTAAGTTGGGATATTGTTTTGGTTCGTTTTATGAGCTGTACCCTTCCAATTTCTTGCACTGCAAGAAAGTGTTTCGTAGCATGGGTGATATTTTGTGATCATATGAAAGATTAGTTAGTAGCGAGACCTCATTTTTAATATTACCGCAGTGGTCCTATTCTCTACTTTCTTGCTATGTATATCTGGCTTTCGGCCTGTTTTTGTGTTTCTCCCTTTAGATTGATGAAAGCCGAAAGCTTTAGATGCAGTCATTCTGGTGTTTATGTTTGATAGATTCTTGTTAGAAGTTTCAATCTGTTTCAGTTAACCTATATGTACTAGTACCAGATTAATTGGCTGTATGGGACATAATTTATTTTTTCACTATATTCTTTAGTTATGGGCTTAACTGAGGCCAGAAAAGTCACCTGTCTTGAAATCATTGAACATAAACTAAGGAGTTGATACTTTAATTGGGGAAAAATTTCCAATGCTCAAGATGTTGACTTCACTTCGTTACTATGTGCAGGATCATCCGGAAAGCAGGATATTTGTGCTCATCCTGGTTCATTCGAACATATGTGTATAGTTTGTGGGCAGCCAGTGGATGACAAGTTTGGTGTGGTATTTGGATATATACACAAGGTAATTAAAACGTAATTCATGAATAAAGATTTTTGAATGTCTTTGCTCAATTCCTGCCAGTTTTGGCTTGTAATTGATGAATTACCAATCCCTGACGGGAAAGATAAACTACCAGAAAAGGAAATTAACAGTTTCATATATCCATTTTCTAGTTATGTTATGTATATATGGATGACTAACCAATCTAATTTTTTAACTGCTGAGCTTTATGTTTTGAAGAATTGTACGGCACAACTTAAGTAGCTAGTTTATGATGTATTTGCGTACTTTCTTGCTTTATTGTCGTTTTTCTTCGGTTGTATGTTTTTTGTATGCATTTTGTGAGGTAATCTAGTTAGATCCCACTGACTACCTGTATCTTTCTTTTAATTAGTGAACTTCACTCTTACAGTCTTATTATCGTGTTTTATTTATAACGCAGTTGATTTCTTTTTAACAAATTGTATAGCTTAAAGTTACAGCCCACATGCGGGGAAAAAATCCTGGATATATGTATCAATTACTACTCAATCTATTTCCATATTCTTATATGTATGTTGATGCAAATTGGAATTAATATGGTGCTGAAATGTATGCTTCTGCAGGGATTAAGGCTTCACAATAATGAAGTTGATCGGTTACGCAAAATAGACCTTAAGAGGGCGTTGCGCCATAAGAAGCTTTACTTGGTACTTGATTTAGATCACACGCTGTTAAATTCCAGCAAACTGGATCGTATGACAGCAGAAGAAGAATATTTAAAGGGTCAAATAGCTGATTCCCTGGAAGGTGTATAAGATTGACTAGATTTACTTATTTTTAATAACTTACTGTCTTTTTCGCTGAATTTACTCATTTTGGTTGCAATATGATACTTGTAGATGTTTCAAAAGGTAGCCTATTCAGAGTGGACATTGTGGAGAGGATGATCAAGTTGAGGCCTTTCGTTAGGACATTTTTAAAGGAGGCCAGTGAAATGTTTGAGATGTACATATATACAATGGGAACACGAGTCTATGCACTCGAAATGGCGAAGCTGCTTGATCCCAGGAAAGAGTACTTCGGTGATAGAGTGATATCATGTGAGGATGCCAAGAAAAGACATCAAAAAGGCCTAGATATTGTGCTTGGACAAGAGAATGCTGTTTTGATCCTGGATGATAGAGAAGATGTAGGTACTAGATTCCTTGATGATACTGCAAATTAGAAGTGCTGCGTTTATAGATAACGTGCCATCAGTTTAATTGTCTTTTAATCTGTTGTTTATCTTTTTTAAACTAGGGTTATATAAATGTTGCTAAATATTGGTGATTGTAGGCATGGACAAAGCACAACCGCAATCTAATATTGATCGAAAAATATCATTTCTTTAGATCGAGTAGTGACAAAGGTGGGTTCAAATGTAAGTCCCTTTCTGAGTTGAAGAGTGATGAAAGTGAGACTGAAGGAGCCCTTGCAGCTGTTCTTGATGTTCTGAAACGAATCCATACTACGTTCTTTCATGTGAGTTCCACCACTTCCAGATCTGTGATGATAAATTATTTTGATTTTGTTGTGTGCGCTAATGTGTTCTTGTGAACTGTCTGGTAGGAATTGGAGGACAATCAGAGAGATGTAAGGAAGGTGAAGTATTTTATTCAGGACAACTAATATCACCGTTGGATATCTGCAAGGGTTATTAACATGTGTTCTTCTCAATCGATATTATTCTTGTAGGTGTGGAAAACTCTGAAGGAGGAACCATTGAAGGGGTTTAAACGAGTTTTCGGCTATGTCTTTCCCTCTAAGTTCCAGGCAGATGCTGGAAGCCTGGAACAGGCAAGTTCTGATTCCATCCACAGTGCAGTGAAGCTGCAAACTATATGTTGTGGGGAAAGCAACCTGATGAGAACTTCACTGCCAAGCGAATGAAAACCTCATTATCTGTTCTTGCAGCACTGACCGTGTCTGCATATAGTTTGAAATACTTTTGATCCCGAACAGCTCGTTCACTGTAGACTGGTTCCTCCATTGATCTCACTCAATCGTATCTCTTAGAGAACCATTCTCTTTCATTTTGAACTGTTGAATTTGTGAAATATATTGCAAAAATATATCAATTATTTATATGATCAAATATATCAAATCAAATGTATAATCACTATCAGACTTATGAAAATTAAATCAGGAGAAAAGGAATAAGAAAATCTGGCATGTGAACCAAAGAGAGGCGCGATATCGCTGCCCTAAAGCCGTAGACGCCTCCTTACGTGCAGGTTATGACGGTGCCTACAACTCCAAGATACAACCCAAAGCCTCACAGGATGTCTGATCCGATATGCACGCCAACGGCAGTATAAACTTTTTTTTGTTTTTTTTGTTTTTTTTTTTTTTGGGAAATCCTCGAGGAATTTTATTAATATCGAAAAAGGGTACCCCTAGTCAGGAGGGGACATAAACCTAGCCCATCGTAATACAAGAAAAAAAAGATAAAATAATACATGAAAAGAAGGGGATATAAATCTTACCCTTCTAGAAACAAAAACAACAAAGATACAAGGAAAGAGGGAGGGAGAACATGAAATCTACCCCTCTAAAGCTGAACCTAAAGGTTAAATCTGCAAATCAAAATAAGAAACATCACAAGGTTAACAAAAAAAAGAAGTGAGACAAACTTGTATGTCGAGTTGCACATTAATTTGAGAAGTGGAAGCCAGGAAAGCCAACATAGTTTGAATACAATGCGGCATGAACTGGCATCGGAGGAGAATCATGCCATACCAAAGTTGGAGAAGACAAGCCGATGTTAGCAAAAATGTCCGCAACTACATTTCCTTTGCGATATATGTGATGCATAGAAAGTCATCTTCTGAATGCGGTCCAAAAAATTAGATCATTGCTTACGAAGAGGCCAAGGAAGATCAAAATCAGTCGATTGAAGAGCAGAAATAACACTAGAAAAGTCACTTTCCAGCCAAAGACAATGCCAACCCACTGAAGTATGGTATAAACAGTAACTAAGTAATGTTGAAAAATCAAATATTGTTTAGTACTGTTCTTTCACATATGATCATAATTTTACCGTTCTAAAAATTGGCCTAGGCAACGGTTAAGCGCTAGGCGATGAAGTGCTGCTGAGATTTTAGCCAAATAAGGAGGAAATCGAGTAGGGGTTAGGCATAAGCTCATGCATTGTCTAGATAGCCTAGGGGGAGCCTAGGTGTTGTCTAGGCGATCTAGGCAATTTGGGCGACTGTCTAGGTGGTTTGTCTAGGAGAATCCAAGAAAACTGAAGGAATTTGAGTCCTCTCGCGATAGAGACAACTGCGAGAATGGCAACTCATCAACAACTTCAAATCTTGCAAGCATGATGAATGGGCTGGTTTATGTTAGATGTTCTCATCATTAGAGCAACTCCACCCATGGAGCCTTTCCCCCAGGCAACTCACTATGCAATCCACCCTAGCATCTCCACCCATAGAGCCCTTCCCCAGGCAATAAGCAATTAAAATATTAATATTTTTTTCTCACCCAATTATAAAATATTAATATTTTTCTTTAATAATTTTAACTCTCTCTCTCTCTCTCTCTCTCTGCAACCCCCAACCCACCCCTACAAAGAAACCCAGAAAAATTCCCCACCCACCCCCCCCGGCCGACCCACATCATTCTCCTCCCATCACCACCGCAGCCCTTTCCCGTCACTATCTCAGCCCCCACCCCATTCCACCTTCTCCCTCACTTCCCTCTTTCTCACTACAACTACAACTCCTCTTCTCTCTCTCTCTCTCTCGCTCCCGCTCCCTCCCGAACCCAGATCCATCATCCAAAAAACCAGACCCGCCAGGACGACACCCCCCCAACCCCCCCCCCCCCCCCCGGCGACGACCCACCCTGCCTTCCCCCCCCCCCCCCCCCCGCGACGACCCATCTGCGTTCCTCTCCCCCCGGCCGCGACGACGACCCACCCAGCTCCCTCCGGTCCCTCGCTCTCGCTCCTTCTCTCCCTTTCTCCCTCGCTCTCGCTCTCTCTGTCTCTGTCTCTGTCTCTCTGACACAAAAAAAAAAAAAAAAATTGCAAAGGGCTCGGGCAACAGGCCCGTCAACTCCCCACCCCCTCCCTGCTCGGGCTCCCACCTCTGCTCGGGCTCCACACGGCTGGACTGTCCTCCACCGGCCCTCAGGCCCTTTGGTCTCCACTGTCCCCCGAGCAAGAGCAACGGGTGGACTTGCTCTTAGACTAGCCGCTGTAGCCATGGGATGTAAAATTTGAACCCAGATTGTGAGAGAGAAGACTGAGAAATATGGTCTAAATCGTCTGATACTTGCGTGCAAAAGAGAGATGGAGAGAGAGGGATGACGGAGAGAGAAGAGAAATCATCGTGAAAAATGAGAGAGGAAGAGGCGTGACCCAATTTATTAAGTATAAAGTGTCACATCTCGACCCGGGGTCCACCATATCCCAGGCCCGCTCCACCACCGTAGCACGATATTGTCCGCTTTGGGCCCCGACTACGCCCTCGAAGTTTTGTTTCTGGGAACTCACACGAGAACTTCCCAGTGGGTCACCCATCATGGGAGTGCTCTCGCGCGCTACTCGCTTAACTTCGGAGTTCCCATGGAAATCGAAGCCAGTGAGCTCCCAAAAAGTCTCGCGCTAGGTAGGGATGAGAATATACATATAAGGATCACTCCCCTGGGCGATGTGGGATCTCACAATCCACCCCCCTTAGGGACCCGACGTCCTCGTCGGCACACCACGGCCAAGGTTAGGCTCTGATACCAAATTGTCACATCCCGACCCGGGGTCCACCACATCCCGGGCCCGCTCCACCACCGTAGCACGATATTGTCCGCTTTGGGCTCCGACTACGCCCTCACGGTTTTGTTTCTGGGAACTCACATGAGAACTTCCCAGTGGGTCACCCATCATGGGAGTGCTCTCGCGCGCTACTCGCTTAACTTCGGAGTTCCCATGGAACCCGAAGCCAGTGAGCTCCCAAAAGGCTTCGCGCTAGGTAGGGATGAGAATATACATATAAGGATGACTCCCCTGGGCGATGTGGGATCTCACATAAAGTAGCTCATATTTTTAATTGGGGTAGACAATAACTCCTCCATTTTATTTGTATTTTTTTTATTTTGTATTTTATATTTTTAAAATTTCTAATATAATATAAGTATAGTTTTTTTAAAGTGTAAATAAACATTTATTTATATGATATATAATAAATTTACTTAAATTCATCTAATCCATTTATGCTTCAGTCCACTGCCAGATTAGCGCCTAACATCTTTTAAAACCATGCATAATTCTTAGTATTTGCCTTTCTTAAAATCTTAAACGTTTGGAAAACAAAAAACCTTCATTATTATTATTACACCTTAAGACCGTTTAATACTACGGTTTATTGGTATTCATCTCCACTTATAAGTGAGAGAACTTAAGTTTGAATTAAAAAAATTTTGAGTTCATAGCCAATTTATTCTCTAACCCCCTTAGTATAAAAATAAAATTGTGAAAAGGAGATTTCGTACTTGGATGCGTAGGAAGAGCACCTTGCAGCTTCGCTCTAACCAATGAAGCTTTGCCATGTCAGCTCAACGCCCTCTAAAATTCCCAAACGGCCCATCCAATCTAATCATATATAAAAGGGTGGATACAGTTTGTTGTGAAGGTAACACGTTTAGGTGCTCTACAAGGATTATTTGTCTAGAGGACAAAAATAAGGAAACTTTAGACTCCGGACAGTTGAAAATCCGATCAGTACCAGAAAATGGCTTCTTTGGGAGGCATAGTAGTTATTCTTTCAAGCTTTCTGTGTGTATTTCTTGTCTTTGTTCTCATCAAGATCCTACACAAACTATGGTGGACTCCGACTCGCATACAGAAGATGATGAAAGCGCAGGGGATCAAAGGCCCTCCTTACAGACTTATCCCTGGAAACACCAAAGAAATCTCCGACATGAAAAAGGAAGTACTGCGCAGACCCAAGAATTTATCGCACAACATAGTTTCTGTAGTTGTACCTCACATACACTCCTGGTCACAGATATATGGTAACAAGCTATATATATAGTAGTTAAATGTCGTTTTTTAAAGTCGTTCCAACCTAAATTTTGGTCATTTTTGCATGAAATTGTAGGGAAGAATTATCTTCAGTGGCATGGTTCTCTTGCTCAATTGGTCATTACGGAACCTGAGTTATGCAAAGAGATAATGAGTAACAAAGATAAAGCTTATCCGAAAAGAGATTCCACTACCTTTGTGAAGAAGCTATTAGGAGACGGCCTTGTGACAACAACCGAATCTGAAAAATGGGGAAAATTGCGAAAGCTTGCTACCCATGCCTTCCATGGAGAATGCTTAAAAGTAAGTTTTTTATAGTTACTGCGCTGAAGCTAAATTTGTTGATAGCATGACAATATTATTTTTCAAGATTATGTTTCCAGATATGGTAGCTAGTGCTGAGACTATGCTTGAAAGGTGGATAAATTATGAAGAAAAAGAAATTGAGATGTTTGAAGAGTTCAGGTTGTTCACTTCAGAAGTGATTTCGAGAACAGCATTTGGCAGCAGCTATTTAGAAGGACAGAACATTTTTGAGATGTTGATGAAGTTAGCCTTCCTAGTTTCTAAAAACGCCCTCACAGTCGGGATTCCCGGCATCAGGTAATCTCAGTTCATTCCACAAGATTTTCTTGGAGTGTTACTTGTGTTCTCATGGTTATTAGTCCTTTCGCTTGATGTTGCAGTAAATTTTTCAAAACTAGTGATGAGATCGAAGCAGACAAACTTGTGAAAGGTGTACATGCCTCTATAATGGATATCGCTAAGAAAAGACAAAAGACGGCAATAAGTGGAGAAGAAGAAGAAGCTAGCTTTGGAAGTGATTTTTTTGGATTACTTCTGAAGGCTCATTATGATGCCAGTGACGACCAGAGGATTTCGGTGGATGATTTGGTTGACGAATGCAAGACTTTTTACTTTGCTGGACAAGAAACCACAAATACTTCGCTTGGTTGGACCGTCTTTCTTCTAGCACTCCATACGAATTGGCAAGAGGAAGCAAGAAAGGAGGTCATAGAGTTATTCGGCAAACAAGCTCCAAATCTCGATGGCATTGCCAAAATGAAAACAGTAATAAAATCACCGCTAACTATTGCTTGTCTTAAGTGGCAAAATTAAGCTTGAATTAAAATTGGAAGTAATCTTAATTTGGTATCTACTTTTCGTGTTCATGCAGATGAGTATGATCTTGAATGAATCTCTACGGTTATATCCCCCTGTTGCTAGTTTTGGAAGGAAAGTTAGACTGGGAAATGTTACTGTTCCTGCTAATGTTGAATTAATTGTCTCAAGTCTATCATTTCACCATGATCCTCGAATATGGGGAGAGGACACACAACTTTTCAAACCAGAGAGATTTGAGGAAGGGATTGCTAATGCAACGAACAATAATATAGGTGCATTTGTGCCGTTTGGAATAGGACCTAGAAGTTGTGTGGGCTTAAACTTTGCAATCAATGAAGCAAAGATTGTTCTGTCAATGATTCTACAACGCTACTCCTTCACTCTATCCCCAGGTTATGTTCACTTGCCCACTCAGTATGTGACAGTTCGTCCACAGCACGGAGTTCAGGTAATGCTTCACCCACTTTGAAAAATTTGGATCATCTGATCAACTACTGAATTTATATATGTCAATTATCATTTCAACTTTTTCAAGCTATTTTTCTGCTTACTTTGGCAGTACTTTCGGATAATCTGTCACAAATTTTGTTTTTTGCTTTTGGTTTGTTATAAAGAATCCGTCAAGAAAATGCAAACGTAACCGGCCGATGATTAGGAATTGTTTGTGTGGACTATGGAAGGGGCCGGCAATCAACCTATATAAAACTAAGAATTAACATAGACGTCTCAACTGCGAGTCTATACAATACAACCGTCTTCCTCGTATAAACGTCATGAGTAAAATACGATTATGATGGGATGCCATCCAATACGTGTTATTGAACTAGTGAATGTGAAAATTTGACTCCTTTTATTGTGGAAATTAAGGTTACACTTTTAGGCTTGAGAGTAAGATTTGCTTTACAAATACCAGAATTTGGCAAGAAAATCTGCACTAGTTGTGAACCATTGTCAAAGGCCGAGGCATTTTCAAGGCACATCAACCGTTCGTTTTGTAAACCACTCAAGCCAAGGTTGGTCTGTCAATGATTCTACACGTATGGCTCACACTTTCCCCCCGGCTACGTGCACTTGGCCTTTGTGTATCTTACTAGTACTCTTTCCTAGTTTTTGTTTTGGTTTGGTAGAAAGAAGAAAGAATCCGTGTGCCTCGAGAAAATGAGAATAAATACATGATTAGGAATTGTTTACGTAGAATATGGACCTAACCTATATACAAAAACAAAATTAAAACAATGATAGACGTCTCAACTACAATCATGTCATCCTCGAATAAACATAATTACTAAAATATTAGGAGATGCAAGTGATCTGTTAAGCAAATATTTTCAGTTGTAATGCATCGTCAACGGTGAAAACAAATTTTATTAAAATTAGGTCTTAAAATCTTAATCGCATAGCATGTCATTAAATTAATCTCAAGGTAGACATGGGTTTTAAGGAAAAATTTCAACCCAACTAAATATTTTAGGAAGGACCATAAACTTTATTGCAAGGTGGGTCTATTACTAAATAAAAAGTAAGGGAGACTACTACCATCACATATCATGTCAATGATTCTACAACGCTACTCCTTCACTCAATCCCCTGGTTATGTTCACTTGCCCATTCATTATGTGACAGTTCGTCCACAACACGGAATTCAGGTACTGCTTCACCCACTTTGAATTGCAAAGGTGAATGTCTCGCGTAAATCTTGCAAAGTATCAACTGATCAACTACTGATTGTTTGTATTAGTCAATTATCATTTCAACTTTTTCAAGCTATTATTCTGCTTGCTTCGTCAGAATCTGTCACAAAATTTTCTTTCTTTCTTTTGGTTTGTTATAAAGAATCCATCAAGAAAATGCAAACGTACCCGGCCGACGATTAGGAATTGTTTATGTGGAATATGGAAGGGGCCGGCAAACAACCTATATAAAAACTAAGCATGAATGTAGACATCTTAACTACAAGTCTATACAATACAACCCTGTCTTCCTCATATAAACGTCATCAGTTACGTGTTATTGAACTAGTGAATGTGAAAAATCTGAATCCTTTTACTGTGGAAATTATGATTGTCGTTTTTATGTGTTTAGGATTTATGTAAGATGTGCATTATAGACACAAGAATTGGGCAAGAAAATCTGCAGTGGTGGCGCACCCATGTTAAAGGCCGAGGCATTTTTGAAATAATGTCAACCGTTCATTTTATAAACCATCCAAGCCAAGGATGGTCTGTCAATGATTCTACAATGCTATGCACATGCCTCACACTTTCCCCCGGGCTACGTGCACTTGGCCTTTGTGTATCTTAATAGTAATCTTTCCTAGTTTTTGTTTCGTTTTGGTAGAATCCGTGTGCCTCAAGAATTAGGATTTGTTTACGTAGAATATGGACCTAAACTATATACAAAAACAAAACTATAACAGTAATAGACGTTTCAACTACAATCCTGTCATCCTCGAATAAACATTATTACTAAAATATTTGGAGAGGCAAATGATCTTCTAGGCAAACATTTTCAGTTGTAATGCATTGTCAATGGTGAAAACTGTTGGTATATGGTCCAGCCCATGATAAATGTTCTAGATTATTCTAAAAAGCAAGTGAGGTGGTTGGAGCATGCTAGACAATTCGAGCAAGTTATTAAGTCGGTGGAAGAAGCTAGAAAGTACTAGCTTCCTTGGTTGCAAATGGAAAGATCTAGAAGCTACAATTTTGTGGCTAGTCTAGAATTGTCTAAGCTAAAGGTTTGTAGAATATACTAGAAACTAAAAACTAGTTCTAGTTTGTAGAAGGAACTAGAAACTAGTAGAATGCCAAGCCCTCACCTATAATTATGGGTGTGATGTTGTAGTGACGTAACCAATCAAGAACCAAGTGTGAGTAGCAAAGGATCAAGTCCAAAGCTAGAGTTCCACTCCAAGAGTGAGAGTGAGAATGTTCCACTACACATTGTGAGTGAAGTTTAGAGTGATAGAAAGTGTGTGTTATACTTTCTTGTATCCATCAAGCCTTGTCTTTGGCTTGGTAAGACTACTCTTGTTATACTCATCTTTTTCATATAGTGAAGATTAATCTTTGTTTCGTGGACGTAGGCATAAATTGCCGAACCACATAAATTCTTGGTGTCCATTTTCTACTTTACTTTGTGGATTCTCTATCTTGTAGTACCGACATTCCTAACAAGTGGTATCAGAGCCAGGTTGGCTCGAACTACGAGATGGAAGGAAGTGGCACTATGATCAAACTCACCAACTCCAATTGGGTAACATGGAAGCCAAAGATGGAGGACATTCTCTATTGCAAGGATCTGTATGAGCCAATTGAAGGAGATGCCGCTAAGCCCGAGAGCATATCTGATGCCGAGTAGAAGAAGATGAATCGCAAGGCAATTGGCACAATTAGACAATGGGTGGACGATAGTGTTTTTCACCATGTGTCTAATGAAACCAATGCCCGCGAAATCTGGACGAAGCTTAAGTCCTTGTTCGAGAAGAAGACCCCAGCCAAGAAAGCCTTCTTGATCAAATAGCTCATCAATGTGAAGTACAAGGATGGTTTAAGTGTAGTAGAACACTTGAACAATTTCCAGAATATCATCAATCAGTTGGCTACTATGAACATGACAATTGAGGACGAGCTGTAAGCCCTCTTGTTACTTGGATCCTTACCAGACAGTTGGGAAACCTTTGTGGTAAGTGTAAGTAACTCTGCTCTTAATGGTGTTCTTACTCTTGATAATGTTAAAAATAGCATGCTCAATGAAGAAACAAGGAGAAAGACTTCTGGCACAGATAGCAGCCAAGTATTTGTCACAGAGAATCGTGGAAAAAGCAAAAGTAGAGGGCCTAGAGGTCATGGTGAAGTCCTAGCCGATCCAAGTCGAGGTTCAGGGGTACATGCCACCATTGTGGCAAAGAAGGCCATATGAAGAAAAATTGTCGAGTTTGGAAGAGAGAACAAAAGGAAGGAAACAATCAGAAGAAAGATGATACTAGCAATACCACTGCTGTATATGTGGTGATGTACCAGAAATATTGTCTGTTGGTGAATGTCTGCATATGGGTGATTCTGACAGAGACATTGAATGGATCTTTGATAATGGAGCTTCCTTCCACGCTACATCCAAACGTGAGTTCTTCAGTACATACAAAGAAGGTGAATTTTGCATAGTGAAGATGGGGAATGAAAGCTATTCCAAAATTCTTGGAATTGGTGATATTTGCCTAAGAAGTAATCTCGGCTGTCAGTCGATGTTGAAAGATGTGAGACATATTCCTGATATACGTCTCAATCTGATATCTATCGGTACCCTTGATCGACAAGGTTATTATCACCAAATTGGCTAAGGAAAATTGAAGCTTACTAAAGGCTTAATGGTGGTATCAAGAGCACGACTTTGTTGTACATTGTACCAGTCAAATGCCAAGGTTTTGAAAGGTGAGTTGAATGTTGTGGAGGACTCATCTCTAGACTTGTGGCATAAGATTCTAGGCCACATGAGTGAGAAAGGCCTACAAGTTATGGCAAAGAAGTCTCACATTCCCTCTGCCAAGGGTACGTCGTTAAACTCTTGTGAGCACTGTTTATTCAGATAACAAAAGAGAGTTAGTTTTTCTGTTCCATATACAAAGAAAGGAAATTTATTAGATCTTGTTTATTCAGATGTGTGTGGTCCCATGGAAGTCGAGTCACTTGGAAGAAATAAATATTTTGTTACTTATATTGATGATGCTTCACGGAGGGTCTGGGTGTTTTTGATGATGTTTCAAACATTCCAGGAGTTCCATGCCATGATGGAGAGGGAAAATGGGAAACCTCTCAAGTGCCTTCGTAGCGACAACGGCAACGAGTACACATCTCACCAGTTTAAAGAGTATTGTGTGAAACATGACATACGTCATGAGAAGACAGTTCCTAGAACTCCAAAACATTACGGTGTTGCTGAAAGAATGAACCGAACCATCATGGAGAAAGTCAGGTGTATGTTGAGGACTGCAAAGTTATCTAAGCAGTTCTGGGGTGAAGCCGTAAGGACAAGCCTGTTATTTGATCAACCGATCTCCATCAGTACCATTAGGTCTTGATGTTCCAGAGAGAGTATGGACTGGTAATGATGTGTCTTACTCTCATCTGAAGGTGTTTGGTTGCAAAACTTTTGTGCATGTGCCCAAAGAGCAGAGATCGAAGTTAGACTGTAAAGTTACACCGTGTATCTTTCTTGGTTATGGCGGTGAAGATTTCGGTTACAGATTATAGGGACCCATACCAGAAGAAGTTTATCAGAAGCGGAGATGTGATCTTTTATGAAGATCAAACAATTGGGGATTCAGATAAAGAAGCACAACCAGATGGCGCAGTCAGAGGAGTTGATCCATTAGCTTCAGATGAAGAAAGTCATAGTAACATCCCTGAAGCAGTTGCCAATGAAGTGCTTGCAGAACCAGATAATGCTGATCAGGGGGAGCCTGATCAAGATGTGCTAGACCATGAGATTGCTGATCAGTGGGAGCTTAGTCAAGAAGAGCAGAATCAAGGAGAACTAGATCTGAGGGAGCCTCCATCCCCGCAAGAGAATGAAGACCAGGTTAGAAGATCCAGCAGAAGTCGAAGACCATCTACCAAGTATTCTTCATCAGAGTATATCATGTTGACTAATTATGGAGAGCCTGAAACTTATGAGGAAGCCAGAGCTCATAAGGACAGTGACAGATGGATGAAGGCAATGGAGTCAGAGATGGATTCCTTATTAAAGAATGATACTTATGAGCTGGTTGAGCTTCCAAAAGGCAGAAAAGCATTGAAAAACAAGTGGGGGTTCAAATTGAAAAGAGACGACAACATGACAAGGTACAAGGCTCATTTCGTTGTCAAATGTTTTGGTCAAAAGAACGGAGTTGACTTTGATGAGATTTTCTCACCGGTGGTGAAGATGACTTCCATTCGAGTTATCCTTGGTATGACAGCAAGCATGGATCTTGAGCTCGAGCAGTTAGACGTTAAAACTGCATTTCTCCACGGTAATTTAGAAGAGGAGATATACATGGAGCAACCCAAAGGGTTTGAAGTCAAAGGTAAAGAAAATTTGGTATGCAAGCTGAAGAAAAGCTTATATGGTCTTAAGCAGGCTTCGAGACAGTGGAATAAGAAGTTCAACTCATTCATGGTGAGTAATGGGTACAAGAGAACTCATGCTGACTCTTGTGTCTATATCAAACAATTTTCTGGAGGTAAATACATCATTTTATTGCTTTATGTTGATGATATGTTGATTGTCGGTCAAGATGCTTCTATGATTAAAAAGCTCAAAGAAGAGTTATCTAAGTCCTTTGACATGAAGGACTTAGGGCCAACCAAGCAGATTTTGGGCATGGAGATAATTCATGACAGAAAATCCAAGAAGTTGTGGCTATCACAAGAAAAGTATATTGAATGGGTGCTTGAAAGGTTCAACATGAAAGCAGCCAAACCGGTAAGCTCACCTTTAGCTAATCATATCAAGTTGAGCAAAGAGTCATGTCCAAAAACATATGAAGAAAATGAGAAAATGACAGTTGTTCCCTACTCTTCAGCAGTAGGAAGTATCATGTATGCAATGGTATGCACACAGCCAGATATTACTCATGCAGTAGGTGTGGTGAGCAGGTTTCTCTCTAATCTAGGGAAAAACCACTGGGAAGCTGTTAAGTGGATTCTCAGATATTTGAAGGGGACTTCTAAGATGTGCTTGTGCTTTGGCAGTTCCAAACTAATCTTGGAAGGATTTACAGATGCTGACATGGGAGGTGGCCATGGTAGAAAATCTAAGTCTGGGTACTTGTTTACTTTTGCAGAAGGAGCCGTCTCATGGAAATCCAAGCTGCAAAAGTGTGTTGCTTTTTCCACAACCGAGGCTAAATATATAGCCGTTACAGAAGCATGCAAGGAGTTGTTGTGGCTGAAGCGGTTTCTCCAAGAGTTGGGTTTGAAGCAAAGTGATTATGGCGTTTATTGTGATAGTCAGAGTGCTCTGGATTTTAGCAAGAACACTGCATATCATTCACACACCAAGCACATTGATATTCGTTATCATTGGATTAGAGACGCTATCGAGAACAAGTTACTACAGCTGAAGAAGATTCATACTGATAATAATTGTTCAGACATGTTGACAAAGGTAGTCACAAAATCAATGTTGGAATTATGCATTAAGTTTGTTGTGATGGACTCCAGGTAACTTGGAGTCATGATCAGAATTCCTCCTTCATGGACTGGAGGGGGAGATTGTTGGTATATGGTCCAGCCCATGATAAATGTTCTAGATTATTCTAGTAAGCAAGTGAGGTGGCTGGAACATGCTAGACAATTCTAGCAAGTTATTGAGTCGGTGGAAGAAGCTAGAAAGTACTAGCTTCCTTGGTTGCAAATGGAAAGATCTAGAAGCTACAATTTTGTGGCCAGTCTAGAATTGTCTAAGCTAGAGGTTTGTAGAATATACTAGAAACTAAAAACTAGTTCTAGTTTGTAGAAGGAACTAGAAACTAGTAGAATGCCAAGCCCTCACCTATAAATATGGGTGTGATGTTGTAGTGACGTAACCAATCAAGAACCAAGTGTGAGTAGCATAGGATCAAGTCCAAAGCTAGAGTTCCACTCCAAGAGTGAGAGTGAGAGTGTTCCACTACACATTGTGAGTGAAGTTTAGAGTGATAGAAAGTGTGTGTTATACTTTCTTGTCTCCATCAAGCCTTGTCTTTGGCTTGGTAAAAGTACTCTTGTTGTACTTATCTTTTTCATATAGTGTAGATTAATCCTTGTTTCGTGGACGTAGGCATAAATTGCCGAACCACATAAATTCTTGGTGTCCATTTTCTACTTTACTTTGTGCATTCTCTATCTTGTAGTACCAACATTCCTAACAAAAACAAATTTTATTAAAACAAGGTCCTAGAAGCTTAATCACATAAGATGTCATTAGCAATTAGTCTCGAGTCAAATATGACAATACTTCGTATTTAGCAGCAAGCCATGGCCTTGTTGTGTCAAAGCTCACCTCCAGACAACACCCGCAATCGCAAGGAACGAAGATGACATATTTTAAGGTTTTAAAGATCCTAAGTACCACGTTGAAAAGGGAAGAGCTGTTTGGTATGAAATGTTCTGAGTGTCCTTTGTTCAGTCATTGTTGGCCCTTTAATTTATGAATAATACTAAGGAGACTAAAATTGTAGTTAAAATTTTAGAAATTAAAAGACATGAAAGTTGATAATTGGTTTATTACTTAACTATTGATAAACGTGTCATTCCAATTGGTGAAAATAAATTTAATAAAGTTTCTATGGTGTTGATAAACAAGCCATTCCTAGAGGTGTGTGAGTGAAATGATCTTTTTGAAAATGAATTTAATAAACTCTGGTTTATATGGTGTTGAATAATTTAGAGACAAATGATACTTGTTAAGTGAAAAGAAAGAAACTAGGAGAGGCCCAATGAGAAATGTGCCTAGCATTTACAATTAAAAATCCTAATCGAGATGTAGGGAAAAAAATAAACGAATTAAATTATTTTCGATTTTACATCATCTTCGTAGAGCATATTATAGTATATTTCCTTTGCACAAGAAGAGGATATTTCTTATCGGCATTCCGATGGAGATTTTAGGGTTGAGACTGCAAGTGATCCCGATAGAAAATCTGGGGTTGAGATTGCAACGATTCCTTTGATTCCGTTGGAGAAAGGGTTAATCTGTTATGAACCAGTTGTGATTGTCTTAGTCGCAGTGAGAATTTAGCTAACAGTTGTAAGGACTAAAGTTTAAGGTAGTTAAGGGTATAATTGTAAGGAATTAAAAGTATGGGGTTCGATTGTAATGAGCCAATAATTTGTAGAGGGTTTCAGTAAATGTTAGTGTCCAAGTGGCTTTTGTATTGAGGAATTGTAAGTGAGGGATATATGCTTCTGAATTTCATTGTAAAGAACTGTCTGGAATTTTTTTTAAAGATATCCTCTTTAACACTCTCTCTATCCTTTCGCCTCCCTTACTTCCATAGCTACAGGTTCCGGTTGATTCTCCGGTGTCGGTGTGATTCCTAACATTGGTATCACCTTCGTTCCTGGATTTTCCCACCGTGTATGCCCCGTCCCAAACCCAACACTCGTTCCACCATGGATGCTCGTTTCGCTGCTTTTGAAGCTGATTTTCCGTCGATCATCCGTGAGGCGGTGCACTCTGCTTTTGAGGCTCAGCTTCCGTCCCACCTCGATGCGCGCCTTCCGGCGTATTTCGAGCAATTCCACCGCGAGCTCACCCATGAACTCTCCTTTCGCCGTGCGACAGAGGGTCCCTCTCACCAATCTCCTTCCGATCCACTTGTTCCTATTGAACCAGCTCAGATCCCGCCCTCGCCCTATCCTGGCCATCCGAATCGGAGGCCCCCTTGGCAACAACGCCTCGAGTTTCCCAGATTCAATGACGGTGATGAAATCCTTGCTTGGATTTACCACGCCAAACAGTTCTTCTCCTTCTACGGGATCCCGGATGCTCAGTGTGTTCTCACTGCCTCCTTCCATTTTGAGGGTGAGCTTCTTCACTGGTTCCGTTGGATAGATTGTACCACCACTACCCCCACTTGGTCGAAATTTACCAAAGCCCTTTGTCGTGAGTTTGGACCTTCTGCTTTTGACGACAGTACCGAAGCTCTTTTCAAACTTCGCCACACAGGTACTCTTCATGATTATATCGTTGAATTTCGCCGTTTGGCTGCTCGTTCGCCTGAGATTAGTCCTCTTCTGTTACGAAGTTGCTTTCTATGGGGGTTGAAAAAGGAACTCCGCTATGATGTTAAATTGTTACAATCAACCACTGTCCATGAGGCTATTGCCATTGCTGTGCAGCTTGATTCCAAGCTTACTGAGCTCAAATCGGTCTAATCTCGCCCTTATACCGCTTCTAAAACACTTCCCACCACTGTCACACCTTCCTACCATACTGTGCCAAAAACTAGCAACCTTGCTATTAAGAAGCTAACCCCGGATGAGATCCAGCGGAAGAGAGAGCGAGGGGAATGCTGGTTTTGCAATGATAAGTGGGACAAAGGACATAAGTGTGGTCTTAAGCAACTGTTGATGACAGATCTGGTGGATTCTGAAGTTGTGGAAGGAGATGTCGCGGAGGACCAACCTGCGTTGCAGCACATTGAGCTCATTGAATGTGCTTTTTATGGCACTCATGGCGGCACTACAGTACAAACTATGAAGGTGAGTGGCCAGATTCGTGGTCACCCGATGAAAATCCTACTCGACTCGGGTAGTTCACACAACATTGTCGATTCCAAATTGCTTAAACAATGGGGATAGGCAGGCAGAACCTACTAAGACTTTTGAGGTCATGATAGCCGATGGTGGCAAAGTTATGAGTTTCGGTTGTTGCAGGGCTGTGGAATTATCTCTTGCAGGGTATCATTGTCTTACAGATTTATATTCCTTGCCTTTGGGTGGTTGCGATGTTGTTTTAGGGGTGCAATGGCTTTCCACAGTGAGCCCGGTGTTATGGGACTTCCAACTCCTCACTATGGAGTTCACTAAGGACCACCATACCTATAAATTGTCTCACCATTCTTTCCATGCCTCCAAAATTCAAGAAGTATCCCTGCACCAATTGGATAAAGAGCTAGTTAACTCTAACTTAGGACTATTCTTGTACTCCATGGAAAAGGCGGAACTGGAGTCCTGTGACTTAAATGCAGTACAATTACAAGAGTTGCACCAACTTTTGAGTGAGTTTGAGACCATCTTTGCCTTACCCACCAAGCTTCCCCCACAGCGAGCCCATGATCACCATATTCCTCTGGTGCAAGGTGCTAAACCCCCAAGCATCCGACCATATCACTATGGCCCATATCACTATGGCCCATTGCAGAAAACAGAAATAGAAAAGGCTGTTCAAGAGCTCATCGAGGCAGGTTTCATACGGCTAAGCCATAGTCCATTTTCCTTCCCTGTGCTATTGGTGAAAAAGAAAGAAGGCACTTGGCGAATGTGCATTGACTATAGGGAGCTCAATGCCCTCACCATTAAGGATAAGTACCCCATACCCCTTATTGATGATCTGTTGGATGAGTTGCATGGATCCCTTTATTTTTCTAAGCTCGACTTAAGATCCGGATATCATCAGATATTAATGCAACCTGTGGACATTGAAAAAACTTCATTTAGGACTCATGAGGGACACTGTGAGTTCTTAGTCATACCGTTTGGGCTTACAAATGCTCCTGCCACATTTCAAGGGTTAATGAATGACTTGTTCAAACCTCACTTGAGAAAATGTGTGCTAGTATTCTTTGATGACATCCTTGTTTATAGCAAAACCTGGAAATCCCATTTAGCTCACTTGCAGATGGTGTTTGAGATATTGAGAGACAATCAACTCTTCATCAAGCAGTCTAAATGTTCTTTTGGACACAGTCGGGTTGAGTACTTGGGGCACATTATATCTCAGGAAGGAGTGGCACCTGACCTGGGAAAAATTGAAGCTATACAAAGTTGGCTTGCACCAAGAATTGTCAAAGAACTTAGGGGATTCTTGGGTTTAACAGGCTACTACAGAAAATTCGTACCAGGTTTTGGCAAAATCTGCCAACCCTTGTATCGCTTGACTAGGAAGGATGGATTTCATTGGGATACGGAAGCTCAACGAGCTTTTGATAGGCTTAAAACAACTATGGTCTCTCCACAGGTGTTAGCCCTGCCCGATTTCTCCAAGCCTTTCGAGTTAGAGTGTGATGCCTCAGGCTGTGGCATTGGAGCTGTGCTACAACAAGGAGAACGGCCTATTGTTTTTTCAAGTAAGTCACTGGGTCCACGTATGAAAGAGAACTAATTGCAGTAGTTTATGCAGTAAGGAAATGGCAGAACTATTTAGAAGGGAGGCATTTCATAATTAAGACTGATCCTAACAATCTTAAATATTTTCTGCACCACAGAGCTAATACTGCATTCCAACATAAATGGGTTTCTAAGTTGTTGGGGTATGATTATGAGATACAGTTCAAAAATGGCTCTCAGAATGCAGCAACAGATGCCTTATCTAGGTTACAAGGAGTGCCTGAGCTACGGGAACTTACCTTTGGGACTAAGGAAGCATGTTATGCCATTTCTTACCCTTACTATGGATGGATTGATGAATTACAAAGAAATACAGAACAAGATGAATGGATCATCGCAAAGAAAAAAGAAATTGTTGACTCTGCACTAAATGGCACCCATGGCTCATCTTTGGGGAAATATACTCTTGACAATGGGTTCTTGCTTTACAAGAAAAGGGTGGTGTTGAGCCCTCACTCTGAATGGAGAAGGAAAATTTTAGAAGAGTACCATTGTACTCCCTCTGCTGGCCACCAAGGGGTACTCAAGACATACCAAAGGGTCAAGAGAGGCTTCTATTGGCAAGGCATGAAAGAGACATCAAGAATTATGTGGCAGAATGTCAAGTGTGCCAACAGAACAAGGTGGAAACCATTACTCCACCAGGGTTGTTGCAACATTTGCCAATTCCCCATAGAATTTGGACAGACATCAGCTTGGATTTCATAGTGGGGCTGCCTCTATGCAAAGGAAAGTCTGTGATATTAGTGGTAGTTGACAGGTTATCGAAAAGTGCTCACTTCATTGCGATGTCCCACCCCTACACAGCAATCACAGTAGCACAGGCCTTTATTGACAATGTGCTGAAACTACATGGTATGCCAAGCTCAGTGGTCAGTGATAGAGATCCTATTTTTGTCAGTGGCTTTTGGCGAGAATTGTTCAAATTACAAGGATCAAAATTGTGTATGAGCTCTGGTTACCATCCACAAACTGATGGTCAGACTGAAGTGATGAACAGGTGTCTTGAGACCTATTTAAGGTGTTTTGTGGGTGGTCAACCAAAGAAATGGGTTCAATGGCTCCCTTGGGCTGAGTGGTGTTTCAACACCTCCTACCACTCATCTGCCAAATTCACACCGTTCGAACTCATCTATGGCCACCCTCCTCCTCAAATTATACCCTATGAGATTGGTACTGTAAGGGTGGAAGCTATGGAACAAGGTTTATTGGAAAGGGATAAGGTCTTATCTATGCTAAAACACAACCTAGAAATGGCCCAGAATCGCATGAAGGTGCAGTATGATAAGAAGAGAATGGAGAGGCAATTTGAACTTGGGGATTCTGTGTATCTAAAATTGGTTCCTTATTAGTTGCAGACTCTCTCTCCTCACATCTACCATAAGCTTCAACCACGATACTATGGCCCTTATGAGATCTGTGAGAAGGTTGGGAATGTAGCCTATAATTGAATCTACCATCAAGCACAAAAATTCACCCCGTGTTCCATGTGAGTCAACTGAAGAAACAACTGGGCACTAAAGCGACACCACAGACTGTTTTGCCACAGCTTGTTGAAGATGGATTGGTAGAGACTACACCTGTTGCAGTGTTAGCAAAAAGAGTCTATAAGAAAGGAGACGTTGCAGAAGTTCAATTACTAGTACAGTGGCAAGAGCAAGAAGAATCAGAAGCTACTTGGGAAGATTTTGATGAGTTCAAAGCTAAATACCCTTCATTTCCTCTCTAAAACCTTGTGGACAAGGTTCTCTAAGGGGGAGATATTGTTATGAACCAGTTGTGATTGTCTTAGTCGCAGTGAGAATTTAGCTAACAGTAGTAAGGACTAAAGTTTAAGGTAGTTAAGGGTATAATTGTAAGGAATTAAAAGTATGGGGTTCGATTGTAATGAGCCAATAATTAGTAGAGGGTTTCAGTAAATGTTAGTGTCCAAGTGGCTTTTGTATTGAGGAATTGTAAGTGAGGGATATATGCTTCTGAATTTCATTGTAAAGAACTGTTTGGAAAAAAAATTAAAGAATATCCTCTTTAACACTCTCTCTATCCTTTCGCCTCCCTTACTTCCATAGCTACCGGTTCCGGTTGATTCTCCGGTGTCGGTGTGATTCCTAACATAATCAGTTTTAGTAATAGAGGGTGGGGTTAATGGGTGACTATGGTGTTACAATCGATGGCTTCGCGGTCTTGTTCGAGGCAGGCTTGCCGACGGTCTTGAAGGATGTGGAGGATCCGATAGAAGGGTTCCGGAAATGATCATTTCCCTAATTCAAAGATATTGACAAAGTATTAAAGTGGGTAAATTACATTTTAATTTTACACTCTAAAGTTTAAGTGTATTAAAAACTGATTCTTTGATAATTTGATAATGTTTACAGACTCATACATGAGTTTCTTTTATAAAGGAATAGGAAAACACGATCCTATATCTAAGCCTAAGAAAAAGTAGTTGCCTAGTTTACAATGCTACAAAAAGGAAATATAATCTGTACAATCAATTAAGCATGATACACGGAGAATAGAAGATCAAATCTTTAGCTGACTTTACTCCATTTTCTCAACAATCTCCATTTTCTCAACAATCCCCCTCAAGTTGGAATGTATGTTAATGATTCCCAACTTGCCGAGTAAAGTAAAAATTTGAGAAGAACTCAAGGCTTTAGTAAAAATATCAGCTGGCTGTTGTGAAGTTGATATGTGTGCTCTTTTGATCATGCCTTCTTGAATCTTCTCTCGAACCAAATGACAATCAATTTCTATATGCTTTGTTCTCTCATGAAAAATTGGATTTGAATCAATGTGTAGAGCAGCTTGATTGTCACAATACAATTTGACGGGATGTGCATGCTTGATTCCCAAGTCTGCCAAAATGTATTTAAACCACGTAATTTCACAACATGTCGCAGCCATGGACCGATATTCTACTTTTACTGAAGATCGTGAGACTGTTGGTTGTTTCTTAGTTTTCCAAGACACTAATGACTTCCCAAGGAATATACAATATCTAGTGGTAGAATGTCTAGTGTCTCGACATCTTGCCCAATCTGCATCACAAAAAGCATTCAACTGTATTAAGCTTGTCGCTGAAAGAAATATACCTTGACCAGGCGAGTGCTTAATGTAACGTAAAACTCTATGAGCTGCTTCCAGATATGGTATCCTTGGCTTGTCCATGAATTGGCTCAAGATATGCACAGCATACGCTAAGTTCGGTCTTGTAATGGTTAGGTAGATTAAACGCCCAACACGTCTTCGATATGATGATGGGTCATCAATGAAACTCCCATCATTTTTGCTAAGGGACAGATTTTGTTCCATGGGAAATGGCGTTGGTTTGGCACCAAGACAACCTGCATCCTCTTGAATCTCCAATGCATACTTCCTTTGTGAAAGTACAATGCCCCTGGTTGATCTAGCCACTTCAATGCCTAAGAAGTATTTTAGTTGACCAAGATCTTTTAATTTAAAATGCCGCTTCAAAAATAACTTTGTTGCTTCAATATCCTCCAAATTATTTCCTGCTAAAATGATATCATCCACATAAACAAGTATAGCAGTGAATGTACTACCTTGGGTACGGACGAATAATGAGTAATTGGCTTTGGATTGTTGATACCCAGCTTGCTTAAGTGCCGCAGAAAACTTCAAAAACCATTGTCGAGAGGCTTGCTTGAGACCGTATAGTGATTTGTGAAGCTTGCAAACACGTGTATCCCCCTTTCGTCCGAACCCAGGTGGAAGAGCCATATAGACATCCTCATCGAGATCGCCATAAAGGAAAGCGTTATTGACATCTAACTGATGAAGATGCCAATTCTTAGTAGCAGCAACGACAAGTAATATGTGCACAGTGACTAGTTTAGCAACATGAGCAAATGTTTCACGATAATCTAGGCCCTCTATTTGACTGTAGCCCTTAGTGACTAATCGAGCCTTGTATCGCTCAACAGTGCCATTGGGATTAAATTTGATTTTATACACCCATTTGCAGCCGACAAGTTTCTTTCTAGGAGGTAGAGGTTGAAGAGACTAAGTTCCATTAGCTTCAAGAGCAGCAAGTTCTTGTTGCATTGCAAGACGCCATTTGGAGTGTTGTATAGCCTGCGAAAAAGAGCTTGGCTCATTCTTAACGGAGATGGAGGCGATAAAAGCACGATGTTGAGGTGATAGTTGATCATAAGATAGAACATCTGACAAAGGATAAGAAATACCTGTGGTGCGAACCAAAGCAGAGGTTGATGACGAGGGGGAACGAGAAGGAAGAGACACTTCAACATGATAGTCTGTAAGATAACTTGGAGGCTGTGTAGTTCGTGTAGGCTGTGAAGAATGTGTTGGACCTTCCAGAGATGGAGGAGGCGATGGTGGTGTTACCTCAATGGGAGGAGACTCTGAGCCATTGTCGCCGGATGAAGACGAATGAGATGTATGTTGTGGTATCATGGGTAGTAGGTAAAACAATAGATGAATCCATGGTTGAAGGAGGATAAGGAAAAATGTGCTCATAAAAAATAACATCTCTAGAAACAAAAGTTTTGCCCGTATCAAGATCGTAGAGACGATATCCTTTTTGGCTATAAGGGTAACCAAGAAAAATGCATCGTAAGGCACGAGCATCGAATACCCTCAAGTGATCATAGGCTGGTTGTTTGTGGTAGAGGAGTTCATATGGTGTTTTTCCTTGTAGCAATGGTGTGGGAGTACAGTTAATGAGATAAGTGGCTGTTAAAATGGCATCTCCCCAAAACTGTTTCGGCAAATGTGCTTGAAAAAGAATAGCTCTAGCAACATTGAGAAGATGGCGATGTTTTCTCTCAACTACCCCATTTTGTTGGGGGCTAGCAACACAACTTGTTTGGTGGATAATGCCCTTATCAGAATAATATTTGGCCATGGTAAACTCAGGACCATTATCACTGCGAAGCACTTTGACCTTAGCAGAAAATTGAGTTTCCACAAAATTAATGAAACTGATTAGGTACTTGAATGTTTCAGATTTTTGGTGCATTAAGTAGACCCAAGTGCATCGAGTGAAATCATCAACTATTATGAGAAAGTACCGAGCCCCATTATTTGTGGCAACATGGTAACCACCCCAAATATCAACATGAATCATTTCAATAGCTACATGAGTTTTGATAGAACTTGTGGAAAAGGAAGAACGAGTATGTTTGGCTAAAGGACAAATTGAACAATCATTAATCTCACAAAATTCAATGTTCTTAACATAATGTGAAATTAAATTCAAAATTTTATTTAAAAGGTGCCTGAGGCGTTGATGCCAAAGGCAAGAAGAAGAAAGACAAGTCTTGACTGTGCCAACTGAATTACACATAGCCTCCTCTATGATATTGAGGTAGTAGAGTCCTCATCTCTCAGTTCCCGTCCCAGTCATCATCCCCAAGCGTTGGTCCTGTAATACACAGATATTCTTAGCAAATATAGCGATATAATCTGAATGATTTACAAGTGCGCTAATGGAGATCAAGTTCAATTGGAATGAGGGAACACAAAGAACATTATGTAAGGTTAGATGATGGGAGAATTGAATGCTCCCCATATGTGTAACATGAGCTATTGTGCCATCAGGAAGGCGCACACTTCGGTTCTTCACTGGTGAATAAGTGGTGAACAAGCTAGCTGAACATACAATATGATCTGTTGCCCCAGAGTCCAAAATCCAAGCTATATTTTTTCAAAGTGCAATACCACGAAATGATTTACCTAAAAGATTACTGATGGTAGATGAACTACCAACCAAGTTAGCCATAAAAGGCGATTTATTGTTAACAACCAAGGTCAACAAATTCTGGTATTGGTCTGGTGTTAAACTGATGGGACTAGACTGCGGTTGTGCTTCCTCCTTGGATTGAACATGATTGGCTTTGGAAGAGAATGAACGTCGGTCCTGAACATCTACTTTTTCTTTGGACTTCTTGAGCTTGCAACAATAATCGATCGTGTGTCCTTTCCAACCACAAAAATCACATTTGAGATGTGATCGACATGCTTCTGAAGTGTGACCAATTGTATCACATCGATCACACTTCAAATGAGGATTCTTCGGTGTGAAATTTCTCCCAGAATTTCGGGTATTATCCCGAACAGCATCAGGATAATACAATTGAAGGATGAGTGAGTGTGCCTTGTTAACGATGGGCAGCGGATCCATGAGTAATATTTGTCCTCGAACAGCAGCATATGTTTCATTAAGACCCATGAGAAACTTCATGGTCTTTTGATTTTCTCGAAACTGTAAAACCTCCTTCATGGTGCTGCAGGTGCAGGATGGGATGGCACATAAGGCATCATGCTCATCCCAGAGGCCCTTGAGTTTTGTGTTGTACGCACCTATGGTCATGTTACTTTGTGTACAATCATGAATGGCCTGTTCAATATGGAAGAGATGAACGTTGTTGACGTGAGAGAAGCGTTCCTTGAGATCAGTCCAAATATTAAGGGCCACATCATTGTAGATCACGCTTGCCCCAATTTCTTTGGTGATGGAATTCAATAACCATGATTTTACAAGGTTATTGCAGTGAGTCCATTGCTGCAGTTCAGTTACAGAGGTTTTCGAAGGTTTCTGAATTGAGCCGTCGACAAAACCCTCCTTGTTTTTGGCGCTGAGAGCCATCAACATGGCACGGCTCCAAGTCCCATAGTTTTCTTCATTCAACAACTGAGTGACTAGTATTGCACCAGGTTGATCAGAATGATGTAGGTAAAGAGGATCATTTGGATTTTCATACTTGTTTTCCACAGGCTTGGCTGAGGAATTCGTTGAGTTGTCGTCTCCCATGGATGACCGCTGGTCTGTGTTTAAGGGTGGCTAGAGTTTTAGCGGAAGGTGGGTGTTGGTCACCAAGAGCGGTTTGACTCTGATGCCATATTAAAAATTGATTCTTTGATAATTTGATAATGTTTATAGACTCATACATGAGTTTCTTTTATACAGGAATAGGAAAACACGATCCTATATCTAAGCCTAGGAAAAAGAAGTTGCCAAGTTTACAATGCTACAAAAAGGAAATATAATCTGTACAATCAATTAAGCATGATACACGGAGAATAGAAGATCAAATCTTTAGCTGACTTTACTCAATTTTCTCAACAGAGTGCAATTTCAATTTCATAAATTATCTTTGAAACATTGATTCAGTTGCAATTTCAAATGGCAATATGGAGGACAACGTACCATGTAGAAGTTGATGTTCCATAAAAAAACCAATTAGTAATATGGGAAGTAATCCAATTATTTATAAGGACATGCAATGTCCCTTCTTTCCCCGATGTGGAATTCCTACTCTCAACACGTACATGTGGCGAATTTTTAAGTCTAGTACCCGTATCGAGAGGCCGTCGAGCTTCACACACAGGACAACCTGTTCTAATACCATGATGAACTTCATAAAATCAATTTGCAATTAGGAATATGATTTATCATTTATGTAGTAGTTAAATTAAGGGAGACTTTGGATGCGGTCCTTGGCCATGAATATTCTTTGATTGAAACCTTGTTGGTTTTTAATTTTTGATCAAGGTCCCTGAAATTAATGTGATCATTTATTTCTATGTACGTTACTATATTTTTTAATTAAAAATTAGAAATTTTAGTTGTTTATATAAATAAGATTTTAAATAAAAAACCCATAATTTATGGGATTAAAAATATTAAAATATAAATATACTATTGTGTGTGTGTGTATATAAACATGGGTACATTCATCAAAATTAACCAAAAAAATTATTGTATCAAAACATGGGTACATTCTTCAAAATCACAATAAAAAATAAAAAATAAAAAAGATATTAGGCTTAATAACATTAGTAAATTTCTTCGATTAAATTTGACATGAATACATTTTAAAATCAAAGAAAAAAGAATGTACCCATATAAGTTTAAAAATGGATTAAAAAAAATTGAATAGAATTTATATAAAAAGGGTACATTTTACATATAACAAATTGGTATATTTAAGAATGAGTACATTTTAAGGAAAATTAATGAAAAGGGCTTGAAAAGTTTTAGTTTTAATAAAAAACCATGTTATAAGTTTTGTTTAATAAAAAACCATGTTATAAGTTTTAGTTTTAATAAAAAACCATGTTATAAGTTTTGTTTAATAAAAAACCATGTTATAAGTTAAGTCACTGTTTCTGGAATTTAAGTCACTGTTTCTGGATTTTAAGTAACACTGTTTCTGGAATCTAAGTCACTGTTTCTGAATTTAAGTCACTGCACTATTAGTTTATTTCCAGCGACAGTGTTATTTTTTCCAGCGACAGTGTTAGTTTTTCCAGCGACAATATTTTTTTTCCAGCGACAGTGTTATGTTTTTCCAGCGACAGTGTTAGTTTTTCCAGTGACAATGTTATTTTTCCAGAGACAATGTTATTTTTCCAGCGACAGTGTTATTTTTCAAGGGACAGTGTTATTTTTCCAGCGACAGTGTTATTTTTCCAGCGACAGTGTTATTTTTTCCAGCGACAGTGTTAGTTTTTCCAACGATAGTGTTATTTTTCAACGACAGTGTTATGTTTTTCCAGCGACAGTGTTAATGTTCATTTTCTTTCCAGATACAGTGTTTGTTTGTGCATGGCCCAAAAGGCTTGGTGTGGTTGCTGCTCGCCAGAGCTAAACAGAAGGGAAGGCCGGATTTCGGCCGGAAAGTTGGACAAACTTTAAACGCTCATAACTTTGTCAATACTCAATGAAATCAAGTGATTCAAAAACGAAAATTGTAGTTCTCGCAGAGACAAGAGAATGGTACCTTGCACGATAGCTAACTCATTGTGGTTTGGCCGGAAAACGCCTCGAAAGCCTCGGAGGTCGCTGGAAACTGGGTTGGACAAACTTTAAACGCTCATAACTTTGTCAATACTCAACGAAATCGAGTGATTCAAAAACGAAAATCATAGTTCTCGAAGAGACGAAGAGAATGGTACCTTGCACGATGGCTAACTCGTTGTGGTTTGGTCGGAAAATGCCTCGAAAGCCTCAGAGGTCGCCGAAAACTGGGTAAGATTCAAATAGATATAACTTCTTCAATACTCAATGAAATAGGATGATTCAAAAAGGAAAGTTGTAGTACTCAGCGAGATGAAGAGGAGGAGGAGGAGGAGGAGGAGGAGGATGAGGGCCAAAGGAGAGCCCATGAGTGACTGGCTGGTGGTCGAGCTATCTGTTGGTTTGGTGGATTTTACCTTGTTCTGTGATGGTTTTTGGTTAAAAAAAGTTATAGGATGGTTTTTGGTTAAAATAAACTTAGTTCAAGCCCTTTTTATTAAAGCTCCCGTACATTTTAAGATTAAAAAGTTTTACATGAATGGGTACATATAATTAGCATGGGTACATTTAGCAAAATAAAAAGTACAATAAAAAAGAATATATGGGTACAAATACAAATAAACTTTAAAAAAATATGGGCATAAAAAGAAATTAATATGTGCGTACAAAATAAAATTGAAAAGAAAATTGGTACAAATTAAAAAAGAATTAGAAATTAAAAATGGGTACAAACTAAAACTAAAAATATATGATAAAAAATTTATTCATAAATATAAATATACTAATTGTAACATTTGTAATATTAAATGAATATATTTAGAAATAAAAAAATATTTTATTATTGAAATAATTAATGATGTTATTAATACCCAAGGACCTCGATCAAAAATTGAAAAATAATAGGATTTTAATCAATGGAGTAGCAAAAGGAAGGATGAGAACCTAATTTCTCCTTAAATTAAAGTTTAAACCTAGTCCTTAATTTTTCAGGTACTCCCGCATTGTTAAAAAAATTGAACTTCTTTTACAAAAGCAGAGGAATGAACTTCCCATATCTTTCTATCCGCAGCTGGCACAACAAACTGTATCCACCTTTATATATGATTAGATATATTGTATGGACAAGGTTGTGAATATGAACGTCTGTGAATTTTAGAGGCGTTGAGCTGACATGGACTAGTTAATTGGCTAAAGCGGACGTGCCCTCCATATGCATGGCGTTCGAATTCTCCTTTTCATAACTTTTTTTTATACAACAATATAAGATACTAAGGGGTGAAAGAATAAATTGTTTGTGAACTCGTTATTCATGATATTCGAATCTAAGACATCTCACTTACAGGTGAAAAGGAACAGTACTAAGTTTGGAAATCATTTATTTGATGATTGATTGGAGTATCTAGGACTCGAACTGTTTGCAATAATTTATTGAGTTAGTTTTGGGGTGATCTACTCCCTTATGTTACCAGAAAAAGAAGAGAAATGCCACTAAAATGTAGTATTAAGCGGTTTTAAGATATAACAATAATTAAGGTTTCTATTACAAACGTTTAAGGTTTTAACAAAGGGTAATGCTAGAAAGACTAATTTTGTAGACAAAATTTGCAAACTAAATGACGTGTCACCAATAGTAATGAGCACGTTTATCAACGTTTGAGTCATAATTCAATCATTAACTTTCATATCATTTAGTTTGTAAAATTTTATTTACAAACTTAATCTCCCTAGTATTACCTTTTAACAAAGACAAATACTAAGAATTATAACCATATTTTGTGGACCACGTGTGAAAGAACATAGGACTCGTTTGGATGTACTTTTAAAATGACAGAAAGTGCTTTTAGAGAAAATGTTTTTGGGTTCCAAAAGCACTTGAAGTGCTTTTTGCAAGAAGCATTAATTATGTGCTTCTTCCATGAAACACTTTAAGTGCTTCTCTAGGATTTACTTACATGTTTACTAAAAATTAATTCTAAAAATATTTTCACCGAAAGCGTTTTCGGTCATTTTAAGAGCACATCCAAACGAGCTCATACTAAACATTTTAGCTTTTAAACATTACCACAATATTAGCTACAAAGTATGTGCTTCTTCCATGAAACACTTTAAGTGCTTCTCTAGGATTTACTTATATGTTTACTAAAAATTAATTCTAAAAATATTTTCACCGAAAGCGCTTTCGGTCATTTTAAGAGCACATCCAAACGAGCTCATACTAAACATTTTAGCTTTTAAACATTACCACAATATTAGCTACAAAGTATGAGACCCATCGTGAAATATTTATAAATCAAAGTATAAATATATGGAGTTTGTGCCCTTTACCAAAATCCGGGCTCCACTGCTCCCATGATAAGAAACGCACATCATTATAATCTTCTAGAACATATTTTGTTGAAAAGAATTTTCCCGGCCGGCAGTCGTGCTTTCTGTTTATGGGTTCCTTCCGTATTTTTGGCTGCCTGAAACCGAGCATCTTAAAACAAATTCAAACTGTTGAAGCTACTTAATGTTTAGCCTTCAAACTACCCTCTGTCCAACCCAAAACTTGCTTCTGGCTAGTTTTTGAGCTTTCTATTGCTTGCCAATATAAAAGGTGGCAATGAACATCTCAAATATCATCATCTTCTTCGTTAACAAAGATGGCTCATGGACTCATTTCCATTTGTCTCATCACTTTGCAAGACTTTTCATCCGTGGACGGTCGAGGCCTAGGTAAACATTCATCCCTATCCCTTCTCATTTTCTTCATCATCTTGTTCTTCATTTTTGCAAATTTTCGATTTATGGTCATTTTAAGTGGTTCATGGTGCATTGATATGTTGTTGCAAAACTAGCACATTTAAATGGAACTGAACATCAGTCCGCGGTGGATCATTTTCACGGAGTTGTAAATGTGACAGTGGGCGGGTTCAACTTTCAGTTAAATTTAAGCAACCCTAAACTTGTTGAAGAAAGTTTCCAAAAAAAAAAAAAAAAAAAAAAAGAAAAAAAACTTGTTGAAGAACTGAATATTAAACGATCAGACTTCCCATCCGATTTTCTGTTTGGAGCCGGCACTGCTGCCGGACAGGTTGTTTGGACTGGATTTTACTTCATCGGTTTGAGTAATCATGGCCATTGGATGAGCTGAGTTCTAGACCGTTGGATGACAAATTGGTTGAGATAATTTTCAATATTATTAAAGGATAATATTATGGTTTTAATCATAATAACTATCTCTTAATAGTATTAAATTATCTAGACTTACCATTATTTGGAACACAGCTAGGTGATAAAGCTGTAGCATATGATAATGCCGAATAAAATAGATATTGCAATTGATGAGCAATTCGCGTGGCATTGCATGGTTGCACCTATACAAATGAGTGGAAGAGGGAGTCTTTTGTTTAGATTAGGCTACCAAGGAAGCGAAAAGCACAACATGAGCTAAAGTGCTCGGACTTTGGTAATGCATGCACTTGGAAGTGAATATGGATCTAAACATTTCATGGTTATTTAGGATGCTATGGGAAGAGTTCCATGTTGTAAATTGACAGATTGCATGGTTATCATAAGTGGACGACAATTATCAAAGTGTGGCTTTGCTCCTTTGGAATAATATTCATAGGAATATTATTCATTTCGATTGGATTCTCCAAGTCACGGCAACAACTTCACAATGTGTTCATCAAGGAACGTCCCTATAAATACAATGCGACAGACAACATTTGAGGCCCCCTTCAATTCAACACACAAATTGCCCTGCGCAAACTCTCGCTCTATCCGAAACCTCTCAACAACCTTGAGATTTTTATTTTCTTTTTCCCGCCAACACATCTTCAATTTGGATAAACAGTACTGTGAAGGCAACCGGCGACATCTTCAGTTCAGATAAACAGCACTGGAGCCGTAGAATCAGCCAATCAAGGAGGAGCCGACATCTTTAGTTCAGATAAACAGCACTGGAGCCGTAGAATCAGCCAATCAAGGAGGAGCCGTAGAATCAGCCAATCAATGAGCACTTTGAAACACCCCACCCTTATTTTTAATTTAAAAATAGTTTTTAGTTCTTAATTGGTGAGCCAAGGGGCCCACCCTTTGATTTTATTCCCGGTTCCTTTCCCTCTCTCATCTCTCTCCTTTCTGTTTCGAAACTCCCTCTGCACTCTCTCTCCCTCTCGGTGCTATCCTATCCGACAAGAACATGCCCACAGAGACACCTTTACTCGAGGACACCACCACCTACACCTTATCATCTTTCCTAGTTCTCTCTGCATTCCTTCATTTCGAAGCTTCCCGAGCTCTCTCTCTCTCTCTCCCTCTCACTCATTCTCCCTCTCTACCTCGCTATACCTTCACCCACACACACACAGGCTGCCACCATCACAGCCACACCAGCATCATCGACTTCCCGGCGTCAACGGCATCACCGCCTTATCTCCGTGATACTCTCTCTCCCGTGTTCTCTCCTCTCCCAGATCGTCACACACTTGAGACCTTCAAGCGAAGTCCCGGCGTAGGTAAGCCTCGACAACCCTTCTAACCTTTCCCTCTGGTTCCCATATTCCAACTCTGATCATTTTGGATCTTGTGCTTGTTTGAATATTGTGGAATAGCTCGGGTGTGCTAAACCCAGTTTCCGGCGAGCCGTGGGTGTGCAAGCCCAAGTCTGGCCACCTCCGGTTCTTTCATGGCAAACCAAAGGTATAACCTCACTCCCCTCATTGTTCTCTACGTTTTTGTACCTAGATCGGACCCTAAGGTCCATGTTTGTAGTCGGCCGGAGCTAGGAAAGCTCCGGCATTCTTCTCCGTTCGCACCAGGCCTTTCAGGCCGTTTCTAAGGCCCTCGGGCCATTTCTTAAAACACCTCGGGCCTTAGGCCCGTTAATCACCAACCCAACCTTTTCTTTTGTTTTTATTTATCTTTTAATTTGTTTTGTTAAATTAAAGGCCCTTTTGGGCCATTCTTTTTAGACCCAGGCCCGTGTGCCTTTTAACCCAAGCCTGCAAAGGCTTTAGGCCTTCGGGCCGGATCCCTTTCAAAGCAGGCCCTTGGCCTTTAGGCCGGGCTCTAAACCCAAACCAAACCCTTAGGCTAAAAGCCTTCGGGCTTTCTTCTATCCAGGGTCTTCGGCTCGTCTATCCTAAACCCATTCCCTATAACCCTAAACACTTGGGCTTAAGAACCCAAGCCCAAAACCCTTTTATTTTATTTGGTTTCTTTTTATTTTATTTTAAACCCAACCTCTAATCTTTTAAAAGCCCAAAACCTATTTAAATTAAGAGACCCTTAACCCTAGATCCGGTCCAACCCAAACCCTTTGTGTGGAATATTCCGTTAGGGAATATTCCATTAAAGAATATTCCGTTAGGGAATATTCTCGGGAATATTCTATTGACGTTTAGGAAATTTATCCAGGACCCTTCCTAGGGTAATTCGACGTCCTGAATCCGTTTTCGAAGTCCGTTTTCCCAAATTAAATCGTTTGAATAGAGTTTGACCAAATGTACCCTTTATGTACTTAGGGGCAAATATTGTGGCGTTTCCTTCTTCGCTAGTGGCGTGGCTTTTCGACGGCGAAGTACTGTGAGTGGACCACCTTCAAAAATAGCATGTTTTTAATTAAAGAAATGCATATGTTCCTAGCATGCATTGCAGATTTATTGATTTAATGAATACTTTACAGGAAGCATGATGATTTGAATATTATTGATTATATATATTTTGAACTATTTTCATTATATCGTATTTTCTATATAACCCACATTCTGGTAGACTATCTGATTGATGACGATAGGATGCTAAGAATGTGTTTCAAATGCTTTTAGAACACCTCTTCGTAGTATGGAGGATCGATGAATTTATGCTACGAAGTTGTATTTTAGAAACATGTTTTGTGCGTACCTAGTGAACGCCATGCCGCCAGGTGCGAGGACTTGTAGTTGGCAGAGGCCTGGAGAAATAATCCCTAGCGGAAGGCTGAGGGACCACGGAGACTGGCATCGGGCCGGGAGAGAGTTATCTCATGGTGAAGGCCATTGAGATTTAGGTGCAGGCATGGGGCTGGAAGTTATTATTATTATTATTCGGTGATACCCACTAGCAGCACAACTATTTATGATTGATGTTATGCTTCCTGATATGATTTCTGAGATTGATTGGCAGATAGATATTGAATTGTTTTTATGGCACGCTAGAGGGTTTGAAAAACCTATCACTTATTATGCTAGTAGTTTTCATTATTAAATTGTGGGGGTTAGTACGTTCATAACTGTTTTTGTACTACATATATAAACTTGGTTCACTCACCCTTGTTTTGCGCCCCCATTCAGGTATTAGAAACGAGGCAAACAATCTCGGCGTTGAGGCACTACTGCATCGGCATCTTCGAATCCTCTCGATGTAGGACCCATACCTTTATTCACCTAATTTTATCTTAATTCTTTTTAGTGATTAGGCTTAGTTGTATGCTTTGAACACGTTCCTAAATTGTTAATCCATTGTATTTGAATTCATAACCCTTATTTATTTCTTTTTCTTAGCTTTTGTATCAATTAATGGCTTTCGTCACCCTCGGGTGTCGGCCAGCACGTGCCTATCCTGATATTCTTCGAATAATCAGGGTCGGGGCATGTCACACTTTCAGTTTGGATAAATAGCAATGCTTCTCGGCCGACTGGTTACCTATCCAAGTCTCCGTCGATAAGGATTTTCAAGTCCTTGTTGGTAGAGGTCATCTCATCAGCCTTCTCGACAAAGTGAGGTGTTACCAAGTTACTACATTCGACATATTGAAAGCCGAATCTAATATTGAACTTCGCAAAACTAGCAGCCTTGTCTTCAGGCTCTAGAACCTGAAGGCAGAGACGTGTTCCTTCCTCGGTCCCAGTTGCAAGATCAAGAAGTCAGCAGCGCACCCAACACAACATCAACACATTTTACTCCTTGGCCGATGAGTTGGCACGCCCCGCACACAACCGAAGAATGTAGTTAGCTTATTAATTGCTTGGCTTACGTGCCACGTAGGCTTGGTAGTTTTTAGGGTCAACACAGTTACATGTTAAAATGATTTATGCATATATAGCGTCAAATTTTCTTTGTTAAAATAGATTTGCTTATGTCAATCGATGTATATTATGCGCAGACCGAAGGGTCAGCTAAAGGAGGGAGAGGACCAAGTGGTTGGGATCATCGCATGGAAACACTCCCAGGTTAACATAACCTTAATAAGTTATCTTATCTTCATAATATTTTCCATTTGGATTAATGATCAGCTAACAAATTTCAATTACAGAAAAACTTCGAAACAGTACAAAGTTCCCTATGGCAGTTGATGGATATAAACGATACAAGGTGAGTAGCAAAAGGACAAAACATCCTTAAAAAATCCAGTTCTTAAAAAAAATTAAGCGTAAATACTCTAATCTGAATTTTAGGAGGATATTAAGCTTATCAAAGACGCCGGACTAAATTCCTACAGATTCTCCATCTCCTGGAGTAGGATTTTACCAAGTAAAAATCATTTCTTTTTTATTCTGTTATTTTTAAAATTTGTATGATTATTTATAAGAAACTAATGGAGTGTTGATGGATCCTAAGCAGAGGGAAGCTTAAGTAGCGGAATTAACCAAGAGGGTATGGATCACTACAATAGCTTCATCGATGAACTAATAAAAAATCGTGAGAAAGCGACCAGTTTTTATGTACTTAGTTGAATTATGTGTTTGGTTTAATGTATTTTCTGCGTTCAAACGCAGGCATCACACCTTTCGTGACGATCTATCACTTTGACATGCCACTAGCCCTGGAAGAGAAGTATGGAGGCTTACTGAATTGCTCATTCGTGTAAGCCTTTTTCGAAAACCATTTTGCACGCATGTGTCATTTTGTAAACATGAATTGAAAACTATGAACTTCATAAGATAAACAAAGAATATAATATCAATCTCCTAATGTATAATAATGTTATGTTCGATTTTCCAGGAATGACTTTAGAGACTATAGCTAACTTTTATTCAAAATTTTTGGAGACAGAGTTAAACATTGGTTCACAATTAATGAGCCAAACGTTCTTGCTCAATATGGTTATTAACTTGGGATTTCCCCACCAGGGAGGTGTTCGTACTTCCATCAACCCATTGTGCATTAGGGTCTCCTGTGAAATGTTTCGAGACCGTCGGTCCATGCAAGTTTGGTGGTAACTCGTCAACAGAACCTTACCTTGCAGCCCACAACATTATCTTTGCCCATGCCACTGTGGTTAAGCTCTACAGAAAAAATTATCAAGTGAGAGACTCGAGGAAATTCATACGAATTCAACTGTTTTAACTTTTTAATCTTATTACTAAAATTTAGTTTGATGTCATCTTCTAGAAACAACAAAAGGGCGAAGTTGGAATCGTCCTTGCTTCACAATATCATTTTCCCTATACACAATCAGAGGAAGATAAAGCCGCAGCAGGAAGACTTTTTGACTTCTACCTCGGATGGTTAGTAGAAGCCTTCAATACATGATCATGATAACTTGCATGTTTTTGATCATTTTATGATGAACCTTTTCATTAGTAATGCTACATTTTGTCCATTAGGTTTATGGGACCATTAGTATTTGGAGATTATCCACAAAGTATGAGAGAGAGGGTGAAGGAGAGGCTTCCCACTTTTTCCGCAGAAGAGAAGTTCTGCTCAATGGGAGTTTAGGGTTGGTTGGAATCAATTATTATACATCAACATATGCCAAACATAAGGCTGTTGGAAGTCAAACAGTCTCCAGCAAAACAAATAGGAAGCCAATGGCTGGTTTTGTTTAAAATAGGCTAATATTTAGTTTACTCAAGCTAAAGTCCAAGAGACAAATGAAGGGCTGAGATTAAACTGAAAATGTAAGGCCTAGATTAGAGTAGTATTAGGTTATGTCTTTTGTCTTATTCCTAAATTGAGATATTTAGGATGTTGGATGTAAACCCTACTGCTCTAATGATATATATATATATGAAAAGTGGTTGCTGCTGCAAGTCAGTGCAGCCGTCCCTTTTATTCTCATTCTCTGTTTTGCTCTGAAAACCTCTTACAGAAACAGTCGAAGATACAAAACATTAACATGGCCTCAGAGCTTAGGTTGGATTAAACAACTAGCTGGGCGTTGTGAAGCTGCTATTCAGGGGAGATTTCGATTATTTGAAACCCCAGAAAGTGATTCAAGAACCACCACGAAATGTCTGGAGCAAGCAGCAGCAGTAATGAACTTAGAACTCCCATTTTTAATGGAGAGAACTATGATTTCTGGAGGATACGAATGACCACCATTTTCAAGTCTCAAGACCTATGGAAAATGGTTCCAGAAGGATATGAAGTCCCAGTTTCAGAAGATGAGACAGAGGACGATGAAGAACTCATTGCAACTCGAAGAGCATCTCTGAGAGAAAATGGGATGAAAGATGCTAAGGCATTGGGGACAATACAAGGAGCACTCTCAGATGCTATTTTTCCCAGGATATCAAATGAAGAGACATCCAAAGCTGCTTGGGAAGTTCTTCAAAGAGAATACAGAGGTGATAAGAAGGTAACCAAAGTAAAGCTTCAATCTTTAAGACGCGATTTTGAATATACTCGCATGAAAGAAGATGAACCCCTTAATGATTACTTTACTAGGTTGTTTGATATTGTGAATCAAATGAAAACTCTTGGTGAAGAACTGCCTAGGGAAAGACTCGTACAAAAATTGTTAATCAGTTTGACAAAACCTTATGACTCTATAGTAAATGTTATAGAGGAAACTAAGGATACTGATACACTTGATGCACAAGAGGTTACAGCCTCATTGAGAGCTTTTGAGCAAAGGCTAGGGAGACATGCTGATGCAGCCACAGAGAGGGCTTTTCAGTCACTTAGTATTAATCCTAAAGAAGGAAATGCAACTGGGCAATACAATAATTTCAAGCAACAAAAGAAGCCATGGAAAGGGAAGCCTAAGAAATGGGAAGGAATGCCAAGTGAGTCTACCAAGAACAATAGTGCTGGTGGGACAAAACCACAGTGTACAATCTGTGATAAGACTCATTTTGGCGTCTGTTGGTTCAAAGGGAAGCCTAAATGCAGTAAATGTAACAAGTTTGGTCATTTGTCCAAAGATTGTGATTCTAAAAGAAGCCAACTAGTGAACTATGCACAAAAGATTGAAGAGGAGATGAATATGTTCTATGCTTGTAATGTCACAACTGTTGAGAAGAACAAAGATGTATGGTACATTGACAGTGGGTGCAGCAATCATATGACTGCACAGGAGTCTCTACTTATCAATATTGACAGAGAATTCGCTGGGAAGGTTAAGATGGGCAATGGTCAACTTGTAAGTGCCACTGGTAGAGGCACCTTGGTGATTGACACAAAGCAAGGAAGAAGATACATCAAAGAGGTTATGTTGGTACCTGGACTTGATGAGAATTTATTGAGTGTGGGCCAAATGATCACACATGGTTATTTCTTACTCTTTGGAGATTCCATGGTTGAAATCTTTGATGATAGAAGTTTGAAGAACATGGTCACAAGAGTAGAAATGACAGAGAACAGAAGTTTTCCTTTGCTACTCAGTTATGATCAAGCTATCTCACTGAGGACTAGTGTCACTGAAAGCACATGGTTATGACATAAAAGATATGGTCACTTGAACTTTCAAAGCTTAAGAGATCTGCAGAGAATGGAGATGGTTCAAGGACTACCAAAACTACATGGAGGAAAAGAAGTCTGTGAAGGGTGTGTTCTCGGCAAGCACCACAGAGAGAGTTTCGAAGTAGGAAAGTCTTGGAGAGCTACACAACCATTGGAAATCATTCACACAGACGTATGTGGTCCAATGCAAACTGCAACAGTGAGTGGTAACAAATACTTCCTAACCTTCATAGATGATTATTCTAGAATGTGTTGGGTGTACTTCATGAGACAAAAATCTGAGGTATTCAGTATATTCAAGAAGTTCAAAATGATGGTTGAATTACAATGTGGTTACAAGATCAAGAAAATAAGAAGTGACAGGGGGGGTGAGTATACCTCAATTGAATTCAACTCCTTCTGTGAAAACATGGGAGTAGAAAGACAGTTAACAGTAGCTTATACCCCCCAACAGAATGAGGTTGCTGAGAGGAAAAACAGAACCATAATTGAAATGGCGAAGTCCATGCTCCATGAGAAAGGGATTCCCTATCAATTTTGGGGAGAAGCTGTGAACACAGCTGTCTATTTGCTGAACAGATGCCCAACAAGTTCTTTGGAGAAGAAGACTCCATTTGAAGTCTTTAATGGAAGAAAACCAGGTGTGAAACACCTAAAGGTGTTTGGCTCAGTATGCTATGCACTAATACCTTCACAGTTGAGACACAAATTGCAGGAAACTAGCAACAAGTGCATTTTTGTAGGGTATGGTAACTGTGAAAAGGGATATAGACTGTTCAATTTGAAAACACAAAAGATCAACATCTCAAGGGATGTGGTCTTCAATGAAGACACAAAGTGGAATTGGGAAGATGGTGTAGAAGATGAGATAGCTGTACCAATTACAATTGGTGAAACAGAAAATGAAGTGGAATCACAAACACAAATCTCTGCGCACTCACCAAATCAATCTCAACAACCTCAGTTGCAGCAATCACCTCAGCATACTTCACCTCAATCTCAGAGTGAAAACTCTCAAAATACACAAAGTTCTGTCTCTCAAAACTCCACCTCTAGCTCTACTCCTGTGAAACTGAAGAGCTTGAGTGAGATATATGTAACCTGCAATTTTTGCATAGTGGAGCCCGAGAACTTTGAAGAAGCTGAGAGTGATATAGCCTGGAAGAAAGCTATGGAAGAAGAAATGGCAATGATTGAGAAGAATTCCACTTGGGAATTAGTCAGTAGGCCCAGTGACAAGCCTGTGATAGGTGTCAAATGGGTGTATAAAACAAAACTTAACCTGGATGGCACAGTGCAGAAGAACAAGGCAAGACTGGTAGCAAAAGGTTACTCTCAACAACCAGGAGTTGATTTCAACGAGACCTTTGCTCCAGTAGCTAGATTGGACACCATTAGAACTCTGATTTCTCTTGCTGCACAAAAGGGTTGGAATTTATTCCAACTTGATGTCAAATCTGCGTTTTTGAATGGTGTACTTGAGGAGGAAGTTTATGTTGATCAACCTCAAGGTTTTGAAGTCAAAAATGAGGAAGATAAAGCTTACAGGTTAAAGAAAGCTTTGTATGGGCTCAAGCAAGCTCCAAGAGCTTGGTACAGTGAGATCGACACTTACTTCTCACAAAGAGGATTCAAGAAAAGTCTTAGTGAAGCTACTGTATATGTGAAAGGAGAAAATGGAATTGATATCCTCATAGTTGCAATCTATGTTGATGATGTAGTATTCACTGGCAACAATGAGAATATGATGGAAGACTTCAAGGAAGACATGATGCAGAAGTATGAAATGTCAGATTTGGGTCTATTACACCATTTTCTCGGAATTGGATTGTCCAAGGAACTGAAGGGATATTTATCCACCAAAAGAAATATGCTCAGACCTTATTAGACAAGTTTGGTCTTAAAGGTTGTAAATCAGTAGCTACACCACTGATCTCGAATGAGAAACTCATCAAAGATGATGGAGCAGAACCTGCAGATTCCAATCTTTACAGGAGAATAGTTGGAAGTCTTCTCTACCTTACTGCCACTAGACCTGATATGATGTATGCAGCAAGTCTGCTTTCCAGGTTCATGCATAATCCAACAAAAACTCACATGGGAACAGCCAAGAGGGTACTCAGATATATTGCATGAACTGTTGATTATGGTATCAAATATGACAAAGGTGAGGCTGCCATTCTTGTTGGATTCTGTGATAGTGATTGGGGTGGCAGTGAAGATGATATGAGGAGCACCTCAGGGTATGCATTCACTCTCGGTTCAGGGATTTTCTCTTGGGCTTCAGTAAAGCAGCAAAGTGTAGCTTTGTCCACTGCAGAAGCTGAATATGTATCAGCTTCAGAAGCCATTTCACAAGCTATTTGGCTTAGGTTTGTTCTAAAAGACTTTGGAGAAATGCAAGTAGATGCCACACCTCTAATGTGTGACAATACATCTGCCATAGCCATGACAAGGAATCCTGTCTTTCATCAGAGGACAAAGCACATCAAAAGGAAATATCATTTCATACGGGAAGCTTTGCAAGAGAATGTGATTGAACTGTTTTACTGCAAATCAGAGGAGCAAATTGCAGATATCTTTACCAAGGCATTGCCTAAGGAAAGATTTGTATATCTCAGGGAGTTACTGGGAGTGCAAGCAGGAAACAGTTTGAAGGGGAGTGTTGGAAGTCAAACAGTCTCCAGCAAAACAAATAGGAAGGCAATGGCTGGTTTTGTTTAAAATAGGCTAATGTTTAGTTTACTCAAGCTAAAGTCCAAGAGACAAATGAAGGGCTGAGATTAAACTGAAAATGTAAGGCCTAGATTAGAGTAGTATTAGGTTATGTCTTTTGTCTTATTCCTAAATTGAGATATTTAGGATGTTGGATGTAAACCCTACTGCTCTAATGATATATATATATGAAAAGTGGTTGCTGCTGCAAGTCAGTGCAGCCGTCCCTTTTATTCTCATTCTCTGTTTTGCTCTGAAAACCTCTTACAGAAACAGTCGAAGATACAAAACATTAACAAAGGCTCCTCCTCCAGGTGAGGTGTTGCGTTATTCCTTCGATACATGGGCCGAAACAATAGGTAAGATATCTTGCTCTCTAGAGCCCTAAGGACAAAAGAAAAGTCAAACATCAAGCATAGTTTTGATATTCCGTCGTGTTGATCGTTTTCCTATTGTTGCAGTTATCAAAGATGAAGAAATTCTTGGTGTGGTAAGAAACTTTTTAAAATTCTATGCTCTTGCTAGTTTTGTAACAAATGAAACATTGGTGTTGTCGGCTTTGTTTGAGGAAAATGTGTGGTTAATTTTTTTCCTTACGGTGCAGACCGGTAGTCATTGGCCGGAAGGGCTTCAGAAGCTGTTGGAGTACGTAAAGGATAAATATCAAAATCCAAAAGTCTACATTCCTGAAAATGGTTCGATTTCTTATGCTTCAGTTAATCCTTGTATATATACTGTTAATCAAAATATGCATAACAAAAATAAAAAAGGATGGCATTATATCTTCTACACTTTTTCTTTGTAGGACTTACTGACAAGGACAATGGCTCTCCACTTGAAGTACTTCTAGAGGATCCATATCGAATTTCCTTTGTTACTCGTCACTTGTATCGAATCAATAAGGCAATTCAGTAAGTGATAATATATATTTATATTTGACACTGAAACAAATATAATATCTCATTCTTAACAAAAATTATTGCAGGAATGGGGTGAATGTCAAAGGGTACTTTTGTTGGGCTCTATCCGACGACATTGAATGGGGCATGGGGTTCAATCGAGTTGGTATGTACTTTGTTGATTTCAATAACTACACGCTCTACCCCAAGCTCTCCGTCAAGTGGTTCCGAGTTTTCCTTCAAGGCTCAGCTCCTGCTATAGCTAGTGCCTGAGTAATCGGTTGTTCAAACTTAATATTTTGTCATGTAAAGCCATTATCCTTTCGGTTTCTTGTTGTAATTCATGTTACCCTAGAAAAAATAAGTCTATTGATTTATGCTTCAAGGAAACCATATATATTACGAATAATTTAATCAGTACTGCAGAGGGCACACAAGCTTTCATTTTACATGGAGAAGTAGAAAGGTTCTTTTGATTTTACTTCTTTTGCCCACTAAAAAATCCGCTATTGGCCGGAAAAACCCAACACTTTCCATATTCCACATAAACAATTCCTAATCATCGGTCGGGACCGTCGGGTACGTTTGCATTTTCTTGATGGATTCTTTATAACAAAACCAAAAGAAAAAAAACAAAAATTTGTGACATATTATCCAAAAGTGCTGCCAAAGTAAAGCAGAATAAAAGCTTGAAAATTTTGACATGATAATTGACTAATACATACAATGAGTAGTTGATCAGGTGATACAAATTTTGCTAGATTTATGCGCCACATTCGCCTTTGCAGTTCACAGTGGGTGAAGCATTACCTGAACTCGTGTTGTGGACGAACTGTCGGTGTCACATACTGAATGGGCAAGTAAACTTAACCTGGGGATAGAGAGAAGGAGTAGCGTTGTAGAATCATTGACAGAACAATCTTTGCTTCATTGATTGCAAGTTTAAGCCCACGCAACTTCGAGGTCCTAATCCAAACGGCACAAATGCACCTATATTATTGTTCGTTGCTTTAGCAACCCCTTCCGCAAATCTCTCTGGTTTGAAAAGTTGTGCGTCCTGTCCCCAGATTCGAGGATCGTGGTGGAATGATAGACAATTGAGATACATTAATGCAACATTAGCAGGAACAATGACATTTCCCAGTCTAACTTCCCTTTCAACTTCCCTTACAAAACCAGCAACAGGGGGATATAACCTTAGGGACTCATTGAAGATCATAACGGGGGATAAAATTTACAATACTTTTCATATATGTAATTCGTGGACACCATAAAATTATAAATAAATAAATAATAAAAAAAAAAGACTTTGAATGCATATCCTGACATTAAATAGAGTCTAGGGACTAAAATTAATTTTTAATATTGTAAATCTTGTATGAGATATTTTTCTAAACTTCATCTTATTTAAGGATTAAAATCTAGTTTTCTCTATAAATTTTATAATCGAAATTGTTCAATTTATACATCTTCATTTGAAGATCATTCCTATAAAAGAATTATTAGAATCGGAGATTGTTTAGTCATCCAAATGTGTCAACAGCTGGACGGTTCATCATAAATATGTTACCTGGTACTCACACCATCGATTTGTTGTATAAATTTGGATGACTAAACGATCTCCAATTCAAATAAATTTTTAGCAGATGATTTTCAAATGAAGAATAATAAATTAAATGGTTCTGATTATGAAGTTTATATGGTGAAGATACATTATTGGAGAATTGTGGAATATGTGCATTCTCCCATGTGAAGAATGCAAATATTATCCTAATTCTAGTGTGTTATGAAGAGTAATGAAAGTTTAACATTTATTTGTGTTACAAATTGTAACACTTTATTTTTGTTGGCTTATAAAGTGTGGGTGCATTTTTGCTCACCACCCTACTTATTACCGTTGGATGAGTTTAAATTTTGAGATTTGTGTCTATCCGCTACACATATCTCGAAATTTAAACTCATCTAATAGTGATAAATAGGGTGGAGAGCATCACCCTCACTTGAAAAGTGATGAGAAAAATGATAATACTAGGGAGACCAAATTCTTAACCCAATTTTGCAAACCAAGTGATGTGTAACCAATAGGAGATAAGCAAGTTAATCAACACTTAAATAATAATTCATTCATGAACCACTGCATCATTTGGTTTACAAATTTAATTTAAAAATTTGATCTCCCAAACTTTGAAAAAGATAATCCCATAAAGTTTCACACTAATGCATGCATTAAACATTACAAGAAATCTCAAACTTCTACATTTAAGTTTTGTATATTTATTAACATTTCACTTGACCTGAACGATTTTATCAATCTAACAATAACGATTTAAAACTTAACATGCCAGTCACAATTGTAAGTTTATAAATTTTTACACACATCAAAATATTCGAAGCGCTAGGACTCCCGCCACTCCTTCGCTAGACGATCGAGCGATCCATTGGATGGCCCACCGACCTCCAATGCTTTCAAAGCAGTGCCTTGAAGCTCCCTTACCCTCCGCCTCAACCCTTCTCCTTCCTCCTCATCCAAAATCGTCCTCACCACCCTCTCCACCTCGCAACGCCCCACCACTCTCTTCCCATCATCGTCCTCCGCCTCCAGCCACACCGCCACTCCCGCATCCACCAAAAACCTCGCATTCATCCTCTGCTCAGCGTACAACGGCCACGCAATCATCACCACCCCATGCAATACGCTCTCCAACACCGAATTCCACCCGCAGTGCGTCACAAATCCAGCCACAGACTGATGACTCAGAACCGCCACTTGCGGGGCCCACGAGGACGTCACAAACCCTCTCCCTCGCGTCCTATCCAAAAACCCTTTCGGCAAATACAACACCGGATCGTCCGCGTCGAAACTGGCCTTAAAAAAGTTCCCCGACACGCTCGCCTCGCTCGGAGGCCGTGCCACCCAAATGAACCGTTTTTGGCTCAGCTCCACTCCCAACGCGAGTTCATTCATCTGTTTCCCCGACAAAGTCCCTCCGCTACGACACGTAAACAACTGAACCGGCCGGCTGCTGGTCCAGCCAAGTCATCAACTTCGAAGATTCCAATGCTGATGTTACCAGTTCGCTCTCTTTGGTCAACGGCCCAATGGGATAAACCGGCGGCGCTGGCAAACCAAGAAAGAAAGGGCTTTCTCTAATGGAATGAAGCGTCACCGGCTCGAGTTCTTCCCACGTATTTACCAAAACGCCATTCATGATCGGCAATCTGTTGGACATAAGTAATAATTCAGGCATTAAAACTCCGGGGATAAGATCATCAAGCAACAGGGGCTTGCAGCCGGGGACAATAACCTCCTCGGCTATTTTTGAATGATCGCCGTTGACCTCGGCGTTGATCGTGGGGAAGTACATGGCCAACGCCAGAAACGAAGCCGAAGACGTCAGGAAAAGATATGTGGGGATGGAGAGGTCGGCAGCGACATTGTGTGCTATAGTGCAAAAAGGATCGAAGATGAGAGATTTGATCGGAGGTTGTAAGTTTTTCAGGACAAATGGCAGAGACTTTAGGGTTTCTTGGACGACGAGAACGATGCGAACTGAGACGTCGTTGGCTTGTTGGGACACGTCGATGCTGGGGAGGCTGACGACATGGAGGTCGGAAGGGAGGGAGGGGTTGCTAAGGAGCTGAAGCTGGGCTGGTGGTGCGTCGGTGGTGATGGAAAGGAAGGTGACATGGAAGCCGTGGTCAACGACAAGTCGGTTTGCTAGCTCAAGGAGTGGGGTGACGTGGCCCATCCCTGGGCTTGCTAAGACTGCCACATGCGAGTCCAAATCTTCTGCACCCAAATCTCCCTGTGGCCCCTCTGTGCCTTTGCTTTTTGAAAAAAACATAATTAATGTTAACTTGATAATAATTAAAATAATAAAAAATAAACCAAATCCTCAACCAAAAAACAAAGACACAGAGGGGCCACAGGGGGATTTGGGTGCAGAAGATCTGGACTCGCCACATGCGGCTTGTTCTGGGTGGACTCCTCGTTTGGCGAGATCAAATCTTCTGCACCCAAATTTGGTGTGGCCTCTCTGTGGCCCCAATAAGTGATTGACACATATTCATTATCTTTACTTTTCTAAATTTTGTTGTTATGAATTTAATATGTGTCATACATTTATTGGGGCCACAGAGAGGCCACACCAAATTTGGGTGCAGAAGATTTTGGTCTCATGTTTGGCTGGTTGATATCTTTAGCTCCGGAATACTTCTGGGGTTTTCAGAAAACAAAAGTTGATATTTAAAGAAGGAAAAACATTAATCAACTAATTAAACTTACTTTAAAAATTAATTTGTTATGCTTAAAAAATTAATTTATTATTTTAGAGTACGACAACCTACTAACAAGATTATGTGTTATTTTTTTTATATTTTATTTTAGGTACACTTTGGATGCGGTCGTCCCTAATTAAGAATTAAATAAGGGTGTGAATATTAAAACTCTAAATCAATTACTAATTTTTATTATAAAATTTATGTAACTTACATGTAATTCATTAATATATTAATGATAAGGACTTTGATTGAAATCTAAAAACTAATAAATCAATGAACATTAGAAACTAAGAACCGAATACTAATTTTTCCTTTATTTTATGCCACAAGACTATTAATTAATCTCGCAAATGTGATCACAACTAAAAGTTGAAAAAAATGAAAACGCAATTTTTTCCACAGTTGAATAATAAGCTAGCTCCTCATGAGAATTATTTTATTTTTTTTGTAGGAGGATCATATTATAAATTGGGCGATAAAGAAAATAGAAATCTAAACCCTCAAACACAAATTTCTCCATACAAAAATCGACATAAACATTTTACTCGTATAAAACTCAGTGATTAGACTCAACATAAGCAAATTCATTAATTATTTTTGACTTTACACATTTTACATTTTTCGATCGCCTAAAATACCTATATTTGTCTGTTTAATATGCACAATTAATTATATGCAGAATTTAAGGGGATTAATGACTTTACAAAAAAAAAATCTATTTAAAAGAAAAATTAATGATAAGTGCTCTAAAAAAAAACTTTGAGTTTTAACTAAAAATCACCTTATAACTTTATTTAATAGTTAGTATAAAATCCTATACTAAATTAGTCCAACTAGGATGACCCAACCAAAATAACATGTTGATTTGTCTATTTTGCCAAACATTTTAAGGGTGTGATATCCACACATTCATTTTTACTTCTCACACACAGCTTATTAATTTTTATCATTTAATCTTTTTCAATTCATTTAATTTGACGACTGAAAATTAAAAGGATATGTGAGATGTAATAAAGGATGTGTGGATAACACACCCCACGTTTATAACGCTGACTTAACTAGATAATTGAACATAAAGTCAAAGATGTGAAAAATGCTTATAAAAAACGAAACAGAGAATAATAGAAAGCTGACTTTACCTATTCAACACAAAGTCGTCAAAATATGAAAACGTGCATAGCAATCAAATAACTTTTTATTTTAATTCTAGTTTTTTTATCCTTTTCTTTGGAAGCTACGTCACATCATAAAGTCTTTGCCCATTGTCCCATATATATATATATATATACAGAAAATAAGCTAGCTCCTCATGGGAATTATTTTATTTTTTTGTAGGAGGATCATATTATAAATTGAGCGATAAGAAAGCCTAACATACTCATACTATAGTACGACTAGGGAAGCTCAATGGAGGACCTCTGAAAAAACCTGACCTGGATAGAACCACGTATGAAAAACTCAATGGAAGGAAAAAGAGGCCGAGCATGCCAACATAGACCAAAACACAAATATTAGATTACTACAGACTCCGAATTAATAACCTCCATACGCCATGGGGGCCCTACGCCCGTCCAAAATCCAAAACATTGTTCATTAAGACCGTATCTCGCAGCACAATGCACAACACCATTCGCATTGCTGGAGCTTTCGTGCATGGACTTGAGGATGAATTTCACGAGCTAACTTTTATTGTCTATGTTCTGCAAGGGAACCTTGCCATATGCATGCTTTCTAATTACGAATTGTTTGTGAATCTGAATCTGAAGGTGCGAATGTTAGATACCTAGTTGGACTTGACTAACATTATAAGCATAAATCTTATGTTGCCAATATGTTATAAACTGATTAAAGAGTTGTAAGCGTGTAAAACTACTTCCTATAAGTGAGGATACATGGATAACATGCAGCAAATGCTTATCCATTACTCGGTGAAAACTGTCGGCAACTGCAGGTAACTGATTTCCACGATAGATGGAAATTAGATGAAGCCTGTGTATATAATTCAATTCCCTACTTGTGAAGAAATGTTCTGAGATTCAAGGGTTCTATCACCTTTGGAACATAAGGTCTTAAACAAGTAGAAGAATTGCATTTCAACCAAAACATGACTGCTCCAGGTATCGCACATAGTCGATCAAACGTAATCTGGGATACTTGTTATACAATGAACTCGCTACATTAACAGTTGCATGGAATTTTAATTACGTACTATAAACACATTAGGCCATCTCCAACCGATGGCTGGCCAGAGGGCTCGTTTGAGCCCTCTGGCCCTCCAAGATTCTCCAAGATATTAATATTTTAATGAACAGTACATGATCATATTTGCCTCCGTCTCCAACCGAGGGCCAGAGGGCTCGTTTTAGCCCTGTCACAAAAAACCGTCTCCAACTGAGGGCCAAAGGGCCATAGGGCCAAACATAATTTATTATTTAAATTTAAAAACTACAACAACTTAAATTTAAAAACAACATTAACTTAAATTTAAAAACTACAAATTAAATTTAAAAACGACAAATTAAATTTAAAAACTACAAATTAAATTTAAAAACAACATTAACTTAAATTTAAAAACTACAACAACTTAAATTTAATATCCATAATTAACATCATCTTCATCATCCGCCATTGTAGGAGTATAGTCATCGTTAAACAACTGCCGCCGATGCATAATTTCCCTTTTTTTCCTATCAAAATAGGCCTTACTCATTGGAGTGTAATTCGTAGTGTTCCTTTCCATATTCTTATCATCCATCTCTTCTTGTATTTGTTTGGCCCGTTCTTCATGCCTATGCTTCCTTTCTTCCGCCTCAAGGGCATTTTGCTCCGCCATTAATCGCAATGAGGCCACCACTTCATGTTGAGCGGCGTAATCATCATTTGCCTTGCCCTTTTCCCTCAACCTTCGGGCCTTGTTTCGTCCCATAGCCCTAGGTAAATGATGTGATAAAAGTTAAGCACTCAAATTAAACCCTCTTGTTGTCAATTGTAGTAAGTATGCAAGTAGGGATCGTTCTGGACCGGGGATTAGGAGGGATTGCTAATCGACTCTAAAAACACAAAAACAAAGTTAAAAACGTTTGGAAAGGTTTACAAGACTCAAAACAAGTTAAAAACACTTAAAACGGCTTAAAAACACTTTGTGGACAGATTTAAAACACTAGGGAAGGTTTTGGACGAAAATTGGTTTTAGGTTGACTCAAAACACTTGAAAACACAAAGAAAACAGATTTTGGACACTTTAAAACAAGAAAGTAAAAGGGGGGTTTTAGTTTGGATGAATTTAAAAGTAAAACAAAGACTTTGTAAAGTAAAACAGATTTGAAAACGAATTTGAAAACTTTGATGCTTGATGGGCTAGCTAGAGGGTCCTTCTCCACACATGACACACTTGTACATAAATCGATCTCCAATTGCTTTTCAATGAACCATGAATCTCAACACCCCAGATTAACCGTACGTGCACAAATTAACCCTCAGATTTTCCTTATGTCATTGAATCGGAAGAAGAGCATACAACAACCCAAATTATTCTCCAACGGTCCCCTACATGAGTGCATAGAAGAGATACAGTTAGAGATCATTAAGTTCCATGAAAATCATAAGTGTTGACGAGGCATTCGTAACTATGAGAGCATGATACGTTTGCCAAGAATCCAATTAACACGATTGTGACAAGCAACCTTCACTACTTGTGAATATAAGTTCGTAACGATTAGGTGAAACTCCCTTATATTCTAGCATCAAATTCCTGCATGAAAACTAAGTATGCATCCTCAATCAACATACAAGAACAAGTTATGAATAAAACAGTTAATTGAATTGCATTCACGATTCATCAAGTCGTAATTGGAAGTAATCAATTCATATCTCAAGCATGTTCATGGCTTCGAATTCCCCCCTAGCTAAGTAGGGGTTTAGCCACTCATAGTCACAACAAAATTAGAGAATAATAAAGTAAACATTGAAAGTAAGAACGAAGTACACCTAGAATGATCCAATCTTCAAACTTAAAACGTCCAAGGTTTCCTTCTTCTCCACTTTGCTGCGGCACAAAGAGTCTAAGATGGGTATGGATGTGTTTGGATGAAGGGATGGACGTTTTTGGGAGTGAAAGGCTGCGGCAAAGGGGGGGTTTTGGGCTGAAAGTGTGTGAATGAGTGAATGGTTGTGTGAATGATGGATAGGTAAGTGAATGGATGGTGGAATGGTATGTTTAGGGTGCTGCAAGGGTCTTATATTTATAGAGAAGTATAGGGCACGGTTTGGGATTTATTTAGGAGACATATTTACTCCAAAACCTCAAGGGAAAAGAAGAATTAAAATCAGAAATCCCAAAGAAAGGGTAAGGTCTTTTGCGGCAAAGAGGAATGAACAAGGAAAATAAGTTATCTTGCAGATTTTGGAACAAATAGGTAAGTAGAGAAACAGCTTTGACTTAGAAGAAAGGGTAAGGAAGTTTGGTTGCTGATTTGGAAGAGAAAAGGAAGGTAACTTGCGGCAAGGATTAGGAAAAAGGGTAAGTAGATTACTTCCTTGCTGATTTTGTGTGCAATTGTGTCTTAAATTAAATTGGGAAAGTACTCTTGTGCGGCAAGGGTGTATGAGGGAAGGAGAGTGTGCAGCACCCATCTTGGAGTGGGAATTAGGTGTCCCAAAATACTTAGGACTCCCCTTTGTGGCTGATTTCCTTGCACATTAGGATTAGGAAACTTTGACTTGGTCAATCCTTCTTCTTCTTGGATTCCTTCTCCTTCCTTGACTTGAATTTATTTTTCCTCTTCTCTTTGGCTGATTCCTATCATGCTTTGGTCTTCAATTTCGTCCGTCTACATTGCTCCAAGCATAAGCTATCCAAAACATGCCCAAAACTGCTCCAAAAGGCTCCAAAATGCACTTTCTTGATACTTTACCCCTTGGGACCTACAAACATACGAAAATAGCTTAAAATACTAAATTAAATACAAATAACTAACATAAATGCATGAGAACAAGCTAACTAATTCACATAAATATGCTCATATCAAATTCCCCCACACTTAGCTTTTGCTAGTCCTCGAGCAAAATGGAACAAACAAAACAAAGTAAAGTAAACAAAACATACTCTAAACCTTCCAACGCTTTCCTCAGGGATTTCCAACGCACATGACATATCAAAGATCATCATTCACATAGATTTTAGTCATCCTTACGCTCGAGCACATACTTAATCACAGTCGTCACTTACTAGCTCACATTTAGTTAATTAAAACAATGATTTGAATGTAGTAACATGCCTTAGAGAAATCACCCAATTCCTTACAAGATACACTCTTTTTCACACAGATTTTCTGACTACACACCCTACACTAGTTATATGTGAGAAGATTGATGTAAATATGTAGACGAACACTCACATATGTTTATAGCAAAGAAAGCATTTTCTGGAGTTATTAAACATGTTTAGATATGATCTCATGAATGGAATGCTACTACTTAGACGCGAGAACCAGAGACACCATATGCTCATACCAATTTCAAACTCCACAAATTGAAACACACAACACCCAAGATCGAAGTTAAGGGTTGTAACGGGGCTAGGGTAGTGGTTAACAAAGAAGGGTAAGGATAAACAAACGTTCTTTAAGCAATAGCAAGCAAAGTAATGAAATTGACAATTAGAATTCATTTTAGAATGCAGAAATCAACTTTTAAGCACAAGGGCAGATTCATGCAACACTTAGGGCCTAATTTCACTTTTTGGACCCTTTCTTCAACAAACAACACTTTAGAGCTCTTTTGTTTCACATATTTTTCACTCTTTTTCATTCTTCTCACAACTTTTCTTTTTTCTTTTCTTTTTCCACGAATTTTTCTTTTCTTTTTGTACTCAAATAGACTAAAAATTCCTTCCCCCACACTTGTTTTCTGCAACATATTATTCAAAAAGAATTCCCTTTTAAATCATGCTTTACTACGCTTCAAGAACAAGGGTATGGATGGTCCTAATCTAGGCTAGGTGAGGATGATGTGGGTTAACAAAGAAATAGGCTAAACAAGGCTCAACGGGGTTAAACCTAAACACAATTCATGGGGGATGGCTTTTTGGCTCTTGGTTCACTACACAACTTCATCTTGATTATGTGTTATGCACTCAATACCATGCTTTGAATGAAACGGATATGAGTTCTAGTATTTGGAACTAAATGATGAAACGCCTTCTAAGTAGTAACCAAGCAAAGAATAATGAGATCATGCAACGACTTTAGAAAACAATGAATGCACAGATTTTTAACTCTCCAAAGAACGTTTAGGCTCAAGTCTCACAGGGTTGTAGCGTTAATTTGGGTTCCTTCCTTCAAGCACGTTACAAAAACTGATTTTTTTCTTTTGTAATCAAATGTGAATTCATAAACAACAACGACAACCAAGCATAAACCAAAGGTATATCAAACTTCCATCCATGTTTATAACTTTCCTTAACTGTCATGCAATTAAAAACCAAATCCTCATCATTGGGTTGGAAGGTACCCTAAAACACAAACAAGCACACAAAAACAACTCTTTTTGGCTTTTTCAAAACAATTTTTTAAATTTTTATGAAATTTTCGGATTTTTATGTCAAAACACACTAAAATGCATCAAAACATATTAAAAACACATAAAAACAGTGAAAAACAACATTGCAAGTGATAGGTGAATAAAACCCACGAAATTCATGCAAAAACAGCTTGTTTACCCCCCCCACACTTAAATCAAACATTGTCCTCAATGTTTCAAACATAAACTCACACAAAAGCAAACAAACAAACAACAAATAAAACATGAAATGCAAGGTAAAATCAACAAAGATTAGAGTTTAGGAACATAAACACCTGGTTATAATGCCGGATCATCCAAAAGCTCTTTGTTGAATGCATGGGTTGCCTCCCAAGAAGCGCTTGCTTTAACGTCGTGCAGCCGGACGATACTTCTCTTTTATCCTTGAATGGAAGATGGTAGTTGAAATGATCCGGTAACGGTTTAAATTCAAGAGTAGGTGCCTGAATCACCAACAACATGTTAGTATAAAACAAAATTGGAATTTGGGGAGGTGGCTTACCTGTGTGATCCAACAAGAACTCAAGAACAAACACAACTTCGAAAGTTTTAGGAAGCACATCCTTGCTGCACCATGGAGAAATTGAGGGACTGTTGCATTTGGCCAGATTTATTGTGAGGGTTGTGACTTGTCCCGTGTCATAGAATCTAACTTCTTCGGGAATTGTTGTCTCAAGTACATCCTCTTTGACTAATTCTAGACATTCCTCATCCACTTCTTTCTCTTGAATGTTTGGAAAGGTTTCGAAGATGCCTTCCTCACCCTCTTCTTCTTTGGATTGCATGAACCTGCAAGGAATAGGGACATTTGGTGGAATAGGGTCAGAAAGTATTGAATATGGAACTACCTTACCTAAATTGGATGGTGTAGGATCCTTGGGGAGCTGCGGCAAAGGTGGTGGAGCAAGGGTAGGCTGCGGCAAGGGTGGTGGAGCAAGGGTAGGCTGCGGCAAGGGTAGTTCCCAACTTGTCGTGGTCTTGTCATCCATATTTTGACTTGGTTTGGACGTCGTGGGCTCATCTCCAACCTCTATGCAACTTTGTTCTTGAATTTGTTCCATGAATTCTACCATTTCTCCAAGTTGAATTTTCAATTCGCCCATTTCATTTTGCAAATTGCCCATCTCTTTGGTTTGATTTTGCAATTCTTTGGTTTGATTTTGCATTTCTTTGGCTTGATTTTGCACCTCTTTGGTGTAATTGTGTATTTTTGTGATTTGATTTTGCTGCCCCTGCACCAAAGTGGTTAGTAATTGAATAATTTGATCATTATCCATGGACGAACCTGAATTTGGTTGGATTTGTTGCGGGGGAGGCTGCATAGGGCTATAATAGAACTCCTCATATGGCTGCCAATATGCTTTGTGTTGACCTTGTTGAGGTTCCCACCACATAGAATTTGAATGATCAATCCAATCTGAATTGTACGTGTTGGAAAACAAGTCGTTTCTTGATTGATTAGGGCTTTGATAACCCCAGGTATCGACATTCTCCCAACCTCTTTGTGGACGTTCATGGGCTCGATATCCTTGCACACCATATGCAGGGGCACTTTGCATTGTGGTCCTTTCGATGTGCTGTGACAATAGAGAAGTAAGATTCGCTATTTGAGCTTGAATATTAGCAATTGCCATGTCTTACTTCTCTAGTACCTGAAATCAAAAAAAAGAAAACTAAATCAAATATCAAAAGTAAAATAAATAAAAGAAAACAGAAACTAAAACCAAAAGACACGAAAAGAAACAAAGGGGAAAACCGGGGGATTAGCAAAGTTGCTAATCCCCGGCAACGGCGCCAAAATTTGATGTGATAAAAGTTAAGCACTCAAATTAAACCCTCTTGTTGTCAATTGTAGTAAGTATGCAAGTAGGGATCGTTCTGGACCGGGGATTAGGAGGGATTGCTAATCGACTCTAAAAACACAAAAACAAAGTTAAAAACGTTTGGAAAGGTTTACAAGACTCAAAACAAGTTAAAAACACTTAAAACGGCTTAAAAACACTTTGTGGACAGATTTAAAACACTAGGGAAGGTTTTGGACGAAAATTGGTTTTAGGTTGACTCAAAACACTTGAAAACACAAAGAAAACAGATTTTGGACACTTTAAAACAAGAAAGTAAAAGGGGGGTTTTAGTTTGGATGAATTTAAAAGTAAAACAAAGACTTTGTAAAGTAAAACAGATTTGAAAACGAATTTGAAAACTTTGATGGTTGATGGGCTAGCTAGAGGGTCCTTCTCCACACATGACACACTTGTACATAAATCGATCTCCAATTGCTTTTCAATGAACCATGAATCTCAACACCCCAGATTAACCGTACGTGCACAAATTAACCCTCAGATTTTCCTTATGTCATTGAATCGGAAGAAGAGCATACAACAACCCAAATTATTCTCCAACGGTCCCCTACATGAGTGCATAGAAGAGATACAGTTAGAGATCATTAAGTTCCATGAAAATCATAAGTGTTGACGAGGCATTCGTAACTATGAGAGCATGATACGTTTGCCAAGAATCCAATTAACACGATTGTGACAAGCAACCTTCACTACTTGTGAATATAAGTTCGTAACGATTAGGTGAAACTCCCTTATATTCTAGCATCAAATTCCTGCATGAAAACTAAGTATGCATCCTCAATCAACATACAAGAACAAGTTATGAATAAAACAGTTAATTGAATTGCATTCACGATTCATCAAGTCGTAATTGGAAGTAATCAATTCATATCTCAAGCATGTTCATGGCTTCGAATTCCCCCCTAGCTAAGTAGGGGTTTAGCCACTCATAGTCACAACAAAATTAGAGAATAATAAAGTAAACATTGAAAGTAAGAACGAAGTACACCTAGAATGATCCAATCTTCAAACTTGAAACGTCCAAGGTTTCCTTCTTCTCCACTTTGCTGCGGCACAAAGAGTCTAAGATGGGTATGGATGTGTTTGGATGAAGGGATGGACGTTTTTGGGAGTGAAAGGCTGCGGCAAAGGGGGGGTTTTGGGCTGAAAGTGTGTGAATGAGTGAATGGTTGTGTGAATGATGGATAGGTAAGTGAATGGATGGTGGAATGGTATGTTTAGGGTGCTGCAAGGGTCTTATATTTATAGAGAAGTATAGGGCACGGTTTGGGATTTATTTAGGAGACATATTTACTCCAAAACCTCAAGGGAAAAGAAGAATTAAAATCAGAAATCCCAAAGAAAGGGTAAGGTCTTTTGCGGCAAAGAGGAATGAACAAGGAAAATAAGTTATCTTGCAGATTTTGGAACAAATAGGTAAGTAGAGAAACAGCTTTGACTTAGAAGAAAGGGTAAGGAAGTTTGGTTGCTGATTTGGAAGAGAAAAGGAAGGTAACTTGCGGCAAGGATTAGGAAAAAGGGTAAGTAGATTACTTCCTTGCTGATTTTGTGTGCAATTGTGTCTTAAATTAAATTGGGAAAGTACTCTTGTGCGGCAAGGGTGTATGAGGGAAGGAGAGTGTGCAACACCCATCTTGGAGTGGGAATTAGGTGTCCCAAAATACTTAGGACTCCCCTTTGTGGCTGATTTCCTTGCACATTAAGATTAGGAAACTTTGACTTGGTCAATCCTTCTTCTTCTTGGATTCCTTCTCCTTCCTTGACTTGAATTTATTTTTCCTCTTCTCTTTGGCTGATTCCTATCATGCTTTGGTCTTCAATTTCGTCCATCTACATTGCTCCAAGCATAAGCTATCCAAAACATGCCCAAAACTGCTCCAAAAGGCTCCAAAATGCACTTTCTTGATACTTTACCCCTTGGGACCTACAAACATACGAAAATAGCTTAAAATACTAAATTAAATACAAATAACTAACATAAATGCATGAGAACAAGCTAACTAATTCGCATAAATATGCTCATATCAGTAAAGAAGCTTCGGACGGAATCGGATTTTCTACCCTTATTTGTTGAATGGCAGGAGATCCATCTTCATTCATATCTACAGATGGGGATGCAGCTCCCAAAGGATCTACTCTATGTTGAGGTGGATCTTCAAATAACACCCACCCTTTACAAATTTCCCAACAACCGTGAAACTGAAAGGGTTTTGTGCTGCCCTCCATATACAATTCCTCCGCTTAACGTACCTAGAAAATATAATTACAAAAAATTTAGGAAATTAATTCATGAAATTAAATGTAATATAATGACATATAATTACAAAAATTAAATGTAATATAATTAAACATTTAAAATAAACTGTGAAAACACTAACTTCGTCATAGTAATTGGCGCCGCTTTCATGTCTACTTGCGGCTGCTAACAGTGCTTGATGCCATTTATTCAAACTTGGATGAAGATGTTTCTTCCATCTTGAAGAACAACTTTCGTGGTTTCGGGTATTCGATGGAATGGTGCATTTGTAGAACTCTAAGTATTTTTTGGACACACGAGTCCAAACACCTTCACTTGTTTGAGAAATCCCCCTCACACTATCTTCTGAGACCCATCTATAAGCCTTGCAAAGAGCTTCATCTTCTTTCCGGGTCCAAGGCCTACCTTTCATTGCAGATGAGGCCATTTTTTTGGAAAAAATGAAGGAAATTATTGAAAATATATTGAAGGAAATTATTGAAAAATTGAAACAAATATTATAGATGAAGGAAATATTGGAAAATATATTGAAGGAAATATTGAGAAATATATTGAAGGAAATATTGAGAAGGAAATATTGAACAAGGAAATATTGCAAATGAAGTGAAGAATTGAAAGAACTTCACCATATTTATAGAAGAAAAGAAATGTTTAAAAAAAAAAAAAAAAAAAAAAAGCTTTACAACGGCTAGTGGCTCGCTGGCTGTTGGAAGTTTTAAATTCAAATTGTTATTTCTGTTGGTTATAACTGACAGAAATAACAAACATTAGAAAAAAAAAGAGCCAGCCCTCCAGCCCTCTCCGATTCTGTGGGGCCCTCCCAGATTCCAGAGCCCTCTGGCCTAGCCCTCGGTTGGAGACGGGTTGAGGACCATTTTCGGCCCTCTGGACCCTTCGGTTGGAAAGATGGCCTTAGGTTCCAACATTTGGTATCATAACCAAATAACAAGTCCTAGATTCGTTTTACTGTTTTGTCATTATGATAAATGTGTGATGATATGTTTGAAATGTTCTATATATCCCTTGAGTAATGCAGTACTTAATGAACTCCAGATATTCATCAAAGTGAATATTGTTATTGTATATCGTGGCTATTAAGGGGTCTTAAAGATTCATAGCATGTTCATATATTTTTTCAAAAAGAGAAATACATATAAATTGCATAAAGGTCCTTGTAAAAGTTTGCAATTGTCCAGTCCAAAGACTTGATGTATTCTTGCGATTATGGAAGAGTATAGCCAATATATGCAATATGGAAGGCAGTTTATATTTTTCACTCAAAAGTGCAATGTAAACTTGCGACAGCAACTGCATACTCTTATTTGTGACTAATATTTTAATGACTGCTCCAGTGAATTCATCTACTCTTAGCCTTTCATCTGTTGAACCATTGAGTGTTGGCAATTTCAAACGTTGGAAACAAGATATAGAGATCTTACTGGGACTAATGGATCTCGACCTTGCACTTCGAGAAGATGAACCTCCTGCTGCACTGACGGATGTTTCAACTACTGAACAAAGACACAAGCATGAGAAATGGGAGAAGGCTAACATGATGTCACTAATGGTTATGAAGAGGACCATGAACGACACTGTTAGAGGTGGTATTACAGGGTGTGACAAGGCCAAAGATTTCCTTGAAGCCATTGGAGCAAAATTAAAGGAGTCTGAGAAGGCTGAGATGGGAGAATTGATGACAACACTAACAACTCTGAAGTTCGATGAAGGAAAGGGTGTTAGAGAGCACATTCTGAAGTTGGTGAACACTGCAGCCAAACTGAAAGATTTGGATGTTCCAGTTGATGAAGCATTTGTGGTCCACATGGCATTAACTTCCCTACCTTCATGATATGACCAATTGAAGGTTACTTACAGTATACAGAAGGAGAAATGGTCCATGGATGAACTGATTTCAATTGCTGCTCAAGAGGAATGCAGGCTCATGCGCAATATCAATCATGCTGCAGTGAACTTGGTGCACACTGACAAAGGGAAGAAGCCATTCTTCGATTCTGGTAAGGCCCCTAAACTAATCTCCAATAGTAGTGCTGCCATGACTACATCTTCCTCCAAATGACCTGAGAATTATAAGGATATTATGGACAACATAAGGTGCTATTTTTGCAAACGAATTGGTCACATGAACAGGGATTGTGAGAAACTCAAAATTCTGAAAACTAAGAAAGCTATTTTGGTCAAAAATTTTGTGTGTTTTGAATCTAATCTTGTTGAAGTCCCTCCAAATTCTTGGTGGTTTAACACTGGTTGTTCAGTTCATATCACCAGTTCGTTGCATGGTTTCACAAGAAGAGGTACAACAACAAGAAATGAAGTATTTCAAGTCTATGTTGGCAATGGAAATAAAGTGGTTGTGGAAGCAATAGGCGACCTCAAGCTCAAGTTATCCAATGGCTTTGTTCTAGATTTAGTTGATGTTTTATATGTACCTTCACTTAGAAGGAATTTACTTTCAGTTTCGAAACTCGTAAAAACTGCCTTTGCTTTCGATGGAGATAACGAAAGTGTCAGGATTTACATGAAGAATAATCCAAGAGTTGTGCTTGGAGTCTGTTTTCTAGTTAATGAATTATGGCAAGTACTTTGTACGGTTTGAAGTGAAAATGTTTGTTTTAATATTGAGTCATCTACATCAACTAAAAGACTTGTTTTGAATGAAAAATCTTCCATGCTTTGGCATTGGAGATTAGGGCACATATCTAAAGCAAGATTGGATCGCATGGTTAAGGATAAAATATTACCTACTTTGGATTTCTCAAACTTCGAAAACTGCATTGAATGTTTTAAGGGAAAAATGACTAAAACTAAGAAAAAGACTCCAACGCATGCATCAACTAGCCAACCACTACAAGTACCTGTGAATGAAAGAAGGGTAATGCCACAAAGAGTTAGGAGATCAGCAGTACCAGATGATTGTTTTGTGTACTTTCAAGAAGTAGAACTGAATGAAGGCATATCGGATGACCCTGTCACTTATCAAGAAGCTATGAGTGGTTCACAATCTGAATTATGGCAAGAAGCAATGTATGATGAACTTAAATCCATGCAAACAAATAGTGTTTGGACTTTAGTTCATGCACCAGATGATATCAAGGTAGTGGGGTGTAAATAGGTGTTCAAAACTAAAAAGGATTCGACTGGAAGAATTGAGAGGCACAAAGCCAGGCTGGTGGCTAAGGGCTATACATAAACTAAGGGAGTAGACTACTCATAAACCTTTTCTCATGTATCAACTAAAGTATCACTTCGAATTGTGTTGGCCCTTGTGGCTCATTATAACCTTGAACTGCACCAGATGGATGTAAAGACAGCCTTCTTAAATGGTGATTTGGAGGAAGATATTTATATGGAACAACCTATTGGTTTCATTAAAGAAGGTGAGGAGAACATGGTTTGTAAGTTGGACAAATCGTTATACGGACTAAAACAAGCCTCGAGACAATGGTTCTTGAAATTTGATGAAAAGGTAACTTACTTTGGGTTTTGTGAGAATAATATTGATGATTGTATTTATCTCAAGGTCATTGGATCAAGATTTATTTTGCTTGTGCTTTATGTGGATGATATTCTCTTGGCAAGCAGTGATCTTGATCTTGTGCTTGAAACTAATCTTGAAATACAAGGTAAATACAAGGTGACCGCAATCACATAATCTTGAAATAGTAAACACATCATAACGAATGCTCATCAACCTATACTGACGCACGAGTTCGTACAGATAATTTCTGAAACGAACAGGACTGGGTGTAATCAATGTGCTATAGTACTACGATCACATGAAGGCTGGTGCCGAAGAGCTGTCACATACGAGTCGGAATTGCCTAATGCAATCTGTACGACAGGATTGGCACCTAACTTGGATCCAAGGCGAGTGAACGGTGCGGATGTGAACATACACGTGAAGGACTGGCCCTGACCCTGGGGCGAGTACTAACACCGGGGTGCAACAATGGTTAGCAGATAACATAAATATAATCATACCATAACAATTCAATAATTCTAGTGAATAGAGTAACTTACCTGCGCATCCCGTAGGATTATTTTAGCATTTCACAGCAGCACAACAGTTCTTGTAACATGAATTAATCATAGCTGTAAAATATAATGGTATCTCACGCATACCTGTGAACCTATAGGGTTCAGAAATAATCTCCTACATTTCGTCATTTCGCTAATTCATGTAATTTTAGTTTAAGCAAGGCATACGTAGTAGATTATTTTCAAAGTATAACTGGAAACTAGCAAGTATGCGTATACTTATAAAAAGAAATGACCCACTTACCTGGAGTCTGCACTACAACTCCCTAGCACGAATATCGAGGCATCACAAACGATCCGTCGCCTAGAACAATTATCAAATCACGTCTCAGAAACACGTAACTTGCATAAAACACAACCTCAAAGACGTTCTAAACTGATTTCAAACTCATTGACCAAAAGTCAACCGTCGGTCAAAGGTCAAAGGTAGGGTCCATAACCCTACGTAACTCAATCCGGAAGATCTGCATCTCGGATTTCATATTCATAACTTCCCAAAAGTTTCAATAAGCTTCTAGAACAACATCCTAAAGTTTCGGAACTACCCAGCGGTTGGATCTTCGCCAGTTGCCAAAATTAAGCGGCGGCCGACGTTTTATTATATGAACTTACAAATTCAATTCGGGAAGATCTGTACGTCAGATTCATAATCCGTAAGTTCCTATGGTCCTCAAATATTACATACTATAACATATTAAAGTTTGGTGAGAATCCAACGGTCGAATCGTCAATTCTTATAATAATCAAGTGACGTCCAACTAGGTGGTCACTTACGAAACTATGCTAAAACATCGAAATTTCACTAAACGGTGTCAAATATGGAATCGAGACATCAAATTTAGCTTAGGTTGGTCAGGGGTGCTTCGGCCCACGCGCCGCTGCACGGGGCGGTCGGTTGCCCCCACTCGCTGGAAAATTCAACTATTTCTAAAAATTAACAAATTTCAAAGAAATGAAGATCTCAACGAGTAGAGTAAGTTTTATACCTGTGGCCAAGTCCAATTTGGCCAGGAAAGGCTCCAAATTGACTCGAACCCGTTGGAAACCCTAAGGTGGGTGTTCTTCAATTCGACTTCCACGGTGTTCCAACGCCCCTACAACTAGTTGGGTCTTGTTCCTGGGTCCAAGGGGAGTTGATTAAGGGTGGTGGTGGGTGGTGAAACTCACTAGAATGGAGGAATCACCGTTGAACACCTCTGGTGCTCCGATGATGTTCTTCGCGATTTTTGACCTAAAATCTTCAATCTTGGGTGAGATGGAAGATCGGAGATTGTGAAAAAAATTGCAGGTGGTGGATGGTGGAGTTTCAACTGAAAAAATGGCAAAAATCGTCAGAGTTTGATCGGTTTGGGTGTGCAGGTGCACTGCCTGACGGGAAAGATAAAAGCTATGTTTAGGATTTAATCTCAATTCAATCTATTCTTCTCACTCTCGGAGGAAACATATAAATACATTACATTAGCCGCACATCTTGCAGCACAAGGAAAGTAAATGACTCCTAGACTAACTAGGAAACACAATCAAATAATTATATTTATATTCACATTCCTATTCGGATAAGGACCCAAGTCAACACTCCCCCTCAAGTTGGTGCGTAGATATCTCATAGCCCCAACTTGTCAAGTGAGTCCTGAAACCTCTCAGTAGAAATCGCATGAGTTAGAATATCTGCCAATTGTTCTTCCGTTCTGACAAACGGAATATCGACGAGCTTAACATCTAACTTCTCCTTTATAAAGTGTCTATCCACCTCAACATGCTTGGTTCTATCATGTTGTACTGGATTGTTAGCTATTTCTCGTGCTGCTTGATTATCACAATACAACATTATTGATCCCTTAGGCTTGAATCCTATCTCAGTGAGTAAAATTCGAAGCCATAAAAGCTCACAAATACCATGAGCCATTCCCCTGTATTCTGCCTCTACTGATGACCTTGCCACAACATTCTGTTTTTTACTTCTCCAGGTCACAAGGTTACCAACAACAAACATGAAATAACCTGACCTAGATCGCCTATCAGTAATATTCCCGGCCCAATCAGCAGCAGTAAACCCTTTTACCTCCATGTGCCCATGCTTCTTGAACATCAAACCTTTTCCAGAAGCCCCTTTTAAATAACTAAGTATCCGCATTACCGCCGTCATGTGATCCTCACTTGGTGCATGCATGAATTGACTTACCACACTTACTGCATACGCAATATCTGGTCTCATAAGTGATAAGTAAATCAATCTCCCAACTAATCTTTGATACCTCTCTTCATTCGTCGGAACTTGATCTTGATAAATGGCCATGTGATGATTTTGCACAATCGGAGTGTCCACTGGTTTGCATGTCAACATACCAATTTCTGACAATAAATCCAACACATACTTACGTTGTGACAAGTATATGCCTTCTTGAGACCTGGCAACTTCTATTCTCAAAAATACTTAAGACCTCCTAGATCTTTCATCTCGAACTCGGAGGACAGGTACCCCTACAACTGTTCAATCTCTATTGTATCATACATGTGACAATCATATCATCCACATAAATAATGAGCAAAGTCACCTTACTACCTGTACGCTTGATGAATAAGGTATAATTTGAGTTCCCTTGGTGATATCCATACTTCTTCATAGCCTGAGTGAATCGTCCAAACCAAGCTCTTGGTGCCTGTTTCAAACCATACAATGCCTTCTGAAGTCTACACACCTTTCCACTGGAGTTTTCAATGCCATATCCTGGTGAAAAATCCATGTATACCTCTTCCTCTAAATCCCCGTGCAAAAACACATTTTTTACATCAATCTGTCTCAAAGGCCAATCAAGATTAGCAGCAAGAGATAACAGAACTCTAATGGTATTCATCTTAGCCACCGGAGCAAAAGTTTCTTGATAATCAACACCAAAGGTCTGAGCATATCCTTTAGCTACTAACTTTGCCTTGTATCTGTCAATCGTTTCGTCTGCCTTATGTTTGATGGTGAACACCCATTTGCATCCCACCGGTTTTTTTCCCTTGGGAAGTGTAACCACATTCCAAGTCTTATTCTTCTGTAATGCCTCCATCTCAACTTGCATTGCCTCTGTCCACTTTGGGTCTCTCAAGGCTTCCTCTACTATGGTAGGTATTTTAATAGTTTCCATTTGTTGAATTAGAGCACAGTACCTTGGTGAGAGTCAGTGAATAGAGACATAGTTAGCGATTGAATATCGTACATTCCCTTCTGGAGAATACCTGTCTGGTAGTTTCCCTCGATTTTGTCTAAAAGGCAACACATAAATTTGTTTATTAGATTCTGAATCGCTACTTACCTCAAGAGGGATATCCTTATGACCCACTTGAGGAGTTGGAGGGGGGTTGTTGTTGTGCTCACCCAAACCTTTGACCTCACTTGGCCATGAGACTGTTGCAGGCCCACTTACTATCTTGGCCTGGTTATTCTCGGTGCAACACCCAAAACCATCATGCCTATTTGGGCTTTGTGGGCTGCTGTCCATTGCAGTAGTATCTGCTTCATTTCCACGTCCATTTGGGGCTTGTTGATTACCGTGCCCACTTGGGCCTTCTACATCAACACTTATACTTTTTTCGGTGCTACCACATGCAGAGTCTTGGTCACGTGGGTTGTTGCCATTTGCACCATAATCACCATGGCTTTCTATGGTGTTGCCGTTATTACGCCCACTCGGTGGGATACCTTCTATGGGCCCAAATATAGCAGGGTCGGGGACATCCACCCATCCATAATCTTCTATTCCAGTCGTCTCCCCCTGAAGAGAATGGTTGGGAGGAAAAAAAGTTCATCTTCGGAGAATGTCACATCTATAGTTACATACACATGTCGAGTAGGGGGATGATAACATCTATACCCCTTCTGTTGAGGATTAAAACCAATAAAAACACATCGCACTGCACATGGATCAAGCTTGCTTCGTTGATTTTTATGGAGATGGACATAAGCCACGCACCCAAAAACTCGCGGTTTGAAATGAAGGGTAGAGGGAAGAGAGACATGATCAGCAAGCACAGCTAAAGGAGTTCTAAACTAGAGAACACACGATGGCATTCGGTTCATGAGATAAATGGCATAAGTTACCGCGTCAGCCCAGTAAGTCTTAGGTGCACCCGCACCAATGAGGAGGACACGGGTAATCTCAAGTATGTGTCGATTCTTCCGTTCAGCTACTCCATTTTGTTGAGGGGTCTGGGGGCAAGTAGTTTCATGGAGAATACCATTTTCTTTACAAAACTGAGATAGATCCTGATTAAGATATTCACCACCATTGTCGGACCGAAGTACTCTAACTGAGAGCGAATATTGAGTGTAAATCATGTGATAAAACATTCTGAAGATGTCACCCACATCACTCTTATTTTTCATGAGATACAACCAAGTCATTCTGGTGCAATCATCAATGGATGTTACAAACCAACGCACTCCATGCTGAGTAGTAACCAGAGATGGTCCCCACACATCAGAATGAACTAACTCAAACGAAACCGTTCGTGTAGTAAAACTTGGAGAATATGAAGCACGGTGGCTTTTAGCTAATGTGCAAACATTACATTGTAGTGAAGAATCTGAAGTATTACGAAACAATGACGAAATTAACTTCCGTAAATAACCAAAGGAAGCATGACCAAGACGACGATGCCACAACTGAATAGTCTTCAACTTTCCACTATTACGACTTTAAACTTGATGAACACGACCCTGTGCAACATTGTCAACATAATACAACCTCTTCCTTTTAGTAACACGCCCAATGATTGCCTGAGTTTTAATATCTTGAAGTAAACAGAAAGACGGAAACATTAACACCACGCAGTCTAATTGCTCAGTGACTTGTCCCACTAATAACAAATGGCTATAGAGTGCGGGAACAAGTAAACAGTTATGTAATGAGATAGTAGAAGTGAGTGCTATCAAACTCACCCTTGTAACCGGGGCAACACCTCCATTAGCAATGACAATACTATCCCGTGGTGGTGGTGTTGTAGAATTAAATAAATTACGATCATAAGTCATATTATCAGTGGCTCTGGAATCAATAATCCAACCTGTATCAAAATCAACAGATGTAATTAAAGCTGTGTACGTGTTACCTAGATCATTGGATTGTTCTTGAGAATTAATTAAATTCAAGAGTGATAGTTGTGGGCCCAAATTAGCAGGCTTTAAATTTAATTCCTGATGGGCCGTTGCTAGTGGGCTAACCTGGCCCATGCCCAAGTTGCTGCCAACATCTTCAATTGTTTGCTGCCCATTTAGATTGTGGGCTTCAGGTTCACATGCTTGCCGCCCAATTGGGTTGTAGATTCCATATGGACCTTGCTGTCCAATTTTCTTGGGGGTCGCATAATCAGCCAGCCCGTGCACATTTTCGCTGGAGATTGGAACCAACGTTTGGTTGTCCGCCATGGAAGCAATCTTTGCTTTAGATTTCTAGTTTTTTTGGTTTTTCCAATAGGTGATGTCTCTTGCTTCGAGACACACGGTTTGGTAGTTTAGGTTTATATGTTTTGGCTTTTTGTTTTATTTTGCTTTTCTGGGTTTGGGTTGTAACGGATCTAGTCTCTTGTTTCGAGACCTAGGTTTGGGGTTTAACAGAGGTCACTTGTTTCGAGACTTCTGAGCTTGGTTTCAATGGCTGTTACACAACCAACAAAGAGAAGCACTGAAGACGGTAGTGAACATGAATAGGATTTAGAGAAAGAGACAGGCCGAAACCTGCTATGGTACCAAGATAAAAGCTATGTTTAGGATTTAATCTCAATTCAATCTATTCTTCTCACTGTCGGAGGAAACATATAAATACATTACATTAGCCGCACATCTTGCACCACAATGAAAGTAAATGACTCCTAGACTAACTAGGAAACACAATCAAATAATTATATTTATATTCACATTCCTATTCGGATAAGGACTCAAGTCAACATGGAAGATTGGGAAGGTTTTTATTTTATTTTTTATTTTTTACTTCTCTTTTCCTGATTGGTTGACTCTCCTTCCTCCTAGTTGGTCATCAAGCCCTGGCTGGAAGTGTGCCGACGAGGACATCAAGCCCCTAAGAGGGGTGGATTGTGAGATCCCACATCGGCCAGGGGATTGGATCCTTTATGCCTTATATGTACATACCCACCTCCAATTAGCACGAGGCCTTTTGGGAGCTCACTGGTTTCGGGTTCTGTAGGAACTCCGAAGTTAAGCGAGTACGGGGCCAGAGCATTCTCAGGATGGGCAATCCACTGGGAAGTTCTGCTCGTGTGAGTTCCCATAAACAAAACCATGAGGGCGTGGTCAGGGCCCAAAGCGGACAATATCGTGCTAGGAGGAGTGGAGTCGGGTCGGGATGTCACAGACGGTCAACGAAAGTTAAAACTTTGCCTCTAGGGCATTTTCGTCAAGTCATGTTTTTTAAAATTAATAAAATTGTAAATGTAGGGACTGGTTGTCACACAATTTATCTCCAAAGTTCTGCATAAATGCAAAAATAATGTACCTGCCATGCCATAAAATAATGTACCATTAAAAAAAAAAAAAAAAAAAACCAGCTGGTGCCTTTGTTACGGAAACACTCACATAAGCATTTCGCCTCTCCCTGGCCAGCATCGTGTGATTCACCAGCATCAGGAATCGAACCCACCACATATCGTGTGGAACATGGGCCCGAAATTCATCCCCAACCACTAGAAACCCCATGGTGGTTTAGATAGTGTGTTATTTCATTGATGTTGAATTCATGTATATAGCTATTTATTCATAGTTACTTACTATGACTTATATTACGAAATATCAGTTATATGTCAACATACATTAATCATTATCATCATTATAATGACCTGTCCCGGATTTTTATGAAACACAGAACGTCGAGGGTAATTTTGTAATTTCACGTTTGGGAGACATTAGTTTTTTTTTAACGTCGAGGGCAACTCCGGCTACAACACAGCTCTAAATTGGTATGAACCTCTTCTCCTCATTCTAAGCTTCATTTCCATAACTAGAACGTCGAAAATGATGAATAAATGAGCTCGAACAGAGCTCTAGAAACTCTGCCCAGATTCCAGCCGACCCACGACCTGAAACCTGGTTGACCCGACCCGTAACCCAAAACCAGATCCAACAACCAGCAACCCAAAACCCAGAATCGACCCGACCCAGACCCTATTCCCAGATTTTAAACGTCAGCGTGTGGAATACACGCGCCTCCGTTGGAGGTACTGTGCTCAGCTGGCTTCCATGAAGGTGCCAACGACTTTCCGACCAACCTTTTCGGCAACCCATCTCGACGCGTGGCCTCCCGAGCCGTAGCCCCATGGCCGGCGTTCGGTGACGCATGGGTGAATCTGAGGTCTCCCTTTAGGTTTTTTGACTTCTTGAATCCGATTACGACGTCCGCTTCCCCAAATTCATTCATTTTAGTAGAGTTTTATTAATTGGTCCATTTATGTGATTAGGTGAGTTTGTTGTGATGACCTTGTCCTCTCTAGTTTGCACGACTCTTCGATGACGGAGTATCTGTGAGTGGATCCCTTCCAAAATGCATGATTTAATTACTAGAAATGCATACATGAAAAGCATGATTTATGACTACGTTTTATGAAATGTTTATGATTAAATCGGATTTACGCTTTATGAAATTTCATGCTTTATCAAATTTACATTATCGAGATATTTATGAACATGGATTTATGATATGATGTTTGAGATATATTCTGGGAAGATTATGTTTATGATTTTATGTGCTTACTTAGTGGTTATTCATACTATGTGCCTACAGGTAAATGAGATTTATATATGCCTTCAGGCGGAAGATTTATATATGCTTTCGGGCGGGTGATGTAGGGCCTACGGACGGAAGATTTATATATGCTTTCGGGCGCTTTCGGGCGGATGATGTAGGGCCTATGGACGGAAGATTTATATATGCCTTCGGGCGGGTGATGTAGGGCCTTCGGGTGGAAGATTTATATATGCCTTCGAGCAAGTGATGTAGAGCCTTCGGGCGAATGATATCTATGTATGCCTTCGGGCGGGTGATGTAGGGCCTATGGGCGGAAGATTTATATATGCCTTCGAGCAAGTGATGTAGAGCCTTCGGGCGAATGATATCTATGTATGCCTTCGGGCGGGTGATGTAAGGCCTATGGGCGGAAGATTTATATATGCCTCCGGGCGGGTGATGTAGGGCCTACGGGCGGAAGATTTATATTTATGAAGGTTATGGCATCCTAGGGTTTTCGGAAAACCTATTACTTATTAGCTATATGAGTTTTCTAAAACTGGGGGTTAATTCGTTTGAAGTGTAATTGTTTTAGTATTACTTAGATATAAACTTGGTCCACTCATGCTTTGTTTTGCGTCCCCTTCAGGACTTAGAATCGAGGCGTACAATCTCGGCGTCAATGCACTCTCGCATCGGTATCTTCGAGTCCTCTCGGTGTAGAACCCATTCCTTTGTTCGTACCTTTTCATAATATTCCTTCTACATAATTCTTGATTAGTTGTATGCTCTGAACACGTTCCCACGTTTGCATTTCATTATAGTTAAATTTACTTGTTTTATTACGTTCGTTAATTCTTCATAACTCTCATGCATGTTAGAATTGCTTCATCACCCTCTAGTGTTGGCCAACACGTGCCTATCCTGATGTTTGAAGGATATCAATGTCGAGCATGTCAATCATAAGTAAATCGATTACGTGACGCTATAATTGACACGCTCTAAAAAAAATTATGGGATGTATCTCAATTATATTAAATCTTGTATTTGGATGTAAGACCATGTTTGTTTATGGAGCACATGCATAATAACATACTTAGCAACATATGTCCTGATCAATAGACTAGGGGGTGTTTGTTTGCCCTCACTAACTGTCCTTGGACTAGACTGGACTAATAGTTAGTCCAGTCCGATAGTCTAGTGCGATGTTTGTTATCATGCGGGACTAGTCTTAATGAGACTAGCCCAGACTCGCCTACACTAAAGGCTTCACTAAGAGGTCTTAGTGAGGCCTCCCAAAAACCACGGGATTGCTAGTCCCGTTCCCTTTTCTGCAAGCAGCGTCGCTCAAACCCGCTTGAGCAGCATCAACCCTCCATCGTCCCGTAAACCCAGCGCCCTTTTGGCATATGAGTAAGTGATTTGGTGTCTTTTGCCATCATCTGGGTCGACCTGAACAACGGCAAAAACGGGTCTCATGGTGACCCAGATTCTTCCGTCGACAACAAGATTGAAAACTTTAGCATTGGTGCAGTGACTCTGAGTGATTTTTCTTAACCAACTGTGATTTGCCCAGAAAATATAGGAATCAAATTTGAAGAAAAAAGAAATACAAAGAGAGCGATGGGAGAGGGGACATTATACAGAGGTGAAACGAGAGAAACAAAAGGGAGGGGGGAGGCAAAAATGGGGAAAAAAGGAAAGGGGCAGAAAACAAAATTTTGAAATACCCATTAAAACCCATGAAGGTTTAAGCACAAAATCTAAAATAAATTTGATAAGAGAAAGATTGTGAATTAAAGAGCAAAGATTGATGAACAATTGGGAGTTACCCGCGAGAGAGAAGGCTTTGCGAGATGGACTGCTGCTTTGTTTTCTCAGAGTGGAATGTCAGTTTGCTGAAGTGGGTTTATGGACGAGATCTTTCCAAAATGAAGAAGAGGATTCTTGAAATAAAAAGAAAAGAAAAAGTGATAATAAAATATTAATTGATATATATTAAATTAATATAAAACAATATAATATTACAGTCCTGCTTGTTAGTCCAACGTTGCACCAAACACTTCACTAAATTAGTCCTGTTTAGTCTAGTCTAAGCCAGTCCAGCTTAGTCTCTGAAGCTAGTCCAGTCCGAGATAGGCCGGTGCAACAAACGCACCCTAGTAATCTAATTGTATCAAAGGGACTATGAATAAATAGACTAGTAGTTTTTTAATTTTTTAATTTTTTTTTTAATTTTTAATTTTTTTTAATTTTTAATTTTTTTTTTTTTCCAATTGCTCTCATATATTGTGATTGGTGGCTAACGGGCTTGGGTTAGCCTCCTTTAGGGTAAGTTATGGAAAAAGAATTTTATTGGGTTAAGAGATATGGTATACATTATATAGATTCAGTATTAGATACTAAAACCGTTAGCCCTATCAAGCCAAAATAATGGTTGACTAATAATGGGTGTGTGAGAACAGTTACATAACGTTGTGGTATAATTTGTAAATAACTTATATTAGTAGGTTACTTATATTTTCTTATGTGACAATTTAATTGAATTTTAAATTTTTGTTGGATATTTATACATAGGTGAGTTTTTATAAAGAAAATATGAGTTGTAAGAGCATATATTTAAAAAAATTCTGATTAATATAGACTCATATTCTACGTAAAACAATTCCTAATCATATATTATTCTCATGTTCTCGAGGCACACAGATTCTTTCTACCAAACCAAAACAAAGACTAGGAAAGGTTATTGGTCACTACAAGAAAAAGGAATCCTGCAAATGTACTGAAAATTCGTTACATAATAGTATGCGACAAATTTAGGTCGTCACATCGTGCATCACATGTTGCTTTGCTTACAAGCTACCAACCCCACATATAAAAGCCATCAATTTCTGGCCTTTGTAGTTCGAATCCGTGTTGTTGATGACCATTATGTAAATTTGCAGGGTATGTGAATGAACAATACGTAAATTTACTAGTAAGATACAGAAAGGCCAAGTGCACGTAGCCGCGGCCGCCCGCGGGAGGACGGGAGAAGTGTGAGGCATACGCACAGCATTGTAAAATAATTGACAGACAAATCTTGGCTTAAGTGGTTTATAAAACGAACAGTTGACATGTCGTAAATGCCTCGGCCTTTTACATGTGCGTGACCACGACAGATTTTCTTGTATCTGTAATGCACATCTTACTCTAAACCCTAAGCACGTATTGACGAAAATCATAATTTCCACAGTAAAAGGATTCAAATTTTCACATTCACTAGTTCCATAACACGTATTGGATAGCGGCCCATCATAATCATATCTTACTCATGACATGTTGGTGTGGCTTGTTGAGCCAAAATTGGAGTCCCACATCGGTGGGTGAGGAGAGCATCAAGTGCTTTATAAGGAATGGTTCCACGCACAAAAATTGTTGAGGGTTTTTGGCAAAACCCCATACCCATTGATTTCGGGCATGGCGATCGTCTGAGGACCCTAAAAATTAGGGGCACCAAAATTATTAGTGTGGCATATTTATATACGTTTTTATAAGAGTATAAATTTATAAAATTTGGTTCAATGATAAGGAAATTTAACTAGAATCGATGATTTTGTTGTTTGAAATTAGTGAGGTCGTCTTGGGTTCAAAACACCATGTGTGCTTATTTAAATTCTAATTTTTACAAATTTCTTTTCATAACAATATAATTTGTACAATTTGGCTAAATGATTAGAAGTTTAATTAGAAGCAATGGTTTTTGTATTTAAAATTAACGGGAGGTCCTAAGTTCGAAATACTATGTGTATGTTTATTTTTTTTCAATTTTTACGAATTTTTGTTTGGTTGTTAATTTATTTTTAATTACTAGCTAGTAAATATGTGGGTTGCTATTTTTAAACATTCGTTCCAATTCAAGTCTAATCTTCAACAAATTAACGAGAGGTCCTAAGTTCGAAATGCTATGTGCATGTTTATTTTTTTTCAAGTTTTATGAATTTTTGTTTGGTTGTTAATTTATTTTTAATTACTACCTAGTAACTATGTGGGTTGCTATTTTTAGACATTCATTTCAATTCAAGTCTAATCTTTAACAAAGGGTAATACGTAGACTAAATTTTTAGACCAAATTTGCAAATCATATGACGTGTCATCAAAATGTTTAATTTGGTGCCCATTCTTTACTTAAACATATCCTTAAATACTCGAAAATATCATTATTTTTTTAGTCTTATATTGATGATGTTAGTAAATAAGAAAAAACACCTCACTATTTATATAAAAACACTTTAAAAGTTCAGATGGAAGACAAAACTCATAATCTATCTACTTGTAAGCTTGAAGTTTTTTTATTTCCTTCTCTCGATACAAAATAAATTAGTTTTTCCGTTTTTCTAAATTACTGAGTTTGAATTGTTTTTCTAAATATAATTTTATCGATGTCTTTCATGTAAAAACAAATAATTTTTTATATGAAATGAGGGCACATTTTTTGACGTCACCCCAGGCCTTAAAAATCTCTAGACCGGCCCTGCATTCGGGTGGCTAAAGTGGCTGAAATATCGGCAATTCGACTTGTGCGTGTGTGTGGGGGACCCATTGGCAACCCGTTGATGTGTGTGCTTCCACACAACAATTGATATCAGAGCCCATACAACATTTGGGATTGCTAACGCTCAAGATATTTAAAGTTGGAGAGCTCATTTGAAATTTGGTATCGTGAAGCTCTATTTAAATTTGGATCGTGAACGTCAATTTGGAGATGGCTCGAATCACTCTAGGTGGAGTTTGTTGGTGTGGTGTGGCTTTGATTGAGCCAAAATTGGAGTCCCACATCGGACAGGTTTTATAGACTTGTAGTTGAGATTGAGACGTCTATATTAATGCTTAGTTTTATATTAGGCTGTTTGTCGGCCCCTTCCATATTCGGCATAAACAATTCCTAATCATCGGTCGGTTACGTTTGCATCATCATGTTGGATTCTTTATAACAAACCAAAAGAAAAAAGCTACAATTTGTGACAGATTATCCAAAAGTGCTGCCAAAGTAAGCAGAATAACATCTTGAAAAAGATGAAATGATAATTGACTAATACATTCAATCAGTAGTTGATTAGATGATACTTTGCAAGATTCATGCACCACATTCGCCTTTGCAGTTCAAAGTGGGTGAAGCATTACCTGAATTCCGTGTTGTGGACGAATTGTCACATACTGAACGGGCAAGTGAACATAACCTGGGGATAGAGTGAAGGAGTAGCGTTGTAGAATCATTGACAGAGCAATCTTTGCTTCATTGATTGCAAAGTTAAAGCCCACACAACTTCGAGGTCCAATTCCAAACGGCACAAATGCACCTATGTTATTGTTAGTTGCTTTAGCAACCCCTTCAGCAAATCTCTCCGGTTTGAAAAGTTGTGCGTCCTGTCCCCAGATTCGAGGATCGTGGTGAAATGATAGTTTTGAGATAAATAATGCAACATTAGCAGGAACAATGACACTTCCCAGTCTAACTTCCCTTTCAACTTTCCTTGCAAAACCAGCAACAGGGGGATATAACCTTAGAGACTCATTGAAGATCATACTCATCTGCACAAATACGAAAAATGGATACCAAATCAAGATTACTTCCAATCTTAATTCAAGCTTAATTTTGCCACTTAAGATAAGCAGTTGATTAATTAGTGCTTGACTTTCTTACTGTTTTCAGTTTGGTAATGCCATCGAGATTTGGAGTTTGTTTCCCAAATAATTCTATGACCTCCTTTCTTGCTTCCTCTTGCCAATTCGTATGGAGTGCTAGAAGAAAGACGGTCCAAGCAAGCAAAGTATTGGTGGTTTCTTGTCCACCAAAGTAAAAAGTCTTGCACTCGTCAACCAAATCATCCACCGAAATCCTCTGGTCGTCATTGGCATCATGATGAGCCTTCAAAAGTAATCCCAAAAATTCACTCCCAAAGCTGCCTTCATCTCCACTCATTGCCGTCTTTTCTCTTTTCTTAACGATATCCATTATGGAGGCATATACACCTTTCTCAAGTTTTTCTGCTTCGATCTCATCACTAGTTTTGAAAAATTTACTGCAACATTAAGCAAAAAGACTAACAACCATGAGAACACAAGTACTCCTCCAACAAAATGTGGAATGAACTGAGATTACCTGATGCCAGGAATCCTGACTGTGAGGCCGTTTTTAGAAACTAGGAAGGCTAACTTCATCAACATCTCAAAAATGTTCTGTCCTTCTAAATAGCTGCTGCCAAATGCTGTTCTCGAAATCACTTCTGAAGTGAACAACCTGAACTCTTCAAACACCTCAATTTCTTTTTCTTCATAATTTCTCCACCTTTCAAGCATTCTCTCAGCACTAGCAACCATATCCGGAAACATACTCTGGACAAATAATACTGTCATGCTATCAACAAATTTAGCTTCAGTAATCTTTACCACAGTAACTGTAAAAAACTTACTTTTAAACATTCTCCATTGAAGGCATGGGCAGCAAGCTTTCTCAATTTTCCCCATTTTTCAGCTTCAGGTGTTGTCGCAAGACCATCTCCTAATAGCTTCTTCTCAAAGGTAGTGGGCTCTCTTTTCGGATAAGCTTTATCTTTGTTACTCATTATCTCTTTGCATAACTCAGGTTCCTCCGTAATGACCAACTGTGCAAGAGAACCATGCCACTGAAGATAATTCTTCCCTACAATTTCGTACAAAAAAATGACCAAAATTTATGTCCGAACTAATTGAAAACAACAGTTAACTAAAAGTGAGATATAGCTTGTTAGTTGTTACCATATATCTGTGACCAAGAGTGTATGTGAGGTACAACTACAGAAACTATGTCGTGAGATAAAGTCTTGGGCCTGCGCATGACTTCCTTTTTCATGTCGGAGATTTCTTTGGTGTTTCCATGGATAAGTCTGTAAGGAGGACCTTTGATCCCCTGCGCTTTCATCATCTTTTGTATCCGAGTCGGAGTCCACCATAGTTTGTGTAGGATCTTGATGAGAACAAAGACAAGAAATACATACAGAAGGCTTGAAAGAATGGCTACTATGCCTCCCAAAGAACTCATTTTTTTGTAAACTGATCAAATTTTCAAGAGTCCGGAGTCCAAAGTTTCCTCAAATTTATTCTCAAGACAAATGATCCCACACCTAAACGTGTTAGCTTCTGATTGTTAGCTTACTTTTCTGACTACTTACTACAATCCAAAGACATTATAGTATTAGATTTGATAAAATGGCTACAATGTCACGTGCTATCACTGGAAAAGGATCGGATCCATTTCCTAGTAATACGGGGATTTTTTTTTATTATGATCGTTTATCGTATATCGTGTGGTCATAAATTATTTTAAATTTTAAATTTAAATATAAATAGTACCTAATAAAAACAAACTACACGATGTACGATGAACAGTCATGATCACGGGATCTCCCGGATGTCCAGGAAAAGGATCAGGTCCTATTGAATACCTTGGATTCGTAGCCGCATAATTTTTTTTTTTGATAATGTTAGAGAGACTAAATTTGAAGATTAAAATTACAAACTAAATGATGTGTTACCAATAAAAATAAACATGTTTATCAACGTGTAAGTAATAAATCAATCATCAACTTCCATGTTTTTTAGTTTTCAAAATTTTATCTACAAATTTAGTCTCCCTAGCATTACTTTTTTTTTTTTTTTTTGTGTTATCAATTAGATTTAGCGATTAAATCTAGCCATTCATTTTTTTAGGAATAAAGCTTGGCCATTGGAAGAAGAACAACAAGTTTTGCTAAAATGAATAAATTCTCAATCATAAATGAACATGTGACCAAACAATTATTGAAATGAACACATATTCATTTTTGGTTTTTCTACATGACTTACTATTCTTCTTCCAACAGCCAGCCGTTGTTCTTTTCCGGGTCGTCAATACTCCGCATTTAAAAATTGAAAGAATGGCTACTATGCCTCCTAAAGAACTCATTTTTTGTTAACTGATCAAATTTTCAACGGTCCTGAGTCCAAAGATTCCTTAGCTTTATCCTCAAGTCAAATGACCCATCTAGAACACCTAAACGTGTTAGCTTATTTGTCCAAAAAAAAAAAAAAAAAAAAAAACGTGTTAGCTTACTTTTCTGACTACTTGCTACAATCCAAAGACATTGCCATATTATTAGATTGATAAAATGGCTATAATGTCCCGTGATAAAATAACCATTCATTTTTTTTTAATATAATGCTTGGCCGCTGAAAGAAGAGTAGCAAATTCTGCTAAAATGAATAGTCCCCAATCATAAATGAAGATGTGACTAAACAATTATTGAATTGAAAACTGGAACCAACATCACTCCAAACAAATGATCACATTTTTTTTTGGGGAAACCTAGACGATACGAGGGTAATGTTTTTGATAATGAAAAAAATAAGTTACACCTAGTCAGGGGGGACATAAACCTTACTCCTCAAAAAACAGAGACAACAAAAAGGAATACACGAAAAAGAAGGGGGGACATAAACCTTACCCTTCTAGAAACAAAAAAAGAGAATGATACAAAGAAAAGAGGGTGGGACATGAAACCTAACCCCTCTAGAACCAAACCTAAATGTCTAAATCTGCAAAACAAGTCAAACAACACCATAAAGTTAGGAGAAAAAAAGAAAGTGAGACAAACCTTGATGCCGACATACACATTAATTTGAGAAGTGGTAACCAAGCAAGCCAACATAATCAGAAAACAAAGCAGCACGAACCGCCATCGGAGGAGAATCATGCCATGTTAAAGATGGAGAAGACAAGCCCATGTTAGCAAAATTGTCTGCAACAAGATTTCCTTCGCGATATATGTGAGATGCGTAGAAAGTCATTTTCTGAATGCGATCCAAACAAATAGACCATTGCGTATGAAGATGCCAAGGAGGGTCAAAATAAGACGATTGAAGAGCAGAAGTAACACTAGAACTATCACTTTCCAACCAAAGACAATGCCAACCCCGTTGATATGCAAACTCAATACCAATAATAATTGCTGATAACTCTACAAAAAAAGAGTTGCGATGACCAATCCGTTGACAGAAACTTCCAAGAAAACGACCATGGCAATTCCTGAAAACTCCTCCACATGCAGCAGGACCAGGATTTCCTTTAGACAAACCATATGTGTTAAGTTTAACCCAAGGAAACCAAGGAGGAGACCAAAGGACATGAAGAATAGTAGGTGCCTTGCGAAGGATAGGTTGGATCCCCAAAGAAGAAATGATCCGAGTGTCAAAACCCTGAGAATAACTAGGAATAAACTTCCCACCATGAACAATCGCCGAATTAATAGACATGCAAAGACGATGAAAATAGATTGGCGACCCTAAAAAATAAATTTATTTTGAGCCTTCCAAATAGCTGAAATAGTAGAAAGACCCGCAAAAATCCATAGATTGTGCAACTGTTTGGAAAAGGGCTTACGGACATAGACATCCCAAAAAACAACCAAAGAATCTGAAAGAGGCAAAGATGTACCAAATTGACATGCTAACCACCTTCAAAGTTGCCTAGACATCTGACATCCAAAGAAAAGATGAGCAATAGATTCTTCAGAATTATGACATAAACAACAAATGTATGCCAAAGAAATACCACGTCGTTGTAGCACATCCTCTATAGGAAGTTTATTATGAAAAAGCCTCCAAGCCAAAATAGATAGTCGTGACGGAATAAAATGTTGCCAGATAACCTTAGCTCAAGCACAATTTGATACTCGTCCAGATAACCTTAGCCCAAGCATAATTTGATACTCGTCTTTCAACAACCAGGCATTGTTTTTTTTTTTTTTTTAATGGTAATCAATACTACAAATTGTTAAAAATTGAACTTCCTTCACAAAAACAGAGAGCAATGAACTTCCCATATCTTTCTATCCGCAGATGGCACTACAAACTGTATCCACCCTTAAATCTCGGATGGATAAGGTTGTTATTATGACCGTTTGTGAATTTTAGAGGGTGCTGAGCTGACATGGCATAGCTTCCTTGGCTAGAGAGTAGGTTGTCTTTCTATGCATCCAAGTTTTAATTCTTCTTTCACATATTTTTTTATACAACAATATAATTATATTAAGAGAATAAGAATAAATTGGTTTTGAACTTGTCATTTTTTTTTTGGTCAGATGATAGATTTTATTAGATTCTAATAGATAAGTTTACATCTTCCGCAAAAATATTGAAAAAAAATTCAAGTCCTATGCAATTCCATTTATGGTTACCACCAATCTTTGAGACGTAAGCTGCTGCTTCATGTGGTGCACTGGTGTTCACCCTATGGGTAAAACCAAAGGAAAACTAATGAAAAGTCCTAAAAAAACTTCTCTTTTAACGAAAAGTCCTTTTTTACCTTTAACTGACACTATTCACTATACCTTTAAAAAGGACTTTTCGTTAAAAGTGAACAGTACCGGGACATTTTTATTAAACCTCCCAACAACCAAACACAACAAACTCAACAAAACTAGCAAGGGACCATATATCATAAATAAGCCCTTCCATTGCTATGTCAACTTCAATTTCTCGATTAACCATTCGTATATAATTAAAACCTTTTACTTACAAAAAGAGAATAATACTATTAAATCGTAGTACTAAACGACGACGACGACGACGATGATGATGATGATAATAATAATAATAATAATAATAATAAGGTTTTTATCCCAAACGTTTATGATTTCAACAAAGGCAAATGCTAAGAATTATGACCACATTTTGTAGACCGTAAAAGAACAATACTAAACACTATTTGGTTTTTAAACATTACCACAATATTAGCTACAAATATGGGACCAGTCGTGAAATATTTATTAATCAAAGTATGAATATATATGGAGTTTGTGTTTTCCGCCCTTATTGCAATAAAACCTTCTTGAGTTATTTTTGTTGAAAAGAATTTTCCCGGCCGGTATTCCTTCTTTCTATTTTTGGGTTCCGTCCGTATTTTTGGCTGGCTGAAACCGAGCATCTAAAAACAAATTCAAACAGTTGAAGCTACTTTACGTTTAGCCTTCAAACTATCCTCTGTCCAAACCAAAACTTGCTTCTGGTTAGTTTCTTAACATACTATTGCTTGCCAATATAAAAGGTGGCTATGGACATCTCAAATATCATCATCTTCTTTGTTGACATGGCTCGTGGTCTAATTGCCATTTATCTCATCACTTTGCTAGCCTGTTCATCTGTGGAAGGTCGAGGCCTAGGTAAACATTCATCCCTAAGCCTTTTCATTTTGTTCATCTCGTTCTACATTTTCGCAGGTTTTCCATTTATGGTCATTTTAAGTGGTTCATCGTGCAATGATATGTTGTTGCAGAACTAGCACATTTAAATGGAGCTGAACATCAGTCCGTGGGGGATCATGTTCACAGAGTTGTAGCAAAATGTGACAGTGGGTGGATTCAACTTTCAGTTAAATTTAAGCAACCCTAAACTTGTTGAAGAACTGAAAATTAAACGATCAGACTTTCCATCCGATTTTCTGTTTAGAGCCGCCACTTCTGCTGCACAGGTACATGTAAAATGAGTTATGCATATATAGCCTCAAAATTCTTTGTTAAAATAGATTTTGTTATATTAATCGATGTATGTTGAGCACAGAGCGAAGGGTCAGCTAAAGGAGGAGGGAGAGGACCAAGTGGTTGGGATCATCGCATGGAAACACACCCAGGTTTACATAAACTTAATAAGTTATCTTATCTTCATAATTTTTCCATTCGGAATAATGATCAGCTAACAAATTTCAATTACAGAAAAACTTCGAAACAATACAAAATTCCCTATGGCAGTCGATGGATATAATTTATAAACGATACAAGGTGAGTAGCAAAAGGTCAAAACATCCTTAAAAATCCAGTTTGTTCTGAAAAAAAAAATTAAGCTAATATACTCTAATCTGAATTTTAGGAGGATATTAAGCTTATCAAGGACGATGGACTAAAGTCTTACAGATTCTCTATCTCATGGAGTAGGATTTTACCAAGTTAAAATCATTTCTTCTTTATTTTGTTCTTTTTAAAATTAGTTTAATCATTTATAAGAAACTGATGGGGTGTTGATGGATCCTACGCAGAGGGAAGCTTAAGTGGCGGATTGATTACCACAATAGCTTGATCGATGAGCTAATAAAAAAATGGTGAGAAAGATATCAGTTTTTATGTACTTGGATAGTTGAATTAAGTATGTGTTTGGTGTATTGTATTTTCTGCGTTCTAACGCAAGTATATCACACCTTTCGTGACGATCTATCACTTTGACATGCCACTAGCCCTGCAAGAGAAATATGGAGGCTTACTGAGTCGCTCATTTGTGTAAAGCCTTTTTCGAAAACCATTTTGCACGCATGTCATTTTGTAAACATGAAATGAATTGAAAAATATGAACTTCAAAAGGTAAACAAAGAATATAATATCAATCTCATAATGTATAATAATGTTATGGTCGATTTTTCAGGAATGACTTTAGAGACTATAGCGAACTTTTATTCAAAATTTTTGAGACAGAGTTAAACATTGGTTCACAATTAATGAGTTGCGGTTTAAATTGACATCTCAGAATAAAAGAACGAAGATTCCACAAAAAGTTATGCGTTATCTCCCATTAAAGCCCAGGTTGCAGCATTGTATATGTCGACGCACACTGCAAGCGAGATGAGGTCGCATAATGACAGATGGGTAGATGATGATGTTATGAGACATCCTGCAGATGGAGAGGCCTAGAAAGAGTTTGATCGGTTGTACCCTGAATTTGCACGTGAGTCCCGGAATGTTTGATTGGGACTTGCGACCGTTGGTTGATGAACTAAAAGAATTATGGGAAAACGGTGTTCCCACATACGATAAATCTACCGGGAAGATGTTTACTTTGAGAGCAGCAGTGATGTGGACTATAAACGATTTTCCAGCGTACGCTATGATGTCTGGGTGGAGCACTAAGTGCTACTACGCATGCCCAGTTTGCAAAGAAGACACGACATCTAGTTGGCACGCCAGAAAAGTTTGTTACCTAGGGCATCGTAGGTGGTTGCCGTGGGACCACGAGTGGCGTCAGAACGAGATACCCTTCTTCAACGGCACAGAGTTTCGACCAAGACCCAGAGAATGGTCCGGCGAGGAAATTTTGGCTGAGGTGAATCGGTTGGATTTTGCTCCATTGGGCAAGTTTGTAAATAGGACAAGACCAGACACACATCTAAACTGGACACACAAGACAAGGTTGTTCGAGCTTCCATACTGGTCGAAATTAAAATTGAGACACAACATCGATGTATTGCATGTTAAGAAAAATGTGTTTGATACGCTGGTCGGAACTATACAGGACATCGAGGGAAAAACAAAGGACATAATAAAAGCTCAAATCAATCTGGAAAAAATGGGCATTAGGCCAGGTTTATGGATGGCGAGGGACGGAGACATAGCCAGAAAGAAGCTTGCATCGTTTTCGGTGAAACCAGACAAGAGGAAAGAATTTTTGCAGTTTCTATCTTCTGTAAAGTTTCCATATGGGTATGCTTCAAACATCAGCTGTTGCGCAAACGTGGATGGAGGCAAATTATCCGGCCTCAAGAGTCATGATTGTCATGTCATACTTCAACGACTTCTCCCAGTGGGAATTCGACACCTCTTGCCCGAAGACGTGGTGTAGCCGATTATGTTGTTGGCGAGATTTTTTTTCTCAATTAACTGCTAAAACTTTGCGAAAGTCCGATGTTAAACAGTTGTGCGACGATATTATTGAAGTGCTATGCAAGTTTGAACAAATATTTCCTCCAGCTTTCTTCACAAGCATGATCCACATCATGATTCACTTGCCGGATGAGGCACTTCTAGCCGGACCCGTCAACAATCGATGGATGTATCTGATTAAAAGGTATATAATCGCCATAAATAATTTAGTTCATGATGTATGTATAATTACACTAATTTTATACGATAGTTTTTTTTTATTTATGCAGACTACTGGGTGAATTAAAAAAGAGTGTACGGAACAAGGCAAAGCCTGAATGATCAATCGTGGAGGCATGGGTTGGCTTTGAGTCCCTTACATTTTGTGCAATGTACCTACAAGATGTTGAGACTACATTCAATTGACAGCAACGCAATAATGACGATGGTGTGAGAAGTGAAAAAATTTCTGTTTTTTCCCAAATCGTATGACCATTTGGCCAACCAATAAGAGGGGAGGTGTTTGACAAAAAGGACATGGAGGCAGCACATTGGTTTGTACTTAACAATTGTGACGAGACAATTACGTACCTAGATGAGCATGAAGAGTTGATGAAGTGGGAACATCCTTCACATTTATATGCCAAAAAGCATCGTGAATTGTTTCCTCGATGGTTTCGTGAAAACGTATGTTGTTCGTGTTTGGGTTTTGTGCATAATTGTAAATGTTAAACTAACAAGACATCTTTTTCTATTTTATTTAGGTGAAGAAAATGAAAGAAATTAATTCGCCCGCTTACAGTGAAGAATTGTACAGCTTGGCGATTGGGCCCCTAAGCGCAGAATTGTACTCCGATTGTCATGTAAATGGCATCAAGTTTTTGGCAGCTGATCGTGACGACAAGCTTTGTACACAAAATAGTGGGGTACATGTACCAGGTGCGGGCGACATTGCAGATATTGATTTCTATGGAAAACTGACAAGTGTTGTGCAATTACTTTACAAAGACAGGTGTCAAGTTATCCTCTTTAAGTGTCGCTGGTTTGATACAAACCCACATCGGGTTGAAGGTGTTAAGCGAGATGATGGTTTGCTATCGGTCAACACTAACATATGTTGGTATAAGAACGATCCTTACATTTTGGCAAAGATGGCTAAACAAATTTTCTATATAGATGACCCTAAGGCTGGGAGGGGATGGAAAGTAGTTCAGAAGATTAAGCACAGAGGGGTGTATGATATTGCGGACCGAGATCCTGCTGCTGATGACGATCATGGTGACGTTCCTGACCAACAATTTGACACTTCAACGACACTTGGTGCAGATACACTGTGGGATATGACTATTGTACAAGAACCGTATCAGGTAGCTGGAGGTCCTGAAATCAAAATACCGATCGATTCCATTACGATTGAGCTCGGGGATCTGCAATGATATAATGCACCCAAGCACACGAACGACGATGTTGATGTGCCTACAGACGAGGAAGAATGGGAGTATGAATCTGACGATAGTGATGATCTTTATTCATCTAGTTCAGACGAGGAGTAATGAAAAATCGTGATGTGTATTAATTATATGTATTGAATGGTATTTAAAAATGTTGTATACAAACACAAGTTTCCTTAAAATTTGTAACGTAATTAAAGTTTTAAAAAATTTATTTATTTATTTAAACAAAAAATAAATTAAATCTATAGTTATGTGCAATGACGCTTTTATACATGTTTGTCGTGCAAATATTAAAAATTAATATTTTTTAATATAACTAGTTGCGCGACGCAAGTTTAAACATATTCGTCACGCAAACATGTAAAAAATCAGTTTTTCTTCCCACAATTGGGCGCATTTTGATTCGGCGCCTTCGATTCATTTCACTCACTCAAAATTTAACTCCTCTCAGACTCAAACTCCTCTCTATCTCTCGGTTCCCTAGAGCTGCACTCTCTCTCGCACTCCCTTAACCTCTTCACTCATTATCTCTCTATCTCAGACTCAATTTCAGTGTCTCCCTCTCTCCCTCTCTCGCACTCCCTCGGTTTCTCTGCCTCTCTGTCACTCTCTGTCTCACTTCCGGCGCACTCCGACGCTACACTCTCTCCCCGCCACCGCACGCAACTTTACAAGGTAACCACGTAGTCTCCCTTAATTCATCTCCCTTAATTGAATTGTTTATAAGTACAATTTTATGAAATTTTTTCTTCAATTGTTTTAGTTACAACATTTAGGGATTTAGGGTTGGAATTGAGAATCCTAGGATTTAGGGTTGGAATTGGGTTCGAATTAGGAATCGTAGTTGCTCACGGTGTAGGGTTTTTGAATTAGGGTTCAAATTTCAGATTTACAACTTGGGGAATTTTTTTTTAATTAGGGTTTTAATTTTGATAAATTTGTAGGGAAATGTTTTAATTTCAAGTTTTGTAGTTGTTTTCTCAGTTAAATGTTTATTTTCCAAATGTTACAATTATCGTTCATTTCTTTTCTCTTTCACTAATTCAGCTCATTCTTCTATCCATCAATTCCCAAATTTTCTTTGCAGACAATAAGAAGCTTTCAACTTTGCACAGGAATCGAGCTTCTTTTCTTTGGGAGGTTCGTTTTCTGTCTCCATCATGTATATATGTGTGTATATATCTATGCCATGTATGTATGGATGAATGCATGTATGTGAGATTGGTACTAGGAATTTTGTGATATTTGATGATGAAATTGTATGATAATCTGTGAAATTACCATCTGGGTATTTGTGATTTGATTGCTTTATGCAAAAGACACCTACTTTTTGAGGTTAGAAATCCGATTGAAAGATGGGAAATTGTTGCAAGGAGAAATGTTGTTTGTTGACCCCATTTCATTTCTCTTTGGTATTTGTACAAGTCAGAAAATAAAATTAAGCTTCTATCACTCTTTGGATACATAAAGCATCTAGTGTGATGTTTGTGTGCTTGAAAGATCAAATAAACTTATAATTAGTGCCTTCAAGCATTGAATAAATGATGGTTTGTGGTTTTTTTGGTGTTCTTGTGTTGTTTTCATTCACTTTATATATGTCAAATGAAATGCATATAATAAGATGATATCTAAATAGATTCATGCTTGTTTTTGCGGATGTTGAACTTAATATCAAACCGGCGGGTATCTAGTATGAGCAGTGAGACACCTTCTCCAGGAGGTAATGTTGCTGCCACCTTCACACCTGATATGCCCACGACGGGTACCCCTCCGGTCGCGCCATTGTGGCCAACGGTGTCTACGAGTCCTGCGTCATCGACTTCTTCGGTGACGCATCATGTCCGAAGCGCCCGATTGACTCATCGACGGGCCCGGACTTCTGATGAGGCTCAGCTGTCTAGTGACACTTCCTCTGTCCATGGAGAGGGGTCCCAGACAGGTAAGCTTGCTCCCTCCCTCCCTTCCGCCTTCTCCTATTCTGGTGTATATTAGTGCACATACCTTATATGCAAACACATTTAACCAAAAAAAATAGGGACCATATAATTATGGACATGCTCATTCAAACTGATTCTATATCCTTGAATGTATACACCAGCTTATGGTACTTCAAGCACAATAATCGTTTTCAACTTCTTTTCAAAGACCATCATAATTAAATATTATTCTTGAATTTTGAAGAAACTTGTATGATTCATAAGAGCTAAGTACACCTCCCTAAAAAACCAAATGTGATATAAAAGGAAGCATATATTAGCTGTTGTAACTCAAATTATGTTCACTGAAACATTAACCACAAATCTCTCATTCTTTGTAGAATATGTTTATACAAAATGCCTCTTCTTTAGCAGCCGCCTTACACATATACAAATTTATATGTAAAGACCATATTATCATGTACGTGTTAGAGAATGAACGTAGGTTTAAAGTACCTAACTTAATTAAGGATTGCTACTCCCATTGTGAAATTTCATAATCTGCACCGATAGCTACCATAATGTGCACAGTTAGGGCAGTGCAGTGCAGTCTCGTAAGTACCTTAACAAAAATTATAGCATTTTAGTTTCATTTCTGCATTTCAACAGGGGAAGTGAATAACATGCATGCTAGCTGGTTATTTTGAATTGTGATTTAGATTAATCATTGTTAAGTAGCACTGAGAAGTTATATCAACAAGTTGTAAATTTTGTTTTAACATCCCCAGTTGGTATAAACTGTTTGAATTGTTGGGTGGATGTGTTGTTTATGTTGTTATATTGTTTGCAGGTTTTAGGAAATGTTATAGTTTTAGGGGAGGTTCTGCCGAATTTTCAATAGAAAATAGTAATCGTCTAATGTTTACTTTGTTTATTTGGTAGGTCCAAAAAAAACCAGGGGCCCTTGCAGACTCCAAAAGACTTCTTAGACCACTCGCACCACGACCTAGAAGATCACCATTACGTGAGATCCTCGACATCGTGCGGCTGCAACAAAGGAGCAGCACAGTGCATTGGCCATCGACGTTGGCTCCGTTATCCGGAACTATTGCCTCCTTAAGTGGGAGTCATGGAGAGCTGTGCCACAAGAAACCAAGGACGCCGTGCTTTATGAATTATCGGTAACTATTTTCAAGACGAGAAATGCTTTATGAATTATTGGTAACTATTTTCAAGACCTCCCACAAGCATTATGAGCTATATGACGGTCCAAAGGTCGCTCTAGAAATTGGGTGCCCTAAAGAGTTGTTGGATCGTCGGGATGAATGGGAGTGGCTCTGCCGCCATTTTCAAGACGAGAAATACTTGGTACGTATAATTTATATTTCAATAATATATTAATAAAAAAATTTCAATTTAAAAAAAAATTCATTTTTTTCATTCATTTGCTATAAATATCTAAACTAATACGTTTTTTTTTAATTCAATAGAAAAAAGTGAAGGCAAACTCGATCAATCGGTCGAAGAAGAAACTTTTTCACCGATCCGGGTCACGACGCTTCTCCTATAGGTTGGAGGAGTGACGTAAGGTAACCGTATATTTATTTTAAGTTTTCAATCTTTTTCTCTTTATTACACAATTGGTAATCTATGTTAACACTTTTAAAAAAAAAAAATCAGGGGGGCTCAAAGTTTCCTAAAATTGACATGTCAAGGAGGTGTACGTTCGGCCTGGGGATGAGCTGGCAGACCAACTTCATGTAAGTTCTTTCAAATTTATAATAATCAATTTGTATTAATATTAATTACATGTATATTCATATTATTATTATTTTCATTTTTCTAGTCCACTATGGTGGAGAAAGGCCAGACAATTCTGGAGGAGGTGGCTTCCCTGCTTCCCATAGAGACCCCGATCGAGGAGGTGTTTCCCTGTCACACCCTGACCCGCGAATAAAGACTATTCACGAGCTAGGGTGTGAGCCATATCTTAGCTATAGAAATAAATTCTACAACCAAGATATGGTGGAAAATAAAATAAAATTATACAAATTTATTGAATACGCAGCGGAAATAAAATATTAGTATACAAAATTAATTCATAATAAAAGTACCAACTAAAATAATAATTGAAATGAATAGCTCTTGCAAATACATAAAATGTATGCAATGAGATGGATGAATGTACTCACTCCCTTCTATTCCCGTCAACACATACCAAAAGTACCCAAGTATGCACGTCCCACACCATGCTTATACCGCTTGGCTCCGAGTACGTTAGAATATGAGTTAACTCCCGTTCATCCCTTAAACCCAATTTTGTAATTAAACTCTCAGTTTCCACTTTATTAAACAGGCACTTCCCCCGACGCCTAATTGTATATTCAAGCCATGCACCCTACGCCTGACATATACAAGGTTCATTATTTTATATTCAGGGCAAACTTCAGCCCTTGAATATCCTCACAACTCAAACACTTTACACAAGTGAGCACTAGACAAAACACAACTCTTTTTCTTGCTTTGCATGAATGTTTATGTATATGTCATATTCACATAGATATCAATACTCACATGTTATCTAACAAACCTGCAAGCCTCAATATAAATCAAATTGATTAGTAACAAGAATAATATAGGCATAGTATTAATAACAAAGTAATAGTTTATAATCCATCATATAAAGTGTTGCTCATTGACCACTCTACATATTTTTCCATCGTCTCGTCCATTTTGGTCGGGCAACCTGTTTTTATTTGGAAGGAATAGACATCCATGTTAGAGAAGACAATTGTTAGAGTGAAATACATGTCTCAAAGGCCACAAGGCATGAAATCATGTCTCTAGCTTTTCCCTTTCCAATCTTTTATTTTTATTTTGGCCCACCACTTCTACTTCTTCTCATCTCACTTCCCTTATGTTCTCACTCACTCACAAACCAATTTATCAAAGATAATATCCCAACAACTAGTAAACTGATATCATATGTGCAGCCTTTTGAATATCATTTTTATAACAATATATATATATATATATATATATATATATATATATAGCCAATTGGAAACAATACCCAAATAAGCAATACCAGTTCTTACGTGCCAAAATAGGGTTTAAGTGTATGCATATTTTAGCTCTTCATATAAAACTGGGTTTGCATAAATAAACACACCTACATACGAAGCTTGCATAAAAACTAATTTTTGATAACAGTAGCTAATCCAAGACAACAATAAGAAAGGAAACAACTATGGAGAGGATAAATGAAGTATGGAAATCGTTTACCCATACACAACGAGATACAGGTTGAGTCGAATAGACTCCACAGCCTTCTCTCAATTCCGGTTTCTGGTTTATCTCTCCCTCTCTCTCTCTCTCTCTCTCTGTTGAAACTCATTTGTCCCACATCGGATAGAGGGAGAAGAGAAGAGTGCTTTATATAGAATTACCCCACTCTAACTAACATCGAGGCCTTTTGTGATAAAACCCCACACCTGAGGATTGTGTAGGTGGTTAAGTGGGGACAATATCGATGTTGTTGGAGTGGGCCCTCGGCCCGTACTTCCACGTGATTGGGTGGGTCCCCGTTTGACCCCGCGCGATGGGTGAGTCCCGACATGGCTCCACGTAGGCCAAAAGTTGCCAGGTGATTGGGTGGGTCCCCATTTGGCCTCGCACGATGGGTGAGCCCCGACATGGCTCCACGTGGTTGCCGATGTGTGGATCTTCACGTGTGACCCATAAAAATGGGGTCTCACGTGCGGGGGAGTGTTGAAACTCATTTGTCCCACATCGGACAGAGGGAGAAGAGAAGAGTACTTTATATAGAATTACCTCACTCTAACTAACATCGAGACCTTTTGTGATAAAACCCCACACATGAGGATTGTGCAGGTGGTTAAGTGGGGACAGTATCGATGTTGTTGGAGTGGGCCATCGGCCCGTCGACCTGAAAAATTCTACACTCTCACTCACTCACTCACCACTTGATCACTTTCTCTCACCTGGCTCTCCTTACTGACTCTCTCCTTCCTTTTCACTCTTGCTTTTGCTTCGTACTCTTTTTATTTCTTTCATCTCCTCTCACAGCTCTCCCTTTTCACTCATCATAATACACCTCATCTCTTTCTCATCGTCTCAGTTTGTCAAAAAATCATAACCAAAGTGGTGATAGTTGGCGGGGATGGATGAGGCACATGGAGTGACTCTCATGAGAGTATAGCCACAACGTCATCCATCGTCTCGTTCATCGTGGTTGCCATTAGTAAGTGTGAATGGCCAAGCGTAGCAGTTGTTGAGTGAGAGGTGAGGTTGAGTTGATGATAAAGATATGAGGACTTGGGTTAGCAATGGCGAGCTGGACGTGTTGATGATCAAAAGAATCCATTTTTGGTTCCTTGGCTTTCTAATGCTATTTTCTTCTGTTCATTTGTAGTCACGTTAATTCGACTAGCACCACTAATTATTTTTTTTATTTATTTATTGGTGAGGTGTTTTCATAGCTCTTACAAGGAGAGTAAAGAAGATGAGAGTATGGTCTTTTAGTAAAAGAATCACACACCGAATTTAAGTGGTTCGCCAATTCAGCTACGTCCACTAGACTTGTGTTTATATTTGTATTTCACTAGGTAATGAGGATTTATGAATACATGACAATGGCTAAAAGCCTTGACAAAGATATGAAAAACAATGACATGAGGACAATTATTTTACATATGAACATGAAATAGTTAGTTTTTGAAATAATTTGTAGCAAAAAGGATTTTACATTGAAACTATTTTACATACCGAAAATAGGTTCTTGTACGTAAAAGTAATTACCCATATACATACATATATACATATAACTTCTTTTTTTTTTAATACGGGGTATTACATTCCCCCTGAGGATGTTAGGTTTTAGATCATGACCGACACACTTGATTAGACCCTCAGTCGTCGACGTGGGAATGTTCACTGGGGGCTTGGAAAACCCGCCTTCAGGACTCGTCTGCCTCATCCTTTAGCCAACGAACTAGACAGGTCGAAACGCTAATAAATGTAGTGGTGGGCTTACTGGAGCAGATTGCGGCCCAACAGTCTCAGATAGCGGCCCAAAAGAATTTCATGAACCAATTATGTCGCGCACTTCATGTCTTTGGCATTCACTTCCCCTACATTGAACAAACTCCAGAGCTGACCCCCCAGCCCTCTGCTGCAGCAGCTACGACCCCCTAGCCCCCCGCCGCAGCAGCTACGACCTCCCAGCCTCCCACCACAGCAGCTACGACCTCCCTGCCCCCCACACGGCAACAACCCCACCAGTCGGCGATTGTGACGTCATGGACTTCTTTTTTTAGTTTTGTTTTAAATTGTTTTCGAATTTAATTTTTTTTTTTCCGTTGTATGTACATTTAAAATATTTTTTAAATTGAATATTCTTCTTTACATTTTCCATTTTTATTTTCATTAAATTCATTTTTAAATAAAGGAAAAAAAATAACAAATAAATTATTTATAAAACCAATTTAAAAATAAATAATATTATTTTAAAAAACGAATTTAAAATTCCCACTACGATGGCCTTTATGTCCGTCGTGCAAACGTTTCAGGGTCGAACAGTCGCATCCGTTGCACAAAAGTTTGGGGGTCGACACCCACTTTTGTCGCTAGTTCTGTGGAACGACCACAACTTCCGTGGTGCGTTCTACATACTGTGCGACGAATACTTTTCCATCGTCACGTAATTCCTGACGTAACGAGCTTTGCGAGACGGATATTTCGCCGCCTATTGTTTCCGACGACAGATTTTCCATTTGCGCGACAGTTTTACCTCTGTTGCCCAAGTTGTTTTTCCTAGTAGTGACCTATCCATTGTATGCAATTTCAATGCCACCTCCAGCTTTAATCTCATGTCTCTACAAAGCTACAATAAGCTTACTCGTATATCTACAAAGCTATATGAAAACATTGTCCTCCAGGCTCAAGTTTGTAGACTTCCACGTGTACCAGTACAGCTAACTACAAACACCTAACTAAGTGCTCAGCAAACAAAAGCTAGAAAAATAAGTTGTATATTTATATGTAATAAAATGAATATATAATCATGTAGTTCAACCGCTAAAAACATATATACATATACATATATACACACACACGTTACCATCAAATAATCGTATAAATATATTCTAAAAGTACGGGTTCTTACAGTGGCGGTACTATGCTGCTTTGTTTTATTTTTCTGATTTTTTTTTAATTTTTCTTATGTGTAGTTGTATTTTTTTCTTCATTTTACCATCAATCATTATTTAAAAATTATAAAAAAATAATAATTATATTCTAAAGTTCTGTTACTCCAGCACACAATCAAACATAGTTGAAATTAGGTTTTGCTCAAATCTGGGGGATTTTTTATTTGCTTCTTGTTTTGAAGATAAGATTTGAAAGTCTTTAGGTTTCTAGATAATAACAAACACAACATAAATAATAGGACTATTAGTCTGATGTTGTACCAAACGTCCGACTAATTTAGTCAGTACTATCCGACGACTATTTATCATATCCGACTGAAATAGTCATACAGTCTGAACTGCCAGACTTTTTGTGATACAACATCTAACACCTATTAACAAAGACTCCATTTATTGTAATTTTATAAGAAATGGTGTTGGAGTGAGATTTCTTACAAGAAGAAATACCTCCACAGATTTGTTGACCGTGATCCTCACGTTGCCGAATCCTACGTCGTAAGTGTCTCCGAACAGTCTTCCTGTGTAGCTTCCCGGGTGAGCACCTGCGAAAGATACTCCGACGCTCAAGTCAGAATTCGTTTTTCTCTGGATTGTTTTCGGTCCTTCTCACGTACCTGGTTCTTTGGCTCCTCCCCCTATTTATAGGGTTGTGCGCTTGGGATCAGATATATATATATATATATATATATACTTATATAGATATTATATATATATATATATATATATTTAAACGGCTTTCTAACTCCTGCCGTGCAGGACCACAAAAAATCGTTTAGTCCACTGAGCCTTACCTTCTTTATCTACGTGTGTGTGTATATATCTAGATATATAAATATATATATATATATATATATATGTATATTCATATATGCATATATTTATATATTCGTGTCCCTTGACTTGCTTTTACCTGCCTTGCTATTCCATATATATATATATATATATATATATATATATATGCTCACTTTTGCAGCCATAATGTCCTTGCCAGACTTGCCTATCTATCTAACAGTATATACACACACGCTTGGTCATTCCTGCACGCAACATCTGCGTGCGTATCTCTGCATACTGACATGCAAATCTCTGCACTTGCTTTTCATATACTTGCATATATTTCTACGCATACACGTGTATATATTTATATATCATTACCTTAAGTTTCTTCGTCCTCATTTTCCTTCATTTCCTCTGCTCATTTTCTTCACTAAACTCACGTTTCAGAGTGACTTCTTCACTTACAGGTAATTTTCCTCTTCAAACCCCTCTGGTGGGAATATTTCAAACGTTTACAGGCACAAGTTATTCCTTTTGTCTTCTCTAATCAATTTTGGCCAGTAGGTCTCAAATCCCGTTTCTCATGCCGAGACGGACTCCTTGGTCCAAATATGGTGGTGCTCCACCACCCTTTGAATTCGTAAAGGCTCGTGACCAAGGTCATGTTCCCGATGACGTACACCTCAGCCCACTTCCTGTCGGGGCGGACATGCATTCCGGCTCTGGTATCCCAACTGGGTCTACCGTTTTGTCTCCGGACCACCTAGGGGCCATTAGTTTCCCGCTCCACCACATGATCCATCTCCTTTTATTTTTTACACGTACTCACCCTATGCAATTGAACCCGAACTCTTACTTGATTATGTCGACCTTTTTGGCTTTGGGTTTGAAGTTGGGTGTTTCCTTAGGTTTTAGAGATTTCCTTTATCTCTTCGACTTGACTACTATCAAGAATGAAGCCAGCTTCTTTAGCTTTACGCCTAGATATCGCAAGAAATTCTTGTCGTTGGGCCCTTCGAGAGCTAGAGATTGGAAGAACCGCCCTCTTCTGGTTTCGGGGAACTGGATGGCTCCCAAGCTGTCTCAACTATCTATCCCCTCAGCTTTTGGTCCTAAAGCTGGTATATAAATTTACTCCTGTTATTAGTTTTTCCACAAATATGCGAACAGTACTTACCGTGAGCTTCTTTTGCAGTTTTGTCTGATGGTCCCGCACGAATAATTTCCAGAGACCAAAAGTGTTGGCTAGAGAGGTTTTTGACGACAAAGATATGGGACTCTAGGGACGTTGCCGACACCCTTACCCAAATCACTTCTCCCCGCAACTCCATCATTTACTTCCCGTATTATTTGGTCGATCGGTCGTTGCCCCCTGACCCTTTACTTAAATCTATCTTTGCTCTCGATCTTAACCTTCAGTTCAGCGCAGGGTCTTCTGTACTTGCGACCGACTCCCGAACGGAGGACTCGGAAGAAGAAGACGCGGGAGAAGAAGGCGAGGGGTCAAGGCGTTCCGACACGGATTCCGACTCGAACTACTCCCTTACGATAGCCTCACCGCCTTCCGACATTCCACCGCCTCGCTGCGTTACATCACCTCCTCATGATCTCCCTGTGCCCAGGTTTGCAGGCAGGTCAGGTAAACAACCTTTGGAGGATAGGCCCAAAAAGCCTAGGCGTGGCTCGCAGACTACCTTCGGCATCACTCCCAGACCCATGCCATGACAATCGGCTCCTCCCGCCTTCGGCTCAGCTAGTGGCGAGGATTCTGGTAACTCGCCTCAAGCTTGGAGGCCCGATTCAAAAAAAGAGATGGGGGTTTCGTCACCCTTGGGGATGATCTATGGGGCAATGCAAACGCTGCTACTGCTGTGGCGAGAGGCTTGATTCACCCTAATGATGTGGGCCGCTTTGAGACAATGCTCGATGATGATGTCGACTCCTATGAGTCTCATTGTCTCATGAAGGTACTCTCTCACTTTCTCATGTCTCGTCATTTCCGTAAGCTCTAACCCCGCCGTTCTTTCCAGATGGCTTTGCTTCAGAGGGAAAAGTTGAATAGACTAGCTGCCAGGATGGAATCCCTCAGCCTTAATCAGCAGCACGTCGAAGAATGTCAAGCTAAGCTTCTCGGATATGAGGGAGAAATCACATGCTTGAAAGAGGCTCGCGATGCTGCAACGTCCGAAGTACGCCGCACACAGGAAGAGTTGGCCGAGGTAAAGCGAGTGAGGGCCACTGAGCGGGAGAGAAACACGCAACAGATACGCAGGGAGATGGCCTCCAGCTTCAGATTTGGTTGGGTACAAAGCCAGCAATGTCCCGAACATCGCTTTGTAGCCGACCCTGACGTGTATGATCATCATATGGGGATTGAGCCTGGCGGGTATGAGTGGTATGAGGGGATGGATCCTAAAGATCGGAGACCCTCAGACCAACCTGCCTCTTCTGATCCTATCCCAGGAAACGGGTTCGTTACTACTTTCGGGCCCATCTCGGGTTTGGGCTTTGGAGGTTTCCAATCCGGCTCTCATTTCGGTGGCGCTTAGTAGCTCCTTGCGATTTGTTCTTATGGGTTACGAACCCCATTTGTGTTTGTGTGTACTGCATTTTACTTATTATCTTTGTTGTATCTTCATGTAACTGTCGCTGGCGAGTTGGGCCTTCGCCCTTCCCTTGCCTGGCCCTACTTAACCGTTCTTTTAATTTTCAGTTTTAACGGTGTGCGTTCAAAATCTTTTATCCTTAACTTTGAATTTTCAAACCAAAGGTTTATCTCAATAAGGCGCGATCACCTCGGCTTTTGAATTTTTGTTTCCATCAACCTCGAACTGATTCTATATAAAGGGGCGTTTGAGAGTAAACAGGCAATACCTGGATCTTATGGCTAACCACCGAAGACTGAAGCTCAACTTGCGACTCTATGCCGATGTTCCCAAAAAAGGAACCTCCCGGAGGGTGTCCAGGGGTTCTGGGAATGTTATTGAGTTACGTTCAGACTCCTCCTCTCGTTCACGTTCGCTGATGAGGGCTTCTCGATCTTCTGAAGTCCCTAACACTCTTCGCGGATCCACCTACCGGTCTCGAACAAGGTCGGGTGAAAAACGAGCTTTAGACTCCATCATCGGCGAAGGGATCTCTTCGGGGCTAAATTATGCCACTCGAGCTCCCAACTCTGTTGCTGATAGAATGGTCTCTCCAGGAGGGAGTTACGCAACTCGGGCGCCCAACTCCATCACTCATTCTCTCAACCCTTATGCGAGAGATGATGCGGGTCCTTCTTGTGCACCTTCCCGTCGCCACCCACTCTGCCCCCAGTGCTTCGACTACTCCCTGTTATTGAACGAACGTGAAACTTTGAAGGAACACTTGCATCGTGTTGAACACCAGGTGGATCATCTCAAGGGGGAATTAGTGGCTGCCGATCGCGCCGTGTCCGCTGCTCACTCAGATGGCATATATGATGGTTTTAAATAAGGCATTCACTATTTTCGCTCCAAGGCAAAAATGGCTTTTCCTTCTGTAAACTGGGATAGTCTCCCCACCCCGTTAGACTAGGTGTCATTTTGCTTATAATAAGTTGGGCCATTAGGTCCAATCACTACTAGGATGTCTAGTGGTGACGTCGTCCTTGTTTTCCCTTTCTACTAGTAGTTTTACTTCTCCATTCATTCTTGTCTATTATCGCACTATGTATCAAACCCTCCAAGAGGTGTTCCTCTTTTAAATAAAAGATATCTTCTTTTGTGGCAAGAGAACAGCGTCCTACTGCCTGAGTTTTTACTTTTGCGTACTTAAGGCCTTATTTTCATCTGGAAACATACGATGTGTTTCTTGCGGGGAAATTAAATTCGCCTTTTCGTGATCGATCTCTGGGACCATCCAACTTTGAATTGATTTTTCTACCTATTCGGTCTTAGATTTTCGATCTTGGGTGGGCCTTTTGCCCATTCGATCTTGGGGTCTTTGCCCATTTGATCCCGGGTTTCCGATCTTGGTTGGGTCTTTGCCCGTTCGATCTTGGGTTTCCGATCTTTGTTGGGTCTTTGCCCGTTCGATCTTGGGTTTTCTTTTCCCATTCGATCTCAGATTTTCGATCTTGGTTGGGTCTTTGCCCATTCGATCTTGGGTTTTCTTTTCCCACTCGATCTTAGATTTTCGATCTTGATTGGGTCTTTATACCTTGGTTTATACTTTTCCGTTTTAGACTTTCGCCTAAGATTGGAATAAAACGCAACTTTATTTATCAAACAATAAGGAGATGTCAACAGACATCTAGGGATTCACCCCTCGACATGCAAGGAAGACAAAAAAAGATTCACCCTTCAACTTTGCTGGAAACAGAAACTTAAATACGGAAAACATGAACACGAAAAGCTAAATGTGGTACTTTCTTAAATGAATTGCGTTCCATGGGCGCGGCACATACTGACCTGTTTCGACGTGCCTGAGTTTATAAGCTCATTTTCCGAAGGCTTCGGTCACCTCATATGGTCCTTCCCATATGCGTCCAAGCTTCCCTGCATTCAAATCTTTTGTGTTTTCCATGACCTTTCTCAATACCTACTCTCCTTCCTTGAACCTTTTTGGTTTAACCCGCTTGTTGAAGTAGGCAGCAACTTGGTTCTGGTAGTTCGCTAGTCGTAGTGCAGCGATTTCTCTTTGTTCCTCGACTAAGTCGAGGTTATGAGCTAGTTGTTGATCATTCTTGCCCTTTTCCATAACTAATGTTCTGATAGTAGGTAGACTGACTTCCGTAGGGATAACCGCTTCAGTGCCATAGACGATAGAGAATGGGCTTTCACCCGTGGGTTTCCGCTTTGTGGTACGGTAAGCCCACAGTACATTGGGGAGTTCCTCACGCCACTTTCCTTTGCGTTGTTCCAGCTTCTTCTTTAGGCAATCAAAAATCGTTCGGTTTGTCTTCTCCGCTTGGCCATTGCCCTGGGGATAACTTCTGGAAGAGAATTGTAAAGTGATCCCTTTATCCGTGCAATAACCTCTGAATCTTCGATTATCGAACTGAGTCCCATTATCGGTCACAATCGCCTTTGGTATGCCAAATCGACATATAATGTTTCGCCATACGAATCTTACAACATCTTCTTGGGTAATGCAAACGTACGCTTCTGCTTCTACCCACTTAGTGAAGTAGTCTGTGGCGAGAAGGACGAACCTGTTATTCCTGAGAGCCTTCGGCAGCGGGCCTACAATATCCATGCCCCATTTTGCGAATGGCCAGGGTCCTACGATTGGATTGAGCTCTTCGGCGGGTTGTCTAACAACCGGGGCATATTTCTGGCATTTGTCACACCTCCTCGCATATCGCTCTGCGTCCCGAGACATGTAAGGCCAGAAGTAGCCTTGAGTTAATGCTCGATACGCTAGGCTTCTACCTCCAGAATGATTCCCACACGTTCCCTTGTGTAATTCTCTTAGGACCCATTCAGATTGCCTTGGATTTAAGCATCTGAGGTAAGACCCTGAGAATGACCTTCTATAGAGTGTGCCGTTGAAGATTGCATATCTTACTGCCTTCATTCGGAGCTTCCTCGCTTCTACATGATCTTCCGGTTGGACTCCCTTGGTTAAGTAGTCTACGATTGGCTTCATCCAACAATCATCGTCTTCAACCTGAGTCTGCCCTAGTAACGGGTTATCAAGTCTCATCCCGTCTATCTGCATCACATCTAATTTTACTGCTTCAATACTCGGAGAGTACAAACGTTCTATTCCGGTTACCCGTTGGTTTTCTTGCGCAGCTGACGCTGCGCATGCTAATTGGTCGGCTCTTTCGTTCATCTCTCAAGGTATTTGCTTCAGCTTGAAATATTTGAATCCATTCGCCAACTCTATAACCAGTTGTTGGTATGCCTCCATCCTCGCATCTTTAGCTGTGTACTCTTTAGTCGTCTGGCCGACAATGAGTTGTGAATCACTATGTACGATAAGACAGCTTATCTTCAAATGTTTCGCAAGTTCGAGGCCCAGTATCAGGGCCTCGTATTCTGCCATATTGTTTGATGCGGGAAACTCCAACCGGACTGAACACTCTAAGTTTACACCTTCAGGGGAAATTAGAATGACCCCTGCCCCCGCTCCTGCTTGATTGGAAGACCCATCCACATACAGCTCCCACCTGGCTTCATTAGGGTCGGCTTCCACGATCCCCTCACACTCGTCCTGCAAACTGTTACGAGGATAGCATTCTACAAGAAAATCCGTAATTACCTGACCTTTAGCTGCACTTCGAGGCCGGTACTTTATGTCAAAGGAACTAAGTTCGATGGCCCACTTCGTAATTCTTCCTGATAAGTCTGGTTTAGATAAGATAACCCTGATCGATCGATTTGTTAACACCACGATGGTGTGTGCCTCGAAGTATTGACAGAGCTTCTTCTTTGCTGTTACTAAGGCTAACACCAACTTCTCAGTGGGCGAATACCTTTTCTCTGCATCGATGAAACTTTTGCTCACGTAAAATATAGGTTGCTGAACCGTACCTTCCTCTCTGAACAACGCAGCACTCACTACCCCCTCACTTACGGCCAGGTACATGTACAACGGCTCCCCTGGCTTGGGAATAGTTAACAACAATGGGCTTGTCAGATACTTCTTCAGTTGTTCGAAAGCTTCTCTTTGCTCTTGCCCCCACACATTTCCTTTTTTGTTTCGTATGACCTGAAAGAAAGGTTTGCATCGATCGGACGATCGTGAAATGAAACGACTAAGGGCAGCGATTCGTCCGGTTAACACTTGCATGTCTCTGGGTGTTACTGGATCCGGTATGTTACACAAGGCTTCAACTTTCGCTGGGTTCGGTTCAATACCTCGTTTGTTCACTATGTGCCCTAAGAACTGCCCAGAGGACACGCCGAATGCACATTTTGCTGGGTTTAGGCGCATGCGATACCTTCTTAATATGTCAAAAGTGTCGTGCAGATGATCGATGTGTTGGGATCTTTCTCGGCTTTTGACGACCATATCGTCAATGTAAACTTCCATCGTACTTCCGATCTGATTTTTAAACATCTTGTTCACTAACCTTTGATAAGTCGAGCCGGCATTCTTGAGTCCGAAAGGCATAACGGTGTAACAATACAACCCACGTTCAGTACTGAAAGCCGTTTTCTCTTGATCCTCAATAGCCATAGTAATTTGATTATAGCCGGAATAAGCATCTAAGAAAGATAACAGTGCGTACCCGGCCGTAGCATCCACCGTCTGGTCAATTTCTGGAATTGGAAAACAGTCTTTCTGACATGCTCTGTTCAGGTTGGTATAATCCACACACACGCGCCATTTTCCTTTTTCTTTCTTGCCTACCACCACGACGTTCGAAACCCAAGTCGGGCACCAGACATCACGAATGAATCCAACTTCCAGGAGTCTATCGACTTCTGCACTAATAATCTGATTCTGTTCTGGCGCAAACCTCATCTGCTTTTGTCGGTGTGGAGGACAACTCGGATCAACGTTCAGTTGATGACATGCCACTTCCGGATCAATTCCTGGCATGTCCCTATGAGACCATGCAAAAACATCAGCGTTGCTCCTCAGAAATTTCAACAACTCTTCAACTTCCACATCAGATAGGAGGGAGCCCACCCATATTCGTCTCTCAGGATCAGCTGGATCCAAAACCTCTTCCCTCAATGGTTCTATAGTCGGGGGTTCTTGATCGTTATTTTTCTGGTCCTGCTGTGGTGGGACCTCCGTTAATTGCTATAATGGTCTGTTCTCATGCAAGTCCAAGCCCTGTTGCTCTTCCCTGGCTGTCTTGATATTTGTTGCCATGTTGTAGCACTTCCTGGCCTCTAACTGATCCCCTTTAATGTCGATCGTTATTTGGCCATCCGTCGACAAACACCTCATTACCTGACATCTAGTTGACGCTTCCCCATCCATCCGATGGATCCACTCTCTTCCCATGATGGCATTGTACGCACTCGGTGCGACGATGATAACAAAAAGTGACGAAAAGAGTCTTACCTGCGGCAGTGACGGGAAGAGTAACATCTCCAATGGGCCGGGCCCTAGTTCCTTCAAATGCGTAGAGGGGAGCTGGATTTGGCCTTATCTCTTTCTCGTCCAGTTTCATTCTTCTAAACGTGCTCCAAAACAGAACGTCTGTGTTGCTTCCCCCGTCAATCATTATCCTTTTCACTCTCGAATTGGCGACACATAGGGTCACGATCAGTGCGTCGTTGTGAGGGAATAGAATTCCTTCGAGATCTTTTTGGCTAAAGGAGATGACTCCAAGGTTCCCTAATGCTTTGGACGCTTCCGGGGCTGACGTTATGTTGTTCACGCGTCTAGACTTCTCGACTTCCCGTATTTGTGACCGAAAGCGTGCTTCGCGTCCCTCAAGGGGTTGAGGTCCACCATGTATGGCATTGATATCCAACAATCTCTCATCCACCCCAATGTTTCCCGCTACTGCTTTTAGTCCTCCATCACCCTTGCGTTCGCCTCTTGATTCTACGCGGTATTGTGACAACATCCCCTTCTTCAGCATAGCTTCCACTTGGTTCCTTAGGCTCCGACAGTCATTAGTGGTATGGCCAAAGTCGTTATGATGAGCACACATCTTATTCCTATCTCGCTTCTCCAGCGGCGTTCGAATCGGTGCTGGTGCCCGAAAAACTCCCTTTCCCTTGTTCTCGTGGAAGATTTTTCCCAGACTCACTGTCAGCTTGGTGTGTGGGCGATCAAGTCTAGATCTTTCATTAAACCCATCCTTTGGATCACGTGAGAATCCTCATTCCTGTCTCGGTTGAATTGTGGGTTTTGCGGCAGCGTCCGTTGAAGATATAGCAATAGCCGCGGTGGTTCGTTTTGATTGGATGAGTTCCTCCTCCTCTAACCTGATGATTCCATCAGCTCGGGCCATCACCTCCCTCATGTCGAGTGGCGGAGTTTCGATCAATGACCTGCGCATCTTCGTTCCGGGCAATACCCCCTCTCGGAATGCCAAAGATGCAGTGTGAGAATCGCATTCTTCTAGGGTGGACATCTCTTCCGTGAACCTAGTCATGTAGCTTTTGAGGCTTTCGCCTACATTTTGCTTGGTGCTGAACAGAATCGTAACATCTTTTCTTGGCCTCCTGTTACAGACATATTGCGATATGAACGCTTCGCAAAGCTCTGTGAAACTTCCGATGGACTTCGGTTTCAGTTGTCTGAACCAGGTTAAAGATGATCCTGAAAGACTTGAGGGGAACAACTTGCACAGGAGGGCCTCATCGTCTCCTTCAAGAGCCATCTGCTGTTGAAAGTGGTAAATGTGTTCGACCGGGTCCATCATGCCTTCAAACAGCCTAAACTTCGGTTGGGTGAACTTGGCCGGTTTCTTAGCTTTCAGGATGTCCTCTGTGAACGGCGATTTGCAGATCCCCCTGGCTGCTTCTAGGGCGAGTTCGGCCGGGGTCTGTGGCTTGTACCCCTTCACAATCTTCTCAATCTGTTCTCGCAAATCAACATCCTTTACCTTTTTCGATTCGTTTCCCCTGTGATCTCCTTCCCCCTGGTTTTTCGTCACTTCAACACAGTTGCTGGATGGCGCGCTACTAGAGCTGCCCTCCTTATCTTCTTCCTCTGCACGTTGTCTCTTGGTGCCGGTCACATCCTCTCCTGGATTTCGTGCTTTAGCCTTCTTCAACGCCCGTTCTGCTGTCTTTCTTGTTTCACGTAATTCCCTCGTTAGCCTTCTAAATTGTTCTATGGCCAGACTGGGTTCACTATTTTGGGATTGAGGCCTTTCATGCATCGATCGAGTCCCTGCGTCGGAGGGATTCGGAACTTCTTGTGCGGATCCAGTCATGTTGATAGTTTGTTTTTGTTTCGTTCCTACAGACGGCGCCAACTGTTGGAGTGAGATTTCTTACAAGAAGAAATACCTCCACAGATTTGTTGACCGTGATCCTCACGTTGCCGAATCCTACGTCGTAAGTGTCTCTGAACAGTCTTCATGTGTAGCTTCCCGGGTGAGCACCTGCGAAAGATACTCAGACGCTCAAGTCAGAATTCATTTTTCTCTGGATTGTTTTCGGTCCTTCTCACGTACCTGGTTCTTTGGCTCCTCCCCCTATTTATAGGGTTGTGCGCTTGGGATCAGATACCACGACCAGTCCTCCTCCCCCACTCCCTTAGTGGTCATCCGTTACGTGACCGCATGCTCAGGGAACAACTGCCGCGTCCTCCTCTCCTACTTCTCCTCCGTAGTGGCCTCCTCCACTTCTCCTCCATAGCGGAGTAGTTTTCTAGGCACGTTCTCCCTTGCGTCTGTAGGGGAAGTTATCTTGGCCTGTTCCCCTTACGTCCGTATGTTCCTTGTGGGCTTTTGTCTTGCGCAACACTTTCTCCTTGGATGTTCGGTATTGGTCCATGAGTCGAGACTGGATTTTATCCTCCCACAAATGGTGGTTTGCTTTTTGACTTTGAACGTCTGTCCATCCTGCTGAGCTCCACGGCTCCACTCCCAATTTGACTTAAAAATCCTAGCACTCGTGGTAGATGTATCCGCCGTCTTGAGCTTTACTCCATTTTCTAATCCAAAAGCCAATGCCATGGAGAAATCTCCCATTCGTTGTGAGCTCCTACCTCCTCTCCCATAAGCAACAATCAGACTCGAACCCTCTTGGATAATGGGAGTTCTGCTACTTCCTCTGGAGCCTATCTGCAGTAGTTGGAAAGATAAGAAAAAAATTTGGACCCAGTTAATGAAGTTCATTCAGTCCCGATTTCTCAAATTAACGAAGTTTATTCTTGGATTAAGTATCCAAAACTCTTCAATATTTTAGTGTCATTTCAAATTGATCTCAACATTTTTAAACATTCAAAAAAATAGTATCTGATCTATTAAAAATGTCACCTCTATTAAGCCTCAGTTTAAATTTCTATTAAATTAACTAAGGTTTTCTTTGTCTTGTCTTCAAAATCAACAGAAGGTCATAAAAGCATGGTCTCCACTAATTAACGGTCACCATCACCCCCATCAAGTCACCTTCAAACCCAATGCACAACCACTAACTCCACCCAACAACTCAAGCTGCCAACATCGAGAAGAAGATTGTGGAGATTGCTGAAATGGTATGGACTGACATGATGCGGCTACCACCATCTTCACCACCCACAAAGAAGAAGATTTTGAAAATACAGCTTGTGATGGGGTTTTGATGGTAGTAGGTCGAAAAGAACCAACATCTAGAAACAGTGACTCAAATTCCAGAAACAGTGTTACTTAAAATCCTGAAACAATTTATTTTTACATTCCAGAAACAGTGTCCGTCGAAAAGAACCAAAATCTAGAAACAGTGACTTAAATTCCAGAAACAGTAACTTAGATTCCAGAAACAGTGTTAATTAAAATCCAGAAATAGTTTATTTTTACATTTCAGAAACAGTGTCCGTCATTATTTTTTAATAGCATGTAGATCTCAAATATTTTTTCTGGAGAAACAAATGATAAACTTCACTGACGAAGAAAAATTGAAAAACAGTACCTTGAATACACTATGAATAATAACGACGATCACATTTCAACGAAATAATACAAAAATATAAATTAAATAGCATGAGGATCTATATTTTTGTTTCAAAGAAAAAGAAGAAGGTCTGCAACCACATCATTTGAAAAAATTGCAAAACCCAAGGAAAAGAAGGAGAAAGACTAAAACTTATAACATGGTTTTTGATTAAACAAAACTTATAACATGGTTTTTTTTATTAAAACTAAAACTTTTCAAGCCCTTTTCATTAGTTTTCCTTCATAATCAAGGCCAAATGTAACGACCCAAGTATTATCCTATATTTTTTAGGGGATAATACTTGGGTCCTCACCGGTCAGGACCCAACATACTGAATTTTTGAGGTAGACCAATAATATTGAAACAACTGGCACTTTAAGCAATTTTTTCATTGTTAACCAAACACCTGCTATTTCCCTAACCAAACACTCCAAATTTCCTCATCTTCTCTCTTAACAAGAAGACAAGCAGACACCCCATCCATAAGTGTCAACCGACCACCGTGGCCTTATCGGATCACCCATCATCAGAGGATTTGCTCTCTCTTACTTTCTTTCTCTTCGAATCAACATCAAAAGGAAGTCGCCGAATGCAATCGACGCAGATGATGACATGGTTTCCGGCGAAGGCAGAGAAGTGGTTGTGGGTATCTTTTGTAGTTTGATAGTCGACGCCAATGTTGACGTGGTCACATCGTGCGTCACCTGGTTGCTCTGCTTACAAGCTACCAAGCCCACATATAAAAGCCATCAATTTCTGGCCTTTGCAGTTCGAATCCATGCTGTGGATGAACAGTACGTAAATTCGCAGGGTATGCGAATGAACAATACGCAAATTTACTAGTAAGATACACAAAGGCCAAGTGCACGTAACCGCTGCCGTGGTGGCCCCGGGTTTGGTGTGGGGGGTGTTTTGGAGTGTGAGGCATACACATAGCGTTGTAAAATCATTGACAGACAAACTTTGGCTTGAGGGGGGTGTTTTGGAGTGTGAGGCATACACATAGCGTTGTAAAATCATTGACAGACAATCTTTGGCTTGAGTAGTTTATAAAATGAACGGTTGACATGCCTGGAAAATGCCTCAGCCTTTGACATGGCGTGACCACTGCAGATTTTCTTGTATCTGTAATGCACATCTTACTCTAAACCCTAAGCACGTATGGACGACATTCATAATTTCCACAATAAAAGAATTCAAATTTTCACATTCACTAGTTCGATAACACATGTTGGGTGGCGGCCCATCATAATCATATCTTACTCATGAGACCCGGCAGTTTTTGACACGATAAGGTGACACGACACGAAAATAACGGGTTTCGGGTCAACACGATAACTTATCGGGTCATTATCGGGTGATCCGTTAAGAACCTGTTAATAACGGGTTCTTAACGGTTAACGGGTATACACGCGGGTAACACGTGGGTAACCCGTTTCGACCCGTTAAGAAAAAAATTTATTTTGATAATTTTAAAGTTTAATTACTAAAAGATTTATTATAAAATACAATAGCCATATTAATATATACAATATATTCTATATTAAATATATAATTTTGCATTATTATTCTATATAAGTTAAAAAAAAAAATTAATCATTATTTATTTTTATTATGAGAGTTCCTCATTATCATTACTAGGATTAATTTTACTTAACATGTTGTTGTCCAAAATTAAAATAAACTAGTATAGTATTTGTATAGGCAAGAACTAAAAAGACATACATACAAGTATGAAAAATGTGAAATAATATATAAACACTCGTGATTCATCATTATTCCTCCACGAATAGATAATGGTACACTTATATTATTGTTTAGATTTTTAAAATCCTCCAAACCCTCATGAACAATGTTTTTTATTTGAGGGCAAAATTAATAAAATTAATAATAATTATTGTAGAATTGTAAAAAATGTGAGAAAAATATACAATCACTCATAATGACAAGCTTTACAACTTTCATGAATGGGTCAACTTCGAAATCCAATACTATAATCCATAAACCTTAAATTTATATTTAACCGTCGATTGTCATTTACGCTCTATTCTTCTTACTAAATTTCATTTTTTAAATTTTCTTTTTGAAAACATGATCATCTAGCGGATGTAAGAAGATGAACGGTTCAGATCTTTGATATCACGTTTCGATATTTACGGTTAACTAAAATATAAGTCGATATCATATAGTTTGTAGAAACTTTATAAACATCAAGCAATATTTTCATTAACCGTAAAACTCTGAATATAATATCAATGATCCAAGCCGGTCATCTTCCTGCATCCTCTAATAGATCATGTTTTCAAAAAAAGAAAATCTAAAAAAAAAAACAAATTTGATGAGAATAATGAAGCGTAAATGTAAACAACAATCAACGGTTAATTTTGATCTATGATTATATGATTATAGTGGCGAATTTTGAAGCTAAACTCTTCATGAAAGTTGTAAAGCTTGTCATTACGAGCGTTTATATATTTTTTCTATATTTTTTTACACTTATACATTAATTAAAAAACTATTAAAGACTTTAGGTAAGCGAAAATATACTTAAAAGAAAAATGCGTTTTTATGTTTTGGATGTGACAATATAGTATGTATATACTTATTTAGTATTATGTTTTTCATTTGATTATTTATTGGTTTAAAATATATTTTCTTTAACGGGTAACGGATCGGTTCATATTACCAGTTAATATTATTGGGTCGATTTCGGGTTACCGGTTTATTTTAACGGGTGTTACACGACACGACTCGTTAAGATATCGGGTATGACACGAAAACGATACGAACACGAAAAACATGACACGAATGCTAGGTCGACATGATGTGTTGGTGTGGCCTTGGTTGAGCCAAAATTGGAGCCCCACATCGGTGGGTGAGAAGAGCAGCAAGTGCTTTATAAGGAATGGTTCCACACACATACATTGATGAGGTTTTTTGGCAAAAGCCCATACCCGTTGCTTTCGGATGGCTAAAGTGGCCGAAATATCTGCAATTCGACTTGTGTGGTATCAGAGCCCAGACAATGATGTTTGGGATTGTTGATGACGCTCACGATATTTGAAGTTGGAGAGCTCTTTTGAAATTTGGTATTGTGGAGCTCATTTTAAATTTAGATCGTGGACGTCAATTTGGAGTTGGCTCGAATCACTCCAGTTGGAGTTTGATGGAGTTGGTTTTACAGACTTGTAGTCGAGATTGAGACGTCTATATTAATGCTTTGTTTTATATGGGCTGTTTGTCGGCCACTTCCATATTCCACATAAACAATTCCTAACCATCAGTCGGTTACGTTTACATGTTCTTGTTGGATTCTTTATAACAAACCAAAAGGAAAAAACAAAAATTTGTGACAGATTATCCAAAAGTGCTGCCAAAGCAAGCAGAATAATATCTTGAAAAAATGAAATGATAATTGACTAATACATACAACCAGTAGTTTGATTAGATGATACTTTGCAAGATTCATGCACCACATTCGCCTTTGCAGTTCAAAGTGGGTGAAGCATTACCTGAACTCCGTGTTGTGGACGAACTGTCACATGCTGAACGGGCAAGTGAACATAACCTGGGGATAGAGTGAAGGAGTAGCGTTGTAGAATCATTGACAGAGCAATCTTTGCTTCATTGATTGCAAAGTTTAAGCCCACACAACTTCGAGGTCCTAATCCAAACGGCACAAATGCACCTATGTTATTGTTAGTTGCTTTAGCAACCCCTTCAGCAAATCTCTCTGGTTTGAAAAGTTGTGCGTCCTGTCCCCAGATTCGAGGATCGTGGTGAAATGATAGATTTGAGATAACTAATGCAACATTAGCAGGAACAATGACATCTCCCAGTCTAACTTCCCTTTCAACATTCCTAACAAAACCAGCAACAGGGGGATATAACCTTAGAGACTCGTTGAAGATCATACTCATCTGCATGAACACGAAAAATGGATACCAATCAAAATTACTTCCAATCTTAAATCAAGCTTAATTTTGCCACTTAAGATAAGCAGTTGATTAATTAGTGGTCGACTTTCTTACTGTTTTCAGTTTGGTAATGCCATCGGGATTTGGAGTTTGTTTCCCGAATAATTCTATGACCTCCTTTCTTGCTTCCTCTTGCCAATTCGTATGGAGTGCTAGAAGAAAGACAGTCCAAGCAAGCAAAGTATTGATGGTTTCTTGTCCAGCAACGTAAAAAGTCTTGCACTCGTCAACCAAATCATCCACCGAAATCCTGTTGCCGTTGGCATCATGACGAGCCTTCAAAAGTAATCCAAGAAAATCACTCCCAAAGCTGCTTTCATCTCCACTCATTGCCGTCTTTTCTCTTTTCTTAGCGATGTCCATTATGGAGGCATATACACCTTTCTCAAGTTTTTCTGCTTCGATCTCATCACTAGTTTTGAAAAATTTACTGCAACATTAAGCAAAAAGACTAACAACCATGAGAACATAAGTACTCCTCCAAAAAAATGTGGAATGAACTGAGATTACCTGATGCCAGGAATCCTGACTGTGAAGGCGTTTTTAGAAACTAGGAAGGCTAACTTCATCAACATCTCAAAAATGTTCTGTCCTTCTAAATAGCTGCTGCCAAATGCTGTTCTCGAAATCACTTCTGAAGTGAGCAACCTGAACTCTTCAAACACCTCAATTTCTTTTTCTTCATAATTTCTCCACCTTTCAAGCATCGTCTCAGCACTAGCGACCATATCTGGAAACATACTCTAGACAAATAATACTGTCAGGCTATCAGGAAATTTAGCTCCAGCAATCTTTACCACAGTAACTGTAAAAAACTTACTTTTAAACATTCACCATGGAAGGCATGGGTAGCAAGCTTTCTCAATTTTCCCCATTTTTCAGCTTCAGGTGTTGTCACAAGACCATCTCCTAATAGCTTCTTCGCAAAGGTAGGGGGCTCTCTTTTCGGATAAGCTTTATCTTTGTTACTCATTATCTCTTTGCATAACTCAGGTTCCGTAATGACCAATTGAGCAAGAGAACCATGCCACTGAAGATATTTCTTCCCTACAATTTCGTACAAAAAAATGACCAAAATTTATGTCGGAACAATTTGAAAAACAACAGTTAACTAAAAGTGAGACATACTTTGTTAGTTGTTACCATATATCTGTGACCAGGAGTGTATGTGAGGTACAACTACAGAAACTATGTCGTGAGATAAATTCTTGGGCCTGCGCATGACTTCCTTTTTCATGTCGGAGATTTCTTTGGTGTTTCCGTAGATAAGTCTGTAAGGAGGACCTTTGATCCCCTGTGCCTTCATCATCTTTTGTATCCGAGTCGGAGTCCACCATAGTTTGTGTAGGATCTTGATGAGAACAAAGACAAGAAATACACACAGAAGGCTTGAAAGAATGGCTACTATGCCTCCCAAAGAACTCATTTTTTGTTAACTGATCAAATTTTCCAGTCCGGAGTCCAAAGTTTCCTCATCTTTATCCTCAAGACAAATGACCCAACTAGAACACCTAAACGTGTTAGCTTCTGATTGGTAGCTTACCTTTCTGACTACTTACTACAATCCAAAGACATTGCCATATATTTTAGGCTTATTATATTAACACCCCACAAATTGTTGAATAAACCCCACATACTTAATACACCCCACATTTGCTTTTTTAATTAAAAATTATCTTAATACACCCCACTTCCTTTCCCATAATACCCTCACACCCCACATTCTTAATATACACCTTACATTTTCTACATGCACCCCATATTTTCAATTCCATCATTCCACAAATCTTATAAAGCTTTTAATTTGGACAAAAAATGCCGACTAGAATTTTGAAAAAAGATACTGCTGGGATTTAAAGCATATGTGGGTTGTTTTCAATTCCACCATTAAACTCATCTCGTCAATTTTTAATATTTGGTGGTAATTTTAGATGTTTAATTCTGCATGTAATCCCTATGATCCCTAAAAGCTGAATACGAACAAAGAAGCTTGAATAACGCATCAAAAGCAAGATTGAATAATTATCGATGTTGTCGAAATCATTAAAACAATAAAAAATATGAAGTCTTACCTAATGTGAAGCTTCCGAAACATCGATTTCGTGTTTCATTCATCAAAAATAATTTTTCTCAATCAACATGTTTGTAGTTTCATTGGTTAGGATTTTGTTCAACAATGGAGAGTTGGAGGGGTTTTGATAGTTGAAGAAGATAAATAATATGTTAAAAGTGATTTGGGGTGTATATAGAATTTTTTTTTTATTTCTTTTAAACCTAATGAGGTCAAAATTGCCATTGTATAGTAGGTAAATAAATCATTTAATACTAAATTTTAATGTGGGGTGCATTCAACATTTTGTGGAGTGCTAATATAAAAAGCCTATATTTTATTGGCTATAATGTCCCGTGCTATTGAATACCCGGGATTTGTAGTTGCATAATTTTTTTTTTTTTTTTTTTTTTGTAGCAGTTAGATTTATTGACTAAATCTAGCCATTCATTATTTTGGGAATAATAACACATTTATTTTTAATTACAAATGGATACATAACCAAACAATTATTGAATTGAAAATTTGAACCAACATCACTCCAAACAAATGAACACATTTATTTTTAATTATTTTTCAACATGATTTGCTCCTTTCAATAACCAGGCTTTTTTTTTTTTTTTTTTGGGGTAATCAATACTGCACATTGTTAAAAATTGAACTTCCTTTACAAAAACAATGAGCAATGAACTTCCCATATCTTTCTGTCCGCAGGTGGTTCTACAAATAATCGTATAAATTATATTCTAAAAGTAGGGGTTCTTACAGTGGCGGTGCTATGCTGCTTTGTTTTATTTTTCTGATTTTTTTTTAATTTTTCTGATGTGTAGTTGCATTTTTTTCTTCATTTTACCATCAATCATTATTTAAAAATTATTAAAAAATAATAATTATATTCTAAAGTTCTGTTACTCCAGCACACAATCACTGGGGGATTTTTTATTTGCTTCCTTGTTTTGAAGATAGGATTTTAAAGTCTTTAGGTTTCTAGATAATAACAAACATAGCATAAATAATACGACTATTAGTCTGATGTTATACCAAATGTCCGACTAACTTAGTCAGTACTATTCGACGACTATTGATCATATCCGACTGAAATAGTCATACAGTCCGAACTGCCAGACTTTTTGTGATACAACATCTAACACCTATTAACAAAGACTCCATTTATTGTAATTTTATAAGAAATGGTGGTTTGCTTTTTGACTTTGAACGTCTTTCCATCCTGCTGAGCTCCATCCACTCCCAATTTGACTTAAAAATCCTAGCACTCGTGGTAGATGTATCCGCGGTCCCGAGCTTTCCTCCATTTTCTAGTGCAAAAGCCAATGCCATGGAGAAATCTCCCATTCGTTGTGAGCTCCTACCTCCTCTCCCATAAGCAACAATCAGACTCGAACCCTCTTGGATAATTGAAGTTCTACTACTTCCTCTGGAGCCTATCTGCAGTAGTTGGAAAGATAAGAAAATTTTTTGGACCCAGTGAAGTTCATTCAGTCCCGATTTCTCAGATTAACGAAGTTTATTCTTGGATTAAGTATCCAAAACTCTTCAATATTTTAGTGTCATTTCAAATTGATCTCAACATTTTTAAACATTCAAAAAAATAGTAACTAATCTATTAAAAATGTCACCTCTATTAAGTCCCAGTTTAAATTTCTATTAAATTAACTAAGGTTTTCTTTGTCTTGTCTTCAAAATCAATAGAAGGTCATAAAAGCATGGTTTCCACTAATTAACGGTCACCATCACCCACATCAAGTCACTTTGAAACCCAATGCACAACCACTAACTCCACCCAACAACTCAAGCTGCCAACATCGAGAAGAAGATTGTGGAGATTGCTGAAATGGTATGGACTGACATGATGCGGCCACCACCATCTTCACCACCCACAAAGAAGAAGATTTTGAAAATACAGGTTGTGATGGGGTTTTGATGGTAGGAGGTTGAGCTTAGAGGTGGCGGGTGCTTGATATTTTCTGATCTTCATTTTTGTTTTTCATTTTATTTGTGAGTTTGTTTATTTATTTTTTTATGTTTTCAACTTCATGCCTTTTTTTAAAGTTATTTCTATTATTATTTTAGTGTCCAAGTACGTTAAAAAATGGGACTCATTATTGTCACCTGTACATTTAACGAAAAAAATTAAATGAGACTTAAGGGATGTGACATTTTCAATAGGTTGATTACTTATTTAGAATGCTTAAAAAAGTTAAGACCAAATTGAAATGACACTTAAATGTTGAGGGGTTTTAGGTACTTAACTTTTTATTCTTTCTTACATTATAAAAATTCAATACGAGTAGAAGCTCGAAAAATAAAAAATAAAAATAAAAAAAAAAAAGGAGTTTCAACAAAACACTCTCGTTACTGTTCACTTTTAACAAAAAACCACATCTTTACATTTTCCTGGTCCTATTCACTACAACTTTATTTGTCATTTTTCATTAAAACTAATTTTTCTTAAAAAAAAATTGGTTGAGAAATATCGAACTCAACGATAAATTGAATTGAGTACTTTAAATCTTTTTGGGTTTTTATCATAAATGGTCCCTGACATTGATCAAACACATTATTTTGGTCCCTGACATTGAAAATCAATAGAAATGGTCCTTGAGATTGATCAAACACATCACAAATGGTCCTTCCGTTAAAAACTCTTTGGGCAATTTTCAAAGCTTCGTAACTCAATCGTTTCTTAACCAAATTCGACTCATAATATATCAAAATGAAGATAGGAAAGTGTAGAACAATATTATACCTATTTTGAAGGCCAATGGTTGCCGGAGATGGCCGGAAAATAGCCTCAAATGTGACTGGTCCGCGAAAAACTGGAAAACTCGCCGGAAACTGGGTAAACTTTAAACATTCATAACTTCTTCAATAATCAACGAAATCGAGTGATTCAAAAACAAAAATCATACTTCTCGATGAGACGAAGAGAATGGTATCTTTCTTGATGGCTAACTCGTCGTAGTTTGGCCGGAAAACGGCTCGAAATTGGCTAACTCGAAAATGGTTATCTAACTTTGAGCCGTTTCCGGCCAAACCACAGTGAATTAGCAGTCAATAAAGGTACCATTCTCTTTTTCTCGTCGAGAAGTATGATTTTCATTTTTGAATCACTCAATTGCGTTGAGTATTGAAGAAGTTATGAACGTTTAAAGTTTACCCAGTTTCCGGTGAGTTTTCCAGTTTTTCCGCGGACCAGTCACATTTGAGGCTATTTTCCGCCCATCTCCGGCAACCATTGGGCTTCAAAATAGGTATAATCTTGTTCTACGCTTTTCTATCTTCATTTTGATATATTATGGGTCGAATTTGGTTAAGAAACGATTGAGTTACGAAGCTTTGAAAATTGCCCAAAGAGTTTTTAACGGAATGACCATTTGTGATGTGTTTGATCAATCTCAGGGACCATTTCTATTGATTTTTCAATGTCAGGGACCAAAATCATGTGTTTGATCAATGTCATGGACCATTTGTGATAAAAACCCAATCTTTTTTATTGACCGAAAAGCTCTCCAAACGATTAGTATTTTGCATCATGTTCATTGGATGTGCTGTAACAGTCACATTTTTGTTTGGATTATGAATTCTAATTAGGCCTGTAGGGGATCTCTTCCCGAAAAAATCCATACCAAAACCAACTTTCTGAACCCGAGCAGATTCTAATTTGTAATCAAGTTTGTATTTAATCTCCCAATTTGTAGGAGAGAAATTAAATTTATAAGGAAAATGCTAGAAAGACTCTCTCTTGGGCTTCCACGTGATTGGGAAAACCAAGAAAACCAACAGCATTAGAAATAATTTGTAGGGGAGTTGCAAATAGATATAGAGAGGAGAGAGAGAAGGATATTCACAGTCGAGTCGATATAATTGGTTGAGAATTGACGGAGCTCTGCGTTGATGACTGAAACAAAAGGAGTTTTCGTAGAGTTGTGGGCGGACTAAGAGAGAGAGTTTTCGATTTAATTAATACTAAAAATATGAATTTAACCCCTCAAACATAAATTTCTCCATACAAACTTCAACATAAAATTTTTACTCGAATAAAACCCAGTGACTAGACTCAACATAAGCAAATTCATTAATTATGTTTGACTTTACATATTTTACATTTTTCGATCGCCTAAATACCCATATTTGCCTGTTTAATATGCACAATTATTTATATGCAGATTTTAAGGGGATTATTGATTTTACAAAAAAAAAAAAAATTAAATTAAATTAAATAAAATAAAATAAAACTAATGATAAGGGCTCTAAAAAAACTTTGAGTTATAACCAAAAAACACCTCATAACTTTATTGAATAGTTAGTATAAAATCCTGTACTAAATCAGTCCAACTAGGATGACCCAACCAAAATAACATGTTGATTTGCCTATATTGCCAGAACATTTTAGGGATGTGATATTCACACACTTCTTTTTTACTTCTCACACACACCTTATTAATTTTTGTCCTTTGATCTTCTTCAATTCATTCGATCTGACGGCTAAAAATTAAAAAGATGTGTGAGAAGTAAAAAATGGTGTGTGGATAGCACACCCCACATTTTATAACGCTAACTTAACTAGATGATTGAACATAAAGTCAAACATGTGAAAATTGCTTATAAAAAACGGATTTAGATCCTCTTCGGATCCCCTCACTAGGGATCCCCGGGATCAATGCATAGTAATCATTCATCAAAGATCGTACGGCCATAATTTTTTCTTTTTTTATGTTATATATATTTATAAAATAAGCTAGCTCCTCATGGGAATTATTATATTTTTTTGAAGGAGGATCATATTATATATTGGGCGATAAGAACGCTAAACATACTCATACTATAGTACGACTAGGCAAGCTCAATGGAGGACCTCTGAAAAAACCTGCCCTGGATAGAACCACGTATGAAAAACTCAAGGGAAGGAAAAAGAGGCCTAACATGCCAACATAGACCAAAACATAAACATTAGATTACAACAGACTCCGAATTAATAACCTCCATAAGCCATGGGGGCCCTACGCCCGTCCAAAATCCAAAACCTTGTCCATGAAGACCGTATCTCGCAGCACAATGCACAACACCATTCGCATTGCTGGAGCTTTCGTGCATGGACTTGAGGATGAATTTCACGAGCTAACTTTTATTGTCTATGTTCTGCAAGGGAACCTTGCCATGTGCATGCTCTCTAATTACGAATTGTTTGTGAATCTGAAGGTGCGAAAAGCTGCCTGTCATGCGTTGAGAACGCCGGCCATACTCTCTGCCAAGTTTGTTGGAGAAGCCTTAAGCTTATTAATAGATGTACTGAATGATGACTCAGTACTTGTTCGGTTACAAGCTTTTGAAACTATGCATCAAATGGCTACCTTTGACCATCTGAAGGTGCAAGAAACACACATGCATACATATGGTAATCTTTGAGTCCATTATTAATCATCTAACTATACATACTAAGTGACAAGACATATGATTCACCTACTGCTTATGGATGCAAAAGCATCTTTTACTTTGAGGTTTCAGTGACATGGGCCATTTAAACACTTCTATGTATCAGATTAGTGTCTTCATGAATCGACTTAAAAGAAACATGAGTTGACATTCATAAATCCTGAAAATGACTTCTAGTTTAAAGTATGGGTTATTTATAGGACTGTAGACATCGAAACTTCGGTGAAATAAATGTTCACAAACACATTAAAGTTTCGATGTGCCAAGACATATGTGGCATGCGCCACGTGTCGGACAAATTGTATACATGGCATGTGACTCAACAAAATCAGACGAGTCATCAAGAAGGACTCGTGTCAATATCTGGTGGAAATGAATTATTTGATTTTTATTTAATTAAATCAAATGTTAATTAATGGAGTCAACTCACGAACCAGCCCACAAATAAAGTTCTGGTTCTTTCATCAATTAATCAAGGCCAAATGTAACGACCCAAGTATTATCCTATATTTTTTAGGGGATAATACTTGGGTCCTCACCGGTCAGGACCCAACATACTGAATTTTTGAGGTGGACCAATAATATTGAAACAGCTGGCACTTTAAGCAATTTTTTCATTATTAACCAAACACCTGCTATTTGCCTAACCAAACACTCCAAATTTCCTCTTCTTCTCTCTCAACAAGAAGACAAGCAGATACCCCATCCATAAGTGTCAACCGACCACTGTGGCCTCGTCGGATATCCCATCATCAGAGGATTTGCTCTCTCTTTCTTTCTTTCTCTTTGAATCAACATCAAAAGGAAGTCGCCGGATGCAATCGACGCCGATGATGACATGGTTTCCGGCGAAGGCAGAGAAGTGGTTGTGGGTATCTTCTGTAGTTTGATAGTCGACGCCAATGTTGACGTCCTCACATCGTGCGTCACCTGGTTGCTCTGCTTACAAGCTACCAACCCCACATATAAAAGCCATCAATTTTTGGCCTTTGCAGTTCGAATTCGTGCTGTGGATGAACAATACGTAAATTCGCGAGGTATGTGAATGAACAATACGCAAATTTACTAGTAAGATACACAAAGGCCAAGTGCACGTAACCGCCGTCTCGGTGTCCCCGGGTTGGAGTTTGGAGTGTGAGGCATACACATAGCGTTGTAAAATCATTGACAGACAAACTTTGGCTTGAGTAGTTTATAAAATGAACGGTTGACATGCCTTAAAAATCCCTCGGCCTTTGACATGGCGTGACCATTGCAGATTTTCTTGTATCTGTAATGCACATCTTACTCTAAACCCTAAGCACGTATGGACGACAATCATAATTTCCACAGTAAAAGAATTCAAATTTTCACATTCACTAGTTCGATAACACATGTTGGATGGCGGCCCATCATAATCATATCTTACTCATGATGTGTTGGTGTGGCCTTGGATGTGCCAAAATTGGAGTCCCACATCGGTGGGTGAGGAGAGCATCAAGTGCTTTATAAGGAATGGTTCCACACACATACATTGATGATGCTTTTTGGCAAAAGCCCATACCCGTTGCTTTCGGATGGCTAAAGTGGCCGAAATATCTGCAATTCGACTTGTCTGTGGTATCAGAGCCCACACAATAAAGCTTGGGATTGATGACGCTCACGATATTTGAAGTTGGAGAGCTCATTTGAAATTGGGTATCGTGGAACTTATTTTAAATTTAGATCGCGGACGTAAATTTGGAGTTGGCTCGAATCACTCCAGTTTTTAGGGGTGGGCAAACGGGCCCGCGGGTATTGGCGGTTTGGGGCGGGTCCATAATATTTTATGTACAAAACGGGGCGGGATGGGACGGGTCCAAGTAAACAAAGGGGCGGGCCGGATCTAATTTTCCAAAGTCACGGGCCCCCGGCTCGAACCGTATCACACACACAGTCAAATCTCTCTCTCACACACACACACACACACAAATCTCACACACATCACATCTTTTTGGAAGACTCCCGAGTCCTCCATCTCGATCTCTCTCTCCCAGTCCCAGAGTCTTCCTCTCGATTCTCAGTCCCCTCTCCTTCGTCCTTCCCTCTCGATCTCTCTTTCCCAGAGACCTCCCTCTCGATTCTCAGTCCCATCTCCCACTCGAGTCGAGTCCTCTTGTGAACACCACCATCGCCATCGTCTCCTGACTCTCCTCCAAAACGTGACCACCCATCACCGTCGTCGAAAACACCACCATCATTGTGCGATTCGAAATAAATTAAGGTAATTTTTAGATTAGGGTTTTTGAATTATCTGGGTTTTTGAGTTCAGGGATTTAGGACTTTTGAATTAGGATTTTTGAAATTTCTAGGTTATGGGGAGTATTCGAATTTTTTATTTTCTGGGTTGGTGGGGAAATTGGATGAAGTTGCATAAATTTTGAATCTTTCAGTAATCTGCATATGAAGATGAAGCTGGCAAGCTTGAGCTTTCAGTAATCTGCTAATCTTTCAGTAATTTAGAGTTGTATATAACTCCTGGAATTTATATGACCGACAATTTGATTTTGGTTGAGATTTGTTTATTTGTTCATGGGGGGAAGAGCAGAATTGGGCAAGCTTTGTCATTTTTTGTTTGTATTGTAAATTTGATTGCTCAAGCTTTGTCTTCTGAATTTAGTTTTCGATTGTAGAACAAGACTCAGTCTTACAAGGTGGAGTGCAGATTGGAAAAGCGCTACTCTATTGTATGCAGCAGCGGCGGAGGATGCAGGCTGTTAGGGTTTTTTCTGTTGGGCTTGGTTTTGTTATCAGGTCCATACTTTTGTTGTGTTTGTATGGGCCTCTCTTGTAAATGTAAATATGTGAGTTGTTGGTAATAAAAAAGGAGCCCAATGTCAGACCAAAAAAAAAAAAAAAAAGTAATTGGACCCGTCCCGAACCGGCCCGTTTGAAACGGGCCGGGTTAGGTCCGGTTTTCAAACTTAAAATCTCTCTACCCGGCCCCGTTACATTTTTAAACGGGTAGGTCCGGTTCCTCCGAATTTGGGCCCGGCCCGTGCCCAGCCCTAGTTGGAGTTTGTTGGTGTGGCTTTGATTGAGCCAAAATTGGGGTCCCACATCGGACAGATTTTGACGTCTATATTAATGCTTAGTTTTAATATGGGCTGTTTGTCGGCCAGTGCCGAAGCCAGGAATTGACAGGGGGAGGGGCGAAGTTAAAAGATTGCAAGGTTCAAAATAATAGCAATAACCAAATTTTGTTATATAGTAATGTCTTAGACTCTTAACCCTAGAGTAAATTATACTAATATGCATAATAACTAGTCCAACCAACAATTCAATTAATTAATATCAGTAAGCATACAAATTATTCAATAAATAAATATTCAAGTCAACTAATCATATGAATATACATTATGTAATAATTCAATTTTTTAATTTTTTTAACCAGGAAAATGCAACACAGCTCTGCTGCGCGCAGTTCTGAACCAGACAACACCGCTGCACCGAAGGAGACGACGAGCAGCAGCAGGAGGAGGGCAGCTCTGCTGCGCGCAGATCAGAACCAGACAACACCGCTGCACCGAAGGAGACGAAGAGCAGCAGCAGCAGGAGGGGAGGGGCTGGCCAGCGCTCCAGCCTTGTTTTTCCGGCGAGGGGAGTGGCGACGGCCACTCCTCGCCCTCACGTGGCTTCGCCACTGTTGTCGGCCCCTTCCATATTCCACATAAACAATTCCTAACCATCGGTCGGTTACGTTTGCATTTTCTTGTTGGATTCTTTATTACAAACCAAAAGAAAAAAACAAAAAATTGTGACAGATTATCCAAAAGTGCTGCCAAAGCAAGCAGAATAATATCTTAAAAAAATGAAATGATAATTGACTAATACATACAATCAGTAGTTGATTAGATGATACTTTGCAAGATTCATGCACCACATTCGCCTTTGCAGTTCAAAGTGGGTGAAGCATTACCTGAACTCCGTGCTGTGGACGAACTGTCACATACTGGACGGGCAAGTGAACATAACCTGGGGATAGAGTGAAGGAGTAGCGTTGTAGAATCATTGACAGAGCAATCTTTGCTTCATTGATTGCAAAGTTTAAGCCCACACAACTTCGAGGTCCTAATCCAAACGGCACAAATGCACCTATGTTATTGTTAGTTGCTTTAGCAACCCCTTCAGCAAATCTCTCTGGTTTGAAAAGTTGTGCTTCCTGTCCCCAGATTCGAGGATCGTGGTGAAATGATAGATTTGAGATAACTAATTCAACATTAGCAGGAACAATGACATCTCCCAGTCTAACTTCCCTTTCAACTTTCCTAACAAAACCAGCAAAAGGGGGATATAACCTTAGAGACTCGTTGAAGATCATACTCATCTGCATGAACACGAAAAATGGATACCAAATCAAAATTACTTCCAATCTTAAATCAAGCTTAATTTTGCCACTTAAGAAAAGCAGTTGATTAATTAGTGGTTGACTTTCTTACTGTTTTCAGTTTGGTAATGCCATCGGGATTTGGAGTTTGTTTCCCGAATAATTCTATGACCTCCTTTCTTGCTTCCTCTTGCCAATTCGTATGGAGTGCTAGAAGAAAGACGGTCCAAGAAAGCAAAGTATTGGTGGTTTCTTGTCCAGCAACGTAAAAAGTCTTGCACTCGTCAACCAAATCATCCACCGAAATCCTCTGGTCGTCATTGGCATCATGACGAGCCTTCAAAAGTAATCCAAGAAAATCACTCCCAAAGCTGCCTTCATCTCCACTCATTGCCGTCTTTTCTCTTTTCTTAACGATATCCATTATGGAGGCATATACACCTTTCTCAAGTTTTTCTGCTTCGATCTCATCACTAGTTTTGAAAAATTTACTGCAACATTAAGCAAAAAGACTAACAACCATGAGAACATAAGTACTCCTCCAAAAAAATGTGGAATGAACTGAGATTACCTGATGCCAGGAATCCTGACAGTGAGGGCGTTTTTAGAAACTAGGAAGGCTAACTTCTTCAACATCTCAAAAATGTTCTGTCCTTCTAAATAGCTGCTGCCAAATGCTGTTCTCGAAATCCCTTCTGAAGTGAACAACCTGAACTCTTCAAACACCTCAATTTCTTTTTCTTCATAATTTCTCCACCTTTCAAGCATCGTCTCAGCACTAGCTACCATATCTGGAAACATACTCTAGACAAATAATACTGTCATGCTATCAGCAAATTTAGCTTCAGCAATCTTTACCACAGTAACTGTAAAAAACTTACTTTTAAACATTCTCCATGGAAGGCATGGGTAGCAAGCTTTCTCAATTTTTCCCCATTTTTCAGCTTCAGGTGTTGTCACAAGACCATCTCCTAATAGCTTCTTCACAAAGGTAGGGGGCTCTCTTTTCGCATAAGCTTTATCTTTGTTACTCATTATCTCTTTGCATAACTCAGGTTCCGTTATGACCAATTGAGCAAGAGAACCATGCCACTGAAGATATTTCTTCCCTACAATTTCGTACCAAAAAATGACCAAAATTTAAGTCCGAACAATTTGAAAAACAACAGTTAACTAAAAGTGAGACATACTTTGTTAGTTGTTACCATATATCTGTGACCAAGAGTGTATGTGAGGTACAACTACAGAAACTATGTCGTGAGATAAATTCTTGGGCCTGCGCATGACTTCCTTTTCCATGTCGGACATTTCTTTGGTGTTTCCATGGATAAGTCTGTAAGGAGGACCTTTGATCCCCTGCGCCTTCATCATCTTTTGTATCCGAGTCGGAGTCCACCATAATTTGTGTAGGATCTTGATGAGAACAAAGACAAGAAATACACACAGAAGGCTTGAAAGAATGGCTACTATGCCTCCCAAAGAACTCATTTTTTGTTAACTGATCAAATTTTCCAGTCCGGAGTCCAAAGTTTCCTCATCTTTATCCTCAAGACAAATGACCCACCTAGAACCCTAAACGTGTTAGCTTGTGATTGTTAGCTTACTTTTCTGACTACTTACTACGGTCCAAAGACATTGCCATATCTTTTTTTGTAGCAGTTAGATTTATTGACTAAATCTAGCCATTCATTTTTTTGGGGATAATTTGTTGAAAGAAAAGTAACAAGTTCCGCTAAAATGAATACGTCCTCACAAATGGATACGTAACCAAACAATTATTAAATTGAAAATTTGAACCAACATCACTCCAAATAAATGAACACATTTATTTTTAATTGTTTTTCAACATGATTTGCTCTTCTTTCAACAACCAAGCTTTTTTTATTTTTTATTTTTGGGTAATCAATACTACACATTGTTAAAAATTGAACTTCCCTTACAAAAACAGAGAGCATTGAACTTCCCATATCTTTCTGTCCGCAGGTGGCTCTACAAACTGTATCCACCCGGGTGAATAAGGCATGTGAATACTGAATGTTCATTTGAACCTCTCGTTGACACGCCCCGACCCCGATATTCCCCGAATACCAAGATGGTCACGTGCTGGCCGACACCCGAGGGTGATGAAAGCCATTCATTAAGTGCAAATATAAGACTTATAAATATAAAAGAATACAAAATATGCGTTTAAGGAACGTGTTCAGAGCACATCTAATCTAGAACACTAAAAGAATTAATGTAAAATTTAATGAAACAAAGAATGGGTCCTACACCGAGAGGACTCGAAGATGCCGATGCGGAAGTGTCTTGATGCCGGGATTGTATGCCTCGATTCTATGCCCTGAAGGGGGCGCAAAACAAAGGTGAGTGGACCAATTTGATATATATATAGTAAAACAGTTATCAACATACTAACCCCCAGGTTTTATGAAAACACACACACACATATATATATATATATATATATATATCATGATAAACATAGGTTTTCCGAAACCTAGCATGCCATGCAATGTCTCAAATCATAACTCAATCACTAGTGTATGTCCAATATAAAACTTCAGGCCCCATGCCGGCTCCCCGTCTCTGAGCAGACAGTCATAGGAAATATCACTCCAGGCCCCTTGCCGACTCCCCGTCTCTGTGCTAAATAGCCTGAGGAAACACCCTTCAGGCCCTATGCCAACTCCAAACCGTCGCCCGGGACGGACCGGACACTATCCCTACGTCCCATAGCGGAATAAGGACCACTAGGTAAATACAAAACCATTGAGCATATATATTGAAAGCAACTTCATAGTATAAAGTCATCGATCGTCTATACTATAAAGAGGTGTTCGAAACATGTTCTAAATATTGTATCGTCATCGATCAGATATCCTATAAAGAACATGGGTTATAGGAAAAATAGTAGTAATTCAAACTAGCCTCAGTAAGCATGTTATCTCAAAGCATTTCATAGAACATAATCATCAAATCATGCTTTTCATGTATGCCTTTCTAATATTAAAACATGCATTTTTAGAAGGGGTCCACTCACAGTACTTCGCCGTCGAAAGCTGCGGAGACTAACGAAGATAGAACGCCACAATATTTGCCCCTAAGCACATAAATGGTACACTTAGTCAAACTCTACTCAAACGATCTTATTTGGGAAAACGGACATCGAAAACGGATTCAGGACGTCGAATTACCCTAATAAGGGTCCTGGATAAATTTCGTAAAGTCAATAGAATATTCCAGAGAATATTCCATCCCTAACAGAGTATTCCACATAAAGGGTTTGGGTTGGACCGAATCTAAGGTTAAGGGTATTCTAAATTAAAATGGGTTTTAGGGTTTAGGTAATTAGGGCTTTAGGGAATTAGGCTCAAGGCCCTCAACAATACACGGCCCAAAGGCCCTTAGGAAAATAAAATAGGAAATTGGGTTTAGGTTTAGGCCTTCACTGGTAAGGCCCAAAGGCCTTTAAGAATTAAAACTAAAACAAAATAAATAATAAAAAGGGGATTGGGCTAAGTTCAAAGGGGTAGCAGTTGGGCTGCCCAAAAAGGCTGATTTTTGGCCCACCAGTTTCATGGGTCGTCGGACCCAACGAAAAAGAAAGCCGGATTTCTGCCAGAAACTAAACAAACTTTGGACGTCCATAACTTTGTCAATACTCAACGAAATCGAGTGAAACAAAAATGAAAGTTGTAGTTCTCGACGAGACGAAGAGAATGGTACCTCGCACGACGTCTAACTAGCCGTGGTTTGGCCAGAAAACACCTCAAAATCCTCTGAGGTCGCCGGAAACTGGGTAAGATTCAAATGGATATAACTTCTTCAATACTCAACGAAATAGGGTGATTCACAAAGGAAAATTGTAGTACTCAGCGAGATGAAGAGATTGATACCTTGCACGCCGGCCAACTCACCGTGGTTTGACCGGAAATTGGCTCGAAAGTCGTCGGACTCGTCGGTAAAGCTAGGAAACGGACCTCCGAGTTGTTTCTCACTACAAACCTTCACCAAAGAACCTAAAATGAGTGCTAACTAAAGTTTGATCGATCAATAGGAAAATTAGAGAGAGTCATGAAGCTTACCAAGGTCCAAAATTCAACGAACTCGTCGGGGTTCGACGTAAGAGAAAGAGAACAGTGGTCTCCACCACTAGTGCACCACGAACCTGTCCTGGGTTCGAGTTCTAGCTTGGGAGGGTCCTAGGGTGTGCGAGTGTGTGTGTTGCTAGAGTGCAGAAAGTTGAGAGAAGAAAGAGGGAAGGAGAGAAAGAAGAGGGTCACGGGGTAAGGGGACACAAATAAAAGGGTGGGCCCCTTACGCTCACAAATTAAGACCAAAATAATATTTAAAAACAGGGAGGGGTGTAACAATCTACCCTCCTTAAAAGAATTTCGTCCCAAAATTTAAAATCACTTACAAAACTGAAATATCCGAAAATAGGAAGAAGAATATATGTATAAAGAGAAATCAAGTCAGAGTGGGTGCATCAAAGAGCATATGCTACACCGTCGCGAACGGGTTGCAAAATCCTCTATCGTGCCTCCAAGCTCTTACTTTCATCCCTATCAGTGTAAAAGTAGAAACATACTTTAATAAGATATAAAGCTGAAAACATATATTGACGCAAGGTCAAGAATAAGTAAGTCCGCCAAGTATGATACATCAAAATAGATATGTACTAAAATGTAGGTTGAAAACTTGTGTCGAACTTATAACTTAAAATAGAAAATGCTTCCCCCAAAGCATTTGTAAGTTTGAAAATAAATAACTAAAGTAAAGGAAGTTAAAATACTTGTACTGAAAACCAAAACCAAAACCAAAAATGGAAGTGGGTCTCACCCTAAGAATTTCTAACGTCACGTACTCCGAGAATAGATTTGTCTTTGGGTCGAGCCCCAACAATAGCAATCATGTGGTAGCTGCCGTAGGCGGATCTTCCTGTCCACTTTCTTAACGAACCCAACGAATAAGTTATCGATACCACAGTCTGCAACCCGCTATATCAACCACCCATTTTTTGTCTCGATAAGCAAGCAGTAATTTTCCTGAGGGTGCACCGTTTCCCACATCATAAATTTCATCTTTCGAATACCAGTTCATAATATTCCTTGTGAACCAATGTTGCATGTACAAACTTTCGTACTATGTCGCACAAAGTGCCATACCCCAAACTGAACAAAATAAAAACTGTCGTCGTAAAACTCTATCCAGTACCAAGCATTCTATTATCCTCAGTTCTTCCAAATGTGACCAACTACTCATGTGTTTTGCCAACAAGGAATCCGTTTGAAAATTGTACCTTGGGATTCAAGAGAAGTGGCTACCATGCTAGTAGCATACCCAAAAACTCGAGCCAAGCAAAACAAAACTAGAAATCACTTTTCCCAACAAGCAGTATCTTTTGGGAATTGTTATAGTGCTCAATCCATCTAACCTCCCAAGAGAGCACACATCTTTCAAGAGAAATGTAAAGACTATCTGATTCTCGCTTCGACCACGTTGTGGTGCCAATCCAGAGTGCACCAAATAGATTTGCTAGAAATGTTTCAACAACCACATACAAACAAAAGAGTCCTGGAGTGAAGCAGTGAAAATATGCGTTGGGACGAACACATACCATTGGGAACAAACCGATGTGATGCCTATGAATTGTAGTAAGATGGTGATACAATCCGCTGACCTTCTGTACTAAAACATTCAACCAACTCTTACTAAGAGATCGCATAAACCTCACGCCCACGTGCTCGCGAACTGAAGAACCTTGGTGCGAGGTAGTGGAAAGCTGTGTTGAGGCAAACACATTACTTCGTTAAAAAGGTCTACTAGAGTACAATTTGATATTGATGAATTGCAGTATTATAACAAGTGGTGATCAAACAATTCAGCCTGAAGATACTGATGCAATCTGCTGATTACCTGCACTACTGTCTTCAACAATCTCTTACCAAAAGACGGCTCAAACCTCACAGTCATGTGGAACTCTTCCTGGTGAGCCTAGTAAGCTTGTGAAAAGATTATGCTCTTAACGTTCCTGTCCAAAACGATAAGGATTGGGCGCACACTTATGCCGAATTGATCGATCATGAATTCCTCACTGATTGAGCGAGAAACCATGTTGAGAAAGCTAAAAGAATACTCAAGAATATAAGGTCAAAACAATTCCATTAAATCTAGAGTACAAGATATCTGGTTTGAGTGAGAAACCATGCCGAGAACAAACTTTTTTTTTTTTTTTTACACCCGCGGTGTATTGTTTCGGCATGATCCAGTTCATATTCAGAAACGAACAAGCGAAGGAAGGAGAAGATGCAGAAATAGAAGTCACTGTTTATGATTATTTGGTTAATCATCAGAGTAAGGTTAACTGGTTGCTTAGCTAAAAAGAAAAGGTCTAAGCTCAAGAATAGCTAAAAACCGCTAATAAGATTTGACAATGCCAAAGACATTTCAAAATTCACATTACTTTGTGAGAGTTGTTTCAAGGTTCAGAAATTAAACATAGAACCTCTGAATTAATAGAATGACGAAGACAAAAGATACAAAACAACCTAAGTATGCACGTAGTGGCACAATGAGCTATCTTAAATTGATGCTCTCGAGCAAGCCAAAGCTCAATGAGTCTAGAGAAGTTCAAAGTAAAGCTCGATCTTCGTACAATGATGAATATGGTAGAGTCTCAAGTCATTACACTGAAAATTACAAGGCTGAACAATTAGTGGACAAGAGCACTGATCAGTTGGGATACAAGCAAAAGGCTAAGTTCACCTATACCGAAAAGTATGTGGTCAAGGTGCTAGGGTTTACCACCGAGTAGTAGACCCAAGTGAAATTCAAGGAGTCTGTTTATCCAAACAAGACTGAATCTTCATCATCTGAGCCCAACTACAACAAGAATCGCAATTCCGTTTAGAAATGAATGAGAATAACGTCTAGTACTGAGGAGTTTTCCAAGAAAAGTAATTGAGGTAAACGAAGTCAACACTCGAAAGATTTGATATAAAGCTGACGATCAAAGGTTAAGGAACTTGACTTCGTCGTTGGAATAAGCATGAAGGTTATCGATAGAACAATCGTCGAGACTTGTTCTAAAGATCCACATGTACTTCCTTCAGTGGCAATGAGTCCGAGAACACTAATTCGATCCCATCAATTACCACTTACTAACCGTCAAAACAACCAACACTTACTCGCTTTTTCCAACACGCACTTCGAAAGTTTCAAGTAATTACCATTAAGACATGGCTTTGCTCGCCATTTCTAGGGAACACATGTCGTAGAAGGATATCACCGCTTTGGAACTCCAGTTAGTCTTAACCAATTCGTACCACCAAGATTTTTCCGTTTCCAAAGATTTCGATAAAGAGCCGACTCCGCCTGCAATTCCTAGGGAACACATGTTGCAAAGTGGCATCGCCAGTTTGAATCTACAGCTGGCCTTGATCAAACTTCCTCAACTGAGATTTCCAAAACATGTCGCTACCAAGTAACACCGACTCTGCTCACCATTCCCCGAGAATACACGTGGCAGAGCATCGGTCCGATGTGGAAAGTCGTCCCACAAATCAAACATGTCACCGCTGAGGCACAATCCCGACACAAATTCTTGTATTTCAACCAGAATGTGAATATTCAAATAGAGAAAGGTTTGCACAACTACGCCAAATAGCACTAAATCTGGAAATCATGACATCCAAATGACGTCATACTAACACTTTATGAGAATAGAAGAGAATCCTAAGTATGCCCTGAACAAAACCACGCTCTGATACCAATCTGACACGCCCCGACCCCAATATTCCCCAAATATCAGGATGGTCACGTGCTGGCCGACACCCGAGGGTGACGAAAGCCATTTATTAAGTGCAAATGCTAAGAATAAGGAATAAATAAGACTTATAAATATAAAAGAATACAGAATATGCGTTTAAGGAACGTGTTCAGAGCACATCTAATCTAGAACACTAAAAGAATTAATGTAAAATTTAATGAAACAAAGAATGGTCCTACACCGAGAGGACTCGAAGATGCCGATGCGGAAGTGTCTTGATGCCGGGATTGTATGCCTCGATTCTATGCCCTAAGGGGGCGCAAAACAAAGGTGAGTGGACCAATTTGATATATATATATAGTAAAACAGTTATCAACATACTAACCCCCAGGTTTTATGAAAACACACACACATATATATATATATATATATATATATATATATATATATATATCATGATAAACATAGGTTTTCCGAAACCTAGCATGCCATGCAATGTCTCAAATCATAACTCATATAAATCGTAATCACTAGTGTATGTCCAATATAACACTTCAGGCCCTATGCCGGCTCCCCGTCTCTGAGCAGACAGTCAGAGGAAATATCCATCCAGGCCCCTTGCCGGCTCCCCATCTCTGTGCTAAATAGCCAGAGGAAACACCCTCCAGGCCCTATGCCAACTCCAAACCGTCGCCCGGGACGGACCGGACATTATCCCTAGGTCCCGTAGCAGAATAAAGACCACTAGGTAAATACAAAACCATTGAGCATATATATTGAAAAGCAACTTCATAGTATAAAGTCATCGATCGTCTATACTATAAAGAGGTGTTCTAAACATGTTCTAAATATTGTATCGTCATCGATCAGATATCCTATAAAGAACATGGGTTATAGGAAAAATAGTAGTAATTCAAACTAGCCTCAATAAGCATGTTATCTCAAAGCATTTCATAGAACATAATCATCAAATCATGTTTTTCATGTATGCCTTCTAATATTAAAACATGCATTTTTAGAAGGGGTCCACTCACAGTACTTCACCGTCGAAAGCTGCGCAGACTAGCGAAGATAGAACGCCACATAAATGGTACACTTAGTCAAACTCTACTCAAACGATTTTATTTGGAATACGGACATCGAAAACGGATTCAGGACGTCGAATTACCCTAAGAAGGGTCCTGGATAAATTTCGTAAAGTCAATAGAATATTCCAGAGAATATTCCATCCCTAACAGAGTATTCCACATAAAGGGTTTGGGTTGAACCGAATCTAGCGTTAAGGGTCTTCTAAATTAAAATGGGTTTTAGGGTTTAGGTAATTAGGGCTTTAGGGAATTAGGCTCAAAGCCCTCAACAATACATGGCCCAAAGGCCCTTAGGAGAATAAAATAGGAAACTGGGTTTGGGTTTAGGCATTCACTGGTAAGGCCCAAAGACCTTTAAGAATTAAAACTAAAACAAAATAAATAATAAAAAGGGGATTGGGCTGAGTTCAAAAGGGTAATAGTTGGGCTGCCCAAAAAGGCTGATTTTTGGCCCACCAGTTTCATGGGTCGTCGGACCCAACGAAAAAGAAAGTCGGATTTCTTAGACGTCCATAACTTTGTCAATACTCAACGAAATCGAGTGAAACAAAAATGAAAGTTGTAGTTCTCGACGAGACGAAGAGAATGGTATCTCGCACGACATCTAACTCGCTGTGGTTTGGCCAAAAAACACCTTGAAATCCACTGAGGTTGCCGGAAACTGGGTAACATTCAAATGGATATAACTTTTTCAATACTCAACGAAATAGGGTGATTCAAAAGGAAAATTGTAGTACTCAATGAGACGAAGAGATTGATACCTTGCATACCGGCCAACTCAACGTGGTTTGACCGAAAATTGGCTCGAAAGTCGTCGGACTCGTCGGTAAAGCTAGGAAACGGACCTCCAAGTTGTTTCTCACTACAAACCTTCACCAAAGAACCTAAAATGAGTCCTAACTAAAGTTTGATCGATCAATAGGAAGATTAGAGAAAGTCATGAAGCTTACCAAGGTCCAAAATTCAACGAACTCGTCGGGGTTCGACGAGAGAGAAAGAGAACAGGGGTCTCCGCCACTGGTGCACCACGAACCTGTCCTGGGTTCGAGTTCTAGCTTGGGAGGGTCCTAGGGTGTGCGTGTGCGTGTGTTGCTACTCGGGTATGAGGAGAGAGTGCAGAAAGTTGAGAGAAGAAAGAGGGAAGGAGAGAAAGAAAAGGGTCACGGGGTAAGGGGACACAAATAAAAGGGTAGGCCCATTGGGCTCACAAATTAAGACCAAAATGATATTTAAAAACAGGGAGGGGTGTAACACTCGTTCTGTTGGTTATGGTGATTGGACTAAGGCGGCTCTGATACGTGAAGTGGTGGTTCCCACTCGATCCTTAGTTGGTGGGGTTGGGGAACGTCAGATGGCAGGAGTGGTGAGACACAGTAGACTAGTGGATTCGCAGGGATGCAGAGGGAAGGATTTTATAGATGATTCAGGGGAGGGGGCTGGTGGTTTTGGGCGGATGGTGCTGTGCACTCTATCTCAGCTTCCTTAAAAAGAACCTAAGAGATGGCATACGAAGGGTAGGATTGGAGGACAGATGGTGATATCTAGCTCCATGCTGTAGGTCTCAGCAGGATTATCATTGGGTGGGCGAATGGAATCAACCATGCCTATATATATGTCGACCGCTTCAAGCAGCTCGGAGGGTAGATATGCAAGTGTGTTGGAGGTGGTGCAGGAGGGTGCTATAGGGGCGATGCTAGTAGTCCATTAAAATGTGGTCTTGAGGAGGAGGAAAGGGAACTTAGTTAGGTTCAGTTGAAAAAGGTTAAGCAAGTATATAATAGTCACGAAAGAAAGCAACGTGCGGCAGAGCGACTTCTAAAAATGATTATTCGTGAACGTTGTTTAATGGTGGAGCGTGTTATTTATGCGGAGGAAGAATTTGAGGATCTCCCGGTTGAATATCAGGATATGTGGGAATTTATGGACGATGTGTCGGAGAATGAGAGGGTTGCTTTGTTGGCCCGAAAAGGAGGGTCATCTTCCCAAGGTGGCGGCGGTTGGCCTTCAACAGTCGCACGGTCGACATGAGTTACATTTTTTGGAACTGTCGTGGGCTTGGGTCGGACACGGTAGTTCGAGCCCTACATGGGCTTATTCGCAAATATCAACCCTCTATGGTTTTTCTTTCGGAAACAAAGATGAAAAATCACAAGATTGATGGAGTGCGACGAAGAATAGGGCTTAAGCAGGGTTTTAATATGTCTCCTGTTGGTAAATCTGGGGGAGGGGGTTGAGTCTCTACTGGGTTAAGGATGTGGAAGTTAATATCCATTTATTTTCAAATCACGTTATTGATGCATGGGTTCGGGCAGTGGAAGAGTCTTTTTGGGTTCATGTGACTGGTGTATATGGTACTACTTATTGGACCGAGAAAGCTTCTTTTTGGGAGTGGATGGGTCACAACATTTGTCCGTCTTCGATTCCTTGGTTGTGTGGTGGGGATTTTAATGAGTTTCTATAAGACTCTGGGAAATCGGGTGGCTCGCAAGTTTTGTACAACAGGCCCCAATATCTGGTGGCATTTATGAATTCGGCGGATCTGTTTGATCTTAATTTTAATGGCTCTCCCTTTACTTGGTGTGAGGTGCGTAATGGTGAATTGGTGGAGGAACGTGTTGATAAGGCTCTTTCCAATCAGTTTTGGCAGGATTTATGGCCGCATACAATGGTTCTCCATGGCACTGTCTTAGGTTCAGACCATTTCCCTTTGATTATTCAGCGAGAGCCTAGGGGTATTAATGGCAGAGGAACATTTTGATTTCAATCTTTTTAGGTGAAGGAGGAGAAGTGTCATCGTTTGGTGGAACAGTGTTGGACTCAGCCATGTGAGGGTGATGTGTTGGCCTAGTGGTCTAAACAGATTCATGATTGTCGCTCACATCTTATGCGGTGGAGTAGACATAAATTTAAAATGTGGCAGCAGGAAATTAAGAAGCTTTCTTTTGAGTTAGGTGAACTTCAAAAGAATTGGGGACCTCATGAGGAGGAAATAAGTGCTAAGATGAGTATGCTTGATAAGTTGTTGGCCCATGAGGAAAGTGTTTGGTAACAGTGGTCATGCATTAAATGGCTCCATAAGGGTGATGCGAATACTCGGTTTTTTCATCATTCTACTATGCAACGACGATGGAAAAATTATGTGTGGAAGCTTAAAAATGACAATGGTCGGTAGGAGGAGCGGCCTCATCGAATCAAGCAGTTGTTTGATGAGTATTTTCTTAATTTGTTCACTTCTGTGGGCAACAGATCATGAGGCTCTGTGTTGGATTCTGTTCCTTCTTCTATGTCGGACAATATGAATAATGTTCTGTTATCTCCAATTTCTGATGCTGAGATTCACGATGCTACGTTGCAAACGGGCGGCCTTAAGGCTCCGGGGCTGGATGGTTTTCCAGGTGTGTTTTATCATAAATTTTAGGATACTGTTAGGGGGGATGTTCATGATTTTGTTCGATATTAGATTCTGATGACCTCAATCTGAGGTGTTTAAATGCCACGCATCTTGTGTTAATTCCGAAAGTTTCCCATCCGGATGCTGTTTCTCAGTTTAGGCCGATTAGTTTATGTAATTTTTCTTATAAGATTTTGGCAAAGGTGTTAGCAAATAGGTTGAAGTCGTTGTTGCCCCATCTCATTTCTCCCATGCAGAATGCTTTTGTTGGAGGTCACCAAATTTAGGATAATATTGGGATTCCCCATGAACTTTTTCACTTCCTCGGACTTCAGAAAGTTAAGAGTAGGTTTGAGTTAGGGATTAAGCTGGATATGCAAAAAGCGTATGATCGGGTAGAGTGGGATTTTCTGGATGCGGTGATGGAGAAGATAGGGTTTCACTTGTGGTAGCGAAATGTTGTCATGGGGTGTGTGACTTCGGTGACCTTTGCGATTCTTCTCAATGGGCAACTGGGGCATAAGTTCGCTCCTTCAAGAGGTTTACACCAAGAAGATCTGTTATCTCCATATTTATTCATGTTCGTTAGTGATGTTCTTTCTCGGATGCTTCAATTGGTCGCGGATTGACAGATTTTGGAAGGGAAGATAAATGTGCATGCTCCAGTAATTTCCCATATCTTCTTTGGTTAATTTACTTGATGAGTATTGTGTTGCATCGGGTCAGGCTGTTAATTTTCATAAATCATTTGTGTTTTTTTAGTGCTAATACGCCCCCAGATGTGTCAAGGGAGTTGGGACAAATTCTCAATATACAGGTTGTTTCCGATCCTGGTACTTATCTTGGGGTTCCAGCTCTGTGGGGTAGATTGAAAAGGCATGGTTTGACATTTATCAAGGGTAGGATTTTGCAGAAAATTCAAGGGCGGGCACAAAATACACTTTCTCAAGTGGGCAATGAGGTGTTAATTAAAGCGGTTGTCCAGGCGATTCATGTGTACCCTATGAATATATTTAAGTTTCCAGTGGCAGTTTGTAAAGAATTAGATTCTATGATAGCTGCGTTTTGGTGGGGAGCGGTGGGTGGGCATCGGAAAACCCATTGGGTGTCTATGCATACTCTGGGTCTCTCGAAGCGGGAAGGTGGTATGGGATTCAAAAAAAAAATTGATTTTAATGATGCCTTACTTGTGAAACAGTGCTGGCGATTGATTCATAATCCGGATTCATTATGGGCTATGGTTCTCAAAGCAATATATTTTCCACATTGTTCATTCCTTGATGCAAAGTGGGGCTGTTGGGATTCTTGGGCGTGGAATAGTCTTTTGGTAGGCAGGGATCTCTTGATGCAAGGGTCACACTGGCAAATTATGGATGGGAGGTCGGTTCGAATGTGGGTTAACCGGTGGCTACCTTTTCTTCCTTTGGGTCATCCCCAGCCTGTTACACGAGATACTAGGGTGGCTTCTCTTTTGACATCTTCTCCCCCGTATGTCGAATATTAGGTTTCTTTAACCATTTATGTCGGCGGATGAAATGAACGCGATTTTAGAGACACCAGTTGAGGATGATAAGCAGCTTGACCGTCTTGTTTGGCCATTCACTAAAAATAGGGTGTATGTGGTACGGTCAGGGTACCACTGGGCTTGATCTTCATGACATTCCTCAGTGAATCCTCGAGCTTCCTTTTCTTCCATTATTTCTAAGCAGGTTTGGCAGACTTTCTGGAGGTTGAGAACTCCAACTAAAATTCATCATTTTATGTGGCGTATTACTCATCGTGCGTTGGCTTCGTTTGAGAATATGTTTTTTGCGGCAGATTGCTTTTCTTCACCTCTTTGTCTGATATGTCATGATCATGCGGAATCTATGGAACACATTTTCTTGTTATGTCCTTGGGTGGAGCCTATTTGGTTTGGGGGCATTCTTAATCATAGAATTGATAGAAACACATGTTCTTCATGGTTGAATTGGTTTCTTTCCATTGCTTCTAGGAGGTTTGAGTCGAAGGAGGAGCGCTGTTTGATTCTTTCTTACGTTGTTTTTACGTGTTGGCATATTTGGAAGGCCTGTTATAATTTTTTGTTCAATCAATCTCCTCTTAATCCTACTCAAGTTCTTATGGCTATTCGCACTGGCAAGTGGAATGTTTTTTGCAGTAAATGGTGTTCCTGCTCCTACTGTCACATCTTTATCGTCGCTGGTAGGTTTAGAGGTTCGGTGGTCCCCTCCTCTTTTCCCCTTCCTTAAAGTGAATGTTGATGCTAGCTAGTCTCCTTTTTCATCGACTGGTTATGTTGGGGTGGTGGTAAGGGAGGCGAGGGGCCGGTTTGTTGATGCCATCAGAGGCTCCAAGTGTTAGCATAGCTAAGGCCTTAGCTGTGGTTCGGGGTTGTGAGCTAGCTACGGCTTTGGGGCTTAGATGCATTATTGTGGAGTTTGATTCTAAGGATACCATTTCAACTTTATCGCCTTCGTTGATTTCAGGCAGATGGGAGGACTTCCCTACCTTAATGGTTGTTAAGCGGTTAAGGGAGTCCTTTCAGGACTGTCGCTGGCCTTGGTTTCCCAAGTCAGCCAATATGGCAGAGGATTTGTTGGCGTCGCGTTTCTATACAGAGATGTGCCATTTCGTTTGGGTCAATCGACCCCCATCTTCGTTGGTTCATGTCCTTGATAAAGATGGCTTGCCTTGTCCCCCTTGATTTTCTTGGCAGGTGTTGGGGTGACATTAGAACTGGGTTCTTATGTCTGTCTCCTTATCCCCTTCCCTGCTTAGGTTGTTATTTTGTTTCTTGTTGGCCTCATTGTAGGCTTTCTTTGTTTATGTTTGGCATTTTGCCCTAGTAATCTATTCCAATTTTCAGAAGAAAAAAAAAAAAAATCCTGTATCCACCCTTAGAAAAAATTAGTTTTGATCTTGTCTTTTTTTTTTTTTGTCAAATGATAGATTTTATTAGAATTTAATAGAGAAGTTTACATCTTCTGCAAGAATATTGAAAAGAAATTCAAGTCCTATACAATTCCATTTATGATTACCTTCAACCTTTGAGACGTAAGCTGCTACTTTATGTGTAAAACCAAGCACAACAGACTCAACCGAACTAGCAAGGGACCATATATCATAAAAAAGCCCTTCCATTGCCGCGTCAACTTCAATTTCTCGATTAATCATTCGTAAATAAGACCTCTCACTTACACAAAAAAATAATAATAATACCATTTAATTGTAATACTAAATGATTCTAAGATATAATAATAAGGGTTTTTATCCCAAACATTTATGATTTCAACAAAGGCAAATGCTAAGAATTATGTCCACATTTTGCAGACCGTAGAAGAACAATACTAAACACTATTTGGTCCACAATATTAGCTACAAATATGGGACCCGTCGTGAATATTTATTAATCAAAGTACGAATACATATGGAGTTTGTGTTTTCCGCCCTTATTGGAATAAAATCTTCTAGAGTATTTTTTCTGTTGAAAAGAGTTTTCCCGGCCAGTATTCCTTCTTTCTGTTTTTGGGTTCTTCCCGTATTTTTGGCTGGCTGAAACCGATTATCTAAAAACAAATTCAAACAGTTGAAGCTACTTTATGTTTAGCCTTCAAACTATCCTCTGTCCAAACCAAAACTTGCTTCTGGTTAGTTTCTGAGCATCTTATTGCTTGCCAATATAAAAGGTGGCTATGGACATCTCAAATATCATCATCTTCTTCGTTGACAAAGATGGCTCGTGGTCTCATTGCCATTTGTCTCATCACTTTGCTAGCCTGTTCATCTGTGGAAGGTCTAGGCCTAGGTCAACATTCATCCCTAACCCTTTTCATTTTCTTCATCTTGTTCTACATTTTCGCAGGTTTTCCATTTATGGTCATTTTAAGTGGTTCATCGTGCAATGATATGTTGTTGCAGAACTAGCTCATTTAAATGGAGCTGAACACCAGTCCATGGGGGATCATGTTCACGGAGTTGTAGCAAATGTGACAGTGGGTGGATTCAACTTTCAGTTAAATTTAAGCAACCCTAAACTTGTTGGAGAACTGAAAATTAAACGATCAGACTTTCCATCTGATTTTCTGTTTGGAGCCGCCACTTCTGCTGCACAGGTACATGTAAAATGAGTTATGCATATATAGCCTCAAAATTTCTTTGTTAAAATAGATTTTGTTATATTAATCGATGTATGTTGAGCACAGAGCGAAGGGTCAGCTAAAGAAGGAGGGAGAGGACCAAGTGGTTGGGATCATCGCATGGAAACACTCCCAGGTTTACATAACCTTAATAAGTTATCTTATCTTCATAACTTTTCCATTCGGAATAATGATCAGCTAACAAATTTCAATTACAGGAAAACTTCGAAACAGTACAAAATTCCCGATGGCAGTCGATGGATATAAACGATACAAGGTGAGTAGCAAAAGGTCAAAACATTCTTAAAAATCCAGTTTGTTTTTAAAAAAAATTAAGCTAATATACTCTAATCTGAATTTTAGGAAGATATTAAGCTTATCAAGGACGCTGGACTAAATTCTTACAGATTCTCCATCTCCTGGAGTAGGATTTTACCAAGTAAAAATCATTTCTTCTTTATTCTGCTCTTTTTAAAATTTGTTTAATCATTTATAAGAAACTGATGGGGTGTTGATGGATCCTACGCAGAGGGAAGCTTAAGTGGCGGAATTAACCAAGAGGGTATTGATCACTACAATAGCTTGATCGATGAGCTAATAAAAAATGGTGAGAAAGCTACCAGTTTTTATGTACTTGGACAGTTGAATTAAGTATGTGTTTGGCTTGATGTATTTTCTGCGTTCTAACGCAGGCATCACACCTTTCGTGACGATTTATCACTTTGACATGCCACTAGCTCTGGAAGAGAAGTATGGAGGCTTACTGAATCGCTCATTCGTGTAAGCCTTTTTCGAATACCATTTTGCACGCATATGTCATTTTGTAAACATGAATTGAAATTTATGAACTTCATAAGATAAATAAAGAATATAAGATCAATCTCATAATGTATAATAATGATATGGTCGATTTTCCAGGAATGACTTTAAAGACTATAGCGAGCTTTTATTCAAAAAGTTTGGAGACAGAGTTAAACATTGGTTCACCATTAATGAGCCAAACATTCTTGCTCAATATGGTTATGAACTTGGGATTTCCCCACCAGGGAGGTGTTCACTTCCATCAACCCTTTGTGCATTAGGGTCTCCTGTGAAATGTTTCGAGACCGTCGGTCCATGCAAGTTTGGTGGTAACTCGTCAACAGAACCTTACGTTGCAGCCCATAACATTATCCTTGCGCATGCCACTGTGGTTAAGCTCTACAAAGAAAAATATCAAGTGAGACTTGAAGACTCGAGGAAATTCATATAAATTCAACTTTTTAATCTTATCGCTAAAGATTAGTTTGAATATCATCTTCTAGGAACAACAAAAGGGTGAAGTGGGAATCGTCCTCGCTTCACAATATTTTTTGCCCTATACACAATCAGAGGAAGATAAAGCCGCAGCAGGACGACTTTTTGACTTCTACCTCGGATGGTAAGTAGAAGCATTCAATATCATGATCAAATGATCATTGATGATCATGAGAACTTGCATGTTTTAATCATTTTATGATAAGCTTTTTCATTAGTAATGCTACTATTTGTGCATAATTAGGTTTATGGGACCATTTGTATTCGGAGATTATCCTCAAAGTATGAAAGAGAGGGTGAAGGATAGGCTTCCCACCTTTTCAGCAGAAGAGAAAGTTCTGCTCAATGGGAGTTTAGGGTTGGTTGGTATCAATTATTATACATCAACATATGCCAAACATAAGGCTCCTCCTCCAGGTGAGGCGTTGCGTTATTCCTTCGATCAATGGGCCGAAACAATAGGTAAGATATCCTGCTCTCTAGGGCCATAAGGACAAAAGAAAAATCAAACATCAAGCATAGTTTTAATATTCCGTCGTGTTGATCGTGTTTTGATTGTTTCAGCTATCAAAGATGAAGAAATTCTTGGTGTGGTAAGAAATTTTTTAAGATTCTATGTTCATGCTAGTTTTGCAAGAAATGAAACATCGGTGTTGTCTTTGTTTGAGGAAAGTGTGTGGTTAAATGTTTCCTTATGGTGCAGACCGGTAGTCATTGGCCGGAAGGACTGCAGAAGCTGTTGGAGTACGTAAAGGATGAATATCAAAATCCAAAACTCTACATTTCTGAAAATGGTTCGATTTCTTAAGCTTCAGTTAATCCTTGTATATATACTGTTAACCAAAATATGCATAACAAAAATAAAAAAGGATGACATATCTTGTACACCTTTTCTTTGTAGGACTTTCTGATCACAAGGACAATGGCTCTCCACTTGAAGTACTTCTAGAGGATCCATATCGAATTTCCTTTGTTACTCGTCACTTGTATCGAATCAACAAGGCAATTAAGTAAGTGATGATATATATTTTTATTTGACACTGAAACAAATATATTGTCTCATTCTTAACAAAAATTATTGCAGGAATGGAGTGAATGTCAAAGGGTACTTTTGTTGGGCTCTATTCGACGACATTGAATGGGGCATGGGGTTCAATCGAGTTGGTATTTACTTTGTTGATTTCAGTAACCATACGCGCTACCCCAAGCTCTCCGTTAAGTGGTTCCGAGCTTTCCTTCAAGGCTGAGATCCTGCTATAGCTGCCTGAGTAATCGGTTGTTCAAACATAATATTTAGTTATGTAAAGCCATTATCCCTTCGGTTTTCTTGTTGTAATCCATGTTTCCCTATAAAAATAAGGCTCTTGATTTGTGCTTCAAATAAACCATGTATGTTACGAATAATTTATTCACTACTGCAAAGGGCACACAAACTTTCATTTTACGTCGAGAAATACAAAGGTTCTTTTGATTCTACTTCTTTTGCCCATAAATAATCTGCTGCTATGCCGAACTGCATATAAATGGAGAGTCGGTCATGTAAATTCTTGCTTGAGCACGCCGTCGAATCAAACAGCGCTTGGGTGTTCTGACCAAACAATCTTCAGTAACTAATTAAAACCCGAATAAAGCAGGACTAATTATCACAAACCCCCGAACCTACTGATCAATGTCACTGCGATCTGCTACAACGATAATGAAAGCCTTGTGAAAGATAATGTGCAACACAATACTATCTGTGCTTCCCAATCTTACATCTCTTCTCTAATTACTAGCCTAAATTTCAGTAAGTGCACAGTTGTTGCTTAGCTGTGGGTTTTCACTATTCTATTTTATTGGAAACGCCATATCCTTGCGCGCGCCATGGCTGTATTCGGTATTATGTTTGTATCTATTCCACCTCCAGTACAAAATTGTTTGTTTGTTTTTCGTTTCAGACGTTGAGTTTAGGTTAAAATTTCCTTGAACAAGCATGTATCTTTACATCTCTATCTCACCAAGCTCAATCTAGGATTAGGTCAGTGATAGATTGCAGGTGAAGTTGGAAAGGTGATGAAGACTCGAGCCATCACTCGTCACACAGGTTTTGGATCTTGCATTACATATTACACTGCATCTTTGTGGTTTATGTCTAGTGAAGTTCTGCCTAGTCATGCCTGTGCACGTGCACTATTAACATCTACACGTGATATGTGATACGCACTAGATGTGTCACCATAATTATGAGTTGTTGCCAAATAGTGCTACCGTCTAATGGTATTCATCTTCATTTATAAGTGAGAGTTTTTAGGTTTGATTCTCATCAAAGACGAATTTGAGCAATATTATTGATAGCTCATTGTGAGACTTAACCTACCCCTAATGTAGATAATATCATTTGTTTAGAAGAAGAAAAAATTATGATTATTTGTTATAATTGCACAGAAATACCTACAATTTTAACATGTGATTATTAGTTATAATTATTGTTATCACAACCAATTAAGTCCAATTAGAGTTCTGATATTTCTGATATTCTTCCACTTGAACATTACCTAATTTGTTCACGAATATAATTTCGTAATTAGAGATTAATTTATGAAACTAAACTTAAAAATAATAATAATAATAATAATAATAATAATACACTCACAATCGATACAGGCACTCTAAAATTACAAAAATTAATCAAACATGATGAGAATGGGCCGAAGGAAAACCCAGCCCACAACAATCATAACTACAGTCCATCAAAGTTGTAATAGGCCCAAAAAAGTACAACTCTGCTAACCACTTGCTAAGTCAATGTACACTTGTCAACACAGAAATGAAGGAAGAGGGTGGGTACAGTGGTTTAGGGTACAGCATATTTGGACCCAATGGTTTGACCAACCTCAGGCTTCATCTTGACACGTGTTCAAATAGCATTGGGTTGGGCAAAATATTGTTGGTCCGCCGCCGATCCGAGTTCACTCACCTACTACTACTTGGTCAGCCCCTCCGAGAAAGTCAGAGACTTTTCCCTGTAAATTAATCGCCGATCGTCCCCAATTGCTCCGCCGATTTCTCTGATAAGGTACGTCTCTCATGCGTATCATGGCTGACATGCATACAGATTGACCCGTCTGAATTTGGGCGTTTTGGAATTAGGGCTTAGGGGAAAGGTCTGGATTTGATCAAATTTATTATCAGAAAATTGAATTGTTTTTTATTTTTGTGTTATCAATTTTGGGAACCCTAATATGTGAATGACCAAATCAATATACTTTCGATTCTGAAAATGCACACTGACAATTATAAATTGGAATTTATGAAGTGCATTTAAAATAGCTGAAAGAGTTTTTGGTGGAAATATTTTTGGAACCGAACCTTGGTAATAAGCCCTTGAAGTGGGCGGCAAGTGCTTTTGGAATCCAAAACATTTTCTATAAAAGCACTTTCAGTTATTTGAAAAACACTCCAAACGAGTTTGGACTTTTGATAAGCTGATTGAGCTATTGCTATTTAGTAATTAATCTACTCTGTGAAGGGTTATTGATAATTGGTTAGTTTATCTTGGTGTATTCTTGTTATTTCAGTCACATGTTTGTTACTGCTGTCTGCTATGTCGTGGTGAGTTTGAGGAGCAAGTTTGATCATTTAAAACAATTTTGCTAAAACCATTGCTGATAAGAATATGATAAGTGCCTTAAATCTTGTAAAGGGGGTTTACGACGAAAAGTTTTTCGTTGCTGACTGACAAGTTTGTTAGTAGGTTTGGCAGATTGACTTCTAATCGTTATGTTTGGATTTTACCTGGTGCAGTAACGTTCTAAGATTTGTAAAGCTGACCCCACTTAGTAGGATAAGGCTTTGCTATTGTTGTTGCATCTTATCTCATCACGTCGTTGTTGAGTTGTCTTTAATCTTTATATCGTCTTATTGTTTTTCTGACTTAACAGAGATTCTAAGCGGTAGATATCACATATGGCTTCATTCCGAGCATTCTTGAACAGTCCAGTTGGTCCAAAAACAACTCACTTTTGGGGACCTGTTGCAAACTGGGGATTCGTTGCCGCTGTATGTTTCTCTGCCGTGATTTCTAGTATATAAGAATGTATTTGAATTCAAATGCAGTTTCATGCTTTTTGACTAATCTTGATCATAACGGGTTGGATTTAACAGGGATTGGCGGATATGAACAAACCTCCAGAAATGATTTCTGGCAATATGACAGCAGGTCCAATACAACTGTATTTGAAGGATGTAAATTAGTTTTAATATATACTATGTGGCAGGATTATAACCAAGCTTCGAATTTGTTTCTGCAGCAATGTGCGTTTATTCAGCATTGTTTATGAGATTCGCATGGATGGTACAGCCTCGCAACTATCTGCTTTTGGCATGCCATGTCTCAAACGAGACTGTCCAACTCTACCAGCTCTCTCGCTGGGCGAGGGGTCAGGGGTAAGCGATCTGTTTTCAGCAACGATTTCAGAAAACTAAAAGTAAATAGTAAATTTAGTTGACTTGTCAGTTTTCGTAACTGACCTTTGTCAAAGTGAGTGAGCCGAAAACATTTAATCGTGCAATTTGTGGGGAGATTTATTCTTATTTACTTGCTTTGTCATAGGTACTTAGCCCCGAAGAAAGATGAAGCTGCAACTGAGTAACGTGCCGCTTCTTTTCATTCCCTGCTGGTTCATTGTTTTAGTTGCGAATTTTACCGAAGACTGTTGATCCTTGTGTTAAGGCGCATGTGATAAAATTTGCTTTTGATATTAACTGAGCTATCAGTCTCAGCAGAACAAGTTCGCTTGTCATCCATTTTTATTCAACGTCACGCACTTCTTTTTGTTCATAAATGTTTGTTTTTCGTCAATTGTGTAGAAGAGGTAAATCTGGAACGAGTTTGGGAGAGGATGCTCGAGAGTAATGCGGAATGTATCCGATTTACGAAAGAGACTGAAAACTTGCACTCTCATTTTCCCAAGATGTGTTAAAGCAATAATCTTTGGATTACAAATACTAATTTCACTTTCAGTTCAACACCAATCTGATTAAATAGCACAGCTATCCGATTTCCGAAAGAGGACAATTTACAATGTTGCTTAAGTTTTCCTATCAAAAATTTGTCAGGGGGCAATTTGGCCCTGGGTCTCTGCCCGGTTACCTGAGCATATGCTCCATCCTTTGGCCCCGTCGGGATCACGATAAGTCATCAGCATCTTCCCGTTTTAACCTTTTGCTACTTTTTTTGGATTTCAGTTTCTTGCCTCCATCTTCTTCGCAAGCTTCATTGTTTCCACTTTTTGCTTTAGCTTCCTTCTTGCTTCCTTTCTTTTCCTTGGATTTCTTCCTTTTCACGGGTGGTGTTTCGCCCTCATCTCTCTCGGCTACAATATGCTGCTCATTATCTTGACAAGGTGGGTTTCCAGTTTTTTCTTTAGCTTCCGTCTTGCTTCCTTTCTTTTCCTTGGATTTCTTCCTTTTCACGGGTGGTGTTTCGTCCTCATCCCTCTCAGCCGCAATATGCTCTCCATGCAGCAGCCGATTGGCTGGGGGATTGACAACTTCTGCTTCAGCGGAATAGAAAGGAAAACTTGCAGCTAAAGTTTTGGGGAATGATTACATGATAGCACAACTTACAGAAATAGGAAACAGAAAAACTGACCTTCATCGGCAAAATTGGAATCAAAAAGAACGTTTGACAGAGGCTGCTTCAGGTAAACCTGCAACATTTCAACGAGAACAATTCATCTAAAAGAATGGGAAAGTTGCAGCATACATCATTGTTACTCCACTACACATGAAACCATGAAAACTAGGGAATTTTAGACAACATTTTTCACTTTTGACAATCCGGCAAAAGCTAAGGTGAATGCACTAAAATACCCTAGACATCTAAATCCGGACCTAACCACATCTCTCCCACCTCATATGTGGCAAAGCTTCAACCAATCGCAAGTTTCTTTGAGAATCATGATCCCAACCAAGCTCTTATATAAGTCTGAACAACAAGAACTGTTATTAGTCCTTGAAAATTCAGCTCCATTGTTCATTAAGTTATAGGTAGTGTTCCAGATCCGGGGAATTTCACTTGATAATAAAACGATTCGCTACTTACTGTATTTCTGTATATTTTGAGTTATGTCAGGCACTGAGGTTTGAGAAGTGACCTATCTAAGTGCCATGACCCAATTGTATACAAAAGTATTGGATCCGAACAAATCAATAATCCACGTCTATGGTCAGAATTTTTCCATGCCTCCCTCTGCTCTGGCATAGGAGATGGCAAATGGGGAAAGGATTCTCAAGTTACAAGAGAGTTCAAAAAGCGATGAGGGGGAGCTGACACCGACTGATGAGAAACTATGTTTGAGTTATTAAGGATACTATGTTATTTCCACATACATTCTTCGCTATAATTATCAAAAGTACAAAAGATTAGCTAAAATTCTATATAATTTGGGCTCTTCGCTCAATGTAACTCTAAACAATCAGGCCGGCTGGTCAATAGCCTGCTTGTATAACTCATAAACAATAAAGTACAGTAACATACCGCAGAGAGTAGTTGCCGAGTCTTCACATTCCAAAGCCGTAGATAGCTATCCAATCCTAGAAGGAAAGAACTTAAGGTCAGTGATATATAGAGAATAAATTTGGTTTCCAACCCATACCAACTTTACCAATAAAGCTTTAGAGAGAGAGAGAGAGAGAGAACTAGTATTGAACAAAAAATTTAAATATTGAAAACAGAAAGCATGCACTCACCACATGATGCTATCACTGGATAGTCTGGGTGCCTTGCTATGGATCTTATACTACCTGAACACTTCCCCAAAAAGCATCCTAACAATTTCCCTGTTGTAAAACACAGAATTAAAGCAAAGAAAGCATTACAAAGTAACGTAAACAACGTCACAGCATACTATCATTATCTGGTTCAAGAGGGACAATACACAACCACTTTATCCCTATTGATAACATGAATAGTGTTCTCGAATCTTGCAAAGGGACCTCCATAGTGGACATGCCTGACACCAGCTGTTGATACACCAGTCATTCCATAATTTAGGTAACAAGCATCATGCTCAACAGATGCCTTTTTCTTCCCTAAGTAAGCTCTACAAATGGCTTTTAAATTTTTAATCATGTCTACATATACCTCAGCTACTTTTTCCTATTCTATAGAAAAAAGAATTTAGTAACATACAAATTTTCAAAGAATTGATGAACAATTATAAGTGAGCCTCATGTCAGAAGTTCTTCGGCAGAACCAATGCCAGCCTAAGCATAGTGAACTCAGCTTCAAGAATTATTAAATCTCAAAGCTCAGTCCATAGAAAATGTATCCCCCGAGTTTTTTCACATATACATAATTTTACCCGGCTTAAACTATTTCAACCCTAACTGAAGTTCCAAATTCCAGTTTAATCCCCACTGACCCCACCGCTTATCAAAATGTGCTAATATAGCTCAACGAACCTGTGCGTATGTCAAAAGAAGCTAGGTCGCCAGATCCATTCCCTACATAGATTGTACAGCCATCTAGATCTTCCGCTACAGATTTAATAGCGGTCTCTCGGAATTCAAATGATATGACAGGTCTTCGCTGCGCAGAAATATCATAGAGACGAACCTGTCAAATAAAACCAGTCATAAGGTGTCAACAGAATCCTTCGGTTGTGCTACTAAGAGTATTCAAGAAACTGAACTTCTAAAACAAGAGCAAACATTATAGAAATCCAAGAACTCAAAGTTGTATTCGGTTTTTATAAAACCTATACTATATTCTTAGTTTGTGCAGAAGTTTATTATACGAAGTACATTAGAAAAAAAAAAAAAAAAAAAGAGGACTATTCTCCAGAAGTAGCTTATTTCCAACTGAAAACAACAAGACAAAATCAATCCTAATGTAAGCGAATATTACCTCATGGCTGTTGGTGCCAGCAACAAATTTCCGATGATCATCTTTACTTAAAAATGTGGCAGATGTGAACCAAGTTGGGGTAAAGATACCAAGGGTGTTTTTAGGAGGCTGCTCAGGGTAAAAAAAAAATATTAGAATAAATGCAGATCATACCGTTTGCAAAAGAGTGTGTGCAAGTGTCCGTGCGTGTTAATTTCCTCAAGTCATAATCGTGGAAGATAGAAATGCTCACAGGTTTTGCTGTCCAAATCTTGGCACAGCTGTCAAGATCCCAGACATTCATCTCAACACGCTTCCTGAGTTTGAAAATAATAACGTCACCACTTGTAAGACAAATATCCTAGTGATGATACTCTTTATTTAATGAAACGTTAAGTAGATTTTGAAGCTCCTATGGTAAGTCCTTTTCCTTAATATGAGAACTCACCCTCCAAATAAAAAGTAGTTTTCACTTCCATCTACTTTCGAACATAAGATATTTCCACCGGCACCCACACTCCATGTTCTTGAAGATCCAGTAGAAGTAACATCTGATGCTGGTTTAGTCAATTCAAAGGATCTTATGCTTGCATTTCCTTTTGCTGTACATGTAAGCAAAGTGCAAGACCTAACAGCATATAACAATTTTAAAAAATATTAGTAACTGTATGCATAGAGGGAACAATGCCACTGTTTTTAAACGAAAAACTTATGCAAGAATTAACATTGCCAAAAGAATATAGAAATACTTGAGGCACCTCTCAAAGGTTTAAGCTTAAGACAACTTGGTTTTCAGGGGACACTTATCTAAGTTGGTATACATGCATGCTGGCAATTAAACTTTAGACCGTAAATAAATAACTGAAGCATGCAAGCCGAATACACTGTGCATGTATGCATTCCACAAAATGTGCACTAGAAAACACATTCTATACAATCTTAGTAATTGTAGTGCAATAAAAACTGGTGAAAAAAAGAGTTATAAAAGAATGAGTGAACCTAAAATTGAACACCCAAGCATACCAAATCCTATGCATCATAAGATGATTAAGTACCTAACTTTATTAGAAATTGCAGCGATCAAAATTCGGTTTAGATAGTAAAATATGAAAGTACAGAAGGCGTCTTACCTCGAAGCCAATTCCAAATTCTTTTTGGCAAGCAAATGTAATCCAGCAACAGGGTCATCTTCAGGTTGAACCCCGTTATTACTAGAATTGGTAACAGAGAAACGGAGATCCCCATTAAGAGGATTAAGAACTTCAATCTGTAAGACATGCAAGCACATAATAGATGTCATCCTGTAATTAATAAAACAAAAAGAAACGCGAATTGCTCCCACTTATTAATGTACTCACCGTCCCATTTCTCCTTGCAACAGCTAGCAACTGCAACATTGAAATAATGGAAAGTTTAATCGTTCAATCGTTTTACACTTTAAACTTAAAAAACAGAGCCAGACATACCCAGTTGAAACTACATTCCCAGGACACACATGATAAACCAAGAAGAAAGATAGTAAAACATAGTGGTAAATGGTTTTGACAATTATTAGCAGCAAAGTGAGAGCTGCTGACAGCACAGCATCTCTTATGGTTTTATCTCTCTTCCTCTCTCACACACACGCACTCTCTCTCTCTCTCTCTCTCTCTCTCTCTCTCTCTCTCTCTATTACTCTTTCTTCATTTATCTCTCGCCCCCCACTACCTATCCACTCTTTCTGTCTTTTCTTTTCTCATTGAGTCTCTGCCTGTCATTTCATACAGGTAGCAGCAGCACTATTGCAGTTGGGATGGGGATGATGATGATTCTACCCTCCTCCTCACCCTCCTTTATTTTTTTTTCTGTTTTGTGAACAAACGAATAAAAATCAAATTTCAAGTGTGTATCCCCCCTCTCTCTCATCCCCCAACGGGAAGAACATCCGCCTACACCGCTTAATGTACCCAATGGACTTCAATGGGTACATGAATCAGCGGTGAACAATCGGAAGAAAGACAACATCTTTCAGCTCCATCGAGGAACTGAGAAAAGCCCATTAAACTTATAACGCATTGCGATTAACCCTTTAGAATTATAACACAAAGAAACCATAAATCACAGAGAAAACTCATACCGGATCCGAATTTCGGTCATCCAAAGAGGCGGCAAGCACGCTTTTCGACGGATCGAGGTCGCCCCACCTCTCAACCAACTTCGGTTCTGCCCTCCCCTCCTTACCCCGAGCTTCAATAACTGTAAACAACCAACGGTATAACTGAATTTTAGACTTTTATCAAAAGAATTAGCAGTTGATTTTTGTTTGGCCGAGAAATTGACAGTATAAGACAAGACAGAGATACCTTTGATAAGACCGAGCTCGTCGAAGGTTAGAGCTCGAAGTGGAGGGCAACCTGGGCACTCGAGTGTGGTCGTACGAGGCATGTTTTGCTCAACTCTCACTCGCAGAGATTGGGGAAGGAGGAAAACCCTTAAACCCTAGCTCCCTCAAAAAGATTTGAGCTACGAGAATTATATTAGGGCCCTTGTTTTCAGGTAATTATACTTATTCCCTATGTTTTACCCCTTTTTCTAATTTACTCCTTCGTGGTTAGTTTTCTATTTTACCCTTTATTAGTTGTGCACCGAGTGCAAGTTGAAGACTTCAAGTTGGAATGAAATTTCCGATTCCGTGCGTTAATTTTCAATCTAAACTTGGAAATTTCTGAATAATTGGAATCAAATTGGAAAACAATTAGAGATTTGTTTATAGAGTAATATTAAGGAGATTAAATTTTGCAAATTAAAAGAGATGAAAGTTGATGATATGATTATGACTTAAGAGTTGATAAATATGTTCATTTCTATTTGTGACACATCATTTAGTTTGCAAATTTTGTGTACAAATTTAGTCTCCCTAGCATTAACTAAATTTGTAGACGAAATATGTAAACTAAATGACATGAAAGTCAATAATTGTATTATTACATAAGCGTTGGATAACGTGCTTATTTCTTATTAATGACATATCATTTTGTTTTGCAAATTTATCTCCAGATTTAGGCTCCCTAGCATTACCCTTTGTTTATATTTAGGGTAATGCTAAAAAGACTATATTTGTAAACAAAAATTTACTAAACTAAATAACATATGAAAGTTAATGATTAGCTCATTAATTAAGCGATGACAAACGTGATCATTCACTCTAACATTTCTCTTATATTTAGAGTCAACATCTGGATTTAATTTCGCACAAAATCCACGTTTGCTCCACTTTCCTTATCTGGATTATTTACTTCCCCAAACTCAAACTTTTTACAACCACAAAAGCACCTAACTAGGAAAAAGCCAAATCAAACACGTTAGTCTCTCTCGTCGCCTGTCTCTTCGTTTTCGCCTTACAACTTATAAGCACTTTCAACTTTCAAGTACCACGTCCAACTTAAGCTTCAACCATGGCGGACGAATCCACACCAAATCCCAAGAGCGGCTACTGCCTACAAACCAAGACCTTCCACACACTCCGGCCTCCGGTCCCACTCCCGCCACTCTCCCAACCCCTCTCCCTCACCCAGTTCACCCTCTCCCTCCTCCAATCCTCAACCGCCGCGCCCACCACCTCCGTCCTCATCGACGCCGCCTCCGACCGCCATGTCTCCTACCAAACTTTCCTCGGCCAAATCCACTCCCTCACTCTCTCCCTCCAATCCCTCGCCCCCTCTCTCTCCAAAGGTCACGTGGCCTTCATTCTCTCCCCTCCTTCCCTTCACGTCCCCGTCCTCTATTTCTCTCTCCTGGCCTTAGGCATCGTCGTTTCGCCCGCTAATCCAGTCGGGTCCGAGTCCGAGATCGCCCACCAGGTCCGGCTAACCCGACCAGTCATCGCCTTCGCCACGTCAACAACCGCTCAGAAGCTCCCCAAGGGTAAAGACAAAATCCGCAAAGTTATCCTCCTCGACTCGCCCGAATTCCTCTCCATGCTCGACCGGGTCGGTTCATCCGAAACACGACCCGACCCCCCCTTTGTAGTCAACCAGACCGACCCGGCTACGATTCTCTTCTCCTCCGGCACCACCGGCCGAGTCAAAGGCGTTCTCTTATCTCACCGCAACTTCATCGCCATCATAGCTGGGCTCCACGCCCTTCACGAACCCGACGCCGACCTACCCAACGGCCAAGCGGTGTCGCTGTTCACGCTGCCTCTGTTCCACGTGTTCGGGTTCTTCATGGTGGTTCGGGCGGTGGCAATGGGCGAGACCTTGGTTTTGATGGAGAGGTTCGATTTCGAATCAATGCTGAGGGCCGTGGAGAGGCACAAAATCTCGTACATGCCAGTATCGCCGCCTCTGGTCGTTGCAATGGCGAAGTCGGAGCTGGTTAAGAAATACGATCTCAGCTCGCTTCGGGTTCTCGGCTGTGGCGGTGCGCCGCTGGGAAAGGACGTTGTTGACAGATTCCATGAGAGATTTCCCACCGTTGAAATTGTACAGGTCAGAGAATTAACGTTGTCGCATTACCTTCCTAATTTTAATTCTTGACCGTTGATTGATAGTTATGTAAACGGCGCAAAATCTTGGCCGTTGGTATTTGTTTATCTTTTAACTTCCCGCGTTTTTTGAAAAACTATTTAAGGGGTGTATTCAATTGGAATTTTGAGGGATTTTAATTCTTTTAATGAATCTAGGGGTATTCAATCAGGATTTTAAGTGATTCTCTGAAATTCAATTAGAATTTTAAGATAGTTTATTAAAATCCTTAGAAATCCGGGTGTATTCAATTAGGATTTTAAAGAAGTTTATAACATTCATGTGTATTTAATTAGAAATTGATTTTAAAGAATTTGAGAAAGTTGAGGAATTAGAGGGAATTGGAGAGATTTCGTAGTGTATTTTAAGCATCCACAAATCTCACATCTTCCCATGAGATTTCGAGGGAATTGAATCAAAATTTTATATGGAATCTCTACAAATCAATTAAACTCCATAAAAATCCATGAATTTATAAATCCATTAAAGTCTCAAATTCTCAATTGAATACACCCCCTTAATTTGTGCTCTACTTTTCTTTCCTAGCAAGAAAACTTGTACGTGAAATAAAAGTACACGTTTAATTAAAAAATGCATCTGAAGTATATAATTCAAGTTCGAATCTTATACTCAAGTTCAAATCTTTTTCGTTAAACTAGAGTAGTTTAGAATATTATCGGGTAAACAAAAAACAGTTAGTACACTCATTGCTGTCGTCTGTCACTTGTCTGAATATTGTGGCTGTTTAGGGATATGGTTTGACGGAGACCGGAGGAGGGGCGACGAGGATGATAGACTCCGAAGAGACTAAGTCGCAATCTTCTGTGGGCCGCCTATCGGAAAATATGGAAGCCAAGATTGTCGACCCTGAAACAGGAGAGGCATTGCCTCCCGGCAAGAGGGGTGAGCTATGGCTGCGAGGTCCATCGGTCATGAAAGGTAATGAACACTTGCCATGTCTCAGATATCCCACATTGCAAACGTAAAACGTGTTAAGATGATTTTTAAGTTTTTCGGCACCCTGTTCTTACAGTTTGATTTTGCAGTGATGACAACGTAATTCCATATCCAAATGACCTTTTCGAAACCTTTATAATATGTGCAGGTTATGTAGGAGATGACAAGGCAACTGCTGAGACCTTGGACAAAGACGGGTGGTTGAAGACCGGTGATCTTTGTTATTTCGATGACGAGGGGTTCCTCTACATTGTCGACAGGTTGAAGGAGTTGATAAAGTACAAGGCATATCAGGTGACTGAAACTGAGACCCTTTGAAAGTTCACTCATAACAAAGATCACTGTAAAAGTCATTTGATCAGTCCCTTTAAGTAATGTGTTATTTTCGGTGTCTCTATTTCTGGAACAAATTGCAGGTACCTCCGGCTGAGTTGGAACATATACTTCTATCCCATCCTGACATTGCCGATGCTGCTGTGATTCCGTATGTATCTTTTGCGCTATGTCATTCTTAGAAGTTTAGATTTATTTGTAGACAAGAAATTGGTGCATTTAAAGGGAAAAAAAAGTGTAGAGAAAGTTTTCGATTAACGGATATTTTTCCTGTAAGATGGCCTTTGCAAAATCTGGTTTTATGCCCTCCCACCCCCGTCCCAGAAGGCTAAAAGAAAACGAGTGGCATGTGTTGCGCAGATAGTCGAAAGATCACAGTTTCTGGAATAATAATCTACTGGTTCTTATCTTTTTGTGTATTTTTTTTTTTCCTCAATTTTACAAGTTCTTAGTTCTTCCCATTTGTGTTTGTAACACAGGTATCCGGATGAAGACTCAGGGGAGATTCCGATGGCCTATGTGGTTAGAAAGCGCGGAAGCAATATCACCGAGGCTCTAGTTATGGATTTCGTTGCAAAACAAGTATGCTTCTGAATATATATACTTCTAAAAATATGTAATTGAATGCGCGCACCAGTTTTCTTCACAGATTTCGAATTAAAATTGCTCATATACGTAGCTTACATACATATTTATGGTAAAAGAGAACGATTCTCATCACGGATATTAGGGTTCAACTGCAGATTTGATGAGCAACTTTGTGTGTTATAGACTTTATTTCACATTGGAGTTGGTGTGTTCTTGTCGCAGGTTGCACCGTACAAGAAGATACGGCGAGTGGCGTGTATCAACTCAATTCCAAAATCTCCAGCAGGAAAGATCTTGAGGAGGGAGCTGGTAAATCATGCTTTATCTAGTGGTTCATCTAAATTATGATTCATTCATTCACAGCAAAGGAAGAACAAAGCCTTCTCAGCATCACATTCCGTTCGGCGTTCACCATATCAGCTCATTCATGCTCTTTTGCATGTTTGATTTTTCCGGTGGTGAGGATCGATCGGATCATATTTGAGTGCCCACATTATTTGGGTTTACTTCTATATGTACACCATTTTTCTGTGATATTTTGAAACCCTAAACCCTTCAAGACCCTTTTTTAGTTCTTTTTTGTTTCTTCGTAACATGGTGTACTGTGCCATAGAAGTTGCTCCCCATCTTATGGCTTTCATACGACATTTTTTATCGTATGGGCCGTATCTCTATTATTTATTGCTCTTAGAAAAACAATTTGGACACTTCCAACTGTATGTGTGCACTCACACGAGCTTGAGACTTCCAAACGTTTGTGCACACTCGCAATACTTGGATTAGTAGATCATGCGCTTGTGAGTGTGAGGTTTCAAGCATTGCTTCGACTAACCCTAGCAAAATCCATGACATGTTTGTACATCACTTAACAATTGCAAATGCATCTTACATGATCAATATTTGGCATATAAATTAAATACACATTTTCTTGTTTGCTAACCTCAACTACTTTAGCCACTTAGTATTATGGCTTAGTGATATTCATCTTCACTGTTATTGCTAACCTATTGTGAGGCTATGTCCACCACCTCTCCTTAATGTATACTAGCATATGGCGATACGTTGCAATCGAGAATCAATAACATCTCCGGAAACTTGGGAATCACCAACAGTTCCAGGAACCTCGGGAGGTTTCTACTCAGAAAGTGATCTTGAAGCAGTTGATTACGTTCTAATGCCAACAAATACACAATTGGCCTCATACATGTCCCTCTATCAGAACAGACAACCTTTTTGGTGTGTCCACTTACAAGAAACCGAATAAAGGCCCCGTCTGACAACTATTTTATTTTTCCGAACTTTTTTGTTTCGAACACTCTTCATTCCTCCTACTGTTTACCCTTCTTCATCCCTCGTTTCACTGATGTATAGGGGAATGTACTTCCCCTCTACGCTGCACGGAGAATACTAAAAAAAGGAAATCCAAAATAGTTAGCAAACTCGCCCATTGTGTTTTTATTTTGGAGTGTAACAAAGTTTGCTATTGTTTTCAGTGACCTACACGCAACCCTAGTGGAATTACCCTCTTATCGACGGACGATTGGTTGGGAAGACAATAACGTTCACCACTCGATGATTTATGTTCGGGGTTCTGATGATTTCTGCTGTGCTCTTGAGGCAGTTGCAGCTCACCTGTTAGACTTCTGCTGCATTCTGTTTCGTCAAGCACAACATATACAACACCCAGTGAAATATACGGAAAAAATCATTCATGTTCGGCTAGAAAAATCAAAACTGCCAGACGTAAGGAAGACGGTTGCAAAGGGAAATAGAAGAATAAAGAAATCTACTGCTGCTTTCGTATTAAGTAATCTGCATTACAAATTATACTTGTATACTGCTGCGACTCACACGATGAATTACAGAATTTTGACATGATTACCTTTCAAAAATCTTACTGTGACTTCACAAATGCAGAGAAGAGAATATATCCATCACGGTAACTCTTTTGCATGGGTAAAAGTTACATATGCATCCTGCATAAAAGGAGTTCAGAGAAAAAGAAGGCGTGAAAGTACCAAACCGGAAGAGTAACAAACGAAAAGAAAACACGAATATCATAAGCAACATTACGCAACTTTTCCCTCCGATGCTCGGTATAAAGCTTTGATATTATCCTGTCTTTACAAAAAGCATGGTTCCCACCGTGGCTGATAAAGCTGCTAATGAAAGCAGAGTCTATGAGGAGGGCCTGGCATGTAAATTTCAGACAACTAATTTACACAACATCGAGCTCATATGGCATATATACATGACATGAATTCATATCATTCAACATTGTGACGATACCAATTCAATCAGCATACCTTTTAACTAGACACGATTTCAGAAAATTAAGGCACATGGAGAGCACGGTTAACATCTTACTTCATATATCTTTATTTTCTTCATTTTTTAAAATCACTCTACATCTTCCATTACACTTCTGAGTCCCCAGCATTCTCTCTACTTCAGAAAAATCAAAGCTAAAATTTTTAAAATTTCAACTATTTCTACTGGGGACATGATGTGATATCCAACCAGCATATAGCAAACAATTCTCGATCCAAATAGTTGCAAGTTGAGTAGAGATGCTAGCAATTGATAATTTAAAAATACTCATTACCAAAACCTCTACAGCATCACAATTTTCTACTGATTTGGCATAAGATTGATGTAAACTACAAACCGTAGATATCCTATGCACACTACACATGGCGAAAAAATATAACAGCTGCACCTAGATTCACAAATCGATAATGAAAAATGAAAACCCTTACCAGCTGAGTGATCTAGCTGCAGGGCAAGCAAATTCTCCATTGCCATAGCAAGCTAATTCCTAACCGAATAATGCACATGGGAAGCTACATCTCAAAAATTAATCAAATGAAGTAAAAGGCAGATGAAGGAAAAGACAAAAAGGAATTACAACAAGACAGAGAAAAACAAAATATAAGTTTAAACAACATTGCAGCTCCTGGCTCTACGAGATAAAACCTCAACCAAAAAGCATCCACAGAATGCAGAAGCAATCGAACCCGATGAAAAACTGAATACCACTGCACGTATCAATAGAACTCAAGCACCTAACAAAACAACACTACTTAGACAACGAGAAATAGCAGTGGAAGAGACTGGCAACACCGTCAACTTATAGTGCACACACTATATCTTGTTTATTTTATGCGTATTAGAAGTGGTCTAGACAGAACTTGCATTTGGGTAATAAAAATAAACCAATATAATGCCTCGTTTACTATGAACTTGACGAAAAAGGAAACATTTCCAACAAATTATCACTCAAGGATTTGCCACATGAAGTATGGACACACTGGCCTAACATAGCATAACCATATGCTAAGCATTGGAGGGAGTATCATGATTTAGGAAAACATGGAAGACCGAACAGACCTCAATACATGAACCAGCAATGCATATGACTGGATACACCTCAAAAGACCTTGTGTTGTGTGTGGTAAAATAACTTACGATTGCAGAACTTCCAGTCTCCAAGTGTGAAAAGCGAATAATGCACCCTCCCATTCTTTTAAAGCCCAGAATCACTTGCAAACAAAGTTTTAAGCGTGAATAAAGTGAAAGCAAAAGGTTCTAACGTACAAATAATGAAGACAACATTGATAAAAATAATATCATTCCAATGTGAACATATATACACAGGTTCAAGAATGTGGAAAAAAAAAAACCAAAAAGTTCTCTTTTCTTCTCAACATATTGCCACACCTTCGTATAGGAAGACTGCGCACCACTATTAAGCTGCTCTTAACAGGATAAACCATTAGTGCCGACAGACACACCTTGCAACTCCTTTGCTCCAGCTATCCTAAAGGACCCTACAGTAGAGGTCTTTGTTGTACTTTCTAGCTGCCATCAGGTTAGCAAAATATAAAGAACTCCAAAAAGAACAGGCTAAGATTATTGCTGTAAAATTTTCTCACGCCGCCTGCTGTTAAGGTGCTGGTCTTGAACATGTCGATCAGGAGTAATTGGCTTGAAATCCCTTCTTGGTTCAGGGGACTCGCGAAACCAGTTATGGTTGAGGGCATCCTTCGCTGTTATTCGCTCTGCAGGGTCATAACATAAGAGCCTCTTCAGCAAATCAAACCCAGATTCAGAGAGCACTGGGCATGATCCAGTGAAAGATGCGGCAGGAAATTTCTTGCGCAGAAGATTGTACCTGAGAGAGTTTCAGAAACTATTAGAAAGATATTAAACGGTGAAAACAAGTAACCACAAAAATCAGCAGGAAGGAATGAACTTGCATTCGCTAAAATTAAAATGGAAAAAAGAAACTTACGGTTGCTTAACAAAATTAGCTTTGAAGCCTGGCAATTTGGACAAACCACTTTTCTCATCTGGTGTACCAAGAGTTTTGAAGATCTTGTCCAGCTGCTCAATTTCATCCTTCCCGCTAAAGAGAGGTGCCTTCGCCAACAATTCAGCCATTATGCAACCTACTGACCACATATCAATTGCAGTAGAGTACTGTTTTGCGCCTAATAGAATTTCAGGTGCCCGGTACCACAGAGTGACAACTAAAGAAGTATATGGCTTTAGTGGACTCCCATATTGTCGTGACAACCCAAAGTCGCATATTTTCAACTCACCCTCTTTATTCAAAAGAATATTTGATGTTTTCAGATCTCTGTGAAGGATCCAATTGTCATGAAGATACTCTACACCCTCCAAAAGTTGTTTCATCAAGTACTTAACTTCGCCAATACTAAATGGCTGCTTCATTGACTCCATTAGCCCCTTCAAGTCATGGTCCATATGCTCCATAACCATATAAACACCATCAAAGTCATCCATAACAACTTCCTTAACACCAACAATAGAAGGGTGATTAAAAGACAAGAGAATGTTTATTTCTCTCAATGCTGACATGGGGAAACCATCACATCCCTTATCCACATCCATCTTAATCTTCTTCAATGCAACAATTTCTCCGGTCTTTTTATCTCTGGCTCTAAAGACAACACCATAAGTGCCTTCACTTATATGGTTGAGCCTTTCAAACTCAAACACACTTCTGCAACCTTGAAGCATGTTTATACTTTTTTGTGTAGGCACTTCTGGCTCTTCAATCTGAGAAAGATCAGAATCATCCTCTGAATCAGAATAGAACTGGCTATCATCAGCATTCCCACCATAATTATCAGCATCCATATGCGCATCATCACATAACTCGTCTCCATAAAGTGTATCTCCACTGCCAGGCTTTTCAAAGCTGTCTTCTTTGTCAAATCCAGAAGTTCTAGCCCGACTCAACCTAGAGCTTTCTATTCGAATCTCCCCACTTTCAGGCGAGCTGTCATCGGAGATATCCCTTGGGGAATCACTATCGGATGACCATTTTGACAATGAGATGTCACGTTGATAGAAAAATTCTTTGACTTCCTTGTTCTTTTGCACCTGCTCATCTTCCCCAACCTTCTGAGGATGTTGTGGTACAGAGAGATCGGCTGGTGCCTCAAATTGAGATACATCAGACATTTCGGAAACCTCCACTTCCAGAGACTCCATCACTCTAGCCGGAGACTTGGAAAGAACTTCAACGGAAACAACATCCTCAACCTTAGCAATAGCAGGTAATCTTGCTACATCTGGATGAGGGGAGGGCAGAGGAATAACAGGAACAACTCTATTCTTCGATGAGACTCTCACTTCCTTCTCTTCTTTGTCCCATATAATAGGAGAAAACTTCCTCTTCTTCTCAGGAGGTGATTGATAAGCATCTTCACTCCTTCGGGTTTTGCAATTCTTAACCACTGGTTCTGGGGCATTTGGAAGCCGTCCAGATCCTCGTGAATCACACATTTTGGAAGAACAATGGACTCCATTCCTATGTTTGACATCATCACCAAACTCAATCTTCTTCTCAGCAGGTAACTGAGCCACATCTTCACTCCTTCGGGTTTTGCCATTCTTAACCAATGGCTCTGGGGCATTTGGAAGCCGTCCATATCCCCGTGAATCGCACACATTGGAAGATTGATGGAATCCATTCCTATGTTTGAGTTCGTCACTGCGACCATGACCTACATCACCACGAGAAACCCCATTCCTATAATACTCAAATTCTCTTTTCGAGTAATCATAAGAATCCCTCCTCCTCAAAACATCGACTCGCCCTGTCGCCATATGATTAACAAGCACAGCTCTTCTTAATCAGTGGTCAAACTCAACAATTGAAATCAAAACACAATAACCCCTAGAAAAATTTCAAATCCCTGAATTCCCGAAAAGTCAAAATCACTTTCAACTTTATCAAATTCAAATTTTATTCAAACCCTAAGCAATCCCCAATCCCCCAAAAAAAAATTCAGCCTTTTTTCCCTTGCAGACCCCAATTCAATCAACACAGACAGACAGAGAATACAATTCACAAAAACTTCAATTACAAATGAACACACCCACACAGATCAAAGAACATCAATCAGATGGCAAATCGGCGAATAACAGAAACCCTAGAACCTCGATTTCTGTGGGAACCCGCGAGAAATTCACAGGTATCGGAAGGCCTTACCGGCAAGAGGAATCGAGATCGATTAACAGGAAATCGATACGAGAGCGTCGGCGCCGATGAGAGGACCGCAAGAAATCGATCAGCCTCCAAAGGGTTCTTCTAGCTTTTACGCGTTTTGATAATCTGGTCTTCGTCTCCGCGTGGAATCATATATATAGAGTCCTGGTGTGGTTTGGAAGCGCGTGACACGTGTATTTTGGCACCCTTTTCTTATGGGATTCCATATTTCGTTTGGGTTTTTTGTTTGTGGGCCTACAAATTATTTAACCAGATTTATTCAATGGGCCTACCAAGGCACAAATAGTAGGCCTGTTGGGCCTATTATTTGGCAACATACCGATAACCTCTGAGGCCTTTTGGGCCCACTTGTACTCTGCCCCAACACATGGCATGTGGATGAACGGAGGTGACAATGTTAGACTCGAAAAGATAACATGACGCGGACTCGATACGGAGTTTTTTTTTTCTTTATTTTGAACTCATTATTCATTAGATTCGATTTAAACAGAGTGTATAAACATGGTTGTTAATTTGTTTTGTATCACTAACCAATTATGGTAAAACGTCATCTACAAGAGTTAGCATGTTTTTTTTTGTCAAACAATAGATTTGTTAGATTAGGAAACCGACGAGGTTCGAACTCACGCTGCGGTATAAGGGTAACATTTCTCTCCACCACTGTGGTAGAGAGTCACTTACAAGAGTTAGGATATTTTGAGTACTCATTGTTTTATTTTTTTATTTTTTTTATTTTTTTATGAACGAGTACTCATTGTTTGACACAAATTATATATGCTAAATCTCACAAATACTAATAGCAAACGGGTTGGTTTAATATCAATCACAATATCTCCATTTTGACAAGTGAAAAAGAAAAAGAGACTTGTTCCACTAGTACTAAATGAAGAATTCGAATCAATTAGTCAAGTTGTACAAGCAAGTAATGACATGATTGTGGATTTTTTTTTTTAATAGATTCTCAATTGAGAATATATGCGAGCCAATTCAAATATTTTAGATTTCTTAGTAATTAGATCAAACAAATTGAAAAAATGGTGTGTGTGAAAATGCTGTTAAAATCACTCTCCAATATTAAAGCTGATTATATACATACAACCCTAAAAATACCTTCAAACAAGAAAAAATTGCAAAAAAAGAAAGAAAACAAAAGTGTGAAAAATGTAACTTCTCTTTTTAACACACCTTATAACAAAAGTCAAAGAAGTATTTTTGCTCACAATCCATAAATAATGTTGATGCTTACCACCCTATTTATCGCTATCGCTTGAGAGGTGAGAAAAATGCAACCAGGGTCCAATGAAACTATACCGCGGTGGTAAAACCCCCAATCCTCAGTATCCTAATTGACACCACCCCCAAGGCAGGCACAAACTTCAAAGAAACCGCCCCTCCTTATCCTCCTCCTCTTCCATGCACAACTTGCATCACCACCTGCTCACCTTACGCACATAACGCCATGCACCGCCCCATAACGATAATGCTCATCCGCTACATTATATACCTTTTTCGGTCATGCCTCTATATATCTATCACTACACCTCCCCTTACAACCATATCATAGTTTTTGCTAGCCAAAGGGAGAAAAAAAATGATGGGAGTCGGCACATATGACTATCCTGAACAGGCCACCATAAGGAGCGGTGGTGGCGGCGGAGGATATGACGTTCCCGATGGTGTCGACATTCGGGGACGGTACGACGGAGAGTTTGCGAGGATTCTGACCAAGGATGCTTTGCAGTTTGTGGTGGAGTTGCAGAGGGAATTTAGGAACCGAATCAAGTATGCGTTGGAGTGTCGGAAGGAGGCTAAGAGGAGGTACAATGAGGGGGCTTTGCCAGGGTTTGATCCTGCTACCAAGTTCATTAGGGAGGGGAATTGGGTTTGTGCTCCGGTACCGGCAGCAGTGGCGGATCGGAAGGTGGAGATTACGGGACCTGTGGAGAGGAAGATGATCATCAATGCTCTCAATTCTGGAGCCAAAGTTTTCATGGTCAGTAGTATTCATTCATACATGTTGGTTCTCCAAATGATCAGTTTTTGCCTTTTTCCGTTTTGCTTGGTAGCATGTTTCGATCGGTGGGAAGAAAAATTTGGTTATGACCATAACACTGCATATTATGATGGTTATGGCCATAACACCACATGTTGTGATCCACCCGAATTATAACATGACGAATCATATTTATCAATTACTCTCACTGTCTAGTATAAATATTTGAGTATCATGGTCAAACTGTGACGTAGTGTTAGTATTAATTTGTTATGACATAGCTGAACGACAGAGTTGATACGTCATAAACTAAAGTACAATGTTAATTTGACAAAAAAGGTTACAATAGTAATAGATTAATCCACTTGTTATAAACGATAAAGTTGATATGCCATTGTCTGAAGTACAATGATAATTTGACTGGTTTGGTAATACAATGCTATAGTGTGACAGTTATTCAAAAAACATTCTTTAGAGGACAATTTTTGTAAAGTCACATCTTCACGAGACCTCGTTTATAAAAATGAATCTAGCTTCAATAAAATTGGAGATGAGATCTACAATTTTGATACAAAATAGTTTTGTTCAGTGCATTCACAAGCATGAATGAAAATGGTACTTAGTTCCCCTTTAACGTAGCAAATGAATTAAGATTAGGCTAATGTCTGGTTTGATTATCTCCATTGTAATCTAAAAAAGCTGTTCTTATTTTTGTAGGCGGACTTTGAAGATGCACTGTCACCAACTTGGGAGAACTTGATGAGAGGGCAAGTGAATCTGAAGGATGCCGTGGATGGCAGCATAACATTCCATGACAAGGCCAGGAATAGGGTTTACAAGCTGAACGACAGAAACACAGCCAAGCTTTTTGTTCGTCCGAGAGGTTGGCACTTGCCTGAGGCTCACATTTTCATTGATGGTGAGCCTGCAACTGGTTGCCTTGTGGACTTCGGCCTTTACTTTTACCACAACTATAAAGCATTCAGGCAAACCCAAGGGGCTGGATTTGGACCTTTCTTCTATCTCCCTAAAATGGAGACCTCAAGGTAAGTAATTACTAATTATATACCTTATTAATTTGTTCAAACGTGTTAAAGATGTTTCGATCAATCGTTTTTGCAAAGGAAGAGTGTAATTTGTATGCTAAAATTTATGTTATATTTAGAATTTCATGTCACATGATGCAATTCGAACATTGATGAAGTCAATTTTATATATTGTTATGTGGGGAAGAAAAAGCACTTTTTCTAATGAAATGTCACTATACGATTCTCAAACCAATCCATACTGCTATGTGAAAAAGTTAAAACGCATATCAGTATACGTGATTGACTTAAGATTTTGTCAAGGTACTGTAGATAAGTTTCTTTCATCGCGGCATTGCCTAAAACCTCACTTGCTATATATAACAAAAAATTCATGATGAGAGTCGGGGAATTTTTATTTTTATCCGAAAGTTGCATGGATATTAGCCAGATTATTTAGTATTGTGGCCAAATGATGTACTAGTGTGACAGAAGCTGCATAATTTTTGCAGGGAAGCTAAGATATGGAACTGTGTGTTTGAGAGGGCAGAGAAGATGGCAGGGATAGAGAGAGGAAGCATCAGGGCAACTGTGCTGATTGAAACACTTCCAGCTGCGTTTCAAATGGATGAGATCCTCTATGAGCTGAGGGACCACTCTGTTGGCTTGAACTGTGGAAGATGGGATTACATTTTCAGCTATGTCAAAACCTTCCAGGCTCACCCCGACCGCCTCTTGCCAGACCGTGTGCTGGTGGGCATGACTCAACATTTCATGAGGAGCTACTCTGACCTCCTCATCCGGACGTGCCATCGGCGCGGCGTGCACGCCATGGGTGGCATGGTATGCAATTCTTCTTCATTATTAGTTAATGTGCCTATAACTATAAGCATTTCTGTCGCATGTCTAGTTTGCAGCCGTATACAAATTTTGTGCATCACTGCTATCTTTATGACACAGTAGGTGTCTGATTGATAATTTGATATGCATGTTGTAGGATTCTTGTGCAAAATGTTCTAATCTTTTTGAAGGGAAATGTTCTAATCTACCACTGTTAGTGTTCCCAGATTAGCAGTGGCAGATTGGAGCGTTCCTCGATTTTTAATCAAACAAAGAACTACATGGACACTATCAGACAATAAAGTGTACAAAACCTGTTTTATATACGACTTATTTGCCCGTCTACTGTCTCCCCAGTTCAATTTTCGAATTAAAAGTTTGCAGCCAATGATATATAAGTAGTTCTCAAATTACTTGCATATAAGAACTTGGGAGATTGAGAACTTGTAAATTAGAGACGACAAATATGAAATGTTTTTCATTTATCCAACTTCTGAAATGAGCAGGCAGCTCAGATTCCAATCCGAGATGATCCAAAAGCAAATGAAGCAGCCTTGGACTTGGTGAGGAAAGACAAGCTAAGGGAGGTGAAAGCAGGACATGATGGAACATGGGCAGCTCACCCAGGGCTAATCCCAGCCTGCATGGATATCTTCACAAACAACATGCCACCCAACACCCCTAACCAAATCCAATCCATGGGAAGAGAAGATGCATCCACCATAACAGAAGAAGACCTCCTCCAGAGGCCTCGCGGCGTCCGAACCCTAGAAGGTCTCCGGCTCAACACCCGGGTAGGGATCCAGTACGTGGCAACATGGCTCAATGGGACAGGCTCAGTGCCACTCTACAACCTCATGGAGGATGCAGCCACTGCGGAAATAAGCAGGGTGCAGAACTGGCAGTGGATCAAGTATGGAGTGGAGTTGGACGGTGACGGGCTCGGAGTGAGGGTTGGGAAGGAGCTGTTTGGGAGAGTGGTGGAGGAAGAAATGGAGAGGATTGAGAGGGAGGTTGGGAAGGAGAAGTTTAAGAAGGGAATGTATAAGGAGGCTTGCAGGATTTTCACCAGGCAATGCACTGCTCAAACACTTGATGATTTTCTCACTCTGGATGCCTACAATCGCATTGTGCTTCACTACCCAAAGGGATCATCCAGGCTCTGATTACATTCACTTCTTCATCATCTCCTTTTCTATGTTTACTAGTTAAGGACTCTTGCCGAAACAATAAGAATGTTGTCCAATAACGGGAATTGATCAGTTTATCGATCGACTTATGATAAATGACCAAATGGGCCACTGCAATTATATGTTGGATTCATGCAATCCATAAGTACTTTTGTGTAACTGGGTGAGTAATTTTTCGAAGTAGTCACACTGTGATATGGAGCCTGCAGATCACCTCCTCAGCTATTTGCATAGTTTCCAAATGTTGTGATATAGTTTTTGTTATTGTAGGAAGTGCTTAGTGTAAACGATTTAATAACTTAAGTTCACACAATCAAGCGAATTTTCAGTATGCTCAGAACTCACGATAGAATTTCACATGTCATTATATAATTGGAGGGATACAAAAAAAAAAAAAAAAATTCCTCCAATTGTAGAATAACAAGTGGTAGTCGCCCCGTGTTCCAGACACACTATAAATCTTTCCACAAAATGCATGTAGTCTAATATCCTAGTAAATAGGATATTGAGCTTCTACTCATGCGAACATGCTTCACCCCTAAAATATCTTTATAGTTCACAGAATCAAGGATAAAGTACTTCAAACATTTGCTAATTGAAAGGAAGAACTGGATATGTCAAAAAATGATTTTTGGTTTGCAGGCATCGGTGCAAATAAAATAATTTGTATGCACTGATCGGTGTATAAGCTCACCCGTTAATTTGATAGCCAGGTAACTTACATATGTGTTTTTTTTTTCCAACAAAGAGGAATGGATGATGATTTTTTAGGAAGATAGCAATACAAAGTGTTAATTAGCACTCAAAAATTCATCATTGTTTCAAGTGCTTTTTTCTCCCTTATATTATTATAAGTTTGGAGAGTGCATAAAAACTTTTTTTTAATGCTAATAACTGTTGGATGTTAGACTCTAATCCAACAACTAATAGGTCAATATAGTTAATAAAGATTGATGTGGAATGTAAGTGTGATTAGGGTTTAGTTATAAGCTATAAATTGGACTCCAAGTAAAAGGAATATAACCCGGTTATAATTGGAGAATAAGGGCTCTTGATACTATCATATTTGGATAGAGATTTGGTAGATTATATCCTTGTACAATAAGGTATGATTATGAGAATGTATGCCAGGGTTGTAGTAGTATAAATATCAAGGGAAGGTCCCTGCATACACCACCGATACATACACTCAGAGAACTCCCCATACGTTCGAGTAATACAAAGGTGGTGAGTGTGCAGAAGATCATCCTTAGAAGTTCAAACTGTAAGAGGGTGTTAGCTGCAATTGCAGTGCTTATTGCTGTGCTAGGAAGATGAGTTCTCAAGGTTAGTGTTATGGTATTTTAATGTACATGATCGCATTAAGTTTAACAGTTTGTATCAGAACCAATGTTTGTGTGATTAAAATCCATAAAGAACTGACGTACATAAAATCAGGCATGCAATATGAATGAACTGGTGTTTCTTTAAATTTTCGATTCTAGTTTCTTTTCCGCTGCTATAATTGATACTTGCATGCATGAAGGTTAGAGATAATTTCCTCCCATATCTATAATAATCTCAACTAAATGTAGGACTAAGTAATATGCACTACAAACAAGAGCCATGAATGTTGTGCTTACATCCAAAGAAACACTAAACTGTCTACCATGCATAACTGATGTAAATAACTGTTTTTGGCCTATTAAAACTAAGGAATCATTTTCTTTAGAAGTCCTGATTGTTAAGCATGTCTGATGATCGAAGGTTTTAAGGTTTATAACATGCTGAAAGTTATATTATGATCAATGTTTTTGAGATGTAATTGAATGATTGAAACACAATAAATTTGTTTCAATCATTCAAGAATTGCTAAAAATTCAAGGTATAAATTGATCAGCTTGTATCAGTAGCCATAACAATGAGGTTATATCCCAAAATAAAGGTGTGACTAATTGACATTGGTTAGGTTACTGATAGCTTAGTGAGGACATATAAGATGCATAAGCTGTCAAAGTTAATTGCCAAACAAAGGTGGATGGCTTTCATGTCGTATCACTACTTTTGCAACCGATATGTTTTGCATTGATACTAATTAAACTTGAAAAACCAAACAAAGGTTGAGTTGTTTCAGTTATACAGAATATAGAGTCTTGAATACTTATTTTTGTTTGAAAATCTTTCAATTAGCTTAATTCAATTCAAACACTCAATGGAACCAACTATAAGAAGTGGAGGCAAGATATTGAAATAACTCTAGGGCTCATGGATTTCGATTTAACTTTAAGAGAGAATGAACCAGCCAAGCCTACTGAAGATACAACTGCTGAAAAGAAAAATGAGTATGAGAAATGGATTAAGGCTAACATAATGGTGTTGCTGGTAATCAAAAGATCAATGTCTGATCTAGTTCGAGGGGTAATCACTGAATCAGATAATGCTAAGGCATACCTTGACTCCATTGAAGCAAAGTTCAAGGAATCCGAGAAGGCAGAAACTGGAACACTCATGAACACTCTTATAACCACTAAATACCTTGTGGTGATGTAAGAGAGCACATTCTCTCAATGGTTGATGCAGCTGCAAAGCTCAATGCACTTAACATCAAAATATATGACCATTTTCTAGTACATTTTGCCCTCAATTCCCTACCTCCTGAGTACTCTCAGTTGAAGAGTACTTAGATAGCTCAGAAAGAAAAATGGGACCTGAACGAGTTGATTGCTATCTATGTGCATGAAGAGCAAAATATTCGACAAGATAAGGGAAAGAAACAAGTCAATGTAGTGGAGAGTGTCAATCCTCCTAATGAGAAAGACAACCCTCCACAGAAGAACAACAAAAGGGCTGCAGGAAGGGTCAATAAGGGTAATAACCATCTGAGAATTCATAAGGGTGTTGGAATGAAATGTTTCTTCTGCAAAAAGGTAGGACATCAGAAAAATGAATGCACTAGGTATAAACGTTGGAAGGACAACAAAGAGAGTAAGAAAAACAAAGGTATGGTGCATAAAATTTCAGTTTGTTTTGAATCGAACTTGGTTGAGATATTTTATAATACTTGGTGGCTTGATACTGGTGCTATAATTCATGTAACAAACCCATTGCAAGGGTACATTAGTAAGAGGGTGCCAAACAAGGATGAGGTGTCAATGTTCGTGGGCAATGAAGCTAGAGTTGCAATGGAGTTCATTGGAGTAGTTAGACTTGAGTTATTTTCTAGTTTTTTGCTAGATTTGGCAAGGTTCTAAAAAATGCTAGGCGGCTAGGTGGGATCTAGGCAAACGCCTAGGCGGATTTAGGTAAATTTCTTGTATATCTGGTAAATTAGTGCATATTGACACATAAAAAATTATACTAGTATGAAATCCATGAATAAGATAATAAAATAATGATAAAATACAAAAAGAGTATCTAACAAGTCCAAAATTTAAAAACACAGTAAGCATATATGCCATATAACTTAAGACATTTTAAATGATTATATCTAATTTTTTAAAAGTAAAAGTAAAAATCTCACGCAGTGGGTTGGGTGGTTCATAATAAAACTACTAGTGGGTTGGGTTGGGTGGTTTATTTTAATTAAATTTATCATAAAACATATGAATAATTACATTCTTATACTTAAAAATAGTAAATATATTAAAAACTTATTGTAAGTCTTCTTACTCTAATAAAAAATTAGAAATGAAAAAGCCCATTATCATTTGTATTACTAGATTCGTACTGGACGTTTTTGATTGGGTCAAAATGTCCATTAATTTTCAAGTCCTTTTAACTTTGCAGAATGGGAATATGCTGGCATCTACTTGAGTTAAATATAATATAACGATAAGGAAATGACGTCGTAAGCCTAGTTTATTTTTAACTACTCATCGTCTTCTCATTCGCTGCTCTAACCTTCTATCTTTTCCAGTTCTTCTCGGTGATCACCGAACTTCATGCTTTTCATTGTGGCTACTATTATTTTTCCAGAAAAAATCAACTGCCCAGGCAAATCTCTCAGCCGCCCAGCCCTGCCTACTCCGCCTAGCCCGCCTAGATTCTCGCCTAGGCGCTGTCGAATGGGTTTTTCAACTTATACAACGAATTGGGCTTAATTGGATCGGCAACCCGCCGCCCACCGCCCACCGCCTAGGCCGACTTTTAGAACACTGAGACTTGGTTTATTTTGCTTATATATCTTCCATGAGAAGGAACTTAGTCTCAGTTAGTAGGCTTGTTAAATCAAAGTTTAAGTTTGATATTAATGAGAATGGTTTTTCAATATTTCAAAGTTCCAACTTAATTGGTGATGGAGTATTGGTCGGTGACATGTTTAAGCTTAACTACAATGTACCAGTAAGTGTGGTCAACACAATAGGGCATAAACGAGCATTGACAAATGACACCTCATCCAAGTTATGGCACAAGAGATTAGGGCATATTTCAAAAGAAAGAATGCAAAGATTAATTAGGGAACAAATTCTGCCATCACTGAACTATGGTGATTTCGAAATTTGCACTAACTAGATTAAGGGAAAGTTGATAAACAAGAAGAAAAAGGGTTCAACTAGAAGTACAAAGTTGCTAAAACTGATCCACATAGACATTTGTGGACCTTTTCCAACATCAACACACGATGGCTACAAATATTTCATTACATTCACATATGACTTTTCTAGGTTTGGGTATGTATACTTGTTGGTAGAGAAGTCTAATACCTTTGCTGCTTTCCAAATCTATAAGGCAGAAGTAGAGAATCAATTAGACTGCAAAATCAAGGCAGTAAGGTTTGATAGGGGTGGAGAGTATTATGGAAAGTTTAGTGAATCTGGAAGACAGCCTGGTCATTTTGCATTGTTTCTACATGAGCATGGAATTGTTGCTCAATACACCAATCTTGGTACCCCTGAGCAAAATGGAGTTAGTGAAAGAAGAAATAGAACATTGATCGAAATGGTGAGAAGCATGATGAGTAATTCAAAACTACCCACTTTTCTTTGGGGTGAAACAGTCAAAATTGCAAACTATTTGCTAAATAGAGTCCCTAACAAGTCTGTCCTAAATACACCATTCGAGTTATGGACCAACAAAAAACCAGTGCTAAATCACTTGAGAATTTAGGGATGCACTGCATAAGCAAGAGCATACAATCCAATGGAGAACCAGTTGGACCCTAGAACAATCACATGCTTCTTTGTAAGGTATCCAGAAAGAAATAAAGGCTACATGTTTTATTGCCTAAATCATACCTCAAGATTCATTGAAACTGGGAGAACCAAGTTCATTGAAGAAGTTAATGATGATCAATGGGATGATAATCTTAATTGGAATGAAGAAACCACAACAATGGAAGAAGAAAACCTAGGTGATGTGACCAATGAAGTAGTTGTGCCAATTCCAGTGCAAAATAATCAAGTTGCAAAACCAACACAAGTTGTTCAACAAGAAGAGATGATTGCAGTAGAACCTGTGTTGTTGAACAATGCACCAACCATTCAAGAAAAGAACCTTGAGCCTATACACATAGAAACCAGGAGATCCACTCGTACAAGAAAGCCTATAATCTCAGATGATTTCCTTGTGTATTTTCAAGAGGCTAAGTTCAGTAGCCAAGAAGAAGATTCATTAAGCTTCAACAAGGCGATTGAGAGTCTCAACAATGCACATTGGCAAGAAGCTATGCAATCAGAGTTGGACTCCATGAATAAAAACAAAGTGTGGGAGTTGGTTGAGCCGCCACAATGATGTAAACCAATAGGCTGCAAGTGGGTTTATAAGACTAAGAGAGACTCCAAGGGTGATATCGAAAGATTCAAAGCTAGGCTTGTAGCTAAGGGATATACTGAGCAAGAATGAGTTGATTACAATGAAACATTCTCCCTAGTCTTCACAAAAGACTCGTTTACAGTAGTCATGACACTAGTGGCTCCCTTCGATCTACTCCTACATCAAATGGATGTTAAGACTGCATTCTTGAATGGAAACCTTGAGGAAGAGATCTATATGAAGCAACCAGAGGGTTTCATTCAAGAAAGGAGAAAGAATTTGGTCTGTAAACTTAACAAATCCATTTATGGTTTAAAACAGGCCTCGAGACAGTGGTATTTGAAGTATGATGAGGTTGTTTCGTCATATGGTTTCAAAGAGAGCCCTAGTGATGAGTGTGTTTACATGAAAAGGAATGGAAACTATTTTGTATTTCTCATTCTTTACGTGGATGACATATTGTTAGCATGCAATAATGCATCATTGTTAAGTGACACCAAGAGATTTCTGTCTAAACGTTTTGAGATGAAGGATATAAGAGAGGCAGCATTTGTTCTTGGTATTCAGATCACAAGGGATCGAAGTAGATGACTACTTGGTTTAACACATAAAACATACATTGAAAAGGTCCTCAAAAGGTTCAACATGGAAGACTCGAATGGCTGTGATGTTCCCATGACAAATGGAGAAAATCTCAGTAAAGATCAGTGCCCTAAGACTAATTTTGAGAAGAAATAAATGGCTAGCAAGCCTTATGCTTCTTTCATTGGGAGTCTCATGTATGCACAGGTATGTACCAAACCAATTATTGCATATGCTATTAACATATTGGGAAGGTTTCAGTCTAATTATGGCAATGCACACTGGTTAGCTGGCAAGAAAGTTTTGAGGTACTTGTAGAGAAACAAAAGAGTACCAGCTAGTATACAATAGGGATTCAAAACTTGAACTAGTAAGCTATAGTGACTCAGACTTTGCAGGCTACCTTAATTTAATTAAGTCAACTTCAAGTTATATATTCACGTTGGCAAATGGGGCAGTGTCATGAAAGAGTGTGAAACAAGATACTGTTGCCACTTCTACCATGCAAGCTGAGTTTGTAGCTTGTTATGAAGCTACATCACAAGTTGTATGGCTGAGAAATTTCATCAACAGTCTTGAGATCATGAATTCAATTGCAAAGCCTGTTCAAATTTGGTGTGATAACAAAGCTATTGTCTTTTATTCTAAGAATAATAAAAGGTCTTCTAGAACTAAGCACTTGAACACCAAATATGCATTGACGAGGAAGAAAGTAAAGTCTGGAGATATTAAGGTAAAGTAAAGTCTGGAGAGATTAAGGTTGATTACATTAACACTCATGCAATGCTTGCTGATCCACTCACAAAGGTATTACCAAATGTTGTTTTTCACAAGCATGCAGTCAATATGAGAGTGACTGCAACCCTAGATTTGTTGAATTAGTGGGAGTAGTGATAGTATATGGCATAATTATGTATGTTAGTTATTATCGTGACAGTAAGAAGTAATTTTGATTTTGTGTTTAGCTAGTTGCTGCATTTGGTTGAATTGAATGGCTATTAAACAAATGATACTTCAGTAATTCATATAGTGTTTCAATATAGTTCTGGTTCTTATTTTCTGTTGGAAATAAAGGTTGCTAAAAGATCATAAGCAACTGGTATGTATTACAGTGAAACAATGTAGCAGCAAATGGTTATTAGCTGCAATTAGTAGTGATGAGAGATCGATTGGCATATGTGCTGACTTTTTCATGAAAATATATGTGAGCTATTCTTATAGCTTGAAAGCTTCATAAGAAGCATTAAGCAGTCATAAATAAAGGTTGATTAAGTGGACATGGAAGTGATGAAGTTGATGCTTTCGACTCATGGTTTTGTGGCTCACTTCTGTACCAAGTCTGTGATTTATTATTTCATGTCAGTAAGGATCTTGTTCAGTGATTATAAGAGCTCATGAACACACATATAAGTTTATAGTCTTCGATAGTTCTGAATGAGTAATCTTTACTTGACAGAAGTATGCAAGAAGCTTATTAGCTTAACTGAATCCATTGGCCAATAAAGAATCAAGCTTACAGATTCATTAAAGTTCTTTCTTGAATTAACTAATTGAACTAGTGGGAGAATGTTGGATGTTTGACTCTAATCCAACGGCTAATAGGTCAATATAGTTAATAAAGATTGATGCGGAATGTAAGTGTGATTAGGGTTTAGTTATAAGCTATAACTTGGACTCCAAGTAAAGGAATATAACCCGGTTATAATTGGAGAATAAGGGCTCTTGATACTATCCTATTTGGATTGAGATTTGGTAGATTATATCCTTGTACAATAAGGAATCCTAGTGTATGATTCTAGGAATGTATGCTAGGGTTGTAGTAGTATAAATATCAAGGGAAAGTCCTTTCATACACCACCGATACATACACTCAGAGAACTCTCCATAGATTTGAGTAATACAATGGTGGTGAGTGTGCAGAAGATCATGCTTTGAAGTTCGAACAGTAAGAGGGTTTTAGCTGCAATTGCAGTGCTTGCTGCTGTGCTAGGAAGATGAGTTCTCAAGGTTAGTGCTATAGTATTTTAATGTACATGATCGCATTAGGTTTAACAACATTACTACAAAAGGGGATATCAGTGGCGCTATAAAACCGACAAAAAACACCACTTACTGTCGGATTTTTGGTAAAAATCCGACATTAAATCGTGCAATGTCGCATAGTGAAACCGACGCCAATACTACCGTCACAAAAGGATATTGGCGTCGCTTATCCCCCTTAATCCGCCACCAAGAAGGAAAGTATTATAAAATAAAAAAGAACAACAACGTGACATCGAAGATTGCGTCGTCTACAAGCGACATTAAGTACCAGACTGGTGTCGATCCTAACTGACACCACCTGATAATTGGATAAATAAAATAACCACTATAATGTCGCCTATAAGCGACACCACCTAATAATTGGTTTTTTTTTTTGCCTCTTTCCAGAACTCTTTCTTTTTCATCGTCTTCTTCACCCTCTCTCTATCCTCACCTTCTCTTAGGCCCTTAACCCGCTGCAGGATTTCATGGTTCTAAAGCGGATTTAATCCAGAACTCATCGGATGTTCTGATACCATGGGAGTTCAATAACAGGTGTTGCCGGAACAATTCTGGGGAATCAACGAAAGTTATACATAGGTTAGCACCTCCAAATTTAAGTAAATTCAAACATGCAGAGCATGAAATGTTTAATGAGAACCCATTCGAGCTCAGGGGACCCTCAACATTACCGAGTTCCTCGCCGGAGCTCCACATCAGAACCTGGGGTGAAGAACAAATCACAAAGGTTAGAGACCCAGATTTCGAACCCATATTTAATCCGAGATGCAAGAAGACATTACCTCAGATGAGAAATTCCATAATTTGGGACAGGTTTGATTTAGAACTCGTCGGAGTTCCGCCGGAGGAAATTGCCAGATGCTAGAATTGAAGAACAGAAAATTACAGGCGTTTTAGACCTTGGATTCCAAGTCGATTCGAACATGCAGGGCTTGAAAACATTACCAGAGATTGAATGGGAGGGTTGATGGGTTGAATTAAGGACTGGAACATCAAGTTCCATCCCCAGCTCGCTGAAAACCATGGTGTTCTCTGTGCGACACCATCCTAACTCCAAACCCAACATACAAGACCACCATTCGGTTTCCCAAGTCAGGGTAATGAAGGATTTCATAAAAATTAAAGTGCTAATTTAGTTGGATTTAAGTCCTACCCATCCGTAATCCCTACTTTTCTTCACCTAACAAAAAACGCCCATAAACCCAGAAATTGCATGAAGTACTGCACTGGCGACTTGTCCACTGAAAATAAATCTGAGAGAAGAAGCCAAAATAAATATCAAAATCTGAAGAATTTGTACACATAATTTGTACACGGTTTGGGCTCTGTTGAATTTGAAACAGCGATTGCTGCTGCTGCTGCTGTGGCTGCGAAGAAAGAGCAAAGAAGGAGCTGCTGCTGTTGTGGCTGCGAAGAAGGAGCAAAGAATGAGCTGCTTTGCTGTAGGGACTGTGTTCTCTTCCTTTATATTTAGAATTTTGTGCGGGAGTCTACTAGAGTGGTGTGAAAATTTCAAATTTCACAATGTTTCAAATTTTGCAAAAGTTTAGTGACCCGCCATTTTAAATTTTTTTTGCAAAACTTAATGTCGGTTATAAGCGACATTAGTATTAAAAATATTAAAATAATTTTTTAATGCGACACTAGTATTAAAAATATTAAAATTAATGTCGGTTATAAGCGACATTAGTATTAAAAATATTAAAATAGTTTTTTTAATGCGACACTAGTATTAAAAATATTAAAATTAATGTCGGTTATAAGCGACATTAGTATTAAAAATATTAAAATAGTTTTTTTAATGCGACACTAGTATTAAAATTATTAAAATTAATGTCGGTTCTAAGCGACATTAACAGTTTATGTCGGTTATAACCGACAGTAACTCCGACACCATATTAAGTGGGTGTCGGAATGTCTTATCCGCCACTATGTTGTATAAAAGCGACACCACATACCGACACAATAAGGCCCTTTTGTAGTAGTGCAATAACATCTTCATTCTAACTTTATATATATTAACAAACATTCTAACTTTATATTTTAATAGTTTAATATTATACAATACTTGCATTCCTTTTTGGGGGATGAGTTCATTCCCCTTACGAATAACATATTTTGACAGTACAAATATATAATCAGAATCGTTTAATTTCTTAATATTCATTTGAAGATCACTCCTGCTAAAATCATTTCACTTGGAGATCATATTGTCAAATGTATAGAACAAATGACGATGTAGGTACCAAGTAATATATTCAGGTGAATCGTCCATTTATTTGATATGTTTGGATCATTAAACGACCTCCAATTCGAATGATTTGTTGCAAGATTGGTCTTCAAATAAAGATTAATAAATTGAACGGTTCCAATTATTAAATTTTATTTAGTTAAGATATGTTATTTGCAAAGAGAAAATATGTACATCCCGCACAGGAGATGCTAGTTCATATTTCCCAGTGGGTCACCCATGATGGGTGACCCACTAGGAAGTTCTCGTGTGAGTTCCTAGAAACAAAACCGTGAGGGCGTGGCCGGGGCCCAAAGCGGACAATATCGTGCTACGGTGGAGTCGAGCTGGGGATGTGGTGGGGTCCGGGCCAGGATGTGACAATTTGGTATCAGAGCCAATCCTTAGTCGGAAGTGTGCCGATGAGGACGTCGGGCCCCTATGCGGGTGGATTGTAAGATCCCACATCCCCCAAGGGTGTGGATCATGTAAGCCTTATATGTATATTTCCATCTCTACCTAGCACGAGGTCTTTTGGGAGCTCACTGGCTTCGGATTTCGTAGGAACTCCGAAGTTAAGCGAGTTCGCGCGAGAGCAATCCCATGATGGGTGACCCACTGGGAAGTTCTTGTGTGAGTTCCCAGAAACAAAATTGTGAGGGCGTGGCCGGGGCCCAAAGCAGACAATATCATGCTACGGCGGAGTAGAGCCCGGGATGTGGTGGGGGCCCGGGTCGGGATGCGACAGGTACATTATAAATCAATTAGGGTACAAATAAAAGATTAAAAAATTATGAGTACAAATGAATTTAAAAAAAAAAAAAATATAGGCGCTAAAAGAAATTAATACATGGGTACAAAATAAAACTAAAAAGAAAATACTACAAATTAAAAAAAAATGTTGCGAATTAAAAGTGGGTACAAACTAAAAATATAAATATATGATACAAAGTTTAGGCATAAAACATAAATATACCATATATAATTTTTATATCATTGATTAAATATACAATGTCATGTGACGGTATACACATGGATACAAACACAAATAAAACTTTAAAAAATATGAGCACAAAAAGAAACTAATATATGGGTACAAATTAAAAATGAAAAGAAAATTGGTACAAATTAAAAAATATTTGCAAATTAAAAATAGGTACAAACTAAAAATAAAAATATATGATAAAAATTTAGCCATAAATATAAATATACTAATTGTAACATTTTTAACACTAAAGGAATATATTTAAAAATAAAAAATATTTTATTATTCAAATAATTAATGATGTTATTAATACCCAAGGACCTTGATCAAAAATTGAAAATGAATAGGATTTTAATCAATGGAGTAGCAAAAAGAAGGATGTGAGCCTAATTTCTCCTTAATAATAATTAAACGAAATGCTATAATCTATCACTATTACTGTTCAAAGTAGCCAACTTAGCCATATTTTATTCACTTTTAAGTAATAATAATAGTGGTCGATTAGCAGATTTCTCATGAGTTAATTAGATTAACTACGTTAGCTAACTGTGTTAGCTCAAACTCAAATAATAAGACTCACATTTCCATATATCTGTGTATGCTAATTGTCATATCATGCTATACAATTAAATAGCAATATTGTATTTGTAGCTTAAAAATTGTTAAGATTATTTAATCTATTCATTTCCACTTGCGTTCGATTATGCCCCCCAATCATCGATTGGATCAAATTCTCGAAAGTTCATATACAATGTATTCGTGTTAGACCAATCACTAAGGTACTATGTCTACGTGCAACACGACACCCCCACTGGTGTGGGGTTTGCATGCAGAGAAGAGAGGGGGTACGTGGTGCAATAAACCGAGAGAAAAGAGGATGAACAGATCGACTTTCAATTTCCAAGTTCCAATCAAAGATAGATCAAAACTTTCAAACTGAACACATGAACATCCAACTCAACCCCCTCCACCTGTCCCCCAACCAGAGCCACATGCTACTACTGTCTCTCTCCCTCTCCAACTTCAACAAATTAAAGCATCAGCTTTGAGAGATTCTACTGTGTTATTGGAAACAACTTTACATCTACATCTATTAATACGTGTACTTATTGTGTCATGAGAGTATGAAATTGAGACATGAGGAGACGAGAGATTATACTGTGTTATCAGAAATATCTTTCTATCTTTTAATATGTGTACTCATCTTGTCAAAATCTATCGTTTAACACGTGTACTTATTAGGTCACGACAGATTGAGACATGAGAAGACAAAAGACTCTACTGTGTAGTTGGAAACATCTTTTTATCTACCTCTTAACACGTGTACTTGTCGTGTCAAAAAAGTAAGAGATTGATACCCGAGGAGATTACTTTATAATCTATACCTCTCAACTCAAACACAAACCTACCGAAGGCACTTCCTTTCTTCCATACATGTTCTATTTTAACGAATGAGAGATTCTATTGTAAGCGAAGGCACATCCTTATATTTACATCTCTTAATATACTTATTCATTGTCTATCTCGACATATGCGTTCATCGCATGAGGAGTTTCCTAAGTAAGAACGATACCATACACAAGATATATTATTTCTGGTTGTAACGTGCAACAACATAATTAATGAAACTATAAACAGAAATCAAAACCAAACTTCAACACCACTTGTGCATAAAGTGATATTCTTTGATTGAATAAAAAAAATGAAATTCTAAAATTCAAATTAGCTTCTCACTACATGTTCTATTTAATAAAATAAAATAAAAACACCCAGATCACAGAGAGCTTCGAATAAGGATTTCAAACCACCAGGTGCCCAAAATATTCACAATTCTTAATTAAAAGTAACTAATTAATTAAAACGGAAAAGAAACTTAAGTTAATTAGTTAATCTGTATCACTTACTCATACGGCACTGATAAAATTACTATAAGCACCCAAACAAAGAGCAGCCTTCACATCCAGCCTCCACGCAAACCCACCACCCTCCATCCTCCACACGTCACACGGCAGCGTCAACGAGCACCAATCCCCTGCCGAAGTCCCACCACCACACCCACTGTACTGCACCCTCACCCTGCACGTGAAGGCCGCCGTATAACTACTCATCACTCCCACCGCCCTCGCTGCTTTCTCCTTCATCACCAGCCACACCATCATCTCCCCCTCCCTTTGCCCTACCATGCTCCGGTAGGCCCCATTCGTCCACACCACCTTCCCCATCCAGTCGGAAATTAACCCTGGACACGTGTCCCTCTCCAGGTTCATCCTCCTCTCCTCGTCCGTACACCCTAGCCCCTCCACTTCCACCCACGTGTCCGTCACGCAGTCCACCGTGATGCACGATTTCCCCATCGCCGCCGCCGCCACCACCACCTTACTTCTACGACTTGTCGGAGACGTCGAAGAGGCACAATTATTATTCTCGAAACTCATCCAAGTAGTGGACGAGTAACTCGAGTGACTCGAGTAGGAGTTCCTTTCTCTATCCACAGAAGACTCCTTTGGCTCCGGAGTCTCCGGCAACAGAGGCAAGGTCACAACCATCTTTTCCTCCTCCGCCTTCGACGGTCTCTTTCTCTTATTATTATTTTTGTTATTAGGGTAAACTACCGCTCTGCGTTTTGACTTCACACACCGAGATCTCTTCCCTCTCCCCCTACCACTCTTAACGTACACGTCACCCTTCTCCGCCGTTGATCCTCCACCATTGACCGGCCTCGGCGCGATCGGTCTGAACTTTAACATGATCCTGTCCACCTTCGACATGTCATATTCTCCTCCGCCACCATATCCGTAACTCGCTATGCAACAGCCTCCTCTCCCGTCCATCTCTCTTTCTCTTTCTCTTCTCTTTGTCTCTCTAAAACTCCAGTGTCTCTTTTACTTTCAGGATTTTCTTGCACTCAAATGCTGATAGCTGAAGAATGGAGGTGATGGGTTTTATAAATTATAACAGCGACGAGGTTGACACGTATGGATGAAAACACGTGTGTCAATAGTTACACTAACAGCGCGGGCGGGTGATTGGTTGAGCTGAGACGTGGCGTTAGGGTGTGGTGGGGCTACGTGAGAGATTTTTCAATTTATTCGGAATACATGGTAATGTCTTATGTGTTATTACACAAATAGAGAGAATTTAAAAAAATCTTATCTGTAATGGTATAATAACATGTGACGTACCGCCCTATATCCTCACACTGAAAAATCTTTGACCACATGAACGACAAATAGAATAATGCTAAAGTAGACTAATTTTTTAAATCAAATTTGTAAACTATGTTATATGTAGCCAATAGGAATTTAATCGTCAACAATCATATTATGTAGTTTTCAAATTTTGGTCTAAATAGTTAGTTTTTCTGGAGAAATATTTATGTAAAACAATACTAAGCAATATTACTTTATGGCACGTAGAGTGATCATTTAAATATTAGAAGGACCATCTTTGCTCATCGTTATAATTATGGTATATACTTGTCATACATTTCATCATTTGACATGTGTTATTTCTATTAACTTTGATTAACTTTAATACTATATGTTTCATTTTTTTTATTTTGAAAAAAAAAATATAATTAAGTGAAATAATACATGTCCAATAAATATATTCTGAACATACACAATAATTTATGATGCCCGCAAAAATGCATCCTATATCGTACACTAGAATATTTTTCTCACTCAAAAGCAGCTGCCAAGGGTTGTGATTGGGCCCCGTTGACGAATCAATCGGACAGAGAGACGTGTCTCGCGGCACAAGAGAGTAATTTTGGTGACTAAATGGGGTTCGAGAAGGTGGACACGACGCCCCATGCGTTTTGGGTTTTATAATTGACATTGAAGGTCTCAGCCAGGTGGACGGTCAAGTGACGAGGTAGATGTGAGATCAAATCTGGGACGTTGGAGTTTGTATGCTGTTATTGTTTTGTCTCCCGTGGTTGATGTAAAGAAAATTTGACTTAAACACCCTCTTGTTTAGTGAGATGAATTTGGAAAGTGACTTGTGGTTTTGTTTTAACCAATCAGAGACACATCAGGGAACCCAATTTAAGCAAAAACCTACAACAAAGGAAATATCAAAAGTAGCCCAACAAAATGGTGTTTAACTTGATTCTTTATGTTGTTTTAAGGAGAACTATGGGTAATATGGGGATTTCGTTTACTTTGTAAGTTTCCAGGGTTGGAATGTGGCATAGTATTTCTAGTGATTGATTGTAACATCACAAATCTGACCAAACAATGGCAACAAATACGAACCACTAGTGTATTTTCATATATTCACTCTTTAGATTTTCTTTGGGTGTCAAGAATCTAAAGATGATCCTCATCAACTTTGACTCCCACAATAAATAGTTTTTACAAAATTAATTAATTTGATGCTTTGTAAAAGGAAAAAGAAAATGATAAGTAACATCAGGTTATACGCATAAAAGTTATTGTGAATGTGGTGCTTTAAGGAAAAAAAAAATTAACAAACTTTTGATGCAAGTATAAATTTAAGGAACTTAGTATAAACTCTAGGTTCTTAACAATTACGTACAATTACAGCTTGGACCACTTCTAATCTTTCTAGGTGTATTTGGTACTGTTTCGTAGATTACAGCAACAATGACGTCATCACCAATATGATTTTTGATGCAAGTATAAATTTAAGGAACTTATTATAAACGCTAGGTTCTTAACAATTATGTACAATTACAGCTCGAACCACTTCTAATTTTTCTAGGTGTATTTGGTACTATTTCATGGATTACAGCAACAATAACGTAGAGCATATCATTGATTATAGTTTCTATGATTCGAATACACATCAATTCTCGAGCCGACCTCATTATTATCCGCTACATTTAAATTTATATTTCATAGTCGTGCATTTATTTGACAAGTTATAATATAGATCAATAAGATCAACATTAAAAGTGATTTCAAGAAAACATGTAAATGGTTTGCATAGCATCATTATGGTTTTCTCCTAGTTTATCAATATAAACTTTCGGCTACTAGTACTAGCATGGGTTGGTATAAAAATAATCTTGTTAACGTTGTTCTTATGGTTATCATCATGTTACTTTACTCCATAAATTGTGAATCTGCCACTAATATTTTCTATGCATGCAAGTTCTAGTACGAACATGATGCTTTTTAACTTTGATAATCGTGACACATTCTTCCCACAACTTTATATTCTAATTGGGACAAATGTTAGAGGCATAAACCACCCCCACTTAATTATATTAGAATCAAACATAGGAGCCAAAGAAGGTGAAAAGCTATCTCCTAGATCTTTTGCACTCCAAGATACATGAGAAAATTAAGATTGGAGAAGACCAATGTGCTTTCTCGTGTGTGCGCACCATCCTTGCGAAGTGTACGATCCACTTCTTCATTTGAACAAATGGGATCAATATAATTAGCACTTGAAAAGCTAGATTAATTAGGAAAGCAAGATTCCCTTCCACACTGTACCAAAACGAACTAGCCAACCATATATAGTTAGGGCAAGGTCACGTCAATTATATATTACTAATAATAGCCGATGGGGACAAACTTAGGCTTGTAATTATAAGCCACATGTCCAAGGTTTTAGTAGGAGAGAGAGAGAGAGAGAGAGAGAGAGAGACTTGGCTTTTTCTTGAATCCCTTGAAAAGAACCTAATCCTTCCAAGCTTTCCTTAAACTTATAGGTTTGTGTTTTGAATCTGAAGAGCCTTAGAGACCAACCGTTCAATAATTTCGGCATGGCCTACGTTTATCTTGTTCATCATGAGTCAAGCTACTTATAAGTCTTTGATTCATCTTTTCCAAATGTATGGTTAGTTTGTAGGGTCAATAATCGTGAGTATATTTGATTGGAGTGGTGGAAAATTAGGCAAGATATAACTAGAGTTGTTTTTCAAGTACTTTCGAGTGTTTAATAATTTGTCACGGCTCTTAATTATATTGATCGTATAGACAGATAACTAATAATTGTTGATTGATATGAGTTCATAAGTATGCGTAAACAAAAGGGGTCTGAAGTTCGAATGCCATGTCCTATAAAATAACGTTTTGCACTTTAGTCCGGAATCATTGAGGCTACTCCTCTAGTCGTCAATGAAATATTATTGGATGATCTTATTCCTATAGAAGGTGATGATGAACCTAAGTTGGTGCCATGCATGTGCTCATTGTGGTCCATGTCTTCTTTAGTTGAATTGATCCATTTTTAAACATCATGACTCAGGTATCGCATACGTACGATTATTGCATAAATTTAGATGAATGTACTAATTATTTTAGGTAAATATTAAACGCGCACACAAAACAAAACAAAACAAAACAAAACAAAAAAAGAGAAAAAAAAAGAAGCCAAATTAGTTGTAATTCATATGAAATTGAGTGCAGGTTGTGTAAGATACTATAAAGAAAGTTGGGCTTCCACCATATATCAGAGTATGTTGTCTCTCGTGTGAAGCTCAACGGTCACACGGGCTTCACGTCATCCAATTTGTATTGTCTACATGCTAGGCTTGAAAATTCGCCACACGTGAGTGTGTGTGTTAAAAGTATCAATCCCACATCAGGGAAATGAGAGACCTTACATGTGTTTATAAGTAATTGAGCTACTCTTTATATTACCAATTGGATCTATAGTGGAACCTTAGTTTTCTTCACGAGCATGATATCGAAAGACTTGTAGAGAGATTGTAGAGAAATATCAGGACTTTGCATGCAAACTGATTAAGTGTGGAGACCGATACATGATTATGTGAGTATAATACTAATACGACAGGGACATATTTCCTAGTTTAGGTATGAATATACAGATATATATCAGCGTCGTCATGACTCATGTGCTGGGGAACAACGATACATATGTTTAAAATGTCATCGATAAACAAATATTCAATCAATCGATAGATTGCCAATAATATATATGCTTGGTGCATCGAAACTATTTATTCGTGCTGAATAAGCATATATATCAATATCAGCTTAGCTATTATATATAGGTTGATGAAAATGAATTGAGCAATTCATAATTTTGATCTCTGGCTGTGACTCCTTTTTTCTCCCATTTTTTATGTTGGTCAACAACCAACCGTATAGTTCTTCACTACTCGTATAAGAAGGTAAGAACTTAAGACATAAATGGTTTCAAAACAAAATAGTTGGAATTTTTTTCGCTATAAAACGCTCATGTTGGATATTCTCCAACGCGGCTGCGCATCGGTTGGCTTGAGTTGGAGTTGGAGGTAATCAACAATTCTTGTGGTTTGAAGACCCTCCTGATTTTATTAGGGATGTGTTATTTGATGTGTTCGTAGTTTGGATTGGTTTTATGTTTTGTCATGTAAGGATAGTTTCCTTGTCATGCGGGACGCTCTTTTCCATTAGACCGGGTTGAAAGCTCCGGCAAAATTTTATCAAGACCTAAAAAAACACACTATTCTTAGTATGTACGTGATCTCCGCTTTGCAATAAAGATCGTACTTTCCCTCAAAAGACCCCCCGGCGCCTTTTTTTAAAGATTTTTTGTTGCGACCTTATCCTCCACGCTAATGAAGTCACTTGGTCCTTACCAGAGTAGAGACTACGCCTAGAGAGTTCTCTACCCTCTTTCTTTCACCGTTGTTGGAAATAAACTATAAAATAGAGAGAGGCAAAGATATGATTGGGAGAAATCAGAGTATATATTTTCTCATTAGCCTATTTATAGGTTTAGGATTTATAGAGAAAATGTTTAACTAATTACATATTACATATTACATATTAACCTACAAATTAACCACTTAATAAATAATATTTACATCACTTATATAGTTTTATAAATGAGCAAGTACGCAGCGGATCTGGCAGGATGTTTTGAGATGTGCTTAATTAATTATTTACTTACTAATCGTGGTTATTGGTAGACGATCGAGAATGATTGATAGATTAGATTCAATTCGTGGCATATCTTTCAAGTAAAGTGATCAATATAGAGAGAGTGAGAGAGGAGAGAGAGAGAAGACAAAGGAAATGAGGGTTCGGTATATGTGGAGATCGCTAGTGGCTTGGTTTTGTCGAGGTTTTAGCTATCGATCGAGGTGAGTGGTTATGTAATGTGTTCAAAATATTCTTATTTTCTGATAAACAAAAGTCATGAGTTATTGTGGGTTTCGAGCTATTTCAAATATCTATCTATTTTAAGTCAACCATGTTGGTGTGAAGTACTTTAAGAGTTATTATATATCTGTTCAGTGAATTATTTGAGACGTTAATGGAGCATGAAAACTTTGGTATTGCACTAATCTGAGGGATAGATGTAAACTGCACATGGGACATTAGGGCAGAATGGTCATTCGGGGTCACGTGATGAGTTACAATTTATGAAGGATATAATGGACACGTAAAAGAATGATGTGTTATGGAAGTATGTGGCTAAAGCTTTGATATTATTCTTGTACTTTCTAGCATGTGTAAAATGGCATTGCTTGATTGACATATTACATATTCTACTCACTGGACGACGATGGTTGTTGCTCCCACACCCTTTTATTTTTTTCAGATGAGTTATTTGACAAGACAAGTGCGAGATGAGATGAGGTTGTGTTAGACGAGAGATTTAAGAGTTTTTTATTTACTTTTGTACACCCTGTAAAGATTTCGAGTTATTTTTAGAAGAGAAGTTTAGTTTGACATTTTTTTTTATTTACTCACACACCGAATTTGGGTTCGAAATTTTTCACATACCCTGCTTCCGAGGTGTGACATCTTTCAACTAAAGTGATCACGATTTGTGTCACGTATCGAGATATGTACATATATACCAACTGTTATGCAACTATGAGACATTTGCTCACGACCACCATCATAGAGAGCAGAGAGAAAACTAAAATAAAATGTTGGTACACCACATTATACTAGTGTGTCGGAAAAAAATCCACCCGCACATTTCAGCCCCCTCCTCTTCGCACCCATGGCAGTGGCATCGGCGGAGCAGGATCCACGCACCAGTAACAAAAGTATACGTACATATAAGACAAGAATATTGACAAAGATGGGCATGAGCAGTACATTATTCTATCTTTATACATAAAGCCAACAACTCATTTTGGGGTCACAAGCTTCACCAAAAATGCCCTAAAAAAATTTTCAAAGCAGCCCAAAATAATGCAGGGGTATTTTTATCATTTTAATAATATTTTTTTAATAATTAATTTTTTTTGTACAGTTTATTTTTTTTTAATTAGTACCTCACAATAGGCTAACAATAATATGATTCAATTAGTTGTTCATTAAATATTATTTTTTCTATTTTTAAACACGTTCAAAACATATTAAGAGGCATGTAATGCTAGTTATAAAAAAAATCTTTCGCACACACATAATAATGTGATTAAATTAGTTGTCAAATGTTTTTTTTTTAACAAATGATATTATCTACACTAACGGAGATGGGGTGGGCTTAGCCTCACAATGGGCTAGCAATAATGTGATTCAATCAGTTGTTTATTAAATATTATTTTCTCTATTCTTAATGTAAATTCAATAGAATGTAGATGGAAAATGAAAGATCGAGTATTATGTGAATTCAGTTGCTTTGATTGGTTTGTGAGGGGTTTTTTCTAGCACGATCTAACATTATTCATTTACTTCAAATATTTGACTTTCCTTTTGTCAATTCACGCATATAAATACATTTAAAACGTATAGGTTGCATGTAGCACGCCGTGATTCAAAAAATGTCTTCTGCACGCACGTGAGTGTGTACATGAAGGCTAGTATTAAGAATTCATACCAATATTGACAAAGATGGGGAATGAACACAGTTCAATCCCATGGCACCCTACAACTTTGCGGAAAGGGATCCTCTCCGGATCCCTTCCACCTAATCCTCCTCATCAAACAATCCGGACTCTTGAAATTTGATCCAACGGCTACAAACATGGGCCCACTCTAAAAGTTATAATAACCTTAGCCGTTGGATCAAATTTCAAGGACCCGATTTGTTTGAAGAGGAAGATTAGGTGGAAGGGAACTCTATTAGTTTAATCATTTATTGGACAAATTTAATTAGGTTGGCCCTAATTTGATTCTGCTCATGATCTAGATCACGCAACCCACTAAATTTTGTGGCTATAATTAAATACAATAAACCCTACCCATCATCAGTTATTTGCATTTGTCCTAAAAGTATAAGTTAATTCATCAAGAAATTTTGCAGTGTTATTGTCACACTGTTATATGTATTCTTAATCCCCAATTATTATAATACATATTTGCGGACCCATTAAGGGGCAAGAGGGGTCATCTGACCCCCCCCCATATAGATGACTTTAGTACTACATCTTTAAAGGTTGGAGTTGTTTTTGTACATGCCCTCCAACTGCTTGATAAAATATCTCAAAGAGGAGTTGCCATTCTTATTATTCTCTAAAAAAAATATCAACTTGGGCATTAATTATATTCTTGATATACGTTTAAGTAGTGAATTTTCTCAACTGAAAGGAATTGGTAGTATTAAAAAAATGGTGGAGACAAGAAGAGATGGAATATATAATAATCATGTGTATTTGCTAATTACATTCCTGAAAAGTCCATTACGTAACCGAATGAGAGATTAATAGTTGAGTAAATAATACGTTTTCAAAACATGAAAACGTATCAGGAACAATTGTAACTTGTATTGTTATTTGTTCTATAAATTACGAATGATGAAACTATAGGTTGATTTTAAGGTTATCACATGTTTGCGAACTTTTACATATGATCCTCCAAATCATCTTTCCAGAAATTCGCCACTGATAATGCGAGTATATATTTATCAATACTGTACTAATAAGCATAGGTCCATAAAAGTGTCGATTATATCATCACTTATATTATAATATGTGGAATAACAACACACATGTCAATATAAACATCACACCTAAAACTTTTCCTGATTCATGCTGCCTAATTAATTGATTGATTAAATTATCAAATCTACCACGCTAGATCCACCTGCATGACAAAGCATTTCTATATGTTGAAAGCCAATTCCTACCACAGTCAATGAGTCAAATTAGTTAATTGATTTGATGAATTGAGGGCCTTTTGTTGTTGGAAGTTGATACTGCAATTGCATATATATAATTGAAATAATGTAAGAAGGATTAAGATAATCTTAAAGCAAATGGATCATGCCCCATTGTCTTTACTTTTGATAATGAAGCTCGATCCAGAAGAAGCAATATAAAAAACGAAAAGAGTGCCCCAAAAGTTGCTTGCCATGAAAGATTGGCTGCTGACATTGATGTCCCCAAAACCCTAATTCTTTAAGGCTCTGTTTGTTATGGTGGACTATCTTGGATTAGATTAGGTTCATGTACTATGATATATAGATTGGCTTGACGAGAGTTAAGCAGTATAAAAATAATAAATTGTATGATGCAATGCTAGATTAAGTCATAGACTATATTTTATTTTATCTTTTTTAAATTTATTTTCACATTAAAAACATAAAAATAAAACTTAACCCTCGCCCTGCCGAGATGAGATTTTCTGCACCCATTTTTGCATGTTGCCTCCCTGTGTCTTTGTTAATTGAACTAAACATAATTAATCTTAACTTGACAATAATTAAAATAATAAAAAATAAACCAAATTCTCAGCCAATTAACAAAGACACAGGGAGGTCACATGCAAAAATGGGTGCAGAAGATCTCATCTCCGCCCTGCCAGCCACCACGATCACTTCTGTCTCACACAAATCATGACCACAATATTATGAAAATGGCTGGGTTTTTTGTGGCTCAATTATAGGAATTCATGGCTTTCTACAAAAAATCATACCTGAGGGTGCGTTTGGTACGTGGGACGAGACGGGACGAGGCGTTCCGTCCCGCGTTTGGTACGCCAAAAAACCGTGGAACGGGTTGTCCCATGGGACGAAATTTGGCTGATTTTTTCGTTCCACCCCCCCCCCCCCCCCCCCCCCCCCCCCCCCCCCCCCCCCCCCCCCCCCCCCCCCCCCCCCCCCCCCCCCCCCCGGAACGAGCCGTTCCACATCCGTGGAACACAAATTTATAACATTTTAAGACAAATTTTTTCCTTATTTTTTTTCAAGATTTACATCATCCGTTTCGTCCTGTCCCTCCCGTCCCGTCTGCGTACCAAACGGTACCTGAGTTACAGAGAAACGGAAAACCCCAAAAAGACAAAAAAAATTATTTCCCAATGATGGTGAGATCGGTAACGACGCGCTTCAAATTAAATACGAGCTCCAACACGACTAACTCGTAAAGCCGCACGATTTTCTATGTGCTCGGTGGCAATGACGACGACAAGAAGACAACGGCAAGAAGACGATAAGAAGACGACAGAGACAAAGAGAAATTCGTTGAGATTTGAATTAAAAATCCGACGAGGAAATATGACGAGTTTGGTGACTGGAGAAGGGGAGCAGCTGCTTCTGGTGATGTGAGAAGGAGAAGCCAGGTTGGAGGGCTCCTTAGCAATCCCACACTGACGAACGAGATTGTTATTACCATCACGTTAATGATGACTGTAGTCTACGTGACTCCCGCCTAATTTCATTAATTGTTAGTCTTGCTAGTTGCTACACTGAAATGGAACGCTAATTTGGCTTAGTCCCACCTAAGGAAGTTTAACAAACAAAGTCTAAGAGCATCACTAAGAGAAACTCTAAATTTTCAGTAAACTAGCAAGTGAACCGTGTCAAAAAGCTATTTTAACCACTTAGTTTAAGTTTTCATCTCCAACTATACTCTCTGTTTTAACAAACTTTGAACATTTTATTATTAACCATACAAACTCAATGCACTCATTTTCTAAAACAATATTCTTTCTCTTCCTTTTCTTCTTGCTCAATGATCCACCCTTGAGTTTTATTATTTTTAATTTTTAGCAAGTAGATAGTTACACTCTAAATTTAAAGAGTGACTGTTCATTTTGATGGAGACTCTTTTCCAGCCTATTTGGTAGATGAAATTTTTTTAATTTATTTATTTTTTAAATAGAATTTTATTATTTTAGAGAATTTTTTGGAGATGCCCAAAGGGAAAAAACACAAAAGCACAGTTCGAGCTAGGTGATCATATTCTGCATTTGATTTGCCCTAATTAAGAGTGTTGGCCACCAGCCATGATTTCAGCTGCTATATCCAATCAGTTTTCAACACATCAATGTCATCCTAGAAACTTCAAAAATTAAATATTTGATCAACTAAAGCCAAACTATTTTATAAAACACATTCTCAATACTTAAGTTGGAGAGTAGTGTAACACGTATGCTAGTTAGGGACCCTAGGCTGAGCAGGATTAGTGACTTAGTTTTACCTAATCAAGAAAGAAATGCAGCATTGCATGCCTTTAGGTCAACAGAAGAAAAAAATATTAGGCATTGATATTAACATTGCACCACAAAATCTAGCTCAAAGTTTATATTTAAGTGTGGTTAAATTTTAGTCTAAAGGAAGATAAAGAAATTTTCTCTCAACGTGACATCTCATTGTCAAAACGGCCTACTTCTCGGTAAGGAAATTCAATTGTACAATCGGAAGAACTTAGTTCTACACCTTTTCAGGCCAACAATTCTGCGCTTGGACTCAATGCTTTGGAGATTCAATATTTATATATAAGTCCCTGACCAAAGTGAGATCCAAATTTGAATTTCGAAATGAGATTTGAGTATGAGGTGGAACCCATGCTAACAAGAAAAAAAAATATTAGTCAACCAACAAAAATAAGATTTTAGTTTTGAGTACAATCATCTTAATTAATGCATATACCTAAATTGTTAAAACTTAAAATTTGAATGCACTGGACTCATTTGTAAGTACTTTTAAAATGATTGAAAACGCTTTTGATGAATTTTTTTTTTAAAATCAATTCGTATTAAAAATCCAAGTGGATCTTGAAAAAACACTTTGAATGCTTTCTGCAAGAAATACGTGAAATCAATTTCATTAAAAGTGTTTTTAGTCATTTTAAAAATAGTTCCAAACGAGACTCAAAATCCTACATTGGGTGCTGAAACGCGCCAAACTCGGGGTATTATTATTAACAAGCCCCTAAACACTTGAACTCAAGGTGGTACTATTCACCCTTTACTATTCAAATGCCCCTAAACCCTAAACCTCATGGGGCTCCACTGCTTCTGCTGCACTTGGGCCTTCCAAAGGGCATGAGTTTGGGTTTGGGTGTGAGTTTGAGATGCGTCTCTGTGCGCCTAAACCATTAATTTCATTAATTTTATGTTTTATTTTTGTTAAATTTTCATTTTTCCTATACCATAACACCAAACTATCATCTTCATGTTATATAATTCATGTAAAAAAATTTGAAAACAAGGATATAAATCTAAATCTAAAGGTATTTGAATCTAAATAACGTAACATAGGAAGAAAAAAAAAATTAATGGAAAAAGGAAAAATGAGAAAAAAAAATAGAAAAGGATATGATCAATATTTTTCTACCGATTTTCTTTGAATTTCATCCTGGTAAGTTAGCGACTGAACTGAATTAAAGCCACTACTTTCATACCAATCCCCGTTTTCATTTTTTTTTCTTTTACTGTTTTTTTTTTGTTGTTATTTTTTCTTTTATTTATTTTATCATAATAACAAACTATTATATTCATGTTCTTCAAAATATACTTTTCTGTGCAAAATCTATTATAATTCATATTTAAACACTTGAAATCAACGTCAACGTCAACTAATGTGGTGGGTTTCTAAATTGTTCCATTGACTCTTCCATGCCAAATTGTATATCTGCATTTTATTTGTTATTGTTACAATTTTTTTCTTTTCATCCATCTGTATTTCTGTTATCTTTGAGTCAAAATGAGGTGTAAAATTCAGCCAGCATGGAATTTGGGGATTTGGGTATAAGAAAATTTTAGTTTGTATTGATGAACATGGGTTATGAACTCCGATGAACTTTGAAACAAATTCTGCTAATCTTTGAAGCTACAGAGCTGAGTAACAATGACTTCAATTTTGCTCATCTTTCTGATGCTTTCTTCAAAATTCTGTGTAAGATGTTGAACTTAATTATATACTTCATTCAAAGATCAAGATCAACCCTGCATGATGAACTACAAACTAATATGCACGCATGCATTTATACTAGTCATAATATTCATTAAATCATCATTTTGCAGAAACTAGGGATGCACTTACTTGCTGTCGTAGACGAGATGATTGAGATGAGATTTAGACCTTCCTTTCTCTTGGAAACGGAATGGAACTCTTACTCTCGACAGGGCGAGCATTCATATTATGAGAACCTTGTAACTTACCCGAGAAAGGGGATCAAAACCTGACTTATAGGATGCAACTGCTCCACCTATCATGGTAGCAGTTGCTGTCAGTTTCTTCAAGTTTTGTAACTGTCTTCCATTCATAATTTGTACAAGTAATATGGTTTTCTCACTTTATATTGAATGTGTACTTAATGTATATAACGTATACTACAACCATATTTCATTTATTAAATGGTTTGGACCATTTCTCACACAAAAGTTCTTACATACGATACAATAAAGCTTTTGCCAATTGAATCTAAACAAAAGTTTAACAAATTACAAGTGACAAAAAGCACTGCAATATGAAATTAGACTACGACATAGCATTTTTTGATCAAACAATAATACATTTTTGTAGAAGAACCTCTACAGCTAGAGGACATTTCAGCTTTATGATTGGTCTTTTCGATGAGATATAAGTCGATTTGATGTGGTTTGAGTTACGATTTTTCTTCGTTGTAATCGGCTTGATTGAACACTCGGATATTAAAATGTGTTATATGATGGACATGTAATTCTTGGTTTGCTTTACCAGTGTTTTAATTGTTTTGTTGTTAATTTTGTTTGAGTAGTATGAAGAGTAAGAGGGAATTCTTGTGCAATGATGGATTAAGCAATGAAGACTCTAAACATTTTTCACATGCATATCATCTTTTGTTTATAGATTGCATCAATCAAATCGTTCGTAAATAATTAATCTTCTTTTATACATTTGAAACAAAAAATTTCACATAATTTTTAGTCCCGCATCAACATGCATGCAAAATTTTCTAATTTAAGAATAAATATGAGTCCAAACCTCTCCATTGCACTTGAGATTTAAAACTTATATATAAATATCAGCCTAAAGTGAGACCTCAATTTGGGTTTTTTTTTGTCGAACATAGTTAACAACTAAAGGGGTACAATAGGTGGCAAGCCACTGTTATTCACCTATTTCGGGCCTGGAGAGGTTATGGGGAATTTCACCAAGCCATTGGTGTGAAACCCCGTCCCTAGTTCTATGATTTTATAAATTTTAAAAGTGTGAATTGATAAAAATGCCCCTAGAGACAAAGATTTTGACTTCTGTTAACCATTGTCTAGATAGTCGTATGACTTATCCTTTTAGGGGCGTTTGTTTGCCCTCACTAAGTGTCACTGGACTAGACTGGACTAACAATTAGTCCAATCCAGTGTTTGTTTTGTACTGGGATTATGTTTAATGAGACTAACAGGACTCGCACGGACAAACTCCTTCGCTAGGAGTTCTTAGCGAAACCCCCCGATACCCATGGGATTGCTAAGACCTCATCTGCTCCATCTTCGTATGCTTCGTCCTCATCGTGCTCTTATCTCTCTCTGCTCTCTGTTCTCTTGAGCACCGACAGCCACCATCACACCACAACTCGCCAACTCCAGCGAGACCACACCACCAGCCGACCACCGTTGTCCGTCCAACTTTAGCCGTCCTCTAATCCACCTCCGAGGAAGATCTCGCACTTGCCGTCCTCGATTCAATACCGTTGAGGAGTTGTGTAGGTTAATTTATTTAATTTCCTGTATTTTTTTTGTTCAATTTCAAACTCGTGATGCAGCTCTAAAAAGGGCAGCAAAGCCTTGACCCGCAGCTCCAGCACCGACCCCCTTCTCCAGCCCTACCAGCTTGTTAATCAGGTTTGTGTTAATGGGTTTGATAAAATTACGTTAATTTGGATTAATTTTATTAATTTTTGGTAAATTACTTGGCTTGATTTGTGATTTTTGCTTTGTTTTTGCTACTTAGTTTCCTTGTCGTCACTTTTGAAAGAGGCTATGGTTTGATTTTGACTGTAATCCATCACCAACGCCTTACCTTTCTGGAAGTGGAATAACCCCAATTAAAGTCCTTAAATAAGTTAGTCAAACCACAGTATATCACTAGTCAATTAAAGATCCTTAAATAAGTTATTTGAGTATTGTGCAATCATACTTGTTCGAGTTTTTGTCATGTGGAAACATTACAAATCTATGGTATCAATCTGCTTCTTGTCTTAAACTTTTGGTCTTTATTTGTTTTCCTTGTATGAATGAATCTTAAAATTCTTTTGAATGTAGCCAAGATGGAATGTTTGGGGTTGTGATGTTGGTCTCCATATGTGGAGGAAATTGGTGTGTTTTGGCGTTGGGTCTTCAATGGTCAAGTATTTTGGGATCAATTTTGTGGAGTAACTCAGACCGTGAAGCTTTTTATTTGAAAAAAAAAATTATGAATTGCAGCACTGCTGTTTCACATTCTTTTTTGTACTAGGAAAGCTATCTTAGCTATGAGTTTGGCTATTGTAGTTGGTATGGTTCTGATAGCATGCCAAGCATTCTTTGAATATGGGACATGTTACATACGCCATCTTGAACTCGCTGCTATCTTGGTGCAGAAATATCTTTTTCGTGCAGCAGTTTTGGATCCTACGTGCACTCGTCCTGTTGTTTGCACAGGAAGTTCTCGTTTGTACATGTGTACTCCTGGTGTTGCCTACAGTGTGAGCATCCCGCCCTAACCACAATTTAGCATACTTGATCTAAAAAGGAATTGAGTTGGAAGCTGTCTCCTCCTGAAGGATAAACAGTTGTTTTGCTGCGCTTCTGTTGCAGTTCTTGAATTGAGTAAATATAGCTCGGATGATTGAGGCAGTTAGCTATTTTCCAGAGTTTATTGTAAAAAATTGTAGAATGTACAATTAAGTAGTTTACCTTACTCTGCTGTGTACTGTGTTAATGCAATTGGGATCTTTCATTTGTTCTAGTTGGAACATCCAACAGTTTGATTAAATTGGTGACCTTTCCCACTCTCATTTGTTTTTCCTTTCATTGGATTAGCACTAGTGCACATGGAATTGACTAACTGACTTGCTTCGTTTTGAGGGAAGATATTTTAATTGCTTAGTTTTATATACAAATGGAATGCATAAATTGTTCATGATCTCTTCCTTTTGCATATTGTTACTAGTTTTTTTCAAACTAGTTGGAGCAAGCCAATTTACATGCTAGGAATCCAAATGTAGCAATGATCAATGTGCATCTATCCATTTGTCATTGTGCCTCGCATCATTGTGGTCTTGGGATTGAATGTAATTGTCATGGTATGGACTAAAATTGGCTTATACATACAAGAGCAATTCACCTTTAACTTTAATCTACAACTTTAAACCAAAGGTTAATAATTAAGAAAAACATCTTGAACCCTGTTGATTGTTGGGATAACACTTTGTTATATTGATGTATTGATGTTTGGAACAATGCTACTCTTGAATCATGTATGTTTCTTTCGTTGGCAAGAAAATTTGGTTTTTGTATTTTTATTGATTCTCACTCTCATCCAATATTATTAATTTTAATAATATCTTTAATAAAAAAGCAATTAAAATTGAACAATAATGTAGTCCTAGTCTGAGCAAATATCAAACTAGTGACAGTACTGTTTTCATTATCCTGCTTCTTAGTCCGACACTGCATCAAACGCTTCATTAAGCTAGTCCAGCTTAGTCCCTGAAGCTAGTCCAGTCCGAGACAGTCCGGTGCAACAAACGCACCCTTAGTGTATCCTCGTAGAGCTTGTCATTACGAACACATAGACGCAAACGAAATCGAGGGTGATTTATGAAATTTGAATTTTTGGGTATGTTATTATTTTAATATTTTCTAAGTGGATATTTTAAATATTTTATATTTTTTCTAGCCCGTGGGGCCCACACCCACATAAGTTGTCCACCCCTTTCTCGCCACGTCCCTTCTCCCTCTCCCCATTTTCAGACTCTCTGGGTGCGTTTGGTACGTGGGACGGGACGGGACGGGACGGAACGAGGCGTTCCGTCCCGCGTTTGGTACGCCAAAAAAGGGTGGAACGAGCTGTTCCACGGGACAGATTTTGGGCATTTTCTTGTCCCGCCTCCCCCCCCCCCCCCAACGGGTTGTTCCACGTATGTGGAACACAAAAATTCCACTGTCTACCCTCCCTCTCTCTCCCGCAGCCTCCCTCTCCCGTAGCTTCGTTACCCTCCCTCCTCCTCCACCACAAACCCAGCAACCCAAATGCTTCGTTACCCTCCCTCTCCGACGCTCCACCTTCTTCTCCGACGAAACTGTTCCAACTAGTCGCACCAGTTGTCTTTCTCGCAGACGAACGAGCAATTCCCAAACAAGACAAAGATTCCATTTTCCCGATCACTACAATATGAGCGACCACAAGGCGGCAGCTGCACCACCTGCACCTGATCACCCACCACCACCGTCTCACTCCCAAGACTACGCTCCATACCCTAAGCTTGACCTCAATGGCGTCGCTCCGCCTCCCCACTCCGAAACTTGGACCTCCGTCTCCATCGCCTCTGAACCGTCGAAATCGGAGGGTCCGCCGGTGCATCCGCCTGTGCCGCCACCTGTGTCTTCACCGGTGTCCGATCCGGTGGTTCACGCTGAGGCTCGCGGTCCGATCCCCGGCGACGCCGCCACCTCCATGCCGGCGGAGTCCAATCCCTACGTTGCCACTCCTGCGCCGCCTCCCCCTTCCTCCGTCCAGAGTGGGTTTGATTTTTACTGGGATCTGAGCATGCGGGAGAGAGAGAGAGAGAGAGAGAGAGAGAGAGAGAGAGAGAGAGTCAAATGGAAAGAAAGCAGAGAAACGACAGAGAGAGAGTCAAATAAAAAGGGTAAGTTAGTCATTTAATCCAGTTTCGTTTCGTTCCATCTTGCCAGTACCAAACATGACATAAATCTTTGTTCCGTTCCGTCCCGTCCCGTCCCGTCTGCGTACCAAACGCTACCTCTCTTCTCTCGGTCCTCTCCCGCACCTCTCTTTCCCAACTCTCCTCCTTTTGCTACAATAACAATGACACTTGACCATCTTTCACAATCGTCTCTGGCGAGCTCCGCCAAGCCATCACCTAGGTTCCCTCTCTCATTCTTTCTTTCAGCACTCGGTTGGGAGCTGAGCTCTATTCGAATCCGAGAGGATTCCGGCGATAATACGACGAATCCGACCAAGGTAAGGGTCTGGACCATATGTTTTTGCCTCCCCCGCCTCATTTTAAGGACGATTGACTCCTTAGACATGAGTTTTGGGTGCCATTATTGCAGAAAACATCTCGAAGAAAGCTAGTTTCCAGTTTCCAGCGAAGCTTGCATGGTTGCAGGCCGTTTTACGGCTAACTCCGGCCACGACTCCATTTACTATTGGTATATTTCAAACCCTTACTTCACAAGCTTCATTTTTTACTTTTATTTCATCGCAAATGGTTGAGGTTTGAGCTCGGAAATTTGTTGCCCAGTTTCTGGCTACCGTACCTGCGATAGGGACCGGGTCAACCTGACCGGAAGAAAAAAAAAAGATTAGGCCCAAAACCCGACCCAAAACCTTAAGCCCAATGTAACGTCCCGACAATTTTATTTCGGAAGCTAATTACTAAGATAGGCCCAAATTTCTTTTCTTAGCTAAATTTCAAGAAAATATTAATCTCAATTACTTTATTATGGCTGCATCTAACCTTGTTAGACTGTCTACGTACCCTACGAAGGGATCAAGCCATTCGTAGTTCACCAATTCAATTTCTAACTCATTTTTGAAAATCAATCAAGTGACTAACAATCACTAACTAGATTCAAACAAGTGAATCACACCAAATGAATTTCAAATATGGATTCTAAATATCAAAATTAGTTTTAAAATGCAGCATCGGCTCTCTGGCCACGCGCCGCCATGCGTGGCTGTTTCCGGCGAACGAAAACCCAATTTTTCGACGAACTCCAAAAATTACCAAATTTTACAAGGTTGTAGAGTTCAATGAGAGGAACAACTTTTATACCTGGGCCGAAGTCCAATTCAACCGGGAAACATCTCAAATCGGCCTCGAACTACCATAAACCTTAGAAAATGGTGGCCTTGATCCAACTCCAAAACCGTTCCGACGCCTTAACCAATGCTTGGGCTTTGTTCTAGGGCTCAAGGAAAGTCTAATGGTGGAGGAAATCGATGAGATTTCATTCAAAAATGGCGGATCTCCATCAATGAACCCCGGAAGCACCGAGGGTTTTATAGTGAAGAGGGGCCAAAACCCTTAAGTTTTTGGGTGAAATTGATGAGGGATCACTAGGGTTCGAAGATGGGAGCAATTTGGCACCGACCCCGTCGTCAATGGTGGCCGGAATCAAAGAATTAGGCCGGGTCAGGTCGGCAGGTCATGGGGATCCGGTTCTCTCTCTTCCCTTCCCCTTTCTTTTCCCTCATTTCCTTTCCCTCTGATTCGTCTGTGTCCCTCCCTTTTCTGTCCTTTCTTTTCCATCATACTCGTCCATTTCCTTCCTTTCTTTTCTTTTCTTCTCATCTCAGCCATACACGTGGCTCCTGATCAAAGTTCTAACAAATCTGGAGCTTTCCAGATTTACAATTAAATGACCATTTTTGTCCCTAACTTTAAACGTTAATAACTCCTTCGTTATAATTCCGTTTCATGAACGGTTTTCGCCTACGCGTTCGTAGGATCAAACTCTATTAAAATATGTTAAGAAACATGACAAAATATATGAGGATAAAATACGTCCTCATAAAATTACGTTTTGTCAATGAGGGACATTTCCGTCATTTCACTTCCGAAAAAAAAAAATTCCACATAATCATATATATTAAAATTTTCCGGGTATTACACCCAAGCTTTTGGGCCTTTATCCCAGGCCAGCCTATTTCTGAATTGGGCTCTAAATATTCTGAGAATATATTCCTTGGGTTGATTTTTCGAAATTTTCTCAGGAACCCTCCTAGACTAATTTCGACGCCCTGAGTCCGTTTTTGACATCCATTTAGTGAAATTATAAAGCTTTAATGTAGTTGACCATCGGGGCGTGTCGGTTGACTTTGTAGGGTTGAACGTCGACCTTCTCATTGACTTTTTACAAAATTTGTCGAGGACCCTTCTTAGCGTATTTTGACACCCTGATTAAAAATTCACACTCTGTTTTCCCAAATTCAATTGTTTTAATGGAGTTTTACGATTGGGTCCTAATAGTATGCTTAGGTACGATTATTATCGATGACTTCGACTATTCTAGTTCGAAAGGGTTCGACTCGACGACGTGATCCGTGAGTGAGTCTTTTCTTTATATTGGTTAGTTTCCATATATACAATTATTAATAAATTATTAATAAATTCTCTACGTGATTGCCATGATTAAATCAATGTTTATAAGAAATGCCTTATTGTTGGAAAATGATGAAATAATCCTACGGGATGCACATGTAAGCTTATTATTAAGGGGATGCTTTAATTATATTTATGATCATGAATAGTATTATAATGACTAGAATTGTCGAATCACTATGGCATGACTACATTTATGTTATCTGCTCATCGTTTGTTGCACCGATGTTGGTACTTGCCTGGGCCGGGGGCAGTCTTTCACGTGTATGTGCACATCGCACCGTACACTCACTTCGGATCCATTGTAGGTGCCAGTATTGTCCTAGATTGCTAAGGCGATTAGGACTCGTATGCGCTGCGCATAGTGCGTCTTCACATAATTGTAGTACTAGAGTGTATATCATTGTTACACTCAGTCATGTTCATGTCAGAATACCTCTGTATGAACTCGTGTGTCAGCATGTGTCGATGAGCATTCGTTATGATATGTTTGCTTATGCGAGATTATGCGCTTACGGAAATCAGGCGTTTATTTACGAAAGTTTGTGACGTATTGCATTCTTAAGATACTACTGAGTCTGGTAAGTATTTTCATACTATATATAGTATGTATATTTTGGAAACTATACTTGTTTTACAGTGAGGGGTTATTATGTCTTCAAAAAGATTTTTACAAAGCTTTATTTTCAGGCCCACTCACCCTTGTTTTTCGCCCTTCCAGATTTTAGCAACTGTACTTTTGTATCGATGAGGATTCTTGGAAAATCTTGGTATAAGTGGTTACCTTCGTTTGTATGATTCTTATCCTATCTTATTGCACTTTACTTATGCTCTGACATCACGTGTGAAATGGGTTCATTCCCGCTCACAAGCGCACTCTTATACTTAGGCATTTTTAGGTTTAAATTTATTCACATTTTCCAGATCACTACACTTTATGGTTTCGTCACCCTCCGCCTCCGGGTGTCGGCTAACATAGCTCAATTCGGAGTCCAGGTGGACATTCCGGGTTGCGTGTGTGTCAAATGGCTACAGTCAAGCAAACTCACCTGCTTGGAGCATAGAACCTGGGGCCTCCCACATTTTTTTAATTTATTAAAGCCTATGTTAACAAGGCAAAATGCTATTCAACCAAGTTAAATAAGATTTGAGTTTTAACTTCAACTATTTCCAATGCGCATACCCAAATTGTTGAGTTTTGACTTCAATGTTTTCACCTCCAATGCAAATACTCAAATCTTAAAACTCAAAATATAAAACTATAAATATAAGGATATATGCCTTTGCATTTTAGGAAAAACCCAAAAACTCATCTTGCATTGAAAATGGCCTAATTGTTCAAAACTTTTCTTATTCTGGTGCATACATTACGTATTTCTTTCTTTTCACCTGTCAAGTATCAGGGTACTGCATTTGGAATATATAAGTTAGTCTCTGACTACTGAATTTTCTTTTGTTGAAATTATGAGTTCAATATCATAAAATTCTGACTGTGCCACTGCTATGAGTTAATTATAATTAAAAATTAATCTCAACATAAATATTAATGTTCCTGCCATCTCTATAAGTCAAACATGTGACATCTCATTTTCAAGTAAAAGAAAAATGCCACTGAATTAGAGTACTAGTTGATAATTGGACAATGCGATGTTAGTTGGGTGGAAGGGAAGATTAGAGAATAAAAGATGGGAAGTATAGTAGTGTCCTAATTATTAGCTTATACTTTGTAAAGCTCAATACTACCACCAACACATGAGACAACTATGACTACTATTTCTATGTCAAGTCTATCCAAATTAACTAGTAATTCCACACACTTGCTACATATGTATATGGATAAATTTTTATAATTGAATATTAGGCATTGAAAAAAAGTTCTCATGCATGTGGGAGAAAAATGTGGAAGAGAGATAGAAGTGAGAGACAAATATGAAGGAATTGTTTTATTCTATAATTACTACCTTACTTTTCATATCCTCCTCTTTGTATATATTTTTCTTGTTTTCGTTTCTAACGAGATAAGGGTTACGTCTCCAGTATTTTTTTTTTCTGTATTATAAAGGATAAGATTCATGTCCCCTTGATTAAGTGTGATTTTTTTTTGTTACCAATAAAGTTTCCCTCGTGCCATCAGGATTTCTTAAAATATATATAAATGTAGTTCATTGTAGTGGGTAAATGTAAAAAATAAAAAAAAATGGAAATATAATTAGTTTTTTAGAAAAGAGGTTGAAAATCCCTCTCCTCTCATTTATTTGTATATTTATAATTTAGAAATGAGTACCTAGTATTAGGAGACAATGAGTTAGGACTCTCTTCAAAAGTTTCTATTGAAATTAATATAAAAAAGAGCAGTAGTTCATATAAATTTGAAAAATTGTTTTATGGGTCCAATAAACAGTACATGACATAGATCAAAGCCCGTAAAGATATGCACCATCTTGCTATGAACCCTAGAAGGCCCAGCCCAAATTATTCAATCCGTTTCAATGGAGCCCAAAGGAGTTGTGGGGTTGCAAGGTATGAATTGTAATGTGGGCAACCCAAACACACATAGCACATTCCAATGAGTTTTTACATTTTTATCCAATTATTTTAGTTCGTGAAATTTGAACTCAAGACCTGTTCTAACAATATGTAGGTTTTATCCCATCAAATCTAATGATTGTTGACACATATTAACTGAGGTTGACCATATTTTGTGGCGATTAATGCGTACTTGTTACTTCAATGATTAGAATTAATTATAATTACATGACAAGTCCATTAAGATCTATGTCCAAATCCAACTTGGGTTGTGCTCCAAATTTGGGATCGGTGAAAAGGAAAAAAAAAAAGAAGCCACCACACGAACACAAATAAAAATGAAGAGAACGAAAACTAGGTATGAAAAACTTCCTTCATAAAAAAATTTATAGGTGTACAAATAAAAAAAACTATATACTCCTTCATCAAACACAACTGTCTTGCCAAGTAACTGATTTGTAAAATACATAAGTTAGAGGTAAGTAACAATCATCGTCGTCGGTGAGTCGAAGAATTGACGGTATGTCATATATTATTATGCAAATGGAGAATAATTTTCTTTCAAGTATTTTTTCACCTGTATAATAACATATAACGTATGTGCTCGTGTTCAGAGAACATTGAAAAATCTCAATGGTGGACAAGGTTGAAGAAATGAAGACATGGATAATTTTTTTTTTTAAATCTTTGTCAAGTTAACAGGGTTAATTTGTATCTAAATGATAAGCTAGGTGTCGATTGTCGAAGCGAGGTTGCTGGCACAGGGTGGGCGGAGGGTTTATGAACACAGGAGACCTGCGCTCCCACCGCAGTGATCTAGATAGTCTGAGCTGGCAAGTCGGAATCTACCACGTGTGGACCCCAGTGGATCGCTTCCTACGTCATCCGGCGGTGACAAGTCAAACACCTCACATGGTTGGCACCGTCAGTAACTTTCCTGTTTTCTTTGAAAGAGTCCTCTCAACGCCACATAATTGTCTCACTACTCGCTCCCACCAACGGCCACGTGTCAGACTACAATTTCCTGAACAAATCTGGCCAATGAATGGCGAGTGTGAGTTTTTCGTACTCGAGAGAGTAGAGTAGAGTTGTGTTCTCAATAATTGCATTTTTTTAATGGGCTCCTGGGCTGCACGTTTAGTTTAATGAACATGATCTGCACGGTAAAACAAAGCCGTCAGATCTGAATCTTGCGTGTGCGAAATTATTCAATCCTGAACCGTTGGATTGTCCAAGTCGGTGATCAACGGCTAAGATTCCTTTTTTGGCGGCGGGCAACGAGGCCTCGCGGGCCTTTAAATACAGGCATCGAGGGAGAGGAAGAGCCCATTCTCATCCAAGGCTTGAAATCCTCCTCTCGCTCTCTCTCTCTCTTCGTTTTTTTCTTCCTGTTTCTCTCTCTTCGGTTGTTTCTTCCTGTCTCTCTCCTCCCTCTCTCTTTCTCTCTCTACTCGACGAAAGGGCTTTTTAGGGTTTCTGAGGCGCGCGCTTCAACGGCTCCCTCGACGAGATCCAGGTTTTGAATTGGGGTTCTTCCGAAGCAGTATCTAGGGTTTGGTTTGACCAATCGCATTCAATTTCTCCTCCCGCGCATTTGTTTTAGCTTCGATTTTGCCCTCATCATTTGCGATCTAGGGTTTTCAACTTTGGGGGTTTATAGAGAGAGAGAGACCCGAGTATAGGTTTTTGCTCGTGTAAGTGTTTGAATTCCTTTTATCCTTCCTTGCATTTTTATTGGGCTCTCTATTTTTTGATGGAGCTTTCGATCTGAGCAATTGGAAAAAAAAAGCTGCTTTCTTTTGGAGTTAGTGGGTTGAATTCGAGTGTTTGAGCATTCCCATTTGCTTAGATTTTCAGATTATTGTCAGAAATTGTTTGTTGATTTGCACATTGGCAACTTATACAACTGCTAATTTTGAATTTCGACCATTTGCTTGGACATCAAATAAACTGAAATTTTTTGACTTTTGACAACAGAAAAGGATAGTATCAACAATTTGGTTAATGTTGGAAAATTTTGGGTTTTAGGTTTCGATCCCGAAGCGAAAATTGGGACGTATTCTTTCGGTGTAATCGGAATTAACGCTGAGGGACTAAACCTAAGCTACAGCTGATATGTGCAGTAATTGGGAGCGTATCTTATGGCACCAGCTGTTCCAATAGATTTCACTGGACAGAAAGAAAGGAAGTGTTTTCTTTCGCAGATGATGGGGAAGTCACGGAAGTACTCTAAAGGGCAGTTGTCTGGTTTTGTTCCGGATAACCGGCATGCTGTCGAGACAATGGCTGAATCGGAGGGGTTTGGAATCTCAGGACACGTCGATACAGAAATGACGGCTTCAGAGGATTCATGTGCGCCTAAAAGGAAATCCATTAGTTTGAATGTGGATGGTTATGATGGTTTTGGGGTGCCAATGCAAGTACTGCCATTGTCACGGATGTCGAGGTCAGAAAGGAAGGATTTGGAATTGAGACTGCAATTGGAACTTGAACAGGTCCGGGTTCTTCAGAAGAGAATTGCTACTATGAATTCCATTGTTGCTGTACTATCCCCATCTAGTGATATTCGGAGTTGCAGTGATGGGAAAAAGAGACCTCCACCTGATAGATATCAAAGATCATCCGAATTTTCTGCACCTCAAGGTAAGAGAAAGGCTCCTCCAGGGCGTAATGGTGGCCGCACAAAGAAAAGCACGTCTGGTCCTGTGGAGCCATCAAGGCCAGTGGCTCCAGCAACCACCTCAAATGCTATGTTGATGAAACAATGCGATCAATTGCTGACCCGCTTAATTAAACATCAGTTTGGTTGGGTTTTCGAGAATCCAGTTGATGTGGTGAAGTTGAACATACCAGATTATTTTACAGTCATTAAGCATCCAATGGATTTGGGCACTGTGCAGAGCAAGTTAAATTCAGGCGTGTACTCTTGTCCATTAGGTTTTGCTGCTGATGTACGGCTTGCTTTCTCAAATGCTTTGACTTACAACCCCCCTGGAAATGATGTGCATATTATGGCTGAGACCCTCAGTAAATATTTTGAGCAGAGATGGAAACCCATAGCAAAGAAGCTTCCTGTAGCGACTGGTGTGCAGTCTTTGCCTTCAAGAGCAAGACCGGCTGTTCGTGAAGAAACCAATCCTGCTGCCCCAAGGCCACCCTTAAAAAAGAAGAAAAGTACACCTGTTGATACTGCTATCAAGCCTGAATCTCCTAAACGCATCTTGACTGTTGAGGAGAAGGTTAAACTGACTAAGGAGCTGGAGGATTTGCTGGGAGAATTGCCGGAAAATATTGTTAATTTCCTAAAAGAGCATAGTAGTAGTGAAGGGCAAACCGACGAGGATGAGATTGAGATCGACCTTGATGCCCTTAGTGATGATACCTTGTTCGCCTTACGGAAGCTTATGGATGGCCATCTGCTGGAGAAACAGAAAGGGCAGGAGAAAGTTGAACCTTGTGAAATGGAGGTATGTTCATCTTTTAAATTATATTTTCATGTGTTGTATGTTTTCAATAGTTTCTCAACCCAAGCATGGATTTCTTATTGTTGTACTCCCTTTGTTTCTGCAGATTATTAATGAGTCGGGATTTAGCAACTCATCAATGCAACCCTGCAAAGGTTCATTTGCAATAACAGCTCTGTAAATATTTGTTTGTTAAACTGTTAAAAAATTGTCTTGTGTAAACTTATTTCTAACAGCGGAAATGGTTATCACATTTGTATACCCAGGCAATGATCCAATTGATGAGGATGTGGATATTGTTGGTGGGAATGACGCTCCAATTTCAAGCTTTCCTCCAGTAGAGATAGAGAAAGATGCAGCTCGTAGAAACAGTAAATGCAGTAGCTCAAGTAGCTCCAGCAGTGATTCAGGCTCTTCATCTAGTGGTTTGTGTTTCTCCGTACTTCTTATATATGTGGTTTCAATTGTTTTCAACGTTGTAATTTTGGAGTTTGTTTGCCTGAGGCTCTTCTTGCATTATTTTAAAGTTGCGTTGATGGGAGCATTACTACTGTACTAAATGCCCTGTCTGGCCCTGTCTGTCTTTGCCTCTCTCTCACACTGAGACACACACATGATGTTTGAGGTGCTGTGTAAGACTAACATTGCAATCTATGATTGTTATTTTTATCTACTTAACCATTGAGTGTAATATCAAGTTGCAATCTTTAATCTATGATTGTAATCACCGTCTCCCCAGACCATTAAAGTAGTGTAGACTGTATTATTGTTTAGCTGTTCTGCTTCTTGAACGGCTTGTTTTGCATTGCCATAGTGTTCAACAGGAACATGGTTAAGAAAAACGTGGAAGTAGAAAATAATGCTTTAGACCCCATTAAGTTGTACATTGTTGTGCATCTCTCAGCATGACCCTTTTTTAATATTTATTTATTTTTATATCTGAACCCAGTAAATTCTCCATCCCTTATTCACCCCCAAACAAAAGAAATAAACCAGAATTCGTTAAGAGGTGGAATTTGGAACCTTGGGGGAGCCATTTCTTTTGTTGGATGGGGAGGTCAGTTTCTATTAAAAGCTGCCTTGGGCTGGTTATGCTTATTCGTTTTAATGGTGGTTCTGGGTCAGGGTATTCTTATCTCACATTTTTATTGGAGGGTTGTTGGTGGTTGAATAAAGCATCTTATGTGCTTAGAATATTTAGTGACAGCATTGGCCTAGGATTGTGTGAGAAATTTGTTAAAGAGGGTTTGATCATTGACCGGTTATTTGGATGCTGAAGCTCAATTGTAGGTGATTTTATCACCTAGTAAAAACCATGTACACCCCCCCATGTTTAGGATTTTTTAATGGGGTGGGCAGCATGCAAAAGCTGGTAATTTGGTTTCTGGCCATTATTTTATTGGATTAGTATGTCTTTCAATGAATCCATTCTGAAACTGGTGTTTTGAGTGCTGCTACACGTTTCCTGTTTCCCTATCCACCTTAAATTCAGTTGTTATGAACATTTTTCTTAGTAGGGTGGGTGGAAATAAAAGGAAAGCTGGGTGGGTCTAGAAGCACTCCTGATATATAGTGAGAGTTAGTACTAACTACTAAGGTAAAAAAGTAAAAATAGATTTAAAAGTAAGAGAGTTCTCATGTTTTTGACAATTAAACATATTACATTCATTGGATTTCAAATGCTGGTATAGTGTTTCTTTTTCCCAGCTTTTTAGAATTGTCCTCTTAACAAGAGTAACTCAATTTATATCCTTTTTGTTAATAATTAAGTAAAATTTAGTAGGTATCCTCATTAATTTCACCCCTTAGTACATTTGTCTAGCCTCTAATGAAACTATAAGATTTCATGGAGTTTCCGGCATATCATTCCAAATAGAACCAACCTCATTCTTACAATTTGGGGTGTGTGTTGCTCACATATAGAATTTCTTCACAGATTCTGACTCTGGCAGTTCTTCGGAAAGTGATTCAGATGATGTTAAAGCTCCAACCTCTATGGGGGGAGGAAAGGTATATTGTAATATTTTGAATAGCTGGTTCTTCTGTCTTGGATATATATTGTAAATATGTGTGGCTTTACAAGCATTCAGTGGTACCTATATGTTTTTGTGTGCATGCAACTCTGCATGTATATCTTTCACACTGTCTCTCCCCAACTCTCTTCTTCTTTGTTTGTGAATTGTGAAAAATTTATCTGACATCTTCGTTTGGCAGGAAAAATTGGGTACTGGAGCAAATACAGATCAGAAGAGAAGTGATATTGGGGATTCAGAAATTGGAAATCGTGAGTTATGGATTTATGTTGCATTTTTTTCTTTGTGGAATAGATAGGTCAGGAGTTCTTCTCTAAAATCCGTTGTCATGAATCTTGTGTAGAATCAATAAATAGAGTGGCCCCACTTGAGCAGGATCCCCAGTCTAAACCAATTCCTGTTGAGGATGGTGGACATAGAGAGGGTAAGCATTAATGATCCAAGAAAAATTGTCTGCTCTTAATTTTGGGATACCGTCTTACAACTGATGCTGTAACATTGTAGGGGAGAGTGCTCCATCTGAGAGGCAAGTCTCCCCCGATAAGCTCTACCGTGCAGCCTTATTGAGGAATAGGTTTGCTGACACAATACTAAAAGCCCGAGAGAAGGCACTAGAAAAGGTTGGTTTCCACTTGCCATTCTGGGTGCATTTTCCTTGATGTATGCATCCAAAATTTTGTTTGATTTTTGCATTGTGATCGGTTCTCATCTTATACTTTTGGTTCAGGGTGAAAAGTTGGATCCTGAAAAATTGCGAATTGAAAGAGAGGAACTTGAAAAGCGGCAAAAAGAAGGTTTGGCTTAAAAACTTCAGTCATCTGAGATGAGGTTTGCATTTTATGCGTTAAAAGGCAGCTGTTTAAAATAGTAATTTTACTTTGTGCGTCATTAGAGAAAGCACGTTTACAAGCTGAAGCCAAAGCTGCAGAAGAGGCTCGAAAGAAGGCTGAAGCAGAAGCTGCAGCCGAAGCTAAGAGGCAGAGGGAACTAGAGAGAGAAGCTGCACGTCAGGCATTGCAAATGGTAATTGGATGTGTCATTACATGGGTGGAAGCATTATACAGCCTTGTATTTAATTTAACTGCAGTTGATGAATATCTGGGTTTGTGCAGATAGAAAAGACTGTTGAAATTAATGAGAATAGTCGGTTTCTGGAAGATCTAGAAATGTTTAGGGCTGTTGATGAACATGTGACAAATTTCACGGAGGAGACCAGCCCGGAGCACATTGAAGACGAGCTTGCCCGGCTTGGTAGCTTCAAACTACAGGGAAGTAGTAATCCCTTAGAGCAACTTGGTTTGTTCATGAAACTGGATGATGATATAGAAGAAGAAGAAATCGAACCTCCCCAGAGTGCCCCAGAACCAGAACCTGAGCCAGAAAGGGAACCTGAACCTGAACCTGAACTGGAAAGGGAACCTGAACCTGAAGCAGAACGAGAACGAGAACCAGAACCAGTAAATGATGCTGAACCAAATGACGTTGAAGAAGGAGAGATCGATTGATCTGTTTTTCTCTTCATGTTATCGTACTGACCAAGAAAAAAATGGTGGTTCTGAGGCGCGCCGAGGCAGAGACTTGGGATGCTTCTATTTGGATTTGTTGGCCGCATTATCTCTTTCCTGAAAGGGAGAAGATGGACTTAGCTGGAGAAGAATTGTCAGCAACACAAATTGAGTGATGGATTGGGCTTTTCGGCTTGCTCTTGAGACGATTTTTTTTTTGTTCATACTTTCTTTTGGGAAATGTAGCGGGCGAATCTCGAATACAACGCGATTCGATCCAATTTTGGTGTGTAAAAAGAAAAAGTTTAATTTTAGGTACAAGGGTCGGCTTAGAATTGTAAAATATCAGCCTCCTCGGACTATTTTGGCATTCTACCCATTTTTATTTTTTTCTTGGGAAAATGATGTCTTCAGTTTTTAGGAAAGGAATAATGGAAGATTTGGATTTTAGAAACGTTGGAATATCTTGGTTTCGCTTTTCTCGTGTTTTTTCCCTTCATATATTTGTCAATCTATAACCCTGTATTTGTGTTGCTACTACCATCCTTGCCGCCACCATCACTCCCACCCTTACGTCTAGCGACACACTCCGACCACAATATCTAGTGGATACTAAAAAGGATGACAATGTCGTGATATGTATGAATCATAACTAAAATTATAATTGGGATCCCCGAAACCTTATACTTTGATACTATCTGGCATGACCCAATCTTGATGTTCACTCGGATATCGCTGTTGAGACATGTTATCTAGTGCACCGATTACAAATCATAACAATAACTTGTAATGTTGAATTGCGACAATGAAACTAAAAACTGAAAAAGTTACTTTTGTGAGTATCAAATCTTGGTTTGATTTTAATTTTTCAATTTTTTTTAATGAAAAAAAAAAGGGAAAAAGTTATCTTTAACATTTAATTGATAATTTTTGAAACATAAAAAAAAAATTAAAAATTCCTTAGTCCCGATTCAAACGACACGTCCTTTTGTCGTCTTGTACACAGTAGAATAGAATGGGTACACATTGCTCACCCGGAAGCTGCCTCCTGAGAGAAACTACGGCCGCCCATCTTTCACATTCTTCCCAACTTCTCTCTCTCTCTCTCTTCCTCAGAACTCCGATTGATTCTATCTTCTGGCGACCGTACTGGCATCTCTTGCTTCTCTCTCTTTCGCGCCAGCCATTCTCCGACTCTCAATGGCGGCCTCGATCGCCTTCAATACCGTCGAGCTCCGGCGCGACTCTCCCGCCAATTCTCCCATCCGCGAAGCTCCTATCCGCTTCTCGGACGGCTCAAACTCAGCCACGCCGCTCCGGTACTCGAATCGCATTTTTCATGTCATTGTAAATTGAAGTTTGTATCGGAACAATTTGGTGATGTATTAATTGAAATGTGATGAAATTTCAGGCATTAGGGCACAGGTGGCGGCCGTTGAGCAGTCTAGCTCTGCTGTGGCTCAGAATCCGAAGGTGGAGGCTCCGGTGGTTATCGTCACCGGAGCGGAATCGGCAAGGCTGTTGCTCTTGCTCTTGGCAAGTCTGGTTGTAAGGTCTCTCACCATCACCATCACCATCACCATCATCATTCATCATCATGATCATGATCATCATCTTCATCATCGTTTATCACCATCGTTTCATTGATAACAGGTGCTGTTAAACTACACAAGATCATCCAAGGAAGCTGAACAATTTCTAAGGAGGTACAGTGCCACTTTAAATCCTTGAGTTCGTAATTTTACGGTGATTCATAACATTGATACTTGAAATGTGAGGTCGAATGTCAGCAATTTTAGCAACTTTATGACTTGATTATGTACCGTACCGATTGCTGACTGCTTCGTAGTTGAAATGTTTCGTTAAAGGTCACATTTTTAACATATTTAAGGGTGGTTTAGTTAAATGCTGTAGATTGAGTCATCTGGTGGTCAAGCTCTAACATTTGGCGGTGATGTCTCGAAGGAAGAAGATGTAGCAGCTATGATTAAGACGGTAAGTGAACGTGCCCTTTTTTGGCTAGCTTTGTGTTTTTGGGTTGGATTACTTCTTGCTACATGACAACATTTGAATTGAATGAATATAGGTGGTTGATGCTTGGGGAACAGTTGATGTCTTGGTAAATAATGCAGGTCAGTCGGCATCACTTTGCTTGCTGTATTTTAGAGGCGTGTATCACCTTTCCTTCTTATTTCAACTGACTGGTCTACAACCCTTTTCAGGAATTACGCGGGATGGCTTATTGATGAGAATGAAAAAATCCCAATGGCAGGAGGTTATTGATTTGAATCTTACTAGTGTGTTTCTATGCACACAGGTGAGTATTCTGGGGGAAATTGTTTATCTAGTAATTCTAGTTGTTCAAGCTTACATTTGTTGGATTTCTGAGCAAGGTTGGTCGTGCTTTCTGCAGGCTGCGGCAAAAATTATGATGAAACAGAGAAAGGTAAGCACATACGTTCTTCCCTTCTTGTATCGTTTCAATTGAAAAATCCGATTTGCTTTTAGATCCGCTTAGTTATTCATCATATTGCAGGGAAGGATAATCAATATAGCATCTGTTGTTGGTCTTGTTGGCAATGTTGGACAAGCCAACTACAGTGCTGCAAGGGCGGGAGTTATTGGCTTCGGGAAGAGTGTTGCAAAGGAATATTTGAGCAGGAATATTAATGTATGTCAGTGGTTATGCAGTTCAATCTTCATGACATTAAACATGCAAGCAGATAGATTTTGACGTTTTATCGTATTGCAGTCTTATACTTTGGGCCCGAAAGAACATCTCTCTAAAGGTTTATTTTCTCCTAGGTCAACGCTGTTGCCCCTGGTTTTATCGCATCTGATATGACTTCCAAGCTCGGAGAAGACGTAGAAAAGAAGATCTTGGGGAGCATCCCCTTAGGTGAGAGAACACAATCAATTGGCTACCAGTTATTTAAGCATCAATTGAAATTTGATTGATTCTTCTTCCTTTGTTCACCCAAACTTAAATTCTGTGTTGCCTACAATCAACGTGTGCTTCTGAGTCTTCTGAACCACTCTGGTCTCCTCACCCCAGGTCCCAACCTCCCCTCCTTTGTCTCTCAACTCCCATCTTTTTATTCACCTATTTATTTTTATTTTGTTGATAAGTTAATAAAAGTCTTGCCCTTCAGTACAACAGCCTTTAAGTTCGATTCTCATCAAAAACAAATTTGAACTATATTATCGCTACAGAACCCTTATGCAAAGGGATCCCCATTTTTTTTATAAAAATGGGGATTAGGTGTGGGGTCCACACCACATCGAACTTTAACGATCCGAACCGTCTATTTTTCAAGTTGCACCTCATAGATCATCCTTGCAAAAAGCAAATCGGAAATGTTTAAGACATCTAATTGGGTTCAAAGAAATTAACGAATACTTTGTTATATAAGAAACAATGAAATTTGATCTTGATAATTAAATAGGCAAATGGTTTCGGATTGAATTGAATTTTTGCAAGGATGATCTATGAATCGAGACTAACAAAATAGACAGTTCGGATCGTTGAAATTTGATGTGGAGTGGGTCCCACACCTAATCCCCATTTTTTGAAAAAAATGGGGATCCCTTTGCGCATAAGGGTTCTGATTATCGCTATAACATTGTCAGATCTAGCCCACTCACTCACTCCTCTAATGTAGTTAATATCATTTGTTCAAAAAAAGAAAAAAAAAAGAAAGTCTTGGTCACTATATTTACTGAGAATTTGTGATTCAAGTTTAGGCTTGAGTTTCCCTTTTTGATATTGCTTGTATTAAAAAAAAATTACTCTAATCTTCTGAGTAAGGATTTCAAATTTGAGTTTAAGAGAACATACACATTATTGTGGCCAATTTTGTCATGTTTGAATTAGTAATGTTATTAGAAGAATGTTTGATGTCACGACTTAAAATGACATATGTTACATCGCAAACCAAAACAATACATGTTAATTTTTTAGAACTAAATTAGCTAATAAGTAAAAAAGAAAAGAGTAGGTTGGATTCATAGTGGTTACATGTTCATGACTTGTATTATGATACCTAATATCATGGCAAACTGAAAAATCTATCGTTCGTTTGACGCTTTCGCTTTGGAAGATAAAAAAATATCAGAATCCAAAAAAACGTAGAGAAGTTGGATTCAGAGTGGTTACATGTTCATGAACTCATTGAAGTTGGACCACCACCATCAAATATGGTTTTTGCGTAGGATGGATCGTATGCGGCTTTTCCCTTTATGATGGATTAGATGACACAAAAATACAATACATGGAGGTCTCGGTTTTGTTCTTGAATTAACAGTAGTGGTTTATGAGGTTTGAATTGAGAACTTCTTTCAACAAAGCAAAAATTAACCGCCGCATAACAAGTGATTAATTTATGTCTTTATAAGGAGCTTTGTTATTTCTTATTATTTTGTTGTTAAAGCAAAAATAGTGTAGAAATATGACTTCTTAAATTAATCTGATACAACGTTTTTGGTAAAATTCATATACTAAAAGAAACCTAAAATAATCACAATAAAAAATTAAAATTTTATAATTACGGTAAAGATTCCGGACTAAGTGAATTTTGTCTGGTATAAATTGATAGCCTCCACAGTGGGCTCCTGACTTGCCATTCTACCATGTGGGACTAGGCCTCATTGTAGACCTTGCCGGGCTTTAGGGTCGACATAGCAGCACGAGCAATGAATCGGATGTCAGTAGATTGACTCGGCCCAGCCCATTAGGTTGCAAAGAATTAATTAATTTTTTTTTAATGTTTATGATTGAATGGCATTGGAGAACGAAACTTTAAGTTAAATCACACAATGTATCGGTCATAATAAAATTTTGGAAATTTTTATTTGAACCCACATAACTTCTTTCTACACTCAATTTAAATTTTAAATGTTAATTGTCTTTTTTATCATATTGTATTATTACCATCAAATACAATATAAAAGTTAAATTTATCAATAAACCCACACCCTATAATTAAACTCATCATCACTTCTTGTTTATTCTATATTCAATCCGGCTAAAACCCTAATAGCTCTTATAGAGAAAAACAAGTTTTTTTTATTTTTTATTTTTTATTTTTATTTTTAAATTTATCAATAGATGGTTATTTTGAAGTTTTGAATACTTTCATTTTTTTTTTCCGTCAATCCAGGTTGCACATAGTTTGTTAAACTTTCTATGGGAAATAGTGCAAATGTTACAAAAGATGTTGCAAACACCAAATTTACTTGATACGAAATCCTGTCTACAACAACCGCAGTGAAAGTATTAATAATTTGTTGCGGACACCAAATTTCTTGGATACTAAACCCTTTCTATGGAAAGTAGAAGCATTAATAATTTGTTTGGCATATTAGAAAAAAAAAAAAAAAAACTATTTCTTTGGCATTACAATTTGTTGCCGTATTAGTTTGTCCTCCAATATTAAGCAGGCATTAGTTACCATGCTATCATTGACCTTTCATGAATAAGTTGATAGCCTATGAAAATTAAGGGGACTTTGTTTTACTAGGAAGATTATATAAAAAAGATCAAATAAGATGGACACATAGGAGATCCATAGTGTTTTAAAAAAGCTCCAGTTTGAAATTTGAAGCTTAACAAAAAAATCAAATAAAATGCAGTGAAGCAATTGATAGAAAAATTCAGAGAGAAGTTTCAAAAAGCTCTGTCACTAGCTAAAAAGCTTAAGAGGAGACAAAGGGCTAAAAGCTCTGTTTCAAAGAGCTCAAGGTGGGAGGGGAGACAAAGGACCCAAAATATTTTTTATTTCGAGTTTCTTTGAATACACAACTTTTGAAGCATCTTCTTTTGCTCAAGAAAATCTATTATTTCTACATGCAAATAAAATCACGGGTACATAAATATCAAGAAAACAAGAAATTGAAATGTGTTAGGTGGAAGTTTCATAAACAAGTAGAAACTTTACCAAATGATTTAATTTTGGATTTTATTATCTAAATGGGTGTAAAGATAAATTTACATTTTTAATTGGGTTTGGGAGGGTAATTTAGGTAATAAATTTAGGTTTAAAGAGATATTAATTCTTTAATTAAAAATAATAAGGGTTTAAAGAGTAAGTTGGGTGTAGAAAGAGGTTACATAAGTTCAAATAAAATTTCCCTTAAATTTTAGACTCATAATTCATGGAATTCAAACTTATAATATCCTATCTATGAGAAGGTGAGTGCCACTGAACCGTAGAACTGACGGCTCAAATAACTAAATATTTAGTTATGCATAATTATATTGTCCTTTCATCACAGTGGCCTTCTACCACAGTGGTGGAGAGAAGTGTTGCCCTTACACCACGGCGTGGGTTCGAACCACGTCGACTCCTTAATCTAACATCTAAGGCCATCTCCAAACCTCCAAAGGAGATGTCAAAAATGCCATATAGACATATAACAGTAACAAATGACGTACCATTTACTCCAACCGAGATGTCAAAGCTAACATGAAAAAGAAGACTAAGCTGACATGGATAGAGTGATGTCAAAATTGACAGTACCTTCAAATACGATTTTTGCTATTTCCAAAGGCATTCCACTATTTCCAAAGACATTTCACTTACCTTACCTTAAATGCTAGCATATTTAATTATTATTTTATTATTAACCAACAACAACCCAACTTTATTATTTTTGTTAAAAAAAAAAACATAAATAAAGCAATAAAATTTGGCATATCGGGTGGAAGTAAAATATTAACAATATGTTCAATTGTCAAGTCAGCCATCAAATTGAAATTTAATATTTTGAATTTGACGTCTCATTTGAAAATGTTATAATTTAATAAATCTATCATTTGACAAAAAAAAAAAGTGATTGTAGCATATCTAGAAGCTTGTTGATTAGCAACGCTAATTTTGTGAGCATATATAATATGGACGGTGGTCTGGCAGATTTCTGATATGAAAAGCAGAGATTTACCAACCTTAGATCCTCAATAATATCAAGCTTTCACTTGAAAGAGTGATTACGACATAACATTGAAGGATGATATCTCCAAAAGGGACCATATAATCTGTAGAAATATTTTCGTTCTTGGCTTTGGTATTTTCAGCAGTGATCCAATGTGGATGCATCTCCAACGACCACCGATTTGCTACCAAATCAGTGTCAAAATATCCACAAAATTGTTGATAGTTCAGTCGAAATATTCAAAGATTAAGATCAAAATATGGAAAGGGGTTGAAATGCAAACTTCACCCTATAAAATCAATGAATATTGACGATATTTATCGATTCACTTCAAAAAATTTGATAGAATCCATTACAGATTTCGAACTTTTTATTGTTTTTTGAGAAATTTTTCTCTAATTTCAACTAAATATGAATGAGTTGATATACCTACCCCCATTGCAAATTTCTATAACTCCCATATAAAGAAACTGAATATCGATATCGATATATCCATTGGTATGCAAATTTGTAGAACTATCGATGGATATATCAATATCAATATAAGTAAACATAACATCAAAAAAAAAAAAAACCAAAGTTGTGTAGTTAATGGTGTCACGTTTAGTTTCCAAACGTCATGGAAGGAGTATTTGTGAAGGTTGACCATAGCTCTTGTTTAAATCCTCGTTCACGAGAAATTTTTTATTGTTACCGAAACACGAATGGTACATCACTTGTTTTTATATAAATGGTAATTTTTTTTATTTTTTTAAGTTATTAGTTCTTTTAAGCGTGTTATATGATTTGACTCTCATATCCAAAATTAGGCTAACTATTCAACACTCGTGCAGTACGTACGACTGGTTTTGAACGTCCAACTTAGACAGTCGGCCATTGTTACACATACATACTAGACTTTCTGCAGATTCTCTGTCTCATCTTATCATGAATATTTTTCAAAATTTTATCCACGTACACATTGTGAGATCCCACATCGTCCAGGAGAGTGGATCCTCTATGCTTTATATGTATATTCCCATCTCTACCTAGCATGAGGCCTTTTAGGAGCTTACTGGTTTCGGGTTCCGTAGGAACTCCGAAGTTAAGCGAGATTGGGCTAGAGCAATCCCATGATGGGTGACCCACTGGGAAGTTCTGGTCTGAGTTCCCAGAAACAAGACCATGAGGGCGTGGCCGGGGCCCAAAGCAGACAATATCGTGCTACGGCGGAGTCGAGCTCGGGATGTGGTGGGGGCCCAGGCGGGGATGTGACACACATGCATTATCGGTCATGCATGCACTTTGATAATTAAATCATACAACAGTTAATTGGGGCAATAGAAAGTAGGTTTATATGTTTTGATTCTACAAAAGTTTGTCTACTTGGGTACAGGATTACAAAGAAGATCCACGCCTAATTTTAAATCGGAGACAAATCGTAATGAACAACAGGTGGACAGCAAATTTTAAAATTGTATAGAAGACTAACTATAAGTATATATATCTTATTGAAGCAAAACTATTTGTTGTTATATTTGACTCTCAGTAGATATCTGAGAGGTAAGTGAGGAATTTGCTGACAAATGAAACACGTGTCAGAATTTCATTATTATTTTCATATTTTTATATAATAAAGGATAAACGCTTCACTTATCATGTTTTTTTTCTCAAAAAAGTTTGGAAAATAAAGTGTTTGGGTTATATTGGACATCTATAATTTTTCTCTACAAATCAGGAATGCAGCTGAGGTAGTATTAGCTAGGAGGGTAAACACAAACTAATTTCACTCAAGTGATAATACATGTGTGATACCCCGTCCTAAATTTGTCGTATTTTATTGTATCGAACGTATGAGATTACCAAATTGCCCTTGAGGCATGAGCGTTGATTTTCGTTGACCGTCTCAACGCGTATGACTAATTTTCTTAGTTTATTCTTATAGTACTCATCGCCACAAACGTGTGGGCGTGAACGGATTCGAATTTGGAATTATAACGAAGATTTTACGTTACGAAACGTCAAATGTTTTTTGGATATTTCGTGTTTCGTCTTTAGTGACCTTAATTTGTGAGCCAATAGGATCCACTTTGGATCTTTGTCTCCTTTTCCTTCTCCCTACCCATGAGTCCCCCTTCCCTCTATTATTTTTGAAAATATCTCCCTCTCTCTAAGCTCTCTCATTTCTCTTCTCTCTCTCTAACATTCCCTCTCCGGGAAGGCAACACACAAACAACAACGACAACACTCCCACCATCGTCCAAACCAAGAGCACCACGAGCTTTGTCTCGTCCTCACGAGCCCAAAACACCCAACCTCACCTCGAACTTCCTTTCGGATCGTTTGGATCAAAACCCAATTCAGGCCGGGACTTTTCAGGCTATTTATGGCCAAACTATGGCGAGTTAGCCATCGAGAAATGTACCATTCTCTTCATCTCATTGAGAAGTATGATTTTCGTTTTTGAATCACTCAATTTCATTGAGTATTGAAGAAGTTATGAACGTTTAAAGTTTACCCAGTTTCTGGCGACCTCCGAGGTTTTTGAGCCATTTTTTTACCAAACCACGGAGGTTTAGCCATCAAGAGGGTATCAATCTGTTCGTCTCATCCCGATGTACGATTTTAGTTTTTGATTCACTCAATTTCGTTGAGTATTGACAATGTTATGGACGTTTAAAGTTTTCCATTTTTCCGGTGAGTTTCCCAGTTTTCCTGCGGACCAGTCACCTTTTAGGCCATTTTCCGGCCATCTCCGACAACCATTGGGCTTCCAAATAGATATAATCTTGTTCTAGACTTTCCGGCCAAAATCCCAGTTTCCAGTGGGTTTTCTGACTATCGGGTTGACTGTTGACCCGACCCATTGACTGTTGACTTCTGTTGACCATTGACCGTCATCGTTGACTTTTGGGTTGACTTTTTTGGGTTTCGGCCTGGACCCTTCCTAGACTAATTTCGACGTCCTAATTCCAAATCTGCGCTCAGTTTTCCCAAATTCAATCGTTTTAGTAGAATTTTATTAATTGGTCCCTTTATATGCTTAGGTGTGTTTGTTAGTGGAGACCCCGTCCTCTCTAGTTTGAGTGGCTCTTTGGTGACGGAGTATCTGTGAGTGAACCCATTCCAAAATGCATGTTTTAATTGCTAGAAATGCATACATGAAAAGCATGATTTTATGACTACGTTTTATGAAACGTTTATGAGTAAATCAGATTTACGCTTTATGAATTATCATGCTTTATCGAATTTTTGTTTGCTGAGATATTTATGAATATGATTTATGATATGATGTTTGAGCAATTGAGCTCCGATGAGATATATTTTGGAAAGTTTATGTTCATGATTTTGTGTGCTTACTTAGTGGTTATTCATACTATGTGCCTACGGGCGAATGATATTTATACATGGCTTCAGTCAGGCAATGTAGTGGCTTCGGTCGGAAGATATTTATATATGGCTTCAGTAGGGCGATGTAGTGCCTTCAGGCGGAAGATATTTATATATGGCCTTCGAGTGGGAGATGTAGTACCTTCTGGCGATTGTGATACTACTACTAAGCACATTATATATGATATATGTTTTATAAAGGTTTTATGACATGCTAGGGTTTTCGGAAAACCTATTACTTATTATGCTATATGAGTTTTCTAAACTGGGGGTTAGTACGTTGAAGAATAACTGTTTTAGTATTACATATATATAAACTTGGTCCACTCATGTTTTGTTTTGCGCCCCCTCAGGACCTAGGAACGAGGCATACAACCCGAGCTATGAGGCATTCCCATATCAGTGAATTTGTGTCCTCTTCTCTGCATAGGACATTTTTGTAATCGCACTTTCTAATATTCCTTCCGCTTGTATTTCAAATTAGTAGTATGCTCTAAACATGTCATGCATTATCACTTTTAAATTGTTGGTAATTGAATATTATATTTTATTAAGGTTTGTACTTGAATATTATATTTTGCGTGGTTACGTGCGAAAATTATATGCATGTTTCACATGTTATTGGCATATGCATTCATTCAATGGCTTACGTCACCCTCGGGTGTCGGCCAACACGTGACCATCCCATTGTCCCTCGGACACCAAGATCGGGACGTGTCTACATGCACTAAATCGGGAGTCTACCCCATAATAAAAATAGTTGCAGAAAAACTAGTCAACCTAATGGTAGACAGGGAAATAAACACTTTTTCATATGATTATTTAGCACATTAAAACTGATTAGTTATACATAAACTATATAACTAGAAGAAAAATATAATAGTGGGAGATGTCGAGCTTTGTAGTTGGTTTGTAACTAAGCAGGGTACTAAAGTGATTGATTGTATGGAAAATTAAATCAAGAGCATGAGAAATTCACTAATTATCATCTCATGTTGAGGTCACATTAAACACGTTGTAATTGTTGTCTCAAATTAAGAAAAAAAAAACAGTGGGAGATATAAACTCCAATATAATATTGTTTTCAAGTATTATATGGGGTATGCAAGGGGTTTGCAGTTCAAGTAGTTAAAAAAAATTATTTTGGCCCTCGAGATTTTGTGTTTGTTTCTCTCTCCCTATTAATATTTGGTCATAAGTATCGCTACTAGAATCCTACTCTATCTAGTTTTGCTTGATTATATACTAGCCTCATGTCACACACTTCTTTTGTACGTTAAATTAAAGTTTTTTTTATTTTTTTTAACAAAATTGGAAGTCAATCTATATATTTTATTAAAAAAATTATTGGAAAATAATATGGAAGTCAATCATAAACCACCCACTAATGGGGGTTTTCTATTTTTGTTATTAATTTTTTTCCTAAATTTTTAAAGTTTAAATCATCCAAAATCAAAAAGTGTTGAATTTTTTTTTTTTTAACAAGCGATATTATCTACACTATGAGGGTGAAGAGTAGGCTAAGCCTCATAATGGGCTAGTAATAATATGGTTCAAATTCGCTTTTGGCTAACTCTTTTTAATTCAATTGCAATTTTTGAATTCTTGAGGGACAAGTTATGGTATTTGAACGCTTCACCATTTTGGGTGCTCCCTTTGTATATAGATAATGGACGTTTGCACCACGGTTACACATAGTTCTACATGGTATAGGTTTGCCTCTCGGCTGCACAAACCCAAAACTTTAGCTTTACTTTCTTCTCTCCATCCACGTTCCTCCTCTCAAAACCCTAACCTTCACTTCCTCTATTAATGTAAGGCAATGACTATATAGATGCGAGTTTGAAACTTGTTCATGATCATTAATTAATCCTTATTCCATGAGGAAGAATATTATGCTGTTGTAGCATCATTAAGGATTCAACACCCTCTATGTGTAATCTTGTGTATAAACATGAAATTATCTAATTATTTTCTAAAAAGATGGTTAAGAATCAATACTTTGAGACCAATTTAGAAAAGGGACAATAAACAAAAAGTTAACACCAGATCACATCTGTATACATTAATAGATTCGTTGATTATTAACTCAATGGCTCACGCAGTAAACAGGGAACATCAGTTTCTGTATCCTAATTAAACCTCTCCGTCCGGAGCTCTTTCATGATGCAGTTGCTAAAACATTATTTATAAATCTTCAGTTTTCAAGAGGTAAAGCTAGCTAGCTAGCTACTCAGTACAACAAATCCTGTACTCTCTGCCATACCGTTAAAGTCTCTACCCCAACTCTAGAAATTTTGACCTACAAAGAAGCATAAAAAATAAAATTGATAAGTCCGTTTCATAATGACCTTAATTGTTTTAGTACATTTTTTTTGAAGATAAAAATAAAAGATTAGACGATATTAGCTTCTCGGATAATTGTTTTAGTACCTGAGCATGCACCGAGTGGAAAGCTTTATCGCCTACAGTGGAAAAGCTAGCGCTGAGAACTTCAGCTCCTTGTTCCTCAAGAACACGGATGACTTCATAAAACATGAAGGTCTTATTCAACCCACTAATCAGCATAACTTCTATGCAGGAACCCGAGTCTCTTAATTCAAGAACTGGTAATCTTGATCCCGTCATTACGGCATTTTCGGCAGCAATAGCACCAATGTCAGAATTAGAACTGCCTAATTGTGACCTCATTGCTTTCTCCTTCCTCTCCTTCAAATTCTCTATTCTCTCTCTCAGTTGCTTTATATAGGATGCCGCATTATCAAGCTGATTTTGCTGTGACACGGTATCCTGATCAATGGGAGAAAGGCATATTGCAATTATAAAGCTAATAATGAAATTTGTGTGTTGCAGTCCTATTAGATTAGGAATGTGATTGTGTAAATTCTAGTATATTTAGGAGTATCTTGTATATTCCCTTTAGTAGTTTAATTCCTATTAAAGTTGTAATCCTAATAAAGTAAGGATTTAACCTTCCCTACTACTATAAATAAAGGCAGACACAATGGGGTAGGGCTGGGCACGGGCCGGGCCGGGCCCAAATTATGAGGAACCGGACCTACCCGTTTTAAAATGTAACGGGCCGGGGAGAGGAATTTTGAATTTGGAAACCGGACCTAACTCGGCCCGTTTCAAACGGGCCGGTCCGAAGCGGGTCCACGGGTAATTTTTTTTTTTTTTTTTTTTTGGGTTTTTTGGGCCCACTCGTCGACGCAGCAGCACCGGGTCATCAGGCGATGCCCACCACCAGGAAAACAGCAGCGACGGTGAGGGGGAGGAGGCAGATGATTAGGATGGTCTGGGTTCAGTGATGTCGTCGAGGAGAAGTAGGGAAAGATGAGCCAAGTGGGAGTCTGGGAGAGGACACAAATAGCAATATTGAATCCCTAATTCCTAAATCCCCAAATTCGAATTCAGAAAATAAAATTGAAATTGGGTGGCGAGAAGAAGAAACGCAGGGGCCTAGGAGGTGGTGAGGGCATAGGTTCGATGGAGTACTGAGATTGAAGCAGAATGAGGAGGCGGCGGCGGTGGCTACAGATTCGAGATCGAGATTCGAGAGGGAGGGTTGAAGAGCTGCTTCATAGATTTCGTAGCAGCATAGCTCTTGATCGACTTGGGCTGCTTCGAGATGGAGGGTTGAGGAGCTGCTTCATAGATTTCATAGATTTCTTCCTTCCCGGCTTCCTACCAGACGAGGTCGTTTTGGTCTTCTTCTCCGATTTTGGTTTCGAAACGGCGGCTATTTTGGCTACAGATTCTTCAGCTGCAGAGCCAGAGTCTTCCTGAAATTCGCCAGCAGCACCGCCTTATGCTTCTCCTCCATGTGCTTTGCTATGGCGTATGGGCTCGATTCGCTTTTCTCGTTCAGAGCCAAAAGTGCCACTTTTTCAATCTGGGACTCTGGGTTCGTGAGAGATCGTGAATGTGAGGACTGGGTCAGTGAGAAATGAGAAGACCCGTGTGAAATTGTATGTGTGTGTGATACGGTCCGGGCCGGGGGCCCGTGTATTCAAAAACTTGGACCCGCCCCGCCCTACTATTTACTTGGACCCGCCCCGTTTTCTCTATAAATTATTTGGACCGCCCCGAACCTGCCCCGAACCGCTATAACCCGCCCCGACCCGCGGGTCTAGGGCCCGTTTGCCCACCCCTACAATGGGGTGATATAACACACACCTCAAAATTACATCTATCTCTTCTCTCTCTATTGTCGCCGGCCCCTCTCTCTCTGTCCCAAATACAGTTCAGTCAGTTCAGTGAAATAGGCCTACAACACATTATCAGCACACTCTGCCAATCAGGTTCTTCTAAAATAAATCAAGATATTTGAAAAAAACCTTAAAGCATGAAAACATTCCCCATAATGCATGAACCCCCTATATTTATATTTTCCTTCCAATTATATATTGTGTATATATGTTCATATATTTTGTCAATATATATACTTGTTCATGCAATACTCAATTATGCTATGTGGAATTTGTAAGTTAAAGCATCAAATTAATTTAGAAGCACTTAGGGTTTTTAACACTAGATTCGAAAAAAAAATAATTGGGATTTGTCGCGGCTCACCGCCACCGTGCCCCGTCACTAACTTGCAGCCCAGCTGCGTGGAGCACCTTGGGATGGCGTCATTTCGTCGCCATGGACCACTGTATAGCAGCCCCGTGGGCTTGCTGCTTCTGTACAGACAACCAAGCTTTGGCCTGGGTTGGGTCTTCCACGGATTTGAGGCCTCGAGCCCACCAGTAGGCCTGCAGCCTTGCTGGAACGTCCTCTGCAGCCTGGCCCAATCTTCTAGCAAGCCTTTTGTGCTTGTTGGGCTCTGTCCTAAGCCTCGGTCTGCAATCCGAAGCCAGTCTCTTGATTGGGCTTCTCGCACCCAAGCCCAAATTCGAAGCCAGCCTGCAGCAGGGCTTCGCGCATGCACCCATGACCAGCTTCCGAGCTAGGTCATGTTCCCCTGCGATGTTGGACTTATCCCAGACCCCGACCTGTGGCCTGCAACTATGATTTGGGCTGCCCCGTAGCAACCTGTGGCCCACTAAGCCCTTTTAGGGCATTGCCCTGCTCACGGCACCCAAGCCCACCGATATTGGGATATGGTTTTTCGAATCCAATGCTAATTTTTGGCATTCTTTATAATTTTAACCTGAATGTTATAATTATGTTTGTTCTACAATCGACCCTGTATGGCCCGATCTATTGAATTAATTAAAGTGACCAGTAGCCGATAATCTAACAATTAATCCAAAATTATTCGCCTGAAGCTCACTTTTTGGCAATTAACAATTCAATAAATTATTTCGTTTCTTTGAACCGTTGATTATCTTTCGTAGTCCCGATGCACTCACACTTAGGTTCCTGAAGTAATCCACAAGTCCACTACACTTTATTGTATATTACATTATGTGTTCTTGCAGGTACCCCTATATATGAACAGAACGTTCATAACTAAATCGAACTTGTAGTTTCGAATTTAGTGCCTTTGAAACCCGAAGTTTTCATTCAAAACTTACCACATGAAACCCGTAGCTTTCATGCTTAAATTAAATCAATACATGTCTATAGAACCTGAATGTTCTATGATATATGTCTATGGCTTTCCATATGACTAACCACGTTTTGTTGTACCTTCTGTTTAGAGACATGCCAAACTTGAACAAGCTTGATTTCACCGCTCTGAAAGTCTCTGGAAGAAACTACCTGAAGTGGGTTCAAGACGTGAAGCTCCATCTTACTACAAAGAGTCTTAGAGCTACTATCGAGCAACCAATCGACGATGAAACCATCGACGAAGCTCAGAAAACTACTGCTATAATCTTCATCCGCAGATACATCTATGATACACTGCAGACCGAGTACCTCACATAGGAGGATCCACATACCTTCTGGCTCGCTTTGGTCGATCTCTTCGATCACAAGAAAGACATTTACTTGCCTAAAGCAAGACACGACTGGTAACATTTACGCTTCCAAGACTTTAAGTATGTGAATGAATACAACTCTGAAATTTGTAGAATCTGATCACCACTTAAGTTCTGTAAAAAGGACTTAACCGAACATGATCTCCTGAAGAAGACCTATTCGACCTTCAATGCCACCAATATTGTCTTGCAGCTACAATATAGGGCATAGAAGTTCATCAAATTTTTGGATTTGATATCTGTTTTACTTCTTGCTGAAAAGCACAACCAGCTTTTGATGAAGAATCATCAAGCTCAACTCACTGGCTCGAACGTTCCGCCTGAAGTGCACGTGACTAATTTTAGCATCCACACCTGACGAAAATCTTGTCGTGGCAGTGGAAATGAGCGGCAAGCCCCACCACGAGCCCAAGGTCAACAAAACAGAGGCCTACCCAATGGAGGAAATTTGACCCAGAAGCGCCAACCCTTTGCCCCTAAGTCCCCAAACTTCAAGAACAAGGGAAAAGCTACCGTTCAATTGGCTTCCGTTGAAATTGACATGTGTTATCGCTGTGGATCAAAGGATCATTGGTCATGCGTATGCCGAGCTACCCTCGAGGCTATTGCCAAGTATCATTCCCGTCCTGAGTCTCACTTTGCGTTTGTAGAACATCCCCAAGATACTACTACAACTCTGGAGGTTTCAGATTTTCAGGAGGCATCCGCTCCTATAGAAGAATAAAGTTTTATTTTTCTAAGACATGGCCTAACCCACTAGGAGTGGCCGAACCCCCCCCCCCCCCTAAATTTTTAGGTTTATGGTTTAATTTCGGACAATTTTTCTAAGACTTTGGAATTATTTGTTTGGTTTTGGTTTGTTTTGATTTATGGATAATTATTTTATGGATATTATTTCTCGAATTGATTAATTGAATGAATGGAATTATATTTACACATGTGACCGATTCAATTAATTTATTTCTAGGTATGACTAGTGGGGAAGTTAATTGCTTGGCTGACAGTGTCACTATGCACACCATATTACATGAGAAACACTATTATACTAATTTGTACCTAAAAATGCACCTTTGACAACCCTCTCAGGCCCATCCAACCTGATAGAAGGATACGGAAAAGGCTCGTATTATGTTGTCCAATGGTACTAAATTAACCATTAAAAAGGCCCTATATTCTCCACGTTCCAGAAGAACGTTGCTGAGTTTTAGAGATATTCGAGATAATCAATATCATGTTGAAACCACTGAAGAGAATGGTACTGAATTTCTTTGTATCACTTCTTACGAATATGGCTAGAATCGTATTCACGAGAAGTTGGAAAGTCTCCCGAGTGGGTTGTACATAACAACCATTCTCGCCATTGAGACCCATCACGTGGCCGGCCCTATGGCCTAATTCCAGAGCACTTTCCTGCTTTGGCATGATCGAATGGGACACCCCGGACGAGATATGATGCGTCTTATCCTCAAAGTATCACATGGGCATCACTTGAAATCTTATCCCGGCCATCTGCTTTTCAAAGCATGCTCATTGGGGAAGTTGCACATTTAACCCTCAATTACAAAGATTATTCACGACCCCCTGAGTTTCTTCAGATGATTCAAGGGGATATTTGTGGACCTATCCAACCAACATGCAGACCATTTAGATATTTCATGGTGTTAGTTGATGCATCAACACGATGGTCACATGTCTGCTTATTGTCCACACACAATGCTGCATTTGCAAAACTTCTAGCACAAATTATTAAGCTTAAGGCTCACCACCATAATTATCTGATCAAGTCGATTTGACTGGGTAATGCTGGAGAGTTTACGACACATACTTTTGACTATTATTGCATGTCTATTGGGATTGATGTTGAACATCATGTACCCCATGTTCACACCCAAAACATCATGGCATAATTTTTCATAAAGCGCATTCAAACGATAGCTCGGACTTTGGTTATGCGAACCAATTTGCCGGTATCTGCCTGAGGCCATGCAACATTGCACGCATCTATATTGGTCCGCTTGAGGCCCACTACTACCCAACCTCATTTACCGTTACAGTTGGTTACTGGATACGAGCCTGACGTCTTGCATTTACGTGTGTTTGGGTGCGCGGTTTATGTGTCAATAGCGCCGCCACTAAGTACCAAAATTGGTCTTCACAGAAAAATGGGAATATATGTCGGTTATGATTCGTCATCCATTATTCGCTACTTAGAGCCCTTGACAGGAGATCTCTCTACCGCATGTTTTGCGTATTGTCACTTTGATGAGACAGTCTTCCCGTTGTTAAGGGGAGATAAGATCACTAACGTTCCTATAGAACACCGCGAATTATCGTGGATTACTTCCACTATGTCTCATTTAGATCCTTGCACCCTCAGTCTGAAACTGAAGTGTGACGTATTATTGATCTTCAGAGCATTGCTCAAAGCATGCATGATGCTTTTACTGATCTAGCAAAGGTGACGAGATCACATATAATTGCTGCAAACACATCTGCAATGATGGACGTACTTAGGCCATCTCCAACCGAAGGTTCCAAAGGGCCAGAGGGCCGAAAATAGCCCAAAAACCGTCTCCAACCAAGGGCTAGGCCAGAGGGCTCGTGAGCCCCACGGAATCTGAAAGGGCCAAAGTGCTGACTAGAATTTTTTTAAATGTGTCAGATTTCCTGTCGGTTATAACCGACAGGAATAATTTAGATTATTTCAATAGTGTCGGTTATAACCGACACGAATAGTGATTTAAATATAACGGCTAGACATGAATATTTTTGATTAATTACTATTTGTGTCGGTTATAACCGACACGAATAGTATGAAAAAATTTGAATACAACGGCTAGCTGACTATAGCTAGCCGTTGTATTCAATTTTCTTTTTTTAATTTAAACCTTTTTTTTCTTCTATAAATATGGTGAAGCTCTTTCAATTCTTCACTTCATCTGCAATATTTCCTTCAATATTTTTTCAATAATTTCCTTCAATATTTCCTTCAATATTTTCAATAAAAATGGCCTTATCTGCAATGAAAGGTATGGCTTGGACCCGAAAAGAAGATGAAGCTATTTGCAGGGCTTATAGATGGGTCTCGGAAGATAGTGTGATGGGGATTTCTCAAACAAGTGAAGGTGTTTGGAGTCATGTGTCCAAAAAATACTTAGAGTTCTACGAAGGCACCATTCCACCGAAAACCCGAAATCACAAGAGTTGTTCTTCAAGATGGAAGAAACATCTTCATCCAAATTTGAATAAATGGCATCAAGCACTATTAGTAGCCCCAAGTAGATATGAAAGCAACACCAATTACTACGACGAAGTTAGTGTTTTCACAGTTTATTTTAAATGTTTAATTATATTACATTTAATTTTTATAATTATATTTAATTATATTACATTTAATTTCATGAATTAATTTCCTTTAATTTTTGTAATTATATTTTCTAGGTACGCCAAGCGGATGGAGGGCAGCTCACGGTTGTTGGGAAATTTGTAAAGGGTGGGTGTTATTTGAAGATCCACCTCAACATAGAGTAGATCCTTTGGGAGTGATGGGAACTGCATCCCCATCTGTAGATATGGATGAAGATGGATCTCCTACCATTCGACAAACAAGGGTAGAAAATCCGTCTCCGAGCAAAGGTTCTTTACCTAGGGCTATGGGACGAAACAAGGCCCGAAGGTTGAGGGAAAAGGGCAAGGCAAATGATGATTACGCCGCTCAACATGAAATGGCAGCCTCATTGCAATTAATGGCGGAGCAAAATGCCCTTGAGGCGGAAGAAAGGAAGTGTAGGCATGAAGAACGAGCCAAACAAATACAAGAAGAGATGGATGATAAGAATATGGAAAAGAACACTTCGAATTACACTCCAATGAATAAGGCCTATTTTGATAGGAAAAAAAACGAAATTATGTCTCGGCGGCAGTTTTTTACCTCTGACTATACTCCTACAATGGCGGATGATCAAGATGATGTTGATTATGGATATTAAATTTAAGTTGTTGTAGTTTTTAAATTTAATTTGTAGTTTTTAAATTTAATTTGTTGTTTTTAAATTTAAGTTGTTGTTTTTAAATTCAAGTTGTCGTAGTTTTTAAATTTAAATAATAAATTATGTTTGGCCTTATGGCCCTTTGGCCCTTGGTTGGAGACGGTTTTTTTGTGACAGAGCTAAAACGAGCCCTATGGCCCTTTGGCCCTCGGTTGGAGATGGAGGCAAATATGGCCCTCTACTGTTCATTAAAATATTAATATCTTGGAGGGCCAGAAGGCTAAAACGAGCCCTCTGGCCAGCCCTCAGTTGGAGATAGCCTTAACGTATGCCGTAACACTGCCTTGGAATGCCAGACCATCCCCGAGGATGGGGTGGCCGCTATCCCACGCTGCCCGGTACACTGGCGGCTAGCCAATCACCTGCTCCTACCCTGAAGTGTGGCAGGCCCCCTGGTTCAAATGATTCATAACCCCGGAAGAGGAAAATGACACAAACTAGTGACTCTAGTCTGAATCCAACCCTTGCTTACTCATATGTTCTAACGCATGAAGTTATTCTAGATTACGGTGATGTTTTAGACGAGACATACCGGTCTCTTGATAATCGGGAGATTTGGTCCATTACGCAATATTAGATGAGGTTTGAAATCACAATGAGATTATTGTCAATGATGCATTTACGTATATCGTTGCTTTCGACATCATGATTAGCGATGACATTGAACCACGTTCCGTTAAGGAATGTCGATGTAGAACAAATTAGTCAAACTGGAAACAAGCAATCCAAGTTGAACTCGATTTGCTCACGAAACGTAAGGTGTTTAGGCCTGTAACTCCTACTCCACCACATGTAAAGCCCATGGGCTACAAGTGGGTTTTCGTGAGGAAGTGTAATGAGAAGAATGAAATAGTGTTATACAAAGCACACCTCGTAGCGTAAGGCTTCTTTCAACGCCTTGGGATTGATTACGAGGAGATGTATTCCCCCATAATGGACGTCATAACATTCCATTACCTTATAAATTTGGTAGTTTCGGAAAAAACTGAATATGCAGCTTATGGACTTCGTATCTCTATGGGGATCTAGATACAGAAATGTACATAAAAGTTCTAGAAGGACTTCCATTGACTGGTTCAAATAATTCTATACCACGGAACACTCTCTCGATTAGATTAAGGAGATCACTCTACAGATTGAAACAATCCGGACATATATGGTATAACCGTCTGTGTGACGACCCGTCCCCACTTTTCACTATAATTTCTTTTCCGTTGGTGTGAGTTGACGATTTTATCCCTTTTCGAACAAAAGTGGAATCTGACGTGGACGTGGTTTTCGACTTTCAGTTTCATTTTTCTAGTTTCGTATTAAATTAGTACTCGTCGCTACGAACGAGTGAGCGTGTGTTAGACTCGAATCAGATATGTAAATAGAAAGCTACGCTTCGTTAAAGTACGTTAACTACGAGTATTTTTGTTCACGTACGTGCAAATTTACAGTATCGGAACACTGTCAAAAGGATAGATTTTGTATAATTAAAATTGTACAAATCCATCCAATCCCTAAAAGGTATCCGGTCCTCTTCTTTCACACCCATCAGCCATCAAACTTTTGCTTTTTCCTTCTTTTCCTCTCCACCATTCACATCATTTCCCTTAATGTGGGCAACCCATCAGAAATCACAGACCATCACTCATACCTCACATTCCCTCACTAAAACTCCCTCAACTCTCTCAACTTCGTGGTCTTACATAAGTCCTCGACGCGTATAGCGTGTGGCAGCGTGTGGTGGCACATCCCGCCTCCGATTGACTTTCTATCAATTTGCGTAGGTCCGTGACGTCGAGTAGATCGATTTAGCAATTTCACATATAGGGGAAATGTATCCCGAGGACGTATGGGGTTAAGCAAGTCTCGGAGACTTCGTTTCAACTGCGTATTTGTGAGTGGGCAGTTTATATATATATATATATGGCTTATAGTTTCCACAAATGCATTTAAATGATTTACGCCTATTATGCCACAATTTTAATTTAATTTAGTAAATATTGCGTTGTGATTGGAATTATAAAATGGCTATGGCATGTTCATACTCATATTTACCTGCTTATAAATATGGTACTGTGGTAGAGTACTAAAATGATTCTACAGGCGCAGGAAAATTCAGGTGAGTTTAGTATATTGATTGAATTGTATGGCATAAATATATTCATATAGTTAGCTCATCATTACTACACCCCGGTGTTAGTGCTCCCGCCCGGGGCCAGGGCTAGCCTTCACATGTATGTTCACCTCCCAGCACTGCATGCTCGCCTTGGATCCAAGTAGGTGTTAGCCTGTCGTACAGACTGCAATAGGCAGTTTCGACTTGTAGGTGACTGCGCTTAGCACAAGCTTCACGTGATCGTAGCACTAGAACATTTATTATTACACCTAGCCTATCGTACATGTCACATTAGGTGACTCCGACTTGTGTGATAGTATAGATTGATGAGCCATAGGTGCAGTTGTGTTAGTGTTTTGTAAAGCACACGCCTATACTTCCATTATTGTTGAATTATTCTTGTTGTGACATATTTCTGATATACATTGTTGGCATACATTAAATCTTCATACTTATACGTAGTATGATTTTAAGGAAACTATACTTATTTTACGGCGAGGGGTTAGTATATTCGAAAATAAAGGTTTTCTTACGATCATTGTTTTGCTGACCCACTTAACTTTGTTTTTCGCCCCTCCAGGTTTAGTAGTTGTGCTTACGTGTAAACGAGGATTCTGGCAAATCTCAAGATATGGTTATCTTTAGTGGTATAACTCTCATCCTATTTGCTATACTGTCTTATGCTCTGACATCACGTGTGAAATGGGTTCAATCCCGCTCACCCGCGCACTCTTTAGATTAGGCACATTTAAGGTTTAAATTTATTCACATTTTCCACATCACTACACTTTATGGCTTTGTTACCTTCCAGGTGTCGGCCAGCACAGCTCGATTCGAAGTCCTAGTGGACATTCCGGGTCGAGGTGTGTCAGTCTGAGTGAATATTTGACAAGTCGGGGTTATGTGAACAACGAACTATGCCTATGCATGTTCATCAAAAAGTCACATTCTGGATTTGCGATCGTTACAGTTTATCTCGACGACATGAACCTCATCGGAACTTCTGCAAAGCTTGAAGAAATTGGCGTTCACTTGAAATCGAAATTTGAGATGAAAGATCTTGGGAAAACTCGATACTGTCTCGGCCTGGAGATTGACCATTTTTTGGATGGAATCCTAGAACATCAATCGAACTACACCCAAAAGGTGTTGCGATGTTTTAATGAGGATAAAGCGTAGCCTTCGAGTACTCATATGGTCATTCGGACTCTAGATGCTAAACGAGATCCATTCCGTCCCAAGAAGGATGAGGAAGAGATGTTGGAGCCTGAAGTTCCCTACTTAAGTGCAATTGGTGCGTTATTGTACTTGGATCAATGCACTAGACCTGACATCTCCTTCGCTGTTAATCTTTTAGCTAGATATAGCAATGCGCCTACATGCAAACACTGGAATGGTGTTAAGACATTTTTCGCTACCTCAAGGGGACGATGGATTTGGGCTTGTTCTACACCCATAAATCCTCAAGAAGAGCCGCGGCCCCTCGGTCTTCGAGTTGATTCCCGTGTTGTTGGTTACGCATATGATGGCTATCTGTCTGACCCACATAGGGCACATTCTCAAATGAGCTATGTCTTTACTGTTAGAGACACCGCTATATCTTGGAGGCCTACTAAGCAAATGCTAGTTGTGACTTCTTCGAACAGTTAAATAAGAGATACATCAAGGGAGACAACATCAAGCACATAGCGCCGAAGTTCTTTTATTCTCACCAGCAACAACAACATTAGAACATTGAAGTCAAGCAAATCTATTCCCAGGACAACCTGGCCGATCTCTTCACCGAGTCATTGCCCAAGTTTACTTTTCAAAAGCTCGTCTAAGGAATCGGTATGCGTAGACTATCTGAGTTGAATTGCTTGTAGTTCTCTTATTTGGAAGTTATATCTAACTCAGGGGGAGTATCCAGAAGCATACTCACTTGATCTTAATGTACTCTTTTTCTTACGATTAGGAGCATTTTTTCCATTGGGTTTTTGCTACCTAACGAGGTTTTGATGAGGCACCCATCCTGGGATGAACATACTCCGTTAAGTTCACTACTTTCGTCCTGTTTGACGTTTGTTTTAGACATTATGCATACTTCTTACATTTCTCCTTAGTCTATGGCTTTTCAACTACCTTAGGTTTTACCAAAGCGAGGTTTTGTGAGTTTTACTACCCATGCATACTTTCTTTTAAATTTTAGACTCGCATTCGCTCGTTGTGCCGACGACTTCATCAACTGTTCTACCTTATCTACTGAAGATCTGATGCGATGTTTTGTTTGAGTATTTACACACTCAAGGGGGAGTGTTGCAGTCATGTTGGATTATGAATGTGATTGTGTAAATCCTAGTGTATTTAGGAGTATCTTGTATATTCCCTTTAGTAGTTTAATTCCTATTAGAGTTATAATCCTAATAGAGTAAGGATTTAACCTTCCCTACTACTATAAATAAAGGCACAATGGGGTGATACAACACACACCTCAAAATTACATCTCTCTCTTCTCTCTCTGTTCCCGCCGGCCCCTCCTTCTCTGTCCTAAATACAGTTCAGTCACATAGGCCTACAACAATTTGATTTTTATTGAAATATATTTAGTTAAGGAGTAGCGTTCTCTCGTCCTAAATATTTGATATGTTACGTTACTAGATTATTGAATTCAGACTAACAAACTAACGTGTCCTAAATGATATAAGGAAATTTTATTCGAACCCATGTTTTATATCTCTACTCCCAACTTACTTTCTACACCTAAATTCTTGGCGATTTATCTATCATTATCTTTTACACCTAATATTAATTCCTAAATTATCCTCACTTATGAAAACCCAAGCCAATTTAATTTCCTTTTTACACCCCAACAAAATCAATTATTCAAAAAATAAAAAAACTAAGAAGCAGTCCCTCCATTGATGGTCCCTGTAGAACAATATGAAGAAAACCAAAAATAGGGTAAAACTCTTGAGAGAACGACGGAAATCGAAAGCTCCAATATTCATATATTTCCCCATATCAATCAATTATACAGAGAGCTAAAGTATATTTGTACAACTGAATCTAAGTAAGTTGCTGCTGCTCTCTCTCTCTCTCTTACACACACAATTCATTTCCTTGAAACTAATCTTGTCACAATACACAATCTTTATTTTCATTTCCGTCCCGTTTATGGTTTTGCTTTTATATATATTAATTTACTGTTTCTGATCTCTACCTCCTTTTACGATAACCAAACCCTAATTTGTAACCAAAATTACATAGAGTAAAATACACAATTTATATCTAAATTTTAAGTTAGGTGTAGAGATGATAAAAAAAAAAAAAAAGGGGTTTCTATTAAAATTTCCCAATGATCTATATGTACCTTGGAGTTGGTGGTTTTGAAGTGTTTGGGAGGGACAAGTGAAGCAAGCTTGAAGCATAGACTTTTCATTTGAATTCTTCTGTTTCTCTCCACTGTCTTCCTCTCCGGTTTGGAAGTAGACTCACTGCTACACTTCATCCTCTCTCTCTCAAAAGAAACAAAGCCCACAAAACCCAAAATCCAAGCACGCATGAAAAGCAAGAAATAGAGAGCAAATTAAGGGAGAGGGTTTGGAAAGAAGGAGGAGCTTGACTGAAACATGTACACTTATATATAGTTGAAGCTTCGTGCCCACCCGAAATAAGCAAAAACGAGTGAAGGGAATGTTGAATATTTTAATAATATATTAATATATTCGTGTGGAAGAAGTTGAGTATTTGTCCAATAGTTGCTCTTCATCAAATTAAAGCAATGACTTTTCCAACTTCGCTAAAAGACATGATCCATGTCTGACTAGTGCATAGTTTACTAACAGACATAATCTTTGGTAATTGATGTTTTGCATCAGACATGCGTATTGGGCATATTGCTGTAATATTAATTCAGTTGTATTCCATGGCGCGAAGGCATACCCAAAACCAAAGGATGTATCCTATGCCGAGAAGGCATATCCAAAACCAAAGGATATGTATAACGGGTGCAAAATCTCCTATATATTGGTAAATTGGTAGAAGAGAAATACATTGAGAAATTTGTTGTCTACACAATTTCCTTACTCTCTCTTCTCTCCATCACATTCATACAATTTCTTTCTAGTTATTTCTAAGGGAACACAATTCGGTTTTGCTAATCGAATATTCCATAGTTTGTTGTATCTTAGAAGTGATTTGCCAAGAACTCTTTAGCAAACTCATTCGAGTGGGGGCAAATAACACTTTAAGGAAACGATTCAAGTCGTACCTCAAAGTCATCGTTCAGTTTATTCTCCATATTTCTACATTTACTCAATCTTGAAGTGTTATTTTCGTCATGGAGAACAAGTCTGATAACACGGCTTTGAAGATTATCAATCAAGATGTCTACAAGCTAGACAAGGACAAGATATGTTTCATGCTTACTGTTCTAAATGTCATATATGTGTTGGACCCGCATTGGCGCCTATTCGTGAACCAAGTGACAAAGGCACGGACAAAATAGTTGCTGATCGAAAGAAGCGTGAAGAAGATGAATTGGTATGTAGAGGACACATTTTGGGCACATTATTTGATCGCTTATATGACCTGTACGCACACATTCAATCTCCAAAGGAAATTTGGAAAGCACTTGAACACAAGTACACAACAACGAAAAGAGGTACCGATAAATTTTTAATGTTCAAATATTATGAGTTCACTATGTTTGATAACAAACCCATCCTAGACCAAGTTCATGAATTATTGGTCTTGGTCTCAAAGTTTCGTGAACTTAAAATAGTTATTCCGGATCCTATGATAGTTGGGGTTATTATGGCAAAATTAGCACAAACATGGAATAACTATAGAAAGAAACTTCCACACATGGTGGAAGATATTAATTTGGAGGATTTGCAAAAGGATATTCAAATTGAAGAGGAAACTCGAAATCGTGATAAGAATTTTGCAAATCAAGATTCCTCTAAACTTCACGTTTGTCGAATGAAACAAATACAAAAAGAACTTCACAGTCAAAATTGACAAAGGGAAGTTTAAGAAGAAAAATTCCAACAACAATCAAAAGAATGCACATGGTGTCTGCTACCATTGTGGAAAGAAAAGTCATTACATTCATGATTGTAGACACATGAAAGCCAGTGAGGAATATGCCAATAAGACCAATAATGCAAACATGATGGAAAATTCTGGAATTGATAAATCGTTGCAATGGTATCAATAATGCATATTGACATGATTGCCGAACTGAATATAGCAGCCGCAATAAAATCATTTGATTGGTGGCTCGACTCAGGGGCAATTATACATGTGTGTAATGACAAGGCACAATTCAAGACATATGAAGCATTAACGGACAATCAAGAGGTTTTAATGGGGAATCATAATTCCAACAAAGTTATGGGAAAAGGAACCGTTTTAATGGGGAATCATAATTTCAAGAGCTTTGGTAGTTAGTACATCTAGTGGAATGGGGCTAAAACCCTTTACTGAAAATTAGCCACCAATAATGGTAACCCGACTTTGTCTAGAACATCACTAGTTTAAAAGTTTAATGGGTAATAACAAGTTATTGATAAGTGGTTGTGAAAGCACTGAAAATTAATATATAGCCCATTCCAGGATGATCAGTGCAAGACTGCTATGTTTAGGAGGACGAGTTTTATCTTTTAATGGAAAGTCTAGACATATTAGCTTGAGACATGACTATGTCAAGGAATTAACAACTGGTGGGGTTATTTATAGTTATGTCTATAGTAGCAGGGACATGGGAATGAACCTCACCTAATGAACATAAGAAGTGGTGCCGCTTCTACCAAGAGTTGGGTTTTCTCTTGTAAATGTTCATGAAACCAGGATGAAGCACAAGGCCATAATAGTGCTTAATTAGTTCAGAAATTTCTTTAAGGAAATAAGACATAGTCATGTGTGTAGTGATTCCGATTTTAACATAAGAATAGTTGGTTTAAACTTACATCACCATAGCATTCGTTATAACCTTGATTGTATGCATGATTATATCAGTATGCTTGTGATTAATTATAAGGAAAGAATTCTTAATGTCATTTATTATATATTTTTAAAATAGAGAAGGATTGTTGAATATTTAAATAATATATTAATATATGAGGAAACTTGATATAAGTCCAATTTTTTGAGCTAATAGTAGGAATAGTCCAATTTATTAAAATAAGTCCAATTTGTTATATTTAATTATTTAATTATCAATAGTTATCTGTTCAATAATAAGATTTATTATAAAAATCAAATTTCTTCCTAATTATCTCTTTGCTTATTTCTTTTTATTTATCTTTTTATTATTTCTCGTTCTTCCTTCTGCTTTAAACCTATTTATAAATTTTATTTTTAATTTTTTTAATCAACCTATATCATAGGTTAATTATATTTATCTACCTATATGATAGATTTTTTTTATTTTTTTTATTTTTTAAATCAACCTGTCACAGATTAATTAATGTGTCTTACTTGTACGTATGTTATGTTTTTTCTACATTTTAATTAGGCTTCATATCTCACGTATAGGTATAATATACATTCATATATTTATTACTTGAGTTATGGTAGAATGTTTTGCAGATAAATTTATGTTAGTATATTAGTTTTTTTGTTATAAGATATTAATTATATTTTTTGGAGTTGGAAAATGCATAATAATTTTAATTGATTTTTAATATTTTTAGAAAATACAAAATGAGTATAAAAAAAAATAAAAACATATAATTAGATAACTGGACTCACTTCTAAAAACACTCTACCTTTTTGGACCTGGATCTAAAAGCCCCTTAATATATTCGTGTGGAAGGAGTTGGGTATTTGCCCAACAGTTGCTCTTCATCAGATTAAAGCAATGTGACTTTTCCAACTTTGCTAAAAGACATGATCCATGTCTGATAGTGCATAGTTTACTAACAGACATAACCTTTGGTAATTCATGCTTTGCATCAAACATGCGTATTGGGCATATTGCTGTAATATTAATTCAGTTGTATCCCATGGTGGGAAGGCATACACAAAACCAAAGGATGTATTCCATGCCGAGAAGGCATATCCAAAATCAAAGGATATGTCTAACGCGTGCATTCTCCCCTATATATTGGTAAATTGGTAGAAGAGAAATTCATTGAGAAATTTGTTGTCCACACAATTTCCTTGCTCTCTCTCTCTCCATCACATTCATACAATTTCTTTCTAATTATTTCTAAAGGAATTTGGTTTTGCTAATTGAATATTTCATAATTTATTATATTCTGAAGATGATTTGCCAAGAACCCTTTAACAAACTCATTTGAGTTGGAGCAAATAACACTTTAAGAAACCCTCGCTTTCACCGTCTACTTTTCATGTCATATACATTTTAAAAATACTTGTGTCTCTGTTCAAGGGTGGTTTTCAAATTAGAAATAACTTTTGGATTTTGCATTCACAAACAAAATACCTTAGATTATTGTATCTTGCTTCCGAATTAGGTTTTTGATTGTCTTTTCTAATACCGTAGCTTAGAAATTGGGTTATTTTAGCACGAACGAAGTGGCGATCAATAAAAAAAAAGTGATTCAAGAGATGGGTAATTCACGCATTAATATATTATGTAGTAAAGCCCATAAAGCTAGGAGCAAACAAAATTTTATAACTTTGGAGAGGTTATTATTGATATAGGTGTAGTTTAAAAATATTATTTACTAACTTATTTAATCCTTCATGAATGTTAGATAATCTAAATAGGATTTCATAGGTACCCAAGTATTGTATTTCTTACACATATGTACTTTATTTACTTGTACTCCAAGGCATTGTTCTTTAATCCCCAATGCCCCATTGTGTATATAAAGGATGTTGAATACATTTCATTTTTTCTCTATCAAATCAGTCATGTCCACCCAATGCCCAATGCCCAATGCCCCATTGTGTATATAAAGGGTGTTGAATACATTTCATTTTTTCTCTATCAAATCAGTCATGTCCACCCAAGGTCAATATGAAAATCAGTTCACTGAAATTATTAGTGTTGATTGTGCAAAAAGAAGGCATCAAACCCCAACTAGAAGCAAACATTATAACTATGTAGATGTGTGTTTTCTTAGATGGAATCAAGAAAAATTATATCTTATTACAGTATGGAGTTTATTTCTATACATAATTGGTCCCAACTTAGGATCATAATTTGTTATGACTTGAGGTTATTTTTTATAGATTATTACTTTAGAGAGGTTTTAAAGTATATTTGTTGCTACCATATTCCGAAAGTCGATGTTTTGGACTTTTCAAATTGTTCAAAATTAACGTAGTTTTAGTTTTGCGTTACAATTTTAGGCCCATAATATATGGGTTCGAAGAAAACGACGAAATCTACAAGACTCCTTGCTTAAAAGAAAGGATTTGCCAAATAACTTCAAGGTTAATAAAAAAATTAAAAACAACAAGTGAAAACAAAATGGTTATAGGCTCTAAATTTCTATACTATAAGAAGGGAACTTAAACGGAGAGCAAAATACACATTTCTCTAGCCAATTTTATTAAGCCCATATTCTGCAAACCTTGTTTTTATTATCAATTCATGCAAAAAGTCTTAATTTTGTTATGATCTAGAATTTAGTTTTGTTATGATCTAGAAGTGGTTTTGTTATGATCTAGAAGTTGGTTTTGTTATGATCCCAGTCAATTTCAATTTGGACGACATATTATGGTGTTATATGATTAGTTTAACATTCACATATATCAGTTTTAACCCCACTAGAAATAAAATATTTAAGATTGACTTCCTCAACAAGCTTGGTTTAAAAATATATTCTGACTTACCTTTCAAATGATGAAGTGCAAGGATGAAATTAGTGTCTTAAATAACATTGAGTTTGGTTACTATATGTAATTGGTTATTTGTATATCACTGTTTAGACTTTTTTTTTCTTTTTAACAAACGATAACATATACATTAAGATCTACTTCAACCAAAAACTCAAATTTTAGGTTCTAAACTTACCCCAACTTGCTCCAAACTCAAATTTTAGTCTGGGCCACCATATATGCGTATTTTTTTAGTTTTATATTTATAAATTCATCGAATTCAACAGCTAAGATCTAATATGATCAAATCTAATAGTAAAAATAAAAAAAATAAAAAAAGAAGATTTAATTGTCCAAATTTAAATCCAACGGCTAAAGTAATTAAAAAAAATCTTTTATGTGTTTCATATTCTTAATTTCATTGTGACAGCCCGTCCCGAGAGTTGTACGTTTATTATTTTCGAATTTGTGAAAGTACGAAATTGCCCTCGAGCGTTGGATTGGAGCGTTGTTTTGGGCTAAGTTAGAGGCCCAAAAATGTGGGACTTTGGACCAATTAAAAAAAAAGGTTCCAAGTTAGTGGGAACCTAATTGTGAAAGTGTTTGGGAGATTAGAGTTTAATTAGTTAGGTTGGTTAGTTTTGGACCAATTGGGAGCTAAAGAAGGATTTTAGTGTGTTGTGATTGGTGTTGAGGACCACACCCACACACACACTCCCGTTGACTCTCCCTCTCTCCTACACTCTCAGATTCACTCTCTCTCTCCCTCTCTCTTTGAACTTGTACGGGCCACACCTATAGAACCTTCAAACGTTGCAGATCGAACGTAACAAGGTTACCATTGTGATCCTGGAAGAACCACGAGCACAACCATGCTCCTTTTAGACCGTGGAACCTTCGGGAAACCCTAGTTTGAGAGAGAACCGTCGAGGTACAGTGACAACCACACCATCGTGGAAGTTTCAGGCCAATCCAAGACTTCTAAAGGTACCCTCTCTCCCTCCTAAGTGTAATGCTTGAGTTTTGGTTGAGTTTGGACGTCGGAAAACCTTAGAAACCGAACCTCCGAGAAAAACACTATTCATCAACTTTTTAATGGATGGTTATTTTCGAATTTTGAGCTCACAGGGAGCTTTAGAAAGTCCTCACGAACCTTGGAGTGGTTCGTTTGCAAGAATTGGACTTCGGGAAGCCCAATTTCAAGAAGTTGCAGAAATCGCTGGAATGTCGAGCTTGATCCGACGTGTTTTCACGAGATTTGAAGCGGGAAAGAGGTATAATGTGATTATTTAAGTCCTAAGCTTCAATTTGGTACAAAAATCGTGAAAAAAGGTTGAGAGACGAACGAGAATAAGAGTTTTGAAAAATTGCCCAGTTTCCGGCGCCGGCGACGGTCGCCGAAGCTGGAGGTTGAAGATGAGGAATATTCCGTCAGTTTTGACGGAATATTCTCACGGCATCAGTTAACTCTGACGGTTTCCGTTAGCTTTTAACGGAATATTCCGTGGAATATTCCTAACGGCAGTTAGGCTGCCGTCAGTGTGCCTGGCACATGGCCGCTTGTGGGGGAGCGTAGGGTCTTGCCCTTGCCGGCGCGTGGCGGCGCGTGGAGGCTCAAAATTTTATTCTAAAAATATGGGGATGATCCTGAGGTTGTGTAGATCATTTTGGTATATTCACACACCTCATTTGAGCACTGTATGAGAAGTTATTAGCTAGTTTCGTCTATGTGTTTAAAATAACGTTTTTATAGTTGTTTCTCACATAGGCGAGACCTATCCGGAGGAAAAGCGTAGCCAGGCTAGGCACGAGGGCTACGATCCTTCTACTTACCAGTGAGTGGGCTTTTGTTTTCCGTATATACCTATATACTATATGTTTTTCCCAGAAAGTGCATTTTAAATGCTTTTATAAATGAAATGCCATGCCAATACCTATATACGTCAGATTATGCATAATGATATGGTTATGCATCATGATATGGTTATGCATCATGAAATGGTTATGCATAATAAAATGGTTATGCATCATGATATGGTTATGCATCATGAAATTGTATGCGCATGATTGTTGGTGTTGTGGACGCTCAGGTAAGTATCTGGTAAGATTCTGTGTGTTTAAATAAGAAGTTGAGTTATGAAAAGTATGATGAGATGAATTAAGAGCTCATTAACCTGCACCCCGGTGTTAGTGCTCCCGCCCAGAGTTAGGGGCTAGTCTTTCACGTGATGTTCACCTCCCTCACCATACGCTCATCTTGGATCCAAGTTAGGTGCATAGGCCTGTCATATAGACCACTTTTAGTGGGTTCGACTTGTAGGTGACTCGCGATCATTCGCACAGTCTTCACGTGATTGTAGCACTAGAGCGTATTATTACACCCAGTCCTGTCGTATAGACCACTATAAGTGGGTTCGACTCGTGTGCAGGCATGATTTATGAGCTAGAGATCAGCTGACGAGCTGTTGCAGTTATGATTGCGTTGAGATACTTACCTGATGATATATTTGGCATGGCATGGCATATTCTTGATTTGTTGGCATATTTATGATGATGATGAGTTATGTTAAGATAAGTATATGTATATACTATTTTCTGGGAAAGTATACAGGTTTTACAGCGAGGGGTTATAAATGTGATTTTTGAAATGTTTTTCAAAGACTTTGTTTTTGCCCACTCACGCTTTTGTTTTGCGCCCCTCCAGATATTAAGTAGCTTTGTTGGTGGCATCCGAGGCTGCAGCAGTGATTCTGACAGACATCACCCAAGTAGGACCACCTTCGGGTGTTAATTATTTAAATACTCCTTATGCTCGACTGCACCTAGACTACTAAGCTCTGATTGTGTATTAACACTCCTCGATTTCGGTTTTTATTTATTCGTACTTCTTCTTATTAATGCTTCCGCATTGTGCACATGGCTACGTCACCCTCACGTGACGGCCAGCATGCCTCGATCTCGGTCGGGGTGTGTCATTCATAGTGTTTCATGAATTTCATGGTGTCGATTTAGTGATTTTTCAATATTTATCGGATTCTAAATATTTTTAGGTTAAAATGTTCATAAAATTAAATTAGGATAGTCTGCATATATTTTTTTTTAATTTACTTTAAGAAAAAAATTATCTTAAATTCATTTTTTAATAGTCTTGGGCTAAAAATTTAACCTAGAAGGGTTGGAGGAGAAAAACTATTTCTAGGTTAAAATCAAATTTTATGGATTAAAAATGTTAGGTTTTAACCTAATGATTGGAGATGGTCTAAGGGGTGGTGGACTGAGCTAAGCTTTACAAATGAGCTTGCTATAATAATATGATTCAACTTCGTCTCTGGAGAGAATTAAACTTAAGATCTCTGACTTACAAGTAAAGAGGAATACCAATAGGCCATAATACTAAGTGACATCACTGTTTATATCTTAGAGATACTCAGATACCTAGATTTAGCCGACCAAATTCTATATATATTTTTTTATTTAGACGTTAGTGTTTTAAAGTTTTAGACCAAATTTTTTTTATTGAATTGTGAGAGCAAAAAGGACGATAGTATTTAAAAAATAAACCAGATTGTGATACTTTTAAACGTATCAAAGTAACAAATGATTTCACTTCCATGAAATATATATGGTGAGTAATGGAACTGAATCGTACTTGCACCAGTTTGTGTAATATGAATAGTGAAATGTTTTTTTTCGAAAAAAAAATTGAATAGTTAATTACTCGGGGCTTAGAGACATCTCTCCATTCAGTTTCCCTTGAGAATGGGTATAAGTCCATATCCAATTTATTAACCGCGTCCACCACGTTCAAACTTGAGCCATGTAGACTTTTAAACGGGTTGAATATTGTTTGAAAAACACCTTAAACTAATTCCCGACAGTTTCAACATCGTATCTGGAAAATCAAATTTCGATTACGACCACGTTGATTGTGTTATCAAAATTGTATCAGCTGCCTGGGTCAAACTGAGAGTTTCAAGAAATTAGCCTCCATATCCAATTTATTAACCGCGTCCACCACGTTCAAACTTGAGCCATGTAGACTTTTAAACGGGTTGAATATTGTTTGAAAAACACCTTAAACTAATTCCCGACAGTTTCAACATCGTATCTGGAAAATCAAATTTCGATTACGACCACGTTGATTGTGTTATCAAAATTGTATCAGCTGCCTGGGTCAAACTGAGAGTTTCAAGAAATTAGCCTATCTTCAACCTAATACATAGGTATTATAAATTGATGGTTTTTTTAGCTAAAATGATCGTTGAGATTGATATAACTTTTTACTTTGGTCTTTGAGATTTGAAATCGATAGAAGTGGTCTCTAAGTTTGTCTACCATTAATTATTTTGGTCTTTTCGTGAAAAATTTCAATTAATAAATTTCAATTAATAAAGATTAAAATGACAAAATTACTCTCAACTTTTTGTCAATTATTTTGGCTCATTGTTGATTAAATTGAGGGTATTTTTGTCATTTTCATCATTTTGGTCCTTATTTAACAAATTTTTTTATGGAATGACCAAAATGATTGAGGATTGACAAACTCATGGACCACTTCTATGGATTTCAAATCTCAGAGACCAAAATGAGGAGTATTGCCAATCCCATAGACCATTTTGGCTAAAATTTAGACCCTTTGATCAACTTGATGTTGGTAAGGATTCTGTATTTGTACTCAAGAGTGGAGCTAGAAATTTTTTATTACTCCACCCTTTTCGTACTTGTTACTGGTATTATGTACAGCTTCAATGGCAATACATTAACCAAAATGATATACGATGCTATGTTTGAAGTTGGGAGATAATGGGTGGTCTTTGGTTTTCCTCATCAGCTACGTAGCAGATCCATTGGTTTAATAATGGTGACTCGTTTCAAAGTGCTTTTATAATGAATGAAAGAACTTTTAGAGAAAAAAAAATTTGGCTTCCAAAAGCACTTGAAGTTCTTTATGCAAGAAGCACCAGTTATGTGTTTCTTCCAGGAAGCACTTTAAGTGATTTTACAAGATTTACTTATATTTTTACTAAGTATCGGTTCAAAAACATTTTCACTAAAAACTTTTTCAACTATTTTAAAAACAAAGACCACTCATTATCTCCCAACTTCAAACATAGCATCGTGTATCATTCTGGTTAATGTATTGCCATTGAAGCTATACATAATACTAGTAACAGGTACAAAAAGGGTGGAGTTATAAAAAAATTTCTTGCTCCACTCTTGAGTACAAATACATAATCCCTACCAATAATGTATAGATAATAAAATTCAACTTGGAGGACAATATCGATATTTGGTTGAAGAAGTAACAGGCTAGTTGTTGGAAATTCTTGGAGTTGGATATGATGATCTTAATGCTCAATTAACTTATAGATTATAGAAACCCATCATGCTTAATTTGGTCAAACTCGTCATACTTAATTTTGAGACATAAAGTTGTTGCTGAAAAGTTTAGGCAGAAATCACGATGCATATAGACTAAAGAAGGAGATTTGTGTCGGATTCGATTTATCCAGATTAGGACAGTGTTTGTTTGTTTGTTTTTGTTTTTTGTCAAAGATTACGAAACAGTGTTGGCTGTGCATGTTTTTTCAATACTAATTACTGCCCTACATGACTCACATTGATACGTACAACATGCATGCAAAAACAACAGGTAGCTTTCCAAATTATGTGAACAAGGGAGCTACATCGAATATTTGCTATATATTGATCGATTTGGGCTCCAAATGTGGCACGGCTCTGCTTTGGTAGTCCATTCTGGGTTTCACTATATAACTGAGACTTTTTTGTACTGAGACGTATTTTCACAAAAAAAAATATGGTCAGATGGTCCCTCCCAATTATTATTCTTTTATTTGACAAATTAGTTCTCTCCATTCAAAAACTTGGCTTTGATCTGAAATATTAAAATATATTTTTAGGGAAATTTTTGTTATACTAGTATATATTTAAAGAATTCTTTTTAAAAAATGCTCTTAAAATCAAGGTTCTAAAAGACGCTAGGCGCTAGTCGGGCGGCGAACTGGGGCCTAGCGCCTAGGCGGCTAGGCGGGGACTAGGCGGGCGCCTAGGCGGACTAGGCGGATTTAAGTAAATCTATTATATTTTGTGTAAATAAGTATATATTTATACTTAAAATATATACAATTTTATTATAAACTACAAAATAAAATGACATATGTATTAGGAGGTATTGGAACATAATGAAAACATGGAGAACATGCATATAATGTGTATTCATTTAAGTATTCAACAAGTCTCTTACAATTTATTGGAAAAAAATAAAATGCAAAATGAAAGTTATCTATTTTCTACCTAAGTGAGTCGCAACCTAGGCGGGTCTGGGCGGGCTAGACGGGTGCCTAGGCGGTCTAGGCGGGTGCCTTAGCAAGTCTAGGTGCCCTTTCTTAATTTTCAAACGCCTAGGCATTAATCGGGGCGGTGGCCAACCTCTTAGTGCCTAGGCGGCGCTAGGCGGGGATTTTTAGAACAGTGCTTAAAATGACTAAAATCGTTTTTAGAAAAAAAAATGTGTTTGGGTTCCAAAAGCATTTTAAGTGCTTCCTAGAGAAGCACGCACTTCAAGTGCTTCTTCAAGACTCACTTACGTTTTTACTAAGGATTTAATTCTAAAAACATTTTCACCAAAAGTGTTTTCAGTTATTTTGAAAGTGTTGAATCCCACATCGGCTAGAGGGAAAGGAGAAAAGCAATTTGAATAGAATTACCACACTCTAACACCGAAGCCTTTTGTGATAAAACCTCACACCTAACAGATTGTATAGGTGGTAATTACCAAATTGGGGACAATATCAATGTTGTTGAAAGGGGTCCCTTGGCCTGTCTCTCTAATAATTCTACATGGTATCAGAGTCAGAGAGCGGGCCCGTACTATACTGCCACGTGAAGGATGGGTCCCCCTGGGCCTGCGTGATAATGGTGGGCCCCTTAGCCCCGTGTGTAGGAGGAGTCTCTCTTGGCTCAACGTGGTTGTCGATGTGCGGATCTCCCACTTATGATCCACTAATTAGGTCCCACGTGAGGGGTCGTGTTGAATCCCACATTGACAGTACTAAAAGATAAGTAATAGTTTAAATATCTTAACTCCACTCTAATTAACACTGAGGCCTTTTGTGATAAAACCTCACACCTGACGGATTGTGCATGTGGTCGTTACCAAGTTGGGGACAGTATCGGTGTTGGCCCGTACTGCCACGTGATGGGTGGGTCCCTTGGCTCTGCGTGTAAGGTGAGTCCTTTTGACTCCACGTAGTTGCCGATATTTGGATCTCCACGTGTGAGCACAAAAATGCGGTCTCATGTGCGGGAGTGTGTTCAATCCCACATCGGCTAGAGGGAAAGGAGAAAAGCAATTTAAATAGAATTACCCCACTCTAACTAACAAAAGGTCTTTTGTGGTAAAACTCCACAAGTAACGGACTGTGCGGGTGGTAATTACCAAATTTGAGACAATATCGGTGTTGTTGGAAATGGGCCATCGGCCCATCTCTCTGATAATTCTACAAAAAGTACTTTCAAACGAACCCTAAATTACCCTTCGGCTATAGCAACATACAATTTAACTAATTGTAGAGATTTTTTTGTTATATATGTGTGCTTGATCATTATTATTCATGAGATTTAAATTCGGAATATTTCTTCGAACAAATTAATAATGTTTAGAGAGAGATTGGTTGCTCTCACTATCAGATGTTACCGGTATAAATTTACGTAAGAATTTACAGATCGTGCACTAACAGAAATTGTTTGCAACGTTATTAGAATCTTGGTAGAGCGACATACAAGGCAGAAACCTTTCGAACTAAGCCACAAAGTATATATAAATTGTTTTACTATCATTAGCTAGCTATTAAAATAATAGTCGACATACAAAGAATCAATTTCGTCACAGAATAAAATATTCTATACAATTTTTAGCACATCAATACATTAATCAACAGCCACTGGAAATGATGATATCCAAAGTGCATGCTATGCTATTCCAAAATAGATATATGTCAAATCATGTTCATACGTTCTACAAGTTCAGATTTCAGAACAACTCTCTCCATCTCATATCTTTTTCTTCCCTTCAATGCAAAGTTCAAAATTTTGTTCTCTTTGCCGGAACATATAGCATATTAAATAGACTAATCCTCATTAGGGATAGCAACGGTTCGGTTTGAAGACGGAAATACTATATTTATCCTCATAACCATGAAAATTAATCATATTCATAACCACAAATTAATCATCAAGTATTATCCATAACCACACCCACCAGCTAACGAATTCCCCATCGGTTAACGGATATATCCATTTTCGCCAATACAAAAAATATATTCATTCACTTGAGATATTATAAGTTAGTAGATATTAATTTCGTCATTAAACATTTGATGTATAAAATGATCCAATGAATGGATCTTGATGAGTATAAAAATTAAAACACTGATGATGTTGGCTTGTCTTGGATTAGGACATAAATTAGATTTAAATTAGATATCAATTTACTATTCTTTCAGGGCGATATGGTCAACCTGAAGAAGTGGCTGGACTGGTGGAATTCTTGGCGATTAATCCCGCTGCCAGCTACATTACTGGACAAGTAATTTTTTCTTTAAGATCTGATATTTTTCCTTGGACAGATACGAAAAGGGCACAGTATTGATCTAGTTTTCTACTCATCCGTTGTAGGTCTTGACCATTGATGGAGGGATGGTGATGTGAGAGGCTGAGTCCTGCACCCCCACGAGCTTCGTCCTACTGAATGTTCAAAGAGAGGCTTTTCTTTACATTCCATTCTTGACGGCTGCTAGTTTCAACGAGGAATTGAACAGAAAAGTCGAAAGGATTTTGTTACTTAGTACTTTTAACGAGGATTGTGTCCGCTGATAGCTGCATGTATGTAAGAGAGAAGAAGATTACTTTCGAGTAGCGATTTCGATCCAAATCGGGCAATGAGAGTTTGGCAAAATTGTAGTTCGTAACAAATTAAAGCTTCTGTTATTTCTTCCCCTTGTCGTTTACATTTTCTTTTAATTTTAAATTTCTTCCGCTTGGGCATTCCAATTAAAATAGTTTTGAAATAAAAAATTAGGAGCATTTTTATTCTCACCATACACCTAAAATGAGTCTTGCAAATCAATTGATTATTCTGTACTTTTCCGTTAAATTTGAAGCAGCTTAATGAAAAGGGTTTGGGCTAAGTTTATTGTAACTAAAAATCATATATAACTCTATTTAATGAAAAAAGGCTTACTTTAATGAAAATAATTTAAATTTAATGAAAATGACAAAAGTTTAACATAATAAAAAATGATACAACATAAAGTAATAAAAGTAAAATAAAATAAAAAGTGATAAATCCATCACACACTCCCCTCACTATTTCTTAAACTCATTATATTTGAAACTGAATACATGTACCACACTATTTCTTAAACTGAACATTCACTATTTCTAAATGATTCCTGGTTGTTGCAGTTTCCTGAAGCAGATAGGGAAATGCACACACTTGTTGTTGTTAACTGACCATAAGTACTATTTCAGAAATTGAACACGGGTTGGAGTGTGCCTTGCACTCGCTTTTGGTCGGAATTTTTTTTTTTTCCTTTTCTTTCTTTCATCATTATCAAATAAAGTTATTAGATACTTTTTTATTAAAATTTAAAGTTTGAAATCTTTTTCCATTAGTTTTTCGTATTTTATGCCACATAACATACAAACGTAAATTTTAACATAAAACTAATGGAAAGATCGAATTAATTTGCGACACTCATTTTCAGGTTTCTTTGCCCCCATTTGTAACTTAAACTATACTTTCATCTCATCTGTTTATTTCAACCTAACAATTTTTACTTAGATGTGTAATTAGCATGTGCACACAAAAAAAATCTAAACAAGGAGAGAAATTTACAAAACAATGATAGCCCAAAACCCAACAAATAATAATAAATAATAAATCTCAAATAAAGAAGTTTAATTAGAACTAGTGATTTTTGTTACTTAATATTGTATTTTTCTTCTTTTGTAAGTTATATCTTCAATTCAATTCTTACTAATGGCGAGATTGAACCACATCCTCACCATTAATGTAAATAAGATCAGTTTTTCCAAAAATAAAAAATAAAAAAACTCTAGTAAGTCCATATAAATAGGATCAGTTACCCTTTCCTTATCTCCTAAGGGTTCTTTTTTCCGAAGAGAGAGAGATGAATTCAGACGCATGCAAACACTGCGGGAGGCTCGATCACGCCCAGAAAGAGTGCAGGCTTATGAAGAACAATGTGGGTGCCGCAGACGCAATCGAAGTCATCAACGACGCTCTGTTTCTCACCGTCGACAGCCCGCTGGAGTCCTGGATCTTCAGCACCGGCGCGCAGTTCCACTGCACCCCGCACAAGGGGATTTTGGAGAAGTATACCGCCGGCAACTACGGCAAGGCCTACTCCCTCACGACGGATCCTGGGCTGCACATTGTTGGAAAAGGCGACGTCCGGATCAAGTTGCCGGACGGGGCGAGGTGGATCATCCACATTGTGAGGCACATTCCGGGTTTGGTGCGGAATTTGATTTCGGTTGGGCAGTTGGATAAGGAGGGTTATGCTCTGCAAATGTCTAGTGGGAGCTGGAAGGTACTGAAGGCAGGAGAATTGCTTTTTACTTATGAATTTGAGCTTCCTCCAGGCTTTATCTCGATGATTCGGTCTGATTAGGGTTTACATAATTATCTCTGTTGATGAGGAAATGCTTGATTAGTTGTTTAATTAATTAATTAGTAGTACATCGTTAATCCCGAATCAAACTCTGCGAGCCGTGTGTTGGTGTTTATATTAGCGTTTGAATGTCGGTTATCTATGGTCTGTACATTGCTAGCTAATCCCGAATCAACCTCCGCGAGCAGTGTGTCAGTGTTTATATTAGCTTTGGAATGTCGAATTATCTATGTTGTGTACGTTTTTAATCGTAATGAAGATCACTATTTTAAATACATTGTTCAGTTTATTTAAAGGAAAACTAATTAAAAGGGTTTGAAAACTTTGAGGATAAGGACAAAATAAAGGGTAAAGTGAATAGTACCAGGTTTGACTTTTTAGTGTAAAAATGTGGTTTTTCGTTAAAGTGAACAGTACCGTGAACTTTTCGTTAAAACTCCCTTTATTTAATTATGAATGTCAATCGGAAGAATGTGCTTGTAGGTTATGTGGTTAATAGCGTTTACCCTTGCCGCCTCAGCCCTCTCACCCCCGAAGTTGTAGCTTTCTAGGTGCAAATCCTGCAACCCCAATACGGCTTTTGTGAATGCCACCAACTATTGCTGCTAAGCAATTGGGATCCCCATTTGGACAAATGCTTGTGGTACAAGAAAGAGCATTTGTTAAAGAAATCGCATCCAGCATCTGCTTGCATTTTGCTGTTGGAAATATCTAGAAATGGCACTTAATTGTGCAAACGAAACATCTTAGTTGAAATTCATGGCATTGCTATTTTACATTGCCCCAACTTCAGCTGCAGTTGGTTCAAGGGTTCATCATGAACATCCGCACGGGTTTTGTAATCTGCGGCAATTTTCTCTTCAACTTGTTCCCGTTTTTCAATCAACCGAAAAGTGATTAGTTTCTGGAATGCAGGGCAAGTTTTCTTCTCACCATTGAAAAGCTTTAGGCATTACCAGTCCGCATTCAGTGTAGAGTTCCGTGAATTCTCCATGCTGATACCGCATGACTCGTATTGGTTTACCACCAACTGCTGCATCAATGTTTTGCATCAATCATTTGAAAAATCTAAAAATGTTAAATAAAAATTGGGTTTTTCGTAGTTGTTATTATGTAAGTAGTGTTAAAAATTTTAAAGAGACATGCATCAGCTAACCATTAATAGCATCGATATTGTCCATACTTAATCACCATTGCAACCAATAGGTGTGAGATTTTTATGTACAAGGCCTTGATGCAATTAGAAGTGAAACCATTTGATTTAAAGTGCAATTTGTTTTATGAGATGACCGATGTGAGACTTTTTACTTTATTCAACAATTAATAAATCTCTTTGCTCTAAATTAGTGATTTCTAACAGGTTTAGAAGAATTTCACTCTTGCGTCCTAGTTACATTTAAGTTTCTATTTACTAAGGGTTTGTCTTCAGGAGTCCGGATTACTAAGTAAGTCGACTTTTTATTGATTAAATTGGTAAGTAGGAAAAAAAATTTATTTTCTTAATTTAATCATTACTGCTCATTTTTCATACTACTTAATAGTCTAGACTATTCAAGAAAAATTATTTACCAAACGATAACCCAATATAAAATAAATAGACCATAAGAAAATCATTAGTCAAGCCCCAAAAGAGCAACCCCACCCATCTCAATTGCAAGGGAGGTTGGATGATTCAATCCACCAAAACTAACAAATCGAGCTCCACCCCAGCCCAAACAAGTCGGGCTACAGTGAAAAGCAGGAGGCCTGACGGCTCACTCGGGCCAAAATCGCCCAACCCATTGCCTGAGGCAGTCTGATGTCAAGGTGAATTTTCTTTGTGCTAGGGCACTTGCGCTTCACGCGAATGTGGCCGAGAGTCATTCGACCAAAATCCAGGCGGCGGGCCCGCGCTGCAGCATTTGGGATTCCGAGCAGTTGTTATTTTGCGGTGCCTCAACCGCAGCTACAGTTGGTTTAAGCTTTCTTATTGAACAGCTCGTAATTTGCGAAAAATTACATTTTAACGTTCATTTCAACAAACAAAATGTGACTAAAATAGATGATTGAGTGATTAGATTCTACAATACAGGAGGTGACGAGAGTGCTAAAGGGCTAAAAAATCGATGTTCCTATTTGGTTCAAGATGGCGCCATCGAGTTCGGGATCCTGTGGTGGCACAGAAGTTCTCGACTCTCTCTGTTCAAGATATTGAGGGACACTCTTGCACATAGGACCATTGATCGGTAGATGGAGTGTCATATATGGAAAAAGAAATCCAAGAGGCGCTCGACTAGGACTAGCTGTTTACAAATGAGGGGATTGACCCCTCTGAATTTGAGAATTTCTTGCTGCTATTGTCCAAGCAAGTTCTGTGACCAATGCTTAGCAAGGATGGAGAGTGGAATACTGGGCGATATGACCGATACATGGCTTGCCGGAACTGTCACCGGACGTAATGGCATGAGCATCATTTGTTAAATGGTTGCTTATCAAAATGTAAGAGTTCCTAAAATCAGATGAGCACCTGTTGATACCGGTGATATAGTTGGTGCTAGTGGATCCATCAAACGGACAGAGAAAGGTAATGGCCTGTTTGGTAGTGTACTTGAATCCAATTTTTTAAACTCAAAAACAGTTTTTAAGTTTTATGCCTTAAAAACTTGTTTGGTATGACTATTTTCAAAAACATAACTCAAGACTAACTCAAAAATATAGTCTATTATTTAAAAACATAAAAAGTGAGTTTTTAGAGTTTTTAAACTTAAACTTACTCATTTCTTTTCTCTCCCTCCTTCCCTCTCACTCCAAATATATATCTCTCTCTTTTCTGCTTTCTTTGTCCTTTTATTTTTTATTTTTTTCGTCTCTGCTCCAATCCAATCAAGTTTAAGTTGTAAGATTTAAAAATTTTAAATCACAAACCAATCAAGTTTTTGAGTTTTAAAGAAATTTGTTTTCAAGAAATGTTCTTAAGAAATATTTTGAGAAATGATAAAAAATTTCAAATAGGATACCAAACAGGCCCTTAACGTTTCTTTGTTTATAATTGGCTGTTCTTACATTATTGTACATATGTATTAGACTATATTATGTTGGTTTCTCTTTAATTTCTTGCCATTTAAAGTGATATTTAATGAATTTATTTATTTTTATTTAGTCAAGTATGTCGTAGCAACATTATTTATTTTTATTTAGGTCAGAAGGGTTGGAGTAAAAAAAAAAATTTTAAGGTTAAAACCTAAGAGCCCGTTTAGTACTGTACTTAAATCCAATTTTTTAAACTAAAAAACACTTTTCAAGTTTTAAGCCTTAAAAACTTGTTTGGTACGATAATTTTAAAAAACTGAACTTAAGACTAACTCAAAAATATAGTCTATTATCTAAAAATATAAAAGTGAGTTTTTAGAGTATTTAAACTTAAACTCACTTATTTATTTTCTCTCCCTCCTCCCCTCACTCCAAATATCTCTATCTTTTCTTCTTTCTCTCTCTTTTTTCTTTTACCTTTTACATCTCTCCTCCAATATGCTTTCTTCATTCTCTCGGTTCTTTCTCTCACTTATCTTCCTCTCTATCTCGTCCGATCATCTCTCTTCTTTTTATTTCCTTCAATCATCTCTTATTTTATTTTCTCATCTCTCTTCTTTCTCCTTCTCCTGTTACTTCCTCTTTTTAGATCTCTTTGTCTAGTTTAAGTCGTAAGATTTAAAAAATTTAAATCGCAAACCAATCAAGTTTTTAAATCTTAAAGAAATGATAAAAAAATTCAAATAGGATACCAAACATGTCCTAAATTTTTTGGGCTAAAAATTTTAGGTTTTATGGTTTAAATAAAAGGAAAACTAATGAAAAAAGCTTGAAAACTTTGAGTTTTAACGATAAGGACAAAATAAAGGGTAAAGTGAATAGTAGCAGGATTGACTTTTTAATGTAAAAATGTGATTTTTTTTTAAGTGAATACGGGAGCTTTTTACTAAAGTTACTTTAAATAAATAGGATCACAGTCACTTTCCCTTTCCCTTACCCTTTCCCTTTCCCTTTCCCTTACCCTTTCCTTCTCTCCTAGACCTAGGTTTTCCTTTTTTTTCAAAGAGAGGGAGATGAATTCAGCCGGGGGAAGAAGCAGCTCCACCGGCGGAGCTGCAGGCATAAAAATCGAGTCCGAAGCCGGAAGTTCCGGCTACAGAAAGTGGGGAGATGCATGCAAACACTGTGGGAAGCTCGATCACACCCAGAAAGACTGCACACTGCTGAAGAACAATGTCGGTGCCGCAGACGCAATTGAAGTCATTAACGACGCTCTGTTTCTCACCGTCGACAGCCCCATCGAGTCTTGGATCTTCAGCACCGCCGCCCATTTCCACTGCACCCCGCACAAGGGGATTCTGGAGAAGTACACCGCCGGTAACTACAGCAAGGCCGACTCCCTCACGACGGATGATCCTGGGCTGGACATTGTTGGAAAAGGCAACGTTCGGATCAAGTTGCCGGGTGGGGCTCGGTGGACCATCCCTAATGTTAGAGCAGTTCCACCAGAGGTGGAATAGCCCAGCACCCAGCCAAAAAACCAAGCGGGAACCCTGTCCATCCACTCCAGCCCACCTAATTGCCTGGCACCCAGTCCAAGCCAGGCAACAGACCAGCCCAAAATTGACAGACTGTGGGACCGGGCTGTATGACGACATACTGACGTCAGGGATGGAATCGGCAGCTTGGATCTACGGATGCGATGCAGCCGTGAAGTGTGAGTCCACAGCGCCGGGGGGGGGGGGGGGGCGAGGGGAGGGGGAAAGAGGGAGGGAGAGAGAGAGAGAGAGCGTTCGAACCCGAAGAGGGATTCGAATCGCTGAGAGAGATCTAGTAGCACCGAAACCCTTGGACCCGCAAAAGCGAACAAAGGGAGAGAGATCTGAGGAGAGCTCAAGCTCTCGGCTTCAATAGTAGGACCTCGCACCATGCACCGATGTCGCATGCAAGGCCTTGGTTGGGTTCCTTGAGCTCCAGGGATTACAAAAATAATATTTTGTGTTTGATTTGTTGAAGGTTTTGAAGAGGAAGAAGAAGGAGAGCTCACGGGAGTGAGCTGGAAAAGAGAGAGGGAGGAAGAGAAAATAGATAGAGAGAAGGAAAGAGAGAGAGATAGAGAGAGGAGAGAGAACCGGCTTTTCGTTTTTGTAATTAGGCTATTTTATTTAAATTATTATTTTAATTGAAGATTCGTTTTATTTAATTATATTTTAATAAAATGAACTAGGCTATTTTTCGTTAGGGGTGGAGATGCTTTAGCCTATTACTGTTTACTTTGGTCTATTACTGTTCATTTAAGTGGATAAATGCGCTGGGTGCTGGCACCCAGTCTTAGGGATGGAATTGCTCTTAGGCACATCCCGGGTTTGGTGCGGAATTTGATTTCAGTGGGGCAGTTGGGTAAGGAGGAGGGTTATGCTCTGCAATTAGATTGTTGGACGAGGACTTGGAAGGTATCGAAGAGAGGTGAAGAGCTTTTCACGTATGATTTCGAGCTTCCTCCATGCTTTATCTCGTTTATTCGGTCTGGTTAGGGCTTATATATACCTCTGTTGATGAAGAAATGCTTAATTAGTTGTTTAGTTAGTAAATTAGTAGTAGTACATTGCTAATCCCGAACCAAGCTCTGCAAGCAGTATGTTAGTGTTTATTAGCGTTTGAATGTTGAATTATCTATGTTGTGTCGCTACTCCTGAATCAAGCTGCAAGCAGTATCTTAGTGTTTATATTAGCGTTTGAATGTCGAATTATCTATATTGTGTACGGAGTCAGAATTTTTTTCTTCGGGAGGTAGCTGAAACTAGTACTATACAATTATATTTGCTTATATAAAATTATATAATAATCAATATAAAAAAAACAACATAAAATATAAACTATTTTCAAAATTATAAGGACCATATAAATAGTTAACTTACTAATTAAATCAAAAATAAGTAAATAAAGAGATTAAAAACATATCAAATGTGACATTCATTAGAAAATTAGAAAATGGCAAAGGAAAGTATGGAAATGCAACGATAAGGATCTAATTGTGGATTAAAAAAAATTATTTTTCTTTTCTTGAGTAAAAAGCACGGTTAAATGATATAAAATAAATGATTTTTTTTTTCTTTTAGGAATAGTATAAAGGGAAACTAGAGATAAGATTAATTTATATTTTTAGCATAAAACGTATTATTTATTACTTATCCTTTACTATATAAACATTAAACATTATTCTAAAAATCGTCTTGCGCGGTGCCTAGGCGCTGAGCGTGAGAGGCCCAGAGGCCGTCTAGGCACTATCTAGGCGGTCTAAACCAAAGCTGGCTCTGCAGCTTCGGTTTCGAACTCTCCTCTTCTACACAGTGTTCTGTTTTCGTCATCGTCTTCTGCTCTCCTCTAATTCATACTATCTCGTTTAAGCATACTCACATCTGCAACTCCAACTCTTGCGACGCCAGACTTGAAGAATAAGGGATTTCCAGAGGAAAATAGAAGAAGATGTGAAAAAGGAGGAAGAAGAAACGAAAAAAATAAAAACCAAACAGAAAAGTATGAGAGAGGATGAAGATTAAAGATTTTTCAACATGATAGGCATACGAAGTGGTACATTATCTGTTATTATACAAATAATAAGATACGTGTGTTAAAAAGTTAATAATTTAAAAAGTGTTGTGAAACATTCCTAATCGAAGTATGATTGTGTAAATCCTAGGTTAGATTAGATTAGGGTTTATCCTTTCCTATTGTAACTGATATTCCTTGGGGACCAAGGAATATCCTATCATCTTATTATTATAAATAAAGGTTCAATGTAGGAGGGATAAACACACAATTCCCCTACAATTCTACAAACACATATCTCTCTTTTCTCTCTTTCTCTGTCGCCGGCCCTCTCTCCCTTTGTCAGATAAAATAGTCCACAACACATTATCAGCACGCTCCTACCACTGCGCTTAGGAATCTGACGTTGGAGAATTTTTCTGCATCAAACCAGTTCATCCATATCATCACGCAATCAGGTTCTTTCAAAACAACGGCTTTTAACTCGATATTTTGCAAGCCCTGATAGCATGAACATTCACCATGATGCATGACCCAACTTTACGTTTTACGTATATTAGATTCTACATAAATTGTGTATGCCTCATAACCATAATTGTTGAAATTATGTGAATTTGATATTGGTTATGAATTGAATCTTACATATGTACATGCATTGAAAATATTATTTTGCATATGCACCACTGTAAATCTGTGATTCATTGAAATATATATTGAATTGAATTTTATATGCCTATAATTGAATTATATATGAAAAATTGGAATCGGGAAACATCTGGGTTCTTCGAACCCATGCCTTTGCATCCTGCAAGGCCGCAAGCCGAGAGCCTGCAGCTCTCCCTTTTCTCTCCAGAAAACCCACGGAGCCAGAAGCTCCGAGGCTCCAAAACCAACCAAAGCCGACACCTTTCACGGTGTCCTCGACCTAGACATGGCCTGCAACCATTGCCTCAAACTTTTGGTTCATGTCGCCGACGACCAGAAGTCGTCCCACATCTCAAATTGAACTGAGATGCACCGAAATCTCATCGAAATTTTCTCGAAAATTAGATTTCAATTTTTTTAGGGTTTGGTTATTAAAATATTGCGATTTTAATATCTCCATGTTGTAATAATCGTCGAAACACCCTAGAAGAGAACCCCCGAGTCTTCCCATCCAATTTTTAGCCACTTGCAGTGGCGCCGAGGCTCAAAATCCGGCCTTCTTCCCCGGCCAAGCACACCCAGCGCCGCTGGGTCGTCCTGCTTCTATCAAACCTGAGCCCTATGGGTTCCAGCTCCTCGGCCCAACGAAAAAACAAAACAATTTTTTTTTGTTTTTCTGGGCTTGCCTGCAGCAGCCCGAGTTGAATTTTTTTGGTCTGCCTGCAGCAGCCCCACACAAAACCCTAGCCCAAATTTGGGCATAGGTCACACGGACCAAAATTTTTCAAGCCACCCGTGGCTTAGTTTTTTTTATTTGGGCCCCGAATTTTATTCGCCTAATTATTTTTAGGCCCAAATGGGTTTTTATATTTTTACCCACACTTTAATTTGGCCCGAAGTCCAAATAAATTAATTCAATTATAATACTAAACCTAAAGCTATATTTTTGCATATACTTGTTGCATATTTGTTTGCATATATATTTGTGTTTGCCTGCAGGAATATATGAACCTGAAGTTCATAATTATTTTTGAAACCTGAAGTTTCTTCTTATAAACATGCCTTGTTTGAAAACCTGAAGTTTTCACTTAAACAACTCACCCATGAAAACCCGCAGTTTTTCATGCAAAATTAAACCAATACATGTCTATTAGAACCTGTATGTTCTACTCCTACGTGAATGGATCGATTTTCTTCTCCATTACACTAACCACATCTTGTCCATCTATTTGTGATAGGAACATGTCAAATTTGAACAAACTTGACTTCACCGCTTTGGAGGTTTCTGGAAGGAACTACCTCAAGTGGGTTCAAGATGTGAAGCTCCACCTCACTGCAAAGAACTTGCGTCCGGCTATTGAAGAAGCAACAGATAAACCTGTTGGCGAAGCTGAAAAAGCCACTGCTATGATCTTCATCCGAAGACATATCCATGACGCTCTACAAACTGAGTATCTTGCTGAAGAGGATCCACGTGCATTATGGGTCGCTTTGGCTGATGCCTTTGATCACCAAAAGGACATATTCTTGCCTGAAGCAAGACACGACTGGCAGCACTTGCGCTTCCAAGACTTTAAGTCTGTGAATGAATATAATTCTGAAGTTTGTCGAATCCGATCACTTCTCAAGTTTTGCAATGAAACTTTGACTGAAGAGGATCTCCTGGAAAAGACCTATTCGACCTTCTCTGCTTCTAATATTGTCCTGCAGCAACAATATAGAGCTCAGAAGTTCACTAAGTTCTCGGATTTGATCTCTGTTTTACTTCTTGCTGAAAAGCAGAACCAGCTGTTGATGAAGAATCATCAAGCTCGACCTACTGGGGCTACTGCTGTGCCTGAAGCACATTATAGCACTAACCAGCACCCACAACGCCAAAAGAGGCGAGGTAGGGGCGGCCAGAAGCCATCCCACCAAGGTCAACAGAGCCAAGGCCCACCCAAGGGAGGAAACAAAGCCCAGAAGCGCTCAAACCTCGCTCCCCAGGCCCCGAACTTCAAGAATAAAGGCAAAGCACCTAAAACCATGGACGACGATATGTGCTATCGCTGTGGTTCAAAGGACCATTGGTCTCGTGTTTGCCGTGCTCCCAAGAAGGTTATAGATGAATATCATTCTCGTCGTAAGAAGTTTGAATCAAACTTCATGCAAGTGGACGAACCGGAGACTACAAAGATGGAGGTTTCTGATTTTCAGGAAGATACCACCCCTATGGAAGATTAGACTCTTAGACATAGACTTATTTTTAGTTAAAATAAGACAAATGGGGCCGAATTCCACCTAGTGGCCGAACCCCCCCTTGTTTTTGGTTGATTTTTGAACAATTTTCCTTTATGTTTTGGATTATTAGTTGGTGATTTATTTTGGATATTCAATTTTAATCCTTGAATAAATTAAATTATTTTGAATTGATAATTGTTTTATAAACTTTTATGCATGTGACCGATTCAAATTAATTTTTCATTCTCGGTATGACTAGTGGGAAAGTTAGTTGTCTGGCAGATAGTGCAACCACGCACATAGTTTTGCGTGAACGCATCTATTTCACTAACTTCATACCTAAGAATGCACCTCTGACAACCCTCTCAGGCCCATCCAACCTGATCGAAGGATACGGTAAGGCACGTATAATGTTGTCCAATGGTACAATCTTGACCATTGCTGAGGCACTCTATTCTCCACGTTCCGGAAGAACGTTGCTAAGTTTCAAGGATATTAGAGATAACAATTACCACGCTGAAACCTACGTAGAAAATGGAGTTGAATTTATGTGCATAACTTCCTACGAATATGGCCAGAAGCGTATTCTAGAGAAGATGGAGCGTACCCCGAGTGGTCTGTATACTACGACCATACGCCCCATAGAATGCCACTATGTGGCCGGCCCTACTACTGGGACCGCGCACGAAATTACACTTTGGCATGATCGTTTGGGACATCCTGGACGAATAGCGATGCGCCGTATCCTCAAAACTTCACACGGGCATCCACTAACCCGCAGTTTAGGTTCGATCCAAGGAATCGCATGTCAAACATGTTCAATGGGAAAGCTTATCACTAAGCCTTCTTATGACAAGATTCGTTCGAATCCTCCCATTTTTCTACAACGGATTCAGGGGGACATTTGTGGACCGATTCACCCTCCATGCGGACCATTTAGATACTTTATGGTTTTGGTTGACGCTTCCACACGTGGGTCACACGTGTGCTTGTTGTCCACAAGGAACGCTGCATTCTCCAAACTGTTGGCTCAGGTTATCAAGCTCAGGGCTCACCACCCTGATTATCTGATCAAATCTATTCGATTGGATAATGCTGGAGAATTCACATCTAAAACTTTTGATGACTATTGCATGTCGGTTGGGGTTGAAGTTGAACATCCTGTACCCCATGTTCACACCCAGAACGGCCTGGCAGAGGCTTTCATTAAGCGCTTACAAATGATTGCTCGATCGTTGGTCATACGTACCAAGCTCCCGATCGCTGCTTGGGGCCATGCAATATTGCATGCAGCAAAGTTGGTCCGCCTGAGGCCTGTTGCGACACAACCATTTAGTGCCCTTCAGTTGGTTACCGGATACGAACCCGACATATCGCATCTACGCGTTTTTGGTTGTGCGGTATATGTGCCGATCTCGCCGCCCTTACGTACAAAAATGGGGCCTCAGCGAAGGATGGGAATCTATGTCGGATATGATTCTCCTTCGATTATTCGTTACTTAGAACCTTTGACAGGCGATCTGTTTACCGCTCGTTTTGCGGATTGTCACTTCTATGAGACAGTCTTCCCGTCATTAGGGGGAGATAAGAACGTCAACGTTCCCGAAGAACGACGCGAATTATCGTGGACGACTCCCACTTTGTCTCATTTAGATCCCCGCACCACTCAGTCTGAAACTGAAGTGCAGTGCATATTAGATCTTCAGAGCATGCCAGATGCTTTCACCGATCTAGCGCGCGTGACAAGATCACACATTCCAGCTGCGAATACGCCTGCAAAGATAGATATACCAAATGTACGACGGACTACCCTCCTGGAAGCCCGGGACACCAATTCTGGTGATCCACGTACATTAGCGGCTAGCCAATCATCTGCCCCTACACAAAAGCGTGGCAGACCCCTTGGTTCAAAGGATTCACACCCCCGGAAGAGGAAAACCACGGCACAAGGTCCTGAAGAACCTACCGTGAATCCGACTATCGCTTACTCATTCTACCCAACTCATGAAGAAATTCTAGATTATGGAAGCGTCCTTGAAGAGACGAATCCTCCTCCCGAGAATCGTGAGATTTCGGTCTATTATGCTAGCTTAGATGATGTGTGGCGTAGAAATGAGATGATTGTCGGCGATGCATTAGCATTTGCAGTAGCTACTGAGATCATGTTGAGCGATGACATTGAACCGCGTTCCGTCGATGAATGTCGACGTAGAGCTGATTGGTCAAACTGGAAACAAGCAATCCAAGTTGAACTCGATTCTCTTGCGAAACGTAAGGTGTTTGGACCTGTAGTTCCTACTCCTCCACATGTGAAGCCCGTTGGCTACAAGTGGGTTTTCGTTCGGAAGCGTAATGAGAAGAACGAAATTGTACGTTACAAAGCTCGTCTTGTTGCACAAGGTTTCTCACAACGCCCCGGGATTGACTATGACGAAACTTATTCACCCGTTATGGATGTGATTACTTTTCGCTACCTTATCAGTTTGGTAGTTTCCGAAAAACTGGATATGCAGCTGATGGACGTAGTAACCGCGTATCTCTATGGGGATCTTGATACGGAAATTTACATGAAAGTTCCTGAAGGACTTACATTGACTGGTTCAAATAATTCCAAACCTCGGAACACGCTCTCAATTCGGCTGAGGCGTTCACTCTACGGCTGGAAACAATCCGGAAGAATGTGGTATAACCGTCTGAGTGAGTATTTGACTAGTCAGGGATATGTGAACAACGAATTATGCCCTTGTGTGTTCATTAAGAAGTCATATTTCGGATTTGCGATTGTTGCAGTATATGTCGATGACATGAATCTCATCGGAACTCCTGAAGAGCTCGCGAGAACTGCCGCGCACCTGAAGTCAAAATTTGAGATGAAAGATCTAGGTAAAACTCGATACTGTCTCGGTCTCGAGGTAGAGCATTGTTCGGATGGAATCCTAGTACATCAATCGAACTACACCCAGAAGGTGTTGCGCCGCTTTAATGAGGATAAAGCGAAGTCTTCGAGTATTCCTATGGTCGTTCGTACACTAGATGCAAAACGAGATCCCTTCCGTCCGAAGGAGGATGACGAAGAGATTTTGGAGCCTGAAGTTCCTTATCTAAGTGCAATAGGCGCTTTATTGTACTTAGCTCAATGCACTAAACCCGACATCTCCTTCGCTGTTAATCTTTTGGCAAGATACAGTAATGCACCTACACGCAGACACTGGACTGGCATAAAAGACATCTTCCGTTACCTTAAGGGTACTACGGATTTGGGCTTGTTCTATCCCTACGGATCCTCGAATGGTGTCGCACAATGTACTCCTCGAGTTGATTCTCGCCTTGTTGGTTATGCCGACGCAGGATATTTATCTGATCCGCACAAGGCGCGCTCTCAAACGGGTTATGTCTTTACCGTTGGAGGCACCGCAATATCTTGGAGGTCGACTAAACAAACCTTAGTTGCCACTTCGTCTAACCATGCTGAAATCCTCGCCTTACATGAAGCAACTCGGGAATGCTTTTGGTTGAGAGCAGTAGTGGGCCATATTCGAAGCTCCTGCGATCTTCACCCCGCCGTTGATGTCCCGACGACGATTTTTGAAGACAACGCAGCTTGCATCGAACAACTCAAGAAGGGTTACATCAAAGGAGACAACACCAAGCATATTGCGCCAAAGTTTTTCTTTTCACATCAACAACAAGAGCAGCAGAAGATTGAAGTCACGCAAATCCGTTCGCAAGACAATCTGGCTGACCTCTTCACCAAATCACTACCGAAGACGACATTTCAGAAGCTTGTTCATGGAATCGGTATGCGTAAACTTTCTGAGTTGTAACTTTGCTATTTCTCTTTGGAATTATGTCAAACTCAGGGGGAGTATCCTGTAGATACTTGCTTGATCTTAATGTACTCTTTTTCCCTACGATTAGGAGCATTTTTCCCACTGGGTTTTTGCTACCTAACTAGGTTTTAACGAGGCACCCACCTTGGGCTGGTCATATCCCTGATGACGTCATTTAGACGTTTCTTTTGACTTTGCGTTTTCTCACGCATTTTTCCTTAGACTATGGATTTTGTCCCTACTCGGGTTTTTGCCATAGCCTTAGGGTTTTTAAGTGAGACTTACTACTTATGCAAGTTCCTACCTTATTGAGAATAAGCATTGTTCCTTGGAATCAGCACTGACGAGTCGACTTCCTCAACTTCTGCATGATGCTAAATCTACCTTGAGTATTTACAAACTCAAGGGGGAGTGTTGTGAAACATTCCTAATCGAAGTATGATTGTGTAAATCCTAGGTTAGATTAGATTAGGGTTTATCCTTTCCTATTGTAACTGATATTCCTTGGGGACCAAGGAATATCCTATCATCTTATTATTATAAATAAAGGTTCAATGTAGGAGGGATAAACACACAATTCCCCTACAATTCTACAAACACATATCTCTCTTTTCTCTCTTTCTCTGTCGCTGGCCCTCTCTCCCTTTGTCAGATAAAATAGTCCACAACAAAAAGAGTTTACTTTTTCCTTTTTTCTTGATCTGCGGGTTTCCGCTTTCCAAAGCGTACAAAAGTGGTGTTGTGATGTGCGCTTACGTACTGTTTTTACTGTGATTCTCCACCACTAGCCTTATTATTATTAAATAATATAACTTGCTTTCTTTACATTTTTTACACTTAAATCTTTGATTAGGATTCAGGCCTTGGGTAATGTGAGAGAGGTAGAGTACATCTTTTGCTCCGGGCTCCAACAATTGGAAGCGGCGTGGGACTGGGAGAGGTGAGTGGAGGGGTCGTGGGCATTTTTCTTAATGTTGTATTAATTTTGTTTACACCAAACCATATTATATACTTGAAATCTTAAGTTACATATCATTCTTTTTGAAAAATAACATATTATGCAATATTTATTAATATATTATATAGTAAATTTAATTAGTTTATAGGATATTGTTTGGGCCCAAAATGACATTGGGCCGAGCTTGGACCATCCTCGGCCTAGGACCTGCGCGAAGGCAGTGAGTCGGCGTTATGGGCCACGGATTAGGAGGAATCCTATCTGGAGAAGGAAAGAGGAACAGATAAGTATAAGAATGTGATAGAGGCCGAGACCTATTAGGAGAAGGAGTCCTGAGGAGGCCGAGGTAAAGGTGAATCAAGCTCGTAATTGGAGGCAGGTTCAGAGTCCTAGTTGGATTGGGATCGGCCGAGATAGAATTGGATTAGTATCGGCTGAGGTAGAGTTGGACTAGGAAGAGGAGGTCTAATCCGAGGACGGATTGGAGTATTCGCGGTACTATAAATAAAAGGGAGAGCATAACATTCAGTCTCTCCAACTCAACACACAAAACTGCCCTGCGCAAACTCTCTCAACCTTTGAGATTTTTATTTTCTTGTCCGCCAACACATCTTCAATTTGGATAAACAGCACTGTGAAGGCAACCGGTGATATCTTCAGTTTGGATAAACAGCACTATCACCGTAGAACCAGTCGATCGCGGAGCATCTTCAGTTTGGATAAACAGCACTGCGTCGAGGCCGGTTGGTTATCTATCCAAGTCTCGGTCGAGAAGGACTTCCGGGTTCTCATCGATAGAGGTTATCTCACCAGCCTTCCCGGCGAAGTGAGGTGTTACTAGTTACCGAGCTCGGCACATCGAACGCCGAGTTGTTTTATGATTGGATACTCACAGGTTGGTTTTAGAGTTCGGCATTCAGACGGCCGAACCACTTTCACAATCAAGACCTACATCTGTTTCGAGTATCTCTGCCCCTATACTTTGGTGTCGATTCGGCGTGCTTATACCTTCACGAATATAATCACCGTGACCGAATTCGGCGCCGACGAGTCGTGAACTTCGCAAGACTAGTAGCCTTGTCTTCAGGCTCTAGAACCCAAAGGCCGAGGCATGTTCCTTCCTCAGCCATAGTCGCAAGATTCAGAAGTCAGCCGCGCACACAACGCAACATCAACATTTTACTCACCGGCCGAGTTCGGCCGTCGAGTTGGCACGCCCCGCATTCAACCGAAGGACGTAGTTAGCTCATAGATTATTCGACCTGTGCGCCACGTAGGCTTGGTAGTTTTTAGGGTCAACAGATATATAACACATTTATTAAATCCGCATAGGCCCCAGTTTGCCACCCGACTAGCGCCTAGTGTCTTTTAGAACTTCGACATTAAATAATGGCCTGTATTGAATAGTTCTATTCACACAAAAGAATAGTACTATTCACACACTCATTTTTATCTCCAACACACCCTTATTATTTTATTTTATTTTCCATTGATCATCTTCAATTCATTCGATCCGACAGCCGAAAATTGAAAGGGATGTGTGAGAAATAAAAATGAGTGCATGGATATGACTACCTTTACAGAAAACCTCCTTGGGTTACAGCCCACCTTAGCCTTATGGGCAGCTCTGCCATTGGTGTACATTACTAATCCCGAATCAAGCTCTACGAGCAATATGTTAGTGTTTATATTAGCTTTTGAATGTTGAATTATCTATGTTGTGTATGTTTTTAATCGTAATGAAGATCACTACTTATTCAAGGCTTTGTTGGAAATTATATATTATAGTATAAAATATTGTAATGTATAATTTTAATAATTGAATGAAAAATAGTGTTAACCAATTTCTTAGAAAGGTTATGTTGTTTAGGTGTATTCCCTTGATAAGTGATGTATTCTTATATGAAAAGTTACATCTCTTTAATAAGAAGTACTTGGGTTCTATATAAACCCATGAAACCTTTATCATTAGACATAGAAAATTAGAATTAATTTTACTTTTGAGAAATAGGGTTTCCCCACTTTGTTTCTCTCATGTTTCGTGTGTCAAATTCCGAGTCGTGTATTGAGAGTACGGAATATATGAAGTTCGCCAGAGTCCGAAGATTGAAGTGCTTTGACTTCGGATTATAGATTGTTGAATCCTGCGAGATGGATGCCTACAGAACTACAAGCACAAGAGTAGGGGCGAAATTCTATCTTTAGGACATTGCATTTATGCAAGTCTCAATCTCCAAGTTTGTCAGTTTTTCTAACTTTATCTCTGTTTATATTAATCTCATATATAATTGATGTTGTGAATTTCTTTATGATTATTATTATTGGAATTCTTTTATATTTCTCATATTTTCTAATATTGCTCCAACAATCTAAAGATAGAATTTTTTATTTAGAGTAATTAGAAAATATTTGATTGTAAGATGTATATGCATTATACGTAAAGCAATGAAGAAAAATTCAAACAAGTTGAAGATGATCTGCAAATCATTGTACATCATGATCATTGTGGAAGATTGACTGTCATTATATATTTCATGGTGGCATAATTGAAAAGAATTGTCACCTTCTTAAATACAGCATGGATATTATTGGAGATCGATTCATGCCTTGTTGTTTGAATGATCGGATTCAAATAATGGAGGCATCCCAAAAGCCTTTTCGTGTTCTTGTAAGAGTTTCTTCTGAAAAAAAAAAGAAAAGAAGTAGGGCGCCTCATATTTAGATTGACTTGGACATTTTTGCATGCTTTCATTTGGTGGTTACGTTATGTTTATATACTGGTGCTGGTTATGAGGATAACCAGGGAAGTTTTCGTCTTCGATGTTTGAAGCCTGATGGGTTTTATACAGACTATTATATCCTTTATTTGTCATTTATGCATGAACTGATATGAATATTCGTGGACAACCACCATATACATTTGCTACACATAAAAGCTTTCCTAAAACGAGGCATATCGTTTTCTGTTAATTGGTTTGCATATGAGATGTCTTTTCAAAGGCCATGTTTGATGTTTGCTCTCTGTTAGAAAAGAAATGATATGATACAAAATCTGCATTATCTGGTTAATCAGAGATGACCACACTGTTGTATTGGGTTTGAATTTGATGTTAATCTGGTATTGGGAATCATGACCAGTTCGTGCATAAAGTTCCTTTTGCAGAAAGGAATGACATATGTTGTTCAATCTTGAGAATGTGCATGGAAACCGTTTACCAGTTCTTGACTGTATTGCCGACTCATTAACCATTGTAATGTCTGCAACGAAAGGGTAATACGGTTTCGATTCAGCACCACAACCCTCTAGACTTTGATTCTGTGAGTAGAAGCAGATATATGTATGTGGGCTAAAACCAGAGATGGCTATCGTTTGAATGGATTTCTCCATTTGCAGTGGCAAATCCAAATCTTATTTGGATTCTAGATGATGCTTGAATATATGTCAAGTATGGAACGGTGCATCACTACCTTTTGCATCGTCCGAAGAAAACCGGTTATCCCGCAAAACTCTTGTAGTTTTAAACGGCCTACCAACTGATCCATGCTTTTCTGCTTGAATAATCTGAAGCCGTAATTTGCAGTGGCCCATTGGAGTCGCAGCTTTTGTCTTTTCTGAATCGATTGTATGCGGGCAATGAATTTTACAATCTAAAATAAAAACTTGGATGGATCATTTGCATTGCGCCTGGAATTAATATTCTCAACGGCATGTGGGCATGTATCAAATACATGTAAAATTAAATTAGACATGATGATGCTTATTAAGTAAGCATATGCATGGTCATGCATGGTAGTTATAATAAGGAAAGAATGAAAACCAAGAAGTGATTTTCTCATAATTTCTAGTGAGGCATGAAGGCCTAAAAAGATAGATAGAGTCTATCTTAGTTGTTCCTTACTTCTTAAAGTAGAAAATGTGATCAATTTAATGATAGCATTAAAAGAAACTACAATTATGAAAGAATTGTGGGGGTTGGTCAAAAGTAATTTGCTAATTGAATGACATTTAAGATGTCATCTCTTTTAATGAGTAATTGTTTAAGGTATGGCAAGGTTAGAGATCTTCTTACAAATACCTTAAATGTGGGGGAGTTTACCCAAGTGCTTATTGTTAGCAAATTACTTAGTAATTAAGTCCTAATATAATTTTGAGGACTTGACATTTCAAATAATGTCAAACAACTTCTCTCATATGAAATATAATTTCATAAGATGGATTGTGCACACCATTATAGATAGTCAACCTAAATGGTACCAAATATTAAAGGTTTGACTAGAGAGTAAGTTGATCATCGAGGGGAATGAGGCTAAAGCCAACATAACTAATGAATCAGACGGGCAGAAACCTAACTTAGTTGATTGGAGATCTCATGGTCTAAGTTCAATAGGCAAACTGGTTGGGCATGATTCAAAGAAGTTAACACACTATATACCTCATTCCTATGATGGAAGAAGTGTGTTGTCTGCAGAAGTTTTAGGGTGTATATTTATACTTAATGACAATGATATCTTATAAATAAGAAGAATAGAGCAGACTATTCTTAATCAGTGGTCACCTATGTGAGAGTAGAAATGGGTCACTTCTATGAGAATGAGATGGCTAAATTCTCTAAAGCTCTCATGAATCCGGGATTTGTTCAGGACCAAAATGAACACAACCGTATGAACCGTAATATATTAGGATAAGTGATGTGTGTTACTTATTGTCTCGGTTTACTACTGCGGTGAACAGTTCAAGATCTTCCACATCCACTGCGTCACCAAGTAAATCCGATAAGTATTCACTAGGGTAGGTTCAAGTCCAAAAGACACCTCTCCCGATGCATCTCTTGCCCGCCTGTACTCTCAAATTCTTCCTAATTTTTCATTCATGTGGGGGATTGTTGGAAATTATATATTATAGTATAAAATATTGTAATGTATAATTTTAATAATTGAATGAAAAATAGTGTTAACCAATTTCTTAGAAAGGTTATGTTGTTTAGGTGTATTCCCTTGATAAGTGATGTATACTTATGTGAAAAGTTACATCTCTTTAATAAGAAGTACTTGGGTTCTATATAAACCCATGAAACCTTTATCATTAGACATAGAAAATTAGAATTAATTTTACTTTTGAGAAATAGGGTTTCCCCACTTTGTTTCTCTCATGTTTCGTGTGTCAAATTCCGAGTCGTATATTGAGAGTACGGAATATATGAAGTTCGCCAGAGTCCGAAGATTGAAGTGCTTTGACTTCGGATTATAGATTGTTGAATCCTGGGAGATGGACGCCTACAGAACTACAAGCACAAGAGTAGGGGCGAAATTCTATCTTTAGGACATTGCATTTATGCAAGCCTCAATCTCCAAGTTTGTCAGTTTTTCTAACTTTATCTCTGTTTATATTAATCTCATATATAATTGATGTTGTGAATTTCTTTATGATTATTATTATTGGAATTCTTTTATATTTCTCATATTTTCTAATATTGCTCCAACAGGCTTTAGTTTAAATACATTGTTTAATATATTTAATTATGAATGTCAATCAGAAAAATGTGTTTTTAGGTCATTTGGTTAATAGCGCTTACCCTTGCTACCTTGGCCGGCCTCTCACCCCCGAGGTTTTAGCCTTGTAGGTGCAGATTCTGCAACCCCATTCGTGAATCCCACCAACTATTGCTGCCAAACAATTGGGATCCCAGTTTGGACAAATGCTTGTGGTACAAGAAAGAGCATTTGTTAAATCCCCAATATTGCTCTTCAAAACAATTGGGATCCCCGTTTGGACAAATGCTTGTGGTACAAGAAAGAGCATTTGTTAAATCGCATCCTGGACCTGGAGAAATTTTTTATTGTGACCGGAACACAGGTATGCATTTTGCCGTGGAAATATCTACAAATAGCACGTAATTGGGCAAACGAAACATCTTGGTTGAAGTTCATGGCGCTGCTATTTTACAGTGCCTTAACTTCAGCTGCCGTTGGTTCAAGATTTTATCATGAGCATCCGCACGGGCTTTGTAATCTGCGACGATTTTCTGTTTAACTTGTTCCCGATTTTCAATCAACCGAATACGAATTGTGTTTAGATTCTGGAACGCAGGGCAAGTTTTCTTCTCACGCCATTGAAAAGCTTTAGCCATTACCAGTCTGCATTCAGCGCACAGTTCAGTGAATTCTCCATGCTGATACCTCATGACCGGTATTGGTGTATCACCAACTGCTGCATCAATGTTCTGCTTCAATCAATCCATTGAAAAATTGAAAAAAGTTAAATAAAAATTGGGTTTTGTCTTAGTTGTTATTTTGTAAATAGTGTTAAAAGTTTCAAAGAGGGGCAGTGGTCTACTCCTAAACCATCGATATTGTTCTCACTTAATCATTGGTGTAATTAATAGGTGTGAGATTTTTATGCAAAAGTCCAGATGCAATTTGAAGTGGGGTAATGCTAGAGTGACCAATTTGTTAAACCAAACGATGTGGGCTAGCATTATCCTTAAAAGTGTAACCATTTGATTTTAAATTGTGATTTGTCTTTGTTGGAGCAAAAATTTGGATCTTCCAATCTTCCAACAAGTAAATCTTGTGACCATGTTGAGAAGCCCATGACACCATGTTTGCTTGCCATCAATGAGGAAGGATGGGGACCTGCAAGAAAATATTTTGACGCTCAAGTTAGTCTTTGTTTAAAAATGATACACTGATATTTTTTTTGTTTTTTTTTTTTCTAAAAACCCCCTATGCTGGTGGGATTATTAGCCTTTTATAGGCATTCAAGTCTTGGGCTCCAAGTCCCACTTTCCTTGTATTTCTCCATGCTTCATGCTCCTTTATTCTAGCTCCACTCCCCTAAATTTAGGATTCATGGGAAGTGGCTCATTGCTTTAGACTTAATTTTTGCACCCACAAATGCCCCTTTTTTTCTCTTCAAACTCATATCATCTTAGTTTGTAGAGAAAATATTTCTTTCGCAAAAATTCATGTGGCGTCATTGGTATGATACCACCAAACATGTGGATAATCTTCAAACATGAGTTTAGCCTTCGCTACGATCATAGTTTAGCCTTTGACTATGATCACATGGTATTTTATCATTCGGCCATAATTCGATCTAGGGTCTTCGCCCTTAGTCTTGGGCCTTCGGCCTTTTTGATCGTCAGGTTTTGCCGCCTAAATTTATGTTCTATCTTGAGCCTTTTGACCCCATTCGATCTTGGGTTTCTATTTTAATTAGGTCTTAACTCATTTGATCTTGAGTTTTCGATCTTAATTTGATCTTAACCCATTCGATATTGGGTTTTCGATCTTAATTCGGTCTTGACCCATTCGATCTTGGATTTCGATCTTAATTCTGTCTTATCCCATTTTACCTTGGATTTTCAATCTTAATTATGTCTTATCCCATTTGATCTTGGATTTTTTATCTTAATTCTGTCTTATCCTATTTGATCTTGGGTTTTCGGTCTTATTGCGGTCTTATCCCATTCAATCTTGGATTTTCGGTCTTAATGCGGTCTTATCCCATTCAATCTTGGGTTTTCGGTCTTAATGAGGTCTTATCCCATTCAATTTTGTGTTTTCGATCTTAACTTAACCTATTTGATCTTGGGTTTTTTTTTTCAATTTTAATTCATAAACCTTAGCTTAATTTTATATTTTATATTTTTGGTCTCAAATTCATAAACATCAGTTCATAATAAATCATGCAATTCATAAACAAGCATTCTAATAATAATAGAAAAGGATGGACCGTAGCATATACGTAGGTTGGTGCGGCACCCATAGTTGTCGTGCCTCAAACATTCGCATGCTGAATTCTGCCAGCAACAACGTTTAAGCATAAGGGAAATCATCAAAGCGATGTAGCCTTGTTTCATTCACGATATTGGGGATTCGATGTGACATGCCAATCATCATCGTCTTGCCTTTATAATTATTTTGTTCAAACATTCCTCTAAGGCAACTTCGTCGCCACTGGAGTTGATGTGGAGTGTTTTCTTTTGCTCAAAAGCCTTGAGTACACACCCTATAAGTGGCTTTTCATTCTTCATGTTTAGCATGCTGAAAATTGTCCATACTAGCAATAGACATGAATTCTTGTTACTGGGGTATAATCATAAGTTAGTTATTCACAATATATGAGAGCGTTACTTGTACTCGTAGTCTAACATTAGTTTTCATACCTTTGCATTGGGCATTATTTTTCCTCTTTTAGTCATTTTTACCAATGACCAAACCATTTGTCAAATATGAATCATGAGCAAACATTACCTTGATTCACTACAAGAAAAATGGGCTAAGAACACAATTCATTTGTGTCCTTTTCATTATCATTGAGCACAAGTACATATTTGTGGTTTTTAAATATCAATGAGCACCAAAACCATCTCAAATGTGCCCTCTAAACAAAGGGCACATTGGTTGTGCCGAAAAAGAAAAATAAAAAAGTGTATTTGTGCCTACAAAATTTTGAGCACGAAACTGTTGTGTCTAGCTTGCATATGTCATTTTCATGTCAGAAATTAGATTTTTTTTTATTAATGTACAAATGCCCAATAAAGGTTCTATTGCCTCTAATTTAATCTATTTAAATAATAGAAAAATCTTTTCATACCCCCCTCTCTTGCTCTATCTATTAGTTTTTTAATTTTTTTTGCACGTAGAATAAAAGCATCAGAACAAAAATGAAAAGAGAAGGGACAGAAACCACCTGGTTTCGAACTCATGACCTGGAAGAAGTGACTACCCTAATATCTCTCTTGAATACTCGAGAGTTCTATGCTTATAAATGTTTGTTTGTTTTCAAGTGTTTTTTCAATAGGGATAAAATATGTAAAATTATAGTAGTTTGAATATATATTTGATGGATGGTTTGAATGTTTGTAAATTGTAATATTCTAGATGCTTGTGGTAGGTGCAGTTTTGATTTGATTTTATGAAAAGAAAATTAGTTTTTTGTTAGCCTCAATTTGGGTTTGTAGGGTGTTTCGATTTTTTTGTTTTTATAATTTTTTTTTAAATAATTAACTGTTATGGCACGATTACAAAATTTGTGCTAACATGGATGTGACAATCATATGACACGGGTGTCAGAAGAGGCACAATAAAACCATTATTTGTGCTTCCTCTTTGAGCAAAAAGCGCCCATTTGTGCGCTATAAGCAAAGGCAATGCCTATAGTGGGCACATATGGAATGGAATTATAGTTGTTGCACTGTTGCCATTGATCTATGGGCACATATGTTGGTGCCCTTTGGCCTTAAAGGGCACATATAATTTATTGTGAGTGGTCACAAGCATTAACAAAATTAATTGGACAAAAATGACCCCAAACAAGAAACTTCAAAAGTGTTTAAAATTGATACACTGATGCCACTTAGTACTACGGTCTAGTGGTATTCATTTTCACTTGTAAGTGAAAGATCTTATGTTCGATTCTCGCCAAATGAGATTTTGAACCACATTATTGCTAGCCCATTGTGAGGCTAAGCCCACCCAATCCTCTTAGACCATCTCCAAACTCTTGGCCTAAAACATAAAATTCTTAGCCCATAAAATTTAGGTTTTAACCCAGAAATAGCTTTTCTGCTCCAACCTTTATGGCCTAAATTTTTTAGCCTGAGATTATTAAAGAATAAAGTTAGGCTAATTTTTTCTTTTAAGAAAATCAACAAAAAATTATGTACACTATCCTAATATAATTTTATGAACATTTTAACCCAAAAATATTAAATTCTGATAAATATTGAAAAATCACTAACCGACACCATGAAACTCGTTAAACACTATGAAAAAAATAAGAAACTCATAAAAGATTTTTTTTAATTACTTTAGCAATTAGATTTAAATTTGGGCAGTTAAATTTTTTTTTTTTTTTACCGTTGAATTTCATCAAATTAGATCTTAACCGTTAGATTCAATGAATTTATAAATATAAAACTAAATAAAATATACATATATGGTGGCCCAACCCCAGTAATCTTGGGGGAATCTTGGGCTAAATTTGGTCCAGAAATGAGTTTTAGGTTTTAGGCCGGGAATAAAACTAGGGTTGGAATAGATTTTGTTGGGGGGGGGGGGGGGGGAATAGAAGGGAAATTGTAGGTTTTAGGCCATGGGTTGGAGTTGGTCTTGGTGTAGATAATATCACTTGTTCAAAAAAAAAATGCACTGATACTTCTTTCTTTCTTTTATCTTTTTTTTTTTTTTTTCCCAAAAACCCCTATGTTGGTGGGATTATTAGCCTTTTATAGGCATTCAAGTCTTAGGCTCCAAGTCCCACTTTTCTTGTATTTCTCCATGTTTCACATTTCATGTAGGTGTTCGATCATTTCATGTAAAAGTTCGATCATGCTCTTTTATTCTAGCTCCACTCCCCTAAATTTAGGATTCATGGGAAGTAGCTCATTGCTTGAGCCTTAATTTTTGCACCCACATTCTTGTGAGATGACCGATATGAGATCTTTTACTTTATTCAACAATTAATGAATCTCTTTGCTCTAAATTGGTGATTTGTGACAGGGTTAGAAGAATTTCACTATTGTATCCTTATTACGTTTAAATTTATCTCTTTACTAAGGGTTTGTCTTCAATAATCCAGACTAGTGAGTAGGTCAACTTTTTATCAATGATGACACATTCCAATCTCGGCTCCATCCTAGCACGATATTGTCCGCTTTGGGCCCCGGCCACGTCCTTACGGTTTTGTTTCTGGGAACTCACGAGCAACTTCCCAGTGGGTCACCCATCCTGGGATTGTTTTTGCCCAAACTCGCTTAACTTCGGAGTTTCGATGGAACCCGAAGCCAGTGAGTTCCCAAAATGCCTCGTGCTAGATGGAGGTGGACATGTACATATAAGGCACATCACCCCCTCTCCGTTGGTCGATGTGGGATGTTACAATCCACCCCCCTTAGAGGTTCGACATCCTTGTCGGCACACTCGCACCACACAGCAGAGTGGCTCTGATACCATTGCCATGCCCTCATGGTTTTGTTTCTGGAACTCACGAGCAACTTCTCAGTGAGTCATCCATTATGGGATTGCTCTCGCCCAAACTCGCTTAACTTCGTTTCGATGGAACCCGAAGCCAGTGAGTTCCCAAAAGGCCTCGTGCTATATGGATGTGGGCATGTACATATAAGGCACATTACCCCCTCTCCGTTGGTCGATGTGGGATGTTACAAATGAGATTTGTAAGTAAGAAAAAAAAAGAAGTATTTTCTCAATTTAATCTCATTTTTAATACCATTTCGTAGTCCTGTTAAAAAAAAAAAAAAAAAAAAATTATTACAGGACAACCCAATCCAAAACAAATAGACCCAAAGAAATTCACTAGTCAATCCCCAAAAGCCCAACAAATATTAATAAAATAAAATAAAATGAATCCCTAGTAGTCTTTTATAAATGGGACCATGACCCCTCCCGTTCCTTCCCCAGGGTTTCTTCAAGAGACCAAAACAAAGCGCAAAAGGGAGGAGAGAACGAGAGAGGCAAAGCAAATATGAAATCAAGCACCAGCGGCATAAAAATCGAGGCCGATCTCGGAAAATCCGGCTTCGGAAAGTGGGGAGACGCATGCTCGCACTGCGGGAAGCTCGATCACGCCCACAAAGACTGCAGGCTGCTGAAGAACAATGTCGGTGCCGCAGACACCATCGAAGTCATCAACGACGCTCTGTTTCTCAGCGTCGACAGCCCCCTTGAATCCTGGATCTTCAGCACCGCCGCCGAGTTTCACTGCTCGCCGCACAAGGGGATTTTCGAGAAGTACACCGCCGGAAACTACGGCAAGGCCTACTTCGGCCTGATCAACAACAGTTCGCTGGACATTGTCGGGAAAGGCGACGTTCGGGTCAAGTTGCCGGGCGGGGCGAGGTGGATCATCCACAATGTGATGCACATTCCGGGTTTGGCGCGGAATTTGATTTCGGTGGGGCAGTTGAGTGAAGAGGGTTATGCTCTGCAAATGTCTAGTGGGAGCTGGAAGGTACTCAAAGCTGGAGAATTGCTTTTCACTTATGAATTTGTGCTTATTCCGAACATGATCACGGTTGTTACGTCCTCCAGAGATTAGGGTTTATGATCATGTTTCGGGCTTTGGGTTTAGGGTTTAGGGTTTATAACTACATGGTTTGATGAAGAAGAGCTTGGTTGGTTAGGTAATTAGTACGTTGTCGTTGATCGAAATCGAGCTCCGGTAGAATTATGTGTTATTGTTGATATTAGCTTTTGAACTTCAAATTAACGATGTTAAGTACGCTTTTAATTGAAATGAAATCCCTACTCTTGTCAAGGCTTCCGTTTTTAAATTGTTCATGTTCTTCAATTGGGAATTGCTCCCACCAGTCACAACTATTATTATGTTTTGTTGCTTCCAAATGGTATACAATTTCTGTAATGGTAGAATTTACCAGTTTTTTGTTGGATTAGTGGCCAAATTATTGGCTCCTTTCGGCCAAATAGAAAAAATAAAGAAAATTGAAAGGTTAAGAGTGCATAAAATAGATTTGAATGCCATGTGAGTGGATTTAGTGATTAAGGCAGGATGATGATGGTGAAGAAAAAAGGGAGTGTGGCCTGTTGGTCTTGAGTAGCAGACAATCAGCCGAAAGAGATTTGAAAAAGAGCTCCGGCTGGCTCCGGGTCTACCATTTTGAAAGAGAAGGCAGAGCCTTGGCAGCATCCAATAATATATTAAGGCATTTGTTATGCCTTTTGGTTTTGGGGAGCGGCAGCAGATGAGAGAAATGGAGCTGTCTGTTGACATCTCCGATTTGTGAGCAGAGGAGAGAGCATTCGGCTCTCCCATTTAAAAAAGAGCTGCTGCTTTCCCCCTTTATTAGTAATGACTCAATCAAAGATATTGGTGCTACGTTTTGTGGCTGTTGGGAGAGAAGGGATTTGATATGTGTTTCCATCTTCTCCATTTGTTCTTTGTTTGAGTGAGAGCTATCGGGTGTATGTGGGATTTGAGATTTGAGAGTTGAACTCTATTTGTAATTTCCATTTTGATATTAGTGGAATTTCCTCGTCGTTTCGGAACTGGACGTAGGCTTACGCCAAACCAGTATAAATCCTTGTGTCTTTTGGATTGTTTGTCTTGTCATATTTTGCCGTATTAGGTAATTGGTTACGCACTTGACTCTTCCGCACAACAAGTGGTATCAAAGCTCCGGATTTCGACTTGGGGCTTTGTACTAGTATGTCTATGAAACCTTCGAATATGTCGTGAAATATGATATTGAAAAATTCAACAGGATGATGGTTTTACTAAAGCTGGGTTGCCTGCATTTGCAATGATTGCTATGGAGGTGTGTGAGGTGGTGTCTGGTTTGAATTCAGAGGGGTTTGTTGCTAGATGTTTTGGTCACATTGAGGTGGATTTGAATGAGGTGTTAGTGACAGGAAGGAAGGTATGGAGAAGTGTTGTAGATTCTGTTTCTGGTGGAATAGGAACTGAATCAACTGATGCTGAAGTATTGAAAGTGGCATTTTGGAATTTGTTTAAAGATGGTGATTTTGTTAGCCCGGGGGTGTTGAAGTTGGAATCTGAAATGCCCAGTTGTTGTTTTGGGTACTCTTGAACCTCTCCGCTACATATGGAGATTTAAGAGTTTGTAAGGATTCTTTTGTTATGTTGTGTTTGTGTTATGTCAGTTGCCTCTTCATTGTTTTTTTGTTTTTTTTGGATATTGGTATGGTTTTGCCTTTTGGTAGAATTGTATAAAGTGAGGGCCAATTTGTTGAGTTCTGCAAAGTTTGTATAGTGAGACACCTAATGCAGAACATTTGTGTAGAACCCTCTTGTAGAAGGCAAGTTATATGCTTTCTAACTTTGGTGTATGGACATTTGGTTGGATTTGTATGCCACTGCTATTTGGTTTGTTGGTCTCCATCATCTACAATAAACTTTCTTGAAGACTCCAGTTAAGGTATGATTTTGGATTACCTGCTGATTATTTGAATTTAAAATATTTGTTTGTCATGTTGGAGCTCATGTGATGATGATAAACTTGAGTGGAAAGAAAAATATTGGTATTCCTAGGATATGAATTTGAGTGAAAGGTTTTGTATGTGGTATGTTAGACCTTATTGCCAAATTTGTAATCAATTTTGACTTGGAGAATGTGTCATGCTATGGGAATGAGTCTATTAGTGCAGTTTTAGACTATGGTGTTTGTGAGCAGTGGAGTTTGCTGTGTGTCCAACTTTGTTATGGTATGTTTGATCTTTTGTTGGTGATATTGAAGAATTTCATTTCTTCGTCTGAATCACATTTGTTTTGATGAAAGCACTTATGGTTTGCAAATTTGGAGAAGACGGTTGAGAAATGTACTACTTTTGTTGGCTTTGGTACAGTTTGAGTCAAGGTGGAGATTGTTATGAGCACCAAGAGGTTGGGGAATTTGATTTAGCTTCCGTTGTCTCTAGTTCGTATTTTGGGTGCTTATGATGATTGTTGATTCGACTCTTTGTGATACTATGCGGAAATGTCGCCAAAATAAAGATTGTTGGATGTTGTGATTTGGCTCGTCATTGCGCTTTCGAAATATGACCGAAGATGGAGATTGTTGGATAGTAGCCAAATTAGTAGTCAACTCACAACTACTTTCGGCTAATAAAAAAAGCAAAGTGAATGGACATCATGATAATGTCCTTTGTTTTGGTTCTTTTTTTTTATTTTTTATTTTTACCAAAGGCTGATGGAATGGGTTCTTTCGGCTCTTTACAACTTTACAGCTGATTGTATTTTTGGCCGAGTGTAGAGGGCAGGAGATCAGAGGAGCGACAGAGAAGAGAGGGCAGCATCAAATATATATTAAGGCATTTGGTTGTGCCTTTGGTTTGGGGGATTGACTAGTAAATTTCTTTGGGTCTATTTCAAATGAGAGAGCCATACCAGGGAGAGCATTCAGCTCTCCCATTTGAAATAGAGCTGCTGCTTCTCCCCCTTTGTATGTAATCACTCAATCAAAAATACAAGCAGCTGTAAAGTTGTAAAGGAGCCGAAAGAACCCATTCCATCTGCCTTTGAAAAAAAAAAACCAAGCAAAGGTCATTATCATGATGTCCCCTCACTTTGCTATTTTTATTAACCGAAAGTAGTTGTGAGTTGGCCACTAATTTGGCCTCTATCCAACAAATACTTCGCAACTGAATGCATTTCCTTCATTTTCAACCTTTCCTGCTAATGCAGAATTTTCTACACATTGGTCTTAATTAGAAGTGCCCCCCACTTTGATTGTTCCATAGCCATTGAATGCCTATTCAAAGTCTTGGAATCATGCCCCCAACGTAGCTTGAACAACATCTGTGGAGTAGCCGCTGAAAAAGGAGGCTCGTACGCTGCCGAAGTTGGCTGGCGGCTGCCTCAAGACATACCCATTTCTTTTACGAATGTCATTGTGAACTCTGAAATGACTTACGACTTTTTCCCAGTATCCGATTGGTTTGCTTTCCTACAATCAATAACCATTATATTACCATATGTCAACTGGTAGAGGTATTATAAGAGAAAAAGTAGGAGTGCTTCTCTGTTTGATGTCTCAACCTATGCCCCCATGGTATAGCTGGGATGGATAACGCTTCTCAATTTGACATTTTGTCCAAATCCCACAGACCGCGCTAACTGTTGGAACAGAAAAATTCGGATCCCCCAATCTTCCAACAAGTAAATCTTGTGACCATGTTGAGAAGCCCACGACACCATGCTTGCTTGCCATCAATGAGGGAGAAGGGGGACCTACAAGAAACACTCCGATGCTAGTCGGGCGGCGGGCTAGCGCGTAGCGCCTAGGCAGCTAGACGGGCGCCCCTAGGCGGATTTAGGTAAATTTCTTGTATATCTTGTAAATAAGTGCATATTAACACTTACAAAAAATTATACTTGTATGAAATTCATGAATAAGATTTAATCTCTCTAACAAAACTAACATTACCCATGTGCAACATATTTTCTAGTAGAGAGGGTAACTATTTTTATTTTATTTTATTATAATTATAAGTTGGTAGTGGGTAATTAATTGGAGACTGAAGGTGGGTAATTAATAGTGGAAAGTAGTGGACACAAGTCAAAGAGAAGGGATGGGTTATTGAGGCCTTGGAAATCGCGAAGGCCTTTATCTTTTCCATTTCCTCTTCCTGGCCTTCGATTGCTCCACCCATCTTTTTCTTCCTTTGTAAAATTCCCCTGCTCCTTTTCCTTTGTATAATTTCCCAAAACCTCAAGCGCATCGAAGAAATCTTCTAAAACGTTGCATGCTCAGTCGAAGAAATCCTAACTGTCCGGGTCAATTTCTTGTTTATCCCTACAATTGCAGATCTGTTATTCTAATTCTGCATCGCTCTCTCTTCCCTCGTGCTCTCTCGCTCTCTCTCTTCAATATTACGTGAACGCCTCCTCTTTTAGGCTATGCTGTGAAACAACGATATGTATATATATATTTTTAACAGAACTGCCTAGTCCACCGCCAAGGTAGCCAAGGCCACCTAGCCCGCCCAGTCCGCCGCCTAAGCACAGCCTAAAACCCTAGCCAATTTGTTGAACGCTTTTAGAATAATCGTGGCGGCAGCCCGACGCCTAGTAGCCTGCTTTTTAGAACATTGCGCTCAAGTCAATCTTTGTTTAAAATTGATACACTGATGTCATTTAGTAGTATGGTCTAGTGGTATTCCTATTCACTTATAATTGAGAGATCTTAGGTTTGATTCTCGTCAAATACATTATTGGCCTTTTATAGGCATTCAAGTCTTAGGCTCCAAGTCCCACTTCCCTTGTATTTATCCTTGTTTCACATTTCATGGAAGTGTTCGACCATGCTCCTTTATTCTAGCTTCACTCCCATAAATTTAGGATTCATGGGAAGTGGCCAATTGCTTGAGCCTTAATTTTTGCACCACAATCTTGTGAGATGACCGACGTGAGACCTTTTATTTTATTCAACAATTAATGAATCTCTTTGCTCTAAATTGACGATTTGTGACAGGGTTAGGAGAATTTCACTATTGTGTCCTTATTGCATTTAAATTTATCTCTTTAGACCATCTCCAATGGTGGGCTAAAAGCCAAATTACCCTCCAAAATTTCCTCCCAAACTCACTCCAATGCAAGGGGAAAATTTGGGCTAAATGCTAAATGCTAAACTAAGGCCAGATTCCCCCCAGAATTTAACCCAGAAATCGGTGTGGGCTCTACCGAACCGAGTGAAAATATTTATCGGAATTTAAATTTTTTTAGATTAAAATGTTCATAAAATTAATTTACGATAGTCTACATATTTATTTTTTATTTTTAAATTAATTTAAGAAAAAAATAGCCTAAGTTTATTCTTTAATAATCCCGGGCTAAAATTTTAGGGTAGAATGGGTTGGAGTAGAAAAACTGTTTCTGGGCTAAAAGCTAAATTTTTCGGGCTAAAATGTTTGGCTTTTAGCCCAACCATTGGAGATGGTCTTACTAAGGGTTTCCAGGCTAGTGAGTAGGTCAACTTTTTATCAATGAGATTTGTAAGTAAGAAAAAAAAGTATTTTCTCAATTTAATAAAAAAAATGTATTTTCTCGTTTGGTAGCTCGGACTGTACTGATTATTTCAGTCGGATAGGATAAATAATCATCGGATCGTACTGATTAAATTAATCGAGCATTTGGTGTAACATCGGACTAATGACCGTATTATTTATACTGAGCGGATATGAATTCAATGTAATTATCTAAAAACCCAAATACATTTCAAATCCTAATCTTCAAAATAAAAAAAGCCCCAAATAAGAGCAAATCTATTTAAGAAAAAAAAAATTACCCAGATAAATTTTTCTTAATTTTCAGACTCCATCATCAATTCTCAACCAAGAGACTTTATCACTGGTGTCCTCCTGTCCGAGAGCTGCAACTAGGGGTGGTGGTTTTGTCCCTACTTTGTGGTTTGATCCCCAGCATTTCATTTCTGTTTTTGTTTCTCTGACCTCTGTAACCTTCCTCAGGAGCTTTCGCTCCTTTTGCAATATATGTCGCAGCTTTCCAAAAAAAAAACAAGATTCAACAACCCAGTTTAAGAAAACCCAGACCAGATCACGGCAGCAAAATGATAAACCCAAATCCCACTTAAATTCAAACAGCCAAATGATCAGATCTCCCAAATATCACAATTAAAATTTGAAACCCACTGCAGTACTGAAAAAAATCCCAATTCGAATTGACTGTTGTGAAAGGACAACCCAATCCGAAACAAATAGACGAAAGAAATTCACTAGTCAATCCCCGAAAGCCCAACAAATATTAATAAAATAAAATAAAAAGATTCCCTCGTAGTCTCTTATAAATGGGACCATGACCCCTCCCTAGGGTGTTTTCAAGAGACCAAAACAAAGGGCAGAAGGGAGGAGAGAACGAGAGAGGCAAAGCAAATATGAAATCAAGCACCAGCGGCGCAAAAATCGAGGGCGATCTCGGAAAATGGGGCTTCGGAAGGTGGGGAGACGCATGCTCGCACTGCGGGAAGCTCGATCACGCCCACAAAGACTGCAGGCTGCTGAAGAACAATGTCGGCGCCGCAGACACCATCGAAGTCATCAACGAGGCTCTGTTTCTCAGCGTCGACAGCCCCCTCGAGTCCTGGATCTTCAACGCCGCCGAGTTCCACTGCTCGCCGCACAAGGGGATTTTCGATAAGTACACCGCCGGAAACTACGGCAAGGCCTACTTCGGCATGAAGAACAACAGTTCGCTGGACATTGTCGGGAAAGGCGACGTTCGGGTCAAGTTGCCGGGCGGGGCGAGGTGGATCATCCACAATGTGAAGCACATTCCGGGTTTGGCGCGGAATTTGATTTCAGTGGGGCAGTTGGGTAAGGAGGGTTATGCTCTGCAAATGTCTGGTGGGAGCTGGAAGGTACTCAAAGCTGGAGAACTGCTTTTCACTTATGAATTTGAGCTTATTCCGAACTTCGTCTCGTTTGTTACGTCCTCCAGAGATTAGGGTTTATGATCATGTTACTGGCTTTGGGTTTAGGGTTTATAACTACATGGTTTGATGAAGACGAGCTTAGTTGGTTGGTTAGGTAATTAGTACATTGTCGTTGATCAAAATCGAGCTCTGTTAGAATTATGTGTTAGTGTTGATATTAGCTTTTGAACTTCAAATTAACGATGTTAAGTACGCTTTTTATCGAAATGAAATCCCTACTCTTGTCAAGGCTTCCGTTTTTATATTGTTCATGTTGTTCGACTGTGAATTGCTCCCACCAATCACAATTATTATTATGTTTTGTTGCTTCCAAATGGTATACAATTTTTGTAATGCTAGAATTTACCAGTTTTTCAGGCGCGCTTTGCTGCGAGGTGTATATAATTTTCCTCGAGGCCCTATACCACACGCTTGACCAGGACTAGCGTTACAAATGAGGGGATTGAACCCTCTGAATTTCTTTCTGCTATTGTCCAAGCAAGTTCTGTGGCCATTGCTGCATTTCCGCAACAGGTCGAGCGTGGAATACTGGTTTTATGTGCTGGGGGAAATGACCGATCCATGGTTTGCTGGAACTGACTGATCGAGAGTAGAATGCCCATCTACTCCATAGCCCTCGCCAACCTGAGTTACGCCAGTAGGGAGCTGTCTCCTCCATGGGCATTGTGCAGCCCGGTGGCAAACTTAGTGCAAATTGCACAAGACGGCAATTTGGTGACCATGCGTACGTGGCTTGACTATGCGCCGATTGGCAATGCAGCTGGGAATGTTGTCCTCCTTGAAGCAAGTTGGACTAGTATTCGTCTCCTCAAGTTGGAGCTGAGCAAGAGAGTCTGCAACAGCCTTTTCGTTTTTGAGACAAGTCGTAGGAGTGTCTTTAACAGCCCTTTTTTTCTTTTTATATTTACAAAAGGATGAAGGTGTTTACAAACGGAAAGCTAGCGAGCATTCAGAGGTTTGCTCAAACATATTTTTAACACAAGGATGGAATTTGTAAGAACACACAAAAATTAGGCATCAAGTTAATTAAATTCAAGCACTGTAAAATTTTTGTTTAATATGTTTGCTGCTCAAAACATATGCAGGCAAATCCGAAACTCCTCGCTAGAACCCTAAAAGGAAAAATGAAAAGCATACGAAGAGGAATACCGGTCTCACCTCAAAGCGAAGATCCCGGTCCGACAAGGGACTTGGCCTTGAATATAGCTTCCTTCATGGTTAATTTTGCGAGAGGGAGATTGCACGAGTTTGTTGATTCCAAATTGCCAAAACACTTAATCTATCGTATAAGAGTTAAATGTAGCAATTTCACATATTGTTGATCACAGCTCTCGCGTAAATGCGATCTACTTGAGGTTTGTTGTACAATTAGGTTTAATTTTCTTTTCAACTAACGAATTAGATTGAATCGAAATTAATATGAATGACAGAGCTCAAAGCAATATTGACAATAAGAGAGGGTCTGAAATTGAATTGCATATCCACCAAGCAAGCTATGAACAGATGCTGAATTATACAAAGCAATAAGCAGGTGATCCTAATAATATTAAAGAAAGTTATGATTAAATAATACAATTTCTTGTGTAAACTCGAACTCGATCTCCAGTTGCAGATATTTAAGAGTAGAATTTGAAGTCCTTGGCTTGAAGTATGAGATTCCTTAATGCGCCAATCGGTGCTAAAAGCATCAGTGACACTCCAACTATGATGCAGAACTGTCAATGCAACAAGCAGCACAAAATTGTTAGTTTTTAAAACGAAAGGATGCGAAGAAAAATAAAGTTTGGTTTCTTGAGAGCCAAGCCTACCCAATTTGCAAACCAAGAAATGCCAAACTTCTTTGGTTTGTAGATGACAAGCCACATGATGCAAGGGAGCTGCAAAACGATCGAAAAAAGAAAGTTCAGACGTTAATTTACGTGGGAATAGAGAGTTATTGGAGGCTAGGGCAATGATTCCTTACATAGTATGTTGTAGGAGCAAATGCAAATCCTCCAAAGAAACCAAGAAGCCCGCCAAAGAAAGGGAATGTAATTCCAACGAACAAGGTGAATGCTGCATCCGCAAATACGAGTATCAATATTATTTACATTGTTGATCACATCTCTTACAATGTAAGGACTTATGTATGAAGTCATTACAAGTTTAAGATTAAATAAACGAGCAGGAAAATGCTACTTACCAACAATCACATTTCGTGTTACAAAGCGAAGGACCAAAGATGGCTTGAATTTCATCTTCTTCAACAGAAATAATTCAGCCATGTCAAACACCGGCATTGCGTAGACCTACATATATGCATTGACGAAACTTGTTATGCAAGAAAGAACACCAACTCATCAGATTTTTTATGCAGATCATAATTTAAAGTAGTAGTGTACCTGATAACTTCCAATGACATGAACAACAACAAAGCAATTCGCAAGAACAATAAGCCAAGCAGGCTTCTCCAACGATATGAGAATATTATCCTCAACGTGGTTTCCAAACACCCAGTATCCGATGAGAGCGACAGGGAAATAGCACATTGCGACCACAATGTAAGCAAGAACGACCCCCTTCCACATTGGTTTTTTGGACGGCTTTTCAGGCGTGGAAGGAATCGTTGCTTGAATCTCCAAAACCACATTGTGGCCAGCAAAAGCAAAAGCTACATCTCCCAAAGCACTAAAGAAGTTGAACGTATTCCCTGCAGGGGTTGAAGCCCTGGGACCATACTGCACTTGTGGCTCCACCCCTTTGTGCAGAGAAGCTCCCCAAGCAATGGTAGAGTAGCTGTTGAATTGGACAAGGACTCACAGTTAAAAACGACATCGACTAATCGAATTCTGCAGATTAATTTGTAGGCAGACGGAATTTGAACCTTTTTAGTTTTACAATAAATGGATTAAGAGAAGTTTCTTGATTTTTAACCGAATCCAAATTACTTCGAACATGAGCATTCCAAATTGGATTGGAATGGTTAACTCACTAGATTGGATGTATACTGAAAGAAGAAACAGATGCTAACTTCCAGAATTTGTTCAAGTTAGAATATGGATCAATCATGAACAAAACTTATCCCTTCCAAGCCCCTAAAGCATGAGATGATTAGAAGGGAGGGATAGGTTTTCTTCATGACTAATCCATCGTCTACCATCAACTTGGAAGGTTTGGGAGTTGTCATCCATTTTATCCTGAGTTATTCACTCCAATCCAATCCTTGACACGGTTTCAGTATAAAGAAAAACCTCCCTATCACAGGGTTTCATCAAGAGATAGAGAGAGGGTTTACAAGAACACGTTCATGTAAGTTTTTCTTGCCAATATGATTCGTCAAGCAGATGGAGTTGCATAGATCTTTTCAAAAATGGAATTGTTATTAGCACTTCAAAAACGTCATTCCGCTCTACTCTTCTCTTCAATTTTTCACAAAGAGGAAGAGAGCGGGTAAACCTTTCCTGAGTGCAAACAGCAGATCCCTAAAAAAATTAAACAAAAAAGAAAGAAATATATATACATACCTCAATGACATGACAGCAGCAGCAAGAGAAACACTAGCAATGGAATTGAGGCTAGGAAGGTGGGAGAGAACAAAGTGAACAGATGCAAAGATCATGATGAAGTAGCTGGTTTTGATAGGCTTACAGTCAGGGCACACAGTACTGTGAATCTTCTTCAAAGAATTGCCACCTGTAATCATATAAACTATGCAAGTTCCAAGTTCCACCATCAGTTGCTGGGGCACCACAATGTAAAGCCCTAGCTTTTCCCCAAAGGCATGTTGCCCTAACTCATGGTACCTATCAAACCTCTTGCCAGGTACAATTTCATGCATTTCTACCATCTGCCATAAGGTGTAGAGTGTAATTATCCATGAAAGAACCAACACTGCAACTCCAGGGCCCCTAGTACAAGAAACACATAATAACTTATTAGATGGGGTGTCTCCTCTCTTTGTGTTAATATTACGTTTTTTTTTTTTTTTGAACACGAGATTAAGCGGTTAAGAGCATTCATCAATGCAACTCAGGGATTGTATAGTTTGTCTACAAGAGGCTATAGCCCAGGTACGTAGCTATTCCGGGAAAATAAAAATTATATCTTTTGAATGAAGTTCACCCAAATAAGCTATTGGGTTAATCGAATTGGTAAGGCAATGTCTTCGCCTCTTTGCACTTGAGCTCGAATTTTCTGTTTTGTTGATAGATGTAGTTTAGAACAAAAAAAAAATTATCCCTTTAGAGAGATGCTAAGGAGAATCCCTTGATTAAAACACTCAGATTTGATTCTTAATTCTAACTCTATATTTCATAATTTCTTTAAGATTTTCCCTTGATATGTCTCCCAGAATTCATATTAACAACCAACAAGCCACCCTTAAAAAATTTAGCTACCACACCCTTTCAAAAAATCCTAACTCCGCCCTTGTTTGTATAACAAAACAAAAAAAAAAAAAAAAAAAAAAAAAACCCTATGAGGGCTTACTTTTAGCCTTAAAACAATGTCGCAAACACAAAACATATAAACATTGATTTTTTCTCATAGAGATGGTGATAAAGTAATGAAACTTTATATATACATATATATATATATATATATATATATATTTGTATAGGTTACTTACCATCCAAGGTGAGACATGGCATAGGGGAGGCCAAGAACACCAGCACCAACCATGGCAGTGACATTGTGGAATGCCGAATACCACCACGTCGCGTTCCGCGATTTCGTGATCGGCAGCCAGTCGTTGATATCTTGCACCTCCTTCTGCTGCTCCTCCCCTCTAATTTCTCCACTTCCTCCCATCTTTTTTGTTTGTCACAGAAAAAGCTCAGTGACAGCAAAAAATCACAAATATTAATCCCACAAATCTCCTTTTCCGGATGGAATTAACAAATAAATAGGTCACTAATCCAGTACAATTACGAGACTGATTACTTGGAGCTTGTTTCCTAATTAAATTGAAATTGTGTGCAGTGGTGCTAATTAACTAACATTCTGATTGATGGAATTTCAGCCGTCCGATTGAAAAAACCAGATTTACCCTCTTGATGTTTCACTGCAAGAAACACGGCGGAAAATTTTCAGAATTTTTGTTCGAAAAAAAAAGGGCTGTGGAATCTGGAGCGTATCTTTATTCAACGAGTCATTGTGTATCTGAAAATTTCCTGTCCCAGAATCTACGATCCTGATTGTCTTGGGACAGGTGTCAAGCGCTCGTGCAATCTGCTCTAAATTTGATGCTTGATCGAAGGGAAAGATCTTTCCAAAAGGATCAAGTCTAAGTAGGAAGGGTCAAGGGAGAGAGAGAACGAGAGGGGAGAGAGAGAGAGAGAGAGAGAGAGAGAGAGGAGGGAATGAATGACGAAACAGTTTTAAAAGATGAAATGCATGACTCCCCTCACAATAGCTATTTATTCAGGAATTTACGGTCGTCAACCGTCGGAGATTCGGTTTGGACAGCCACGCGCTGTAACTGTATGCAGAGGCTGCATACGCCAACCGCGGAGATTCTGTTTCAACGGCCATCCACGCGCTTACTGTATGTAGAAACTGCATGCATCAAACGCATGGACAATTGTTCTTAACGTTTGTAACAAAACTATCAGTCAGTTGCAAGTGTACATCTCGCATTAGTCACGGATTCAGGAACCAGAGTTGTCAACCACCGGAGTTTCGTTTAATTTGGACAGCCGTTCACGTGCTTTAAGCGTACTTGGAAGATGCATACACTAATCACGTGGACGACGGTTCATATTATTTGTAACAAATCCAAAGCTAAATACACTTGACTGCAGAGAATGAAAAATCTATACAAAGTATCACTCTGGTTTACAATGGAGTGAAAGCAACCTGAGAGACAAATTGCGCTAAAAAAGCATCCGATTACATAGCAGGAGACCGCCGGAACTAATTCTCTGTTGTTGTTTCAACCTTTCGAAGAGAAAATCGTCATTGTTCTTAAGATGGAGATACTCATCCATGTCAAAGCATGAACCATTTGACCCACTGAGGTGTGAGTGGCACTCGTAGCTTCTATATCCTCCCACTTTACTTCCTGTATCTTCCATGTTAATTGACATTCCAGGGCTCCAGCTTCCATGACTGCTAGCAGATTGATTACTTCGATCTTGCGCATTTATCACTCCCTGAAAATTGAAATGATAAGAAGAGAACATCATGAACTATCCCAATATTAGTCGAAACGGATTTGACAGATAAGACTGCATTTCAATACTGTCCATATGCTAGAACTTATAATCCCAAGATGAGCTAATCAGTTATTACCTGTGGTTCGTTCTTCTTCTTGCATCCTATAGGAGTAGCATCGTTACTAGTCTCCCACTGCAACCAAGGTAGTGCAACTCCATCCATCGCAACAGGAAGAGGAGTAGACAAAGCTGGACTCTGATAAGATTCGTGCTTTGTTATTCCTCCTATGCTTGAACTTGTATCGCTCCTTTCCCCATCAATTGACGATATATCCGTGTCTTCCACATTTGAAATGAAATCCTCAATGTATCTCTCTGCCTCCTCAGTCAGTCGATTAGACACCCTACCTCTGTCGTTACTCCTCTGCGAAAGCAGGAGGTAATAACAAAGTAAAACAAAGACAATAAATCCGAAGAAAGACGCAGTAACATGTAAATGTGCAGTGTGTTTCAGACAGAATGGTACCCTTCTGGTTCTTGATGGTCTGTCTGCGACAACAATGTTCTTTGGCTCGGGAAGCAATTCTTTGACAATCTTAGAGAGCTCCCTACTATGCTGTTCCTCCAGTACTATTTCAGCTAATAAATCTTGTTTTTGTTTTTCTGACTGTCAATACATGGAAAAAAGAAAACTATGATCCTTAGTACTAGTAGCCAAACTTCTTTCAAATGACATATGATGCACAGTAGTTGCATTCAACATTCTCGCCCAGAATAATAAATATTAACATGGCAGTTTGGCACCCACAGTTAACAACTTCAATAAAAAGTAAAAACCGATAATAATCTGCCCTTTATATCCATACAATCAAGGCCATACTCTTAACTAAACTAAGTCTTTATAGTAACGTTAATACCTGTTCCAATTTGGAGGAGTAATTCTTCCTGATCGAAGAAACAGCCTGAAGTACATCTTTCCTGTTAGAACGTAAATCACCAGGTGCTGAAGCAGTGGATTTAGTTTTCTCACTTGCCTGAATAAGATAATATAGAACCAAGGTAAGGAAGCATAACACAGGAAGAGAAAACTAAAATCAAACAGGGATGAAATAAATGTCAACAACGATATAAAGAACGCTAAATACGGACTAGTTCAAGTTCTGTCCGGATCTCTTCCACAGCATATCTAAGTTATTTCCGCATTACTTAATAAAATCCGTTTTTAACATCGTTACCAGCAGGGTGCTCTACCTAAAGGGTGACAAAAAGGTACAAAATAAACGACTACTATAAACCAACTACAACACTGAGGTCGTCATCATAACATAGAGAACTAATACAAAAGAAATACACTGGGGTGGTTATCATTAGATAATTGTTCAAAAGTAAACCTTCTTCTCTGAATACACAGCTCGAATAGTCTTCTCCACTCCATTTTTGTTGGAATAAGCATCCCTCCCGTCATCATCTGTTAGGACCGAAGACTGGCTCTGAAAGGTCCAAACAAAACGTCTCAAAACATAGTTCACTTAAAATGAAAATACCAAAAGTTAAGAAAGTCAGACTTACAGAGTAACCATCATGGCACTTAAAATCTTTCTGGCTGAGAGATCTCCTCAATCCCGGTCTAAAATTTGAATCAGTTGACTTACGGGACAAAGGTGTCTGGTTGTTTCCACTAATGAAGTTCCTCGACTTAGCGGTGCTGCCATTGTGGGTATGATCTAGATCACTCTGTCATAAAAATACAACAAATAAACCACAAATAAATGAGAGCATAGTTACACTAATCCGACAAAGCTAACAAGAATCGGTTAATTTTAACAATTTAAGATATGCATTATATCAATTCCTTCAATTACGATACTTGTTCAATGGCATTATACTGTCTAAACCATCTTTAATTACACATTGTAATTGTTGTTTTGTCGTTTTGATTCAAATTTGCAGTAGTTTTAAAAACAAGCCATAAACCAATATTATCTAAACATTTTACAATGTGCATTAAATCAAATAAATCAAAATTCAACGGGAAACTAAAAGCATAAGGACATAAGTTCTAACCTCAGAATCGCACATCTGATACCGAGCAACCGAAACCGATCGCCTTCGGCTCGAATTACCCTTACTTTCAGAAACTACCCTTCCTCCAGCTGAATTATTACCAGCACTGCCCTTCAGATCACCAACAGGTCCACCACCACCAGCTCTTGGACCGTGCCTCGAGACCGAGCTGCCTCGTCTCTGAAAGGCACTGCCAGCAGGAATAGCTTCGGAGCTCCGCACAACCGAGCGGCCTCGGTCGGCGGAGGAGTCGAATAGCTCGACGGCGAGGTCATCGAGGCTGATCTCCGGGAATCCCGAGCCTCTGACCGTGTTGACAAACCTCCCTCTGCTGGGAACCGGAGTTTCATCGTAATCGTCTCCCGCCGGCTTCCGCTCCGGCAACCCGCGCGAGAAGCAGCTCAGGCTCCGGGAGCGCCGGTGAGACGACTTCCGATTCGACGAAGCGGAGTCTTCCACCGGAGCCGGGGATGCTCCGATCGGCGTCCGCTTCGTCGTTGATTTGAACGCCGAGGTCGCCATTCCCGATACGAATCGAACAAAACAAAGAAAGCAAATGTTTAATCACATTTTACAAATTTGATAAATTCACATACGGAAGGTGAAGAGTTAGGGTTTGAAGTTAAGCAATTTGAAGGTTGTCAAAGAAAACGATGGATGCAGATTGTAGAGAGAGAAAGAGAGAGGAGAGAGAGAGAGCTCACGAGGTAGCTGAGAAAGTGATGTCACAGAGAGAGAGGTTTAAGGGGGGAAAGATGGGCGGATAGATCGACAATTGGGGAGAATTTGAATAACGGAGTACCTCGGGTTTAAGGACTCACGTGGATTGGGCCGGACGGACATTAATTTCCAATATTTTATTATTAGAAACTTTAATTAAAAGTTCCCGCTATTGCTCATTTTAACAAAAAAATCACATTTTTACACTAAAAAGTCAATCATGATACTATTCATTTTACCATTTATTTTGTTTTTATCGTTAAAACTCAAAGTTTTCAAGTCATTTTCATTAGTTTTCCATTTACTATTTTCTCGAAGGGCTTTTTGTTTTATTTATATTATTTATTTTTGGATATACTGTTTTGACAGATTGTTCCACTTGTCAATTTGTGCGTGAATTCGTCAAGGAGTAGGATTATCTCCCCTCATAATCTCTCTCTTCTTACATCTCTTCCTATTTAAACGGTTGTAGCCACGTCTACATCTTGTTTTGAATTTTTATATAGAAAATAAGACAAAAATAATCGTGTGAGAGGATAGGATGGTAGGAAAATGATCCTCTCAGGATCCCTTTCACCTAATCCTTCTCATTAAAAGATCCGGACCCTTGAAATTTGATTCAAGGGCTACAAACATGGGCTCACTCTAAAAGTTATAATAATTTTAGCCGTTGGATCAAATTTCATGGCCCCAGATTGTTTGATGATGAGGATTAGGTGGAAGGAATCCGGAGACGATCTCTTTTCGGGATAAAGGAGATGGTAATAAGAGGAGAGAGAATCCAACACCATTCATCAAATGTATATATATTTGACTTCGGTTACAAAATCTTTATTTATTTATGTTTGTTGGAATTTTTTAAGTTTCTCCATCCTCATGACCTATTTACTTAGCTTGATATGGGAAAGAGAATCGTTATGGATTGAGACCATCTCTAAATTTCATACTCGAAGCTCATATACTGAGTTAATGGGGACTGCATGATCTAAATTGAACAGTTTGAATTACTTAATCGACTCTGGAAAGAGATTCGGATAAAATCTCAATCCAACTATTATAATACGAAAATAAGCGAGTTCTTTCTTAAAATTTGTAATCAAATAGCTTCAAATTTCTAGATCAAATAGCTACTTTGCTTATCTCTGTCAATGTAAGTAAAAATTGCTTTTAGTACACTTAAAATGTGAGGAATTATTCTAATTTCTGACTTCTCTCATGCGTTTACACACAAATACATAATTAAAAAAAGCTCACCGCTTAATCTATAATCCAAAACTTCAAAAAAAAAAAAAAAAAAAAAAACTAAAAATTATTATGACATAATTTCCCACTCGCAATGGGGAAAGTCAAAGAAATGAAAAAGGAATGGAAAAGTGGTTAGAGGATCAAACACTCCCATTAATGAATCTGATTCTTCATTGCAAATTACAAATTTTCGGAATGTTGATAAACGCAAGAACTTAGCTCAAGAATCGGAATACGTAATCCACATTCCTATTCCAATTAAACGTCGTTTTAATAAATTTTATGACGAATTCAAACAATTCTACTTGCCTAGAAATTTTTCAAGAAATCGCCGGCCCGGAAAGTGACGGTTCAACCGAATAATAAGAAGAAAAGGAAAGGCTTATTATATTAACACCCCACATATTGTTGAATAAACTCCACATACTTAACACACCCCACATACTTCTCCATAATACCCTCACACCCCACATTCTCAACATACACCTTACATTTTCACATACACCTCACATTCTTTAAATTTTATTATATTAAAGTTTTGTTAGTCGATGCATCTGTTACCTTAAATAAAACATTATAAAAAATTGATCTGAGCCTATGTTCTTGCTTATGTTGTTTTCATTATTTTCCTTGGAATGATCTTTCGTTTCCTTCTTTTTGTCCACCAGATAGTTTTGCTACTTTGGCTTTCTCCTTTGCTTCTATTTAACATGTTGAACTATCTCCTCTCGGTGACTCGTGTTAACGTAAGGGACTAGGTGTTGGCATCTTAGTTGGGGATGATGGTATTCACTTGCTTTGTTTAAATACCGATTTAGCCATGAAGATCATTTTTTTTATTAGAGCTCATAAGTTACTAATCTATCTAAATGTCAAATCTGAAACGTTCAGTGCCCACAACCAATTTATCCATGAAGATAATTTTTTTACCAGAGACCATTTATACCCTGCTGTTCCTAGGTTAAAAATTCGGTTCTGCAATCATGCTTGAATGATATTGCACCCCATCCATCCTAAGAAATAAACATCAAGCATGCTTAAAAAAATTTAGCAAAAGAAAAAAAAACACTACTAAACTATCTCAAAGAAGATTTGAATATTTCAGAATATATATTTGCCTATTATGTTGCAGAATACTTAACAGTTAATAAAAAAAAACACAATGACAAGACATTGTGAGTGCAGGTGTGTTCAAAATTATAAATAAACTTACGGGTAGTTTTAGGATTTTATTTTTCATGATTTGGGGTGTAGGGAGAAAATAATTGCTCTTTTTTTTTTTTAAATTTCGTTTTTTTGTTGTTGAGAAAAATAGGGTTTAAATAGTCATTTTATACAAGTCATTTAACACTAAATATTAAGTGGGGTGTATTCAACAGTTTGTGAGGTGTTATTAAAAAAACCCAAAGGAAATGATAGACTAATGACACGGTACATAGAGTAATCGGAATAAAAAAACGTAATTGAATTCCGATTATAAAAAGCGTAATTAAATTCCGATTATAAGATACTCCATTATTATTCAAATACTAGGAAATCAAAAATTTAGTGGGATCCATGCAAATTTTAGAATCTAAAATTCAAAATCTAAAAGACTTGGATTTGCTACTATTTGGCAGTAATTGAATTTCAGGTTATAAAACATGAAACGTATTAATAATTAATAAACGAGCCATGTGAGTTATACAACATGAAACGTCTGAACCAAAGCAAATATAAAGTGAACATAACAAGGCACAGAACAATCTCACGTCCACCACAAAACTTAAAAACTTGGGGCAAAATTCATCACCCCCATGACGCTCAACCTAAATAAGCTACACCACTTTCGGGATACACGATTTATTTTTGCACGTTGCATTTTACTTACTAACATGAAGGGAAACGTACACCGATGCGCCTAAATCGGCAAGTCTTTGTCTCGCTGCCTTAAGCAAGATCAACAGATGCGATGTAGGAAATCAGATCGACCACACGGCAGCTACAAAATCATCAAATTAAGCAAACAAAATGAGAAAGATTACCAACACATAGAACCACTACAGAACCGAGTAAGATGATGTTCTAGAGTAAGGCTGTGGCGTATAAGTTTATAACACGAAGGCGGTGTTTATTACCTATATCCCCACTCGTTGTCATACCACGAGATCAACTTGATGAAGTTATCGTTCAAAGCAATTCCGGCCTTCGCGTCAAAAATACTTGACCTGCACCATCAAGATGAAAACATTAGATTGAGTACATTGCCGCTACCAGCAGCAGACAAGTACGAAAAGATGGAGGTTCAATCTTCAAAACAAAGCCTTCTTTTCTCAATCACCATTAGAAATCGATCCCTTTTATTTCCGTATCTCATAGAACAGACTGCGCCCCAAACGTCCGTCCATTCCATATCCACAATTTCAGATAGAAATTCAAAGTACAAAGTTTATCATTGTGTACCTGCTGTCGCCCACAAAGTCGGTGGAAACCACGTCTTCTTCGGTGTAACCCAGGACTCCCTTCAGTTTCCCCTCAGACTCCTCCCTGTGGAGCATCAAATAAAAACGAAAGAGAAAAGAACATCAATCAGATAACGTTACATAGACACGGTTTGGTAGTATTTTCTACAATATTATATCAAGAAAACTCTTCTGTTCCCTTACTTGATTGCAGCTTTTACTTCATCATAAGTAGCTGCTTTTGCCAGCCTCACTGTAAGGTCAACCACCGAGACATCGACAGTAGGAACACGGAATGCCATTCCCGTCAATTTTCCGTTCAGGTCAGGCAGCACTTTACCAACAGCCTTCACAAACCAAAATACATAATTAGTTTTCATGCTCGCATGTAAATCACATACACTCGAAAGAGAAAAAAGTGCTCACAACCGAACTATAACATCATAGAGGTTAAATATCTGTTTTTACCTTTGCAGCTCCAGTACTGCTGGGAATGATGTTGAATGAAGCTGCCCTTCCACCTCTCCAATCCTTCGAAGAAGGTCCATCAACAGTTTTTTGGGTGGCTGAATCACGGTAACAGAAAAAGCAAAATGAACACACGAAACAAAACTGAAAAAGCAGAATAATTGCAAAGCAAACTCCGACCAAGAACGCACCTGTAATGGAGTGAACTGTGGTCATCAGACCCTCCACAATACCGAATCTATCATGAATAACCTACAAAATTAAACATAATCACCGTAAGACATCAAATTCTTCCGTCAATTTAATGCCTTTGAGAAACAAAAACATACCTTTGCAAGGGGGGCAAGGCAGTTGGTGGTGCAACTAGCATTGGAAACAATATCAAGATCTTTCTTGTAGTCCTCCTCATTGACACCGACAACGAACATAGGAGCGTCTTTGCTGGGAGCTGAGATGATAACTTTCTTAGCTCCACCCTGATAGTAGAACAAAGAAACTCCGTTAAGCAACCAACACATGACCACAACACATTCACCAGAAACCAAAAACTTCAGAAAATAGCAGATAAAATGCAAGATAACCCTTCAAATCAGATAGGGAAAAACAATCTTAATAAACAAACAAACGAATTCTAACATAAACCAACTCCATACTAATCCAAAAGTAAAAAGGGCCATAAAACAGAGAATTACATGTTATCCCGCCATAACCACCTGGTAAAAAACCAATTTCTAGCATCAGAAACTCCAAACTTTAAAACTCAATTGGAAAAAGCAAAATCTCGTCATTAACGAGAGGAATTTACATGTTACCTCACCATAAACACCCAGTAACAAACCAAAATTTTGATATTAATATGCAGCAAACATAACATAAATATTCTATCAATGAAATTCTGTACATAAGATATATGTACTACCAAATTACACAAAATTTCGAAACTAACAAATGATATTACAGGTTACGGATATAAATCACAAAACAGAAGCATTCAAGCAAAGTTCAAAAACTGAATATGTAATTTGCCAACCTTCAGATGGGCAGCAGCCTTCTCCTTGTCGGTGAAAACACCGGTCGACTCAACGATGTACTCAGCTCCGCTCCCGGACCACGGGATCTCCACCGGGTCCCTAAACATTTTGCATTGCATACATAACAATATAATCACACGTTCAAAAAATTCTCTTACTGAATTTCATACAACACTATACTATTTTTATGCGGGAATTGTATAATATACCTGACAGCAAAAATAGAGACCGACTTGTCACCAAAGAGAAGGGTGTTTGCGTTCTCCAGCTTCACATCGTTGTGCTTCCAGCGGCCGTGGACGGTGTCGTAGTTGAACATATACACCTGCCACACACCCAAAAAAAAAAAAATACAGTAACCATACTTAGTCAACTAACGATCACTCCAAAAAAAAGCACAGAATACAAAATATAGATACAAAAGAAAATGAGCCACTTGATACGATGATGTAGTAAGTAGGAAGTCTTAAATTACGAGTTCGTAACTTATTTTAAATATATCGTCGTATTTAAAAAGTACAAACGAAAGGGAAAAAACAAAACCATGTAGTCGCCGGTGATGAAGGGATCGTTAATGGCGACAAGTTCGATATCCTCTCTCTGCAGAGCAATTCTAGCGACCAACCTTCCGATCCTTCCAAATCCTAATTTCCGAAAAACAATTGAAAAACCATAAATAAATAAAAATTGATCGAATCTGCATCAATTCATACGAGAAAAAAAACGCGGGAAAATTGAGAATACCATTGATTCCGACCTTGATCTTCCCTGCAACAGAAGAAAATTTTCAGATTAAATCAAAGGTCGCGTATAAATTAAATCGAATAAAAATACACAAAAAAAAAAAGGAGTATGAAAATATTATCAAACTGTTTACCCATGGGAGCAGATTGGATAAAAACTTTTGAGTAAAAAAATGAGAGAGAGTGAGAGAGTGAGCTGAGTGTGGACTGAGTGACAGCAAAAAGACGCGGTAGGTTTTATATATAAGGGCGGGGCAATGGGAGACCGGAATAGCCGGTTACTAGCATGCTACGGTGGCGGTCTCTGATGCTCAATGTAGCGCCTGCGTGATGGATCGTTAGATTCGGTCGTTTTGGTAATCAGAGACTCAAGTGATTTATATTGACCGTTGGATTGTGCGTCAGGATGAAAGGTCATCGTGTAGCGCTTCTTTGATTTTCGGCGCTTTCGGGAAGGTCAGGGAATCCCCGGAATTGTAATAATTTTCTTTCGTGAAGAAAAAGATAAAAGTAGGGAATGGTTTGGATGCCACGTTAGGTTTTGGTGCCAAGTGTCTTCCCCATATTTTCCAAGTGCGTGCAGAATATTAAATCAGATCAACTTTTTATCTTTTATTCAAAGTTATAACAAAAGGATATTGATAGAGAGATTAAAATTTTAAATTAAATTTGTAAATTAAATTATGTGTTGTCAATAGAAGATAAGCACGTTAATCAACGTTTAAGTAGTAATCTAATAATCAATAATCACATCATTTAGTTTAAAAAAAAAAAAAGTTTTAACGAAACACTCATGGTACTGTTCACTTTTAACGAAAAACCACATTTTTACTTTTACCTGACACTATTCACTATACCTTTTAAAATGACTTTTAGTTAATAGGAAAGTTTTTTTTAACTTTTCATTAATTTTCCTTTAAAAATGTTTTCCTAGCATTATCTATAACAAAAACAATGAAACTTCATTCCACTACATGAAGTTGGTTATATAAATTCTAGAAAGTTCTTGTTTACGGTGTTGCATCAAGTCTTCCGTCAACTCTAAGTATTCCATATTTTTGTTTGTGGTCTATGTCAAAGTCTTTTTAGGTCATCATCTACCCATCTTAACCAATTTTTTCTCATCTTGTTCAATTGGACTCACTTGTACTTAGCCTCGATATCCTTGTTCTTAATCCTTTTTTTTTTTCTAGTGTGTCCACACATTCAACAAAGTATCCTCATCTCCACTCTAGTCATTTTTTACAGGTGTTGCATTTTAACCGCCTACATTTTGTGCTATAAAACATTGTGGATCTTATTGCCGTCCTAAATCAATCGAAATGGAACAAATCTTTTTTTTTCTGTTTTAGTTATGCAACAATTTTTTTGTCCAATTATACAAAGATATTTGTTGTGATAGACAGGACGAAGTCACACAATGAATTAAAGTATTGTACATGTCATCCACCTGTGTCAAATTTTAAACCTTTTCTTAATGTATAAAAATACTATTAAACCGTAGCATATCTTAAATCTCTTGGCATTTGACTGAGAAGTTTGGTTGAGGAGAGATTCTTCGGCATGCATGGTTGCACACATAGAGTGTTGTTACACAAATATTATTAGCATGGGGTCTGGATTTTTTTTTCTTATGACCGGAACACGAATTGTACATTACGTATTTTTATACAAGTTGTGAGAAATTGTATTTTTTTTAAGTTATTAACTTTTTAACACACATATCCCTCAATTTGTATAATGACACGTGATACCACCTCATATTCCCGTCATACTGAAAAATCTCTATGGATCTGAAAAGGTAATATCCATATAACCACCAAATTAACCATCGATTTAATAAAGGTTTCGGTTTATCCGTCCACATAAATAAATATATTCAAATCTTCTTCAAACGGTTCTCTAGCTCCCATGAGACTAAAAATACAAGGAGTTTCATTGTATTGTGAGGTCAACTAAATATACCAAGCAATCAGTCGACATGATCGAAGATTTTACGTTTTCAGATTTGTGTTTGTTTCATGTATATTAACACATTATTTAGATGATAAATTCAGTTAAATCGATGTTTCAAAGTGATTGATCACCTTATATATATATATATATATATATATATATAGGAATCCTTTCACAAGAGGGATCCCCATTTTTCTAAAAAAATGGGGACATCCTCTTGACCATTGGATTTGACTTTAATGAAATTGTGTGGTTGAGATTGTGTGGCCTGTGTTTTAATTTCAACCACACAATTTCATTAAAGCCAATCCAACGGTCAAGAGGGTGAAAAAATGGGGATCCCTCTTGGTAAGGGGCCTGTATATACATATATATATATATATATACATATATATATATATATGAGTGAAATGAATGGTAAACCTAAAATGACAGGGTCAGAAATATTTTTAATTAAAACAAATGGGGTTTTAAAACAAACATCATTCTGGCAAACATGCGCTTTAGGTATTTCGTACTTTAAATGCAATGGTGCAGAACTAGCAGTGCTAAGTCGCTCATTGGATTTATGAAAATATTTAGTAGGTATTAAGCTGTGTATATATATAGGAACCTTATGCAAAGGGATCCCCATTTTTAGAAAAAAATGGGGATTAGGTGTGGGGCCCACTCCACATCGAATTTCAACGATCCGAACCGTCTATTTTTCAAGTTGCACCTCATAGATCATCCTTGCAAAATATTAGGCAAATCGGAAATGTTTAAGGCATCTAATTGAGTTCAAAGAAATTAACGAATACTTTGTTATATAAGAAACAATGAAATTTTATCGTGATAATTAAATAGGCAAATGGTTTCGGATTGAATTGAATTTTTGCAAGGATGATCTATGAGGTGTAACTTGAAAAATAGACGGTTAGGATCGTTGAAATTCGATGTGGAGTGGGCCCCACACCTAATCCCCATTTTTTTCTAAAAATGGGGATCCCTTTGCATAATGTCCCTATATATATATATATATATATATAGGAATTGCTTAAGGAGAGGGATCCCCATTTTTTTCAAAAAATGGAGATTAGGTGTGGGGCCCACTCCACATCGAATTTCAACGATCCGAACCGTCTATTTTTCAAGTTACACCTCATAGATCATCCTTGCAAAATATTAGCCAAATCTAAAATATTTAAGACATCTAATTGGGTTCAAAAATATTAACGAATACTTTGTTGTATAAGAAACAATGAAATTTTATCTTGATAATTAAATAGGCAAATGGTTTCGGATTGAATTGAATTTTTGCAAGGATGATCTATGAGGTGTAACTTGAAAAATAGACGGTTCGGATCGTTGAAATTCGATGTGGAGTGGGCCCCACACCTAATCCCCATTTTTGAAAAAAATGGGGATCCCTCTCCTTAAGCAACCTGTATATATATATATATATATATATATATATATATATATATATATATATATATATATATGTATGTATGTATATATAGGGATCCTTTAAGGGAAGGGATCCCTATTTTTTCAAAAAAATGGGGAGCATTCTCCTCACCATTGGATGAAATGGGTGGTTGAGATTAAATAACTGAGAGAATCTTTCTTTTTCCTTCTTCTTTTCTGGTTCCCGCCTCTTCCTTGCGACACAGACCCACATCTCCCACGAACAGAGCTTCGCACCAGCCAAATCACAGGCCATCGCGAATAACCTTTGAGATTTCAGAGATTTCAGGTATGAGTCTCCTCCTCATTCACTATTTTAGATGATTAATTTGGAATTTGGGTTGAACATCCTGCGCTTTTTCCAGACCAGCCAAAAAAGTCTCTATTTTCCCGTTCCGGTTTTCCAGCCGATCGAATCGAGAAGAGCCTCTATTTTATCAGGTTTGAAAGATATCCTTGGAGAGCTTCCCAGACGAGAAGCAGTTGTGTTTCGGTCACAAGTGAGTTAGTCGACTTCTCTTTTTTTTTTTTTTTTTGCCCTGAACAACATAAAAAAGATCTTCTGGCTCGGATCTATATTGATTCTTCAGCAATACATAAACATGGTGACGACAGCAGCATAATCTTTGGGTTTATGCCTTCATATCTTAACCTTTTTAGGGGTCTCTTCCTCATTCACTATTTTAGGGGATTAATTTGAAATTTGGGTTGAACAATTGGGGTTTATATTTTTCAAATTCTAAACACTAAAACCTATTGTGTTCTGATTTGGGATGGTTCTGGTTTCAAATGGGTCCATAAATTTGGTGGTTTTCTTTCGGGTGTTAGGGTAAAGACCTTTTGAGTTCTAATTCAAAATGGTTACATATTTGAATGGACTGAATTAATAGAGTATGAACTCTGTATATGCCATATATTTCCAATGATGCCATTTGCATTGCAGGTTAGTTATCCATTTTTGAAAATCTTGTGCAGAGTAGTTGATAATGGTGATGAACTATTTGTATGTGTTTGACTGCAGTGTGCAAGGTTTTAGGGTAAAGACCTTTTGAGTTCTAATTCAAATATTTATTGTAGTTGCAAGGTATGCTTTCTGTATGTTTGCTGTGATGAGACTTTGGTCACAATATTACTTTATTAGTCTTTCAATTTCTAGACATTTGTTATTTCATTTTCCTTGTCCGTTTTGTACAAATTGCTGTATTTTGGTATGAAAATCTTAATCAGTTTGCCGAATGATTTTGTGCAGGGCAGCTAATGTTTTTTCTTATGCATATTTGGTCAATTTGGCTCGACCTGCACACAGACAGATACATTTAAACACCAGAAAGGACGTTGGTATAGTGGTAAGGGTTTCACTATTTTCAGGCTCAATATAGTATGGAAGCTATATTTACTCCTCATTTATATATGGACGCACATAATCCATGGTTAACGCTCATGTTGGCAAAGTAACTTTTTCTCTTTTTCTTTATTGTCAATCTTGAGATCAGTGGAAGAAGGAAAAGCGGCGTGCTTTCTTTTGCCCACAACTGGACTGATTAAGATGCGATATTCAATCATGAAGAAGAAGATGATATTAGAAGTAAGTAGTTGTTTACCTCCAATTTCTTTTACTGTGCCCCCACCCAAGACCCTAATTGTTATTAATCATTTTTTGCGGACATACTGTTACAAGTTTGTGATTTCATTTCTGATAGAACAAGATCAAATATTGTTACCTGTAATGATCATTTTTCACTGATGTAAGTGCAGGTATTTGTTTTCCTTCTTCTGATCACCATTTGCAGATTTACTATTGAAGTTTGAATGTCAAAGCAGGCTCCTAGTTCTGAAATTATTAATGCATATCCTTCGTGGATGCTCAGGATCACTGCAGGGTTTCCAGTTTGGAATATTCTCGCTGAAGTTTTACCAGTAGTTGCCCTGATTCTATTGGCAATCTTGCTGCGCAAGGCTATTACTGGAAGCTCTTCTGAGGGGATTTGGAAGTATATTGTCATAGGAACTAATATAAGTTATATACTAATAGCAGTGCATTGGGTTTCAGAAAGTAACATATTGAATCTGGACGAGGTGCTTAAAGGCATTGGAAGAAATAACCTTCCTCGACTGATATATGCCATTGGATTTGGACAATTGTTTTTACTGGCATTTAATCAGTTTTTCAATAAAGGAAGCCTCACTCATATCATGAATTTCCTATTCGAGTTGCTGAGTTGATGAGCAGCAACCAACAAGCAAAGTACGAAAAGGAAATTGCAAAACTGAAGCTTTAGCAATTAGCAGCAAGTAGCAATATGAAAAAGAAGTTGCGGATGTCTTCCATGTTGACTCCAAAGTTATTTATCAGCATTTTGTAAATTGTTATTGTTTTTCACTGTGTATGAGAAGCATTGTAAAAGAATTGGATTGATATTCATGAAATAAAAAAAGGCATTTGATGTCTTCCATGTTGCCTCCAAAGTTGGTATGCTATTGTTCTTTATCATTGAACTATAAATTTCCAAATAAAGTCATACAAAATACATGAATTCCTTCAAGTTCATGGCCAATTCCTCCAAATTGATAGAATAAAATAAACTTATGCAAAACAGAGGAACCTCATTAACACCATGCAAATTAGGAACAAAAAAAAAAATAGATCAGCTTTCTTTGGACAATGAGTGCTCCTCATCCTGCTAGTTCATGGCCAATTCCTCCAAATTCATAGAATAAACTTATGAAAAACAGAGGAACCTCATTAACACCATGCAAATTAGGAACAAAAAAATGAGATCAGCTTCCTATGGACAATGAGTGCTGCTCATCCTGCAATTAACCAAAATAGATATCATAAAAATGTTGATTAACAATAATAATGCTATTATACATCAAAGACAACAAACACATTTGAACTATTGATATATTAATTGCACGATATACATAGAAAAACACGCGGAGTATGTATTCTTACCGATTATGGAGCTCTGGACAATTTCTTTTGTCATGATTAACTCCATATTGCCCACACCCATGACAAAGGTTACCATTAACCCTCTTCTTACATTTTCCTTTCTCTTTTCCCTTTTTAAGTCTTTTTCCAGATCCTTTGGTCTTAACAGGATCAGGTCCAAGAAAACCAACATCATCTACTATCGATTTTCTTTTTGCATGACATTCCATATCTTCTTTGGTTGCAGAAGGTTCCACATTTTCATTGGTACCACCAACCAATGGCTTAATCTTCTCATTCACAGCATCCATCGCCTCACAAAAGAGTTTACTTGCCTCATCATTTAGAATGACTTTATCAATCAAATGCGAATATTGTTGGAATAATCTGCCACGCCTTTCAAGTACGGATTTGTCGACAGATATCTCCACATTAGAAACCGTAACCGAAGATTTTGCAGATTTAGTCCATCTCTTCAAAATATATTCATCCGGCAATATCTGAAATTGACGTATTTTATGCAAATATGCCAAAAGATGGCTGCATGGGATTCCTGAACTATCAAATTGTTTGCAGCTACATGATGCAAAATCCCTGCATTTTTCATACAAAATTTCACGAACTCTACCCTTTTCATCATCAATGGGCAAAACTTTAAACATGCTGCAAGTATCATTTTCGCTTGTAAGCTCAATATTATAGCTGTAACTTTCCCACAACTGCTCTTGAAAATCAAGGTAAGAGCTACGTGTATAAATATTGGCCATTTACGCATCCATCTTAATAGGGCATTTAAGTTTTGGCCTCTCGTTCAAATCAATATGATCTGCCTTCAACTCTGAATGGCGTTGGCGTACCAATGCCCTATTATATTTAACCATAAACTCGAGGAAGGAGTTGTTCTTGGAAACATATTTCTTTAGAAATGAATGTCCACTCTCAGCTCTCTGACTAGTTGAGCAATTTGCAGAAAAAACATGATTCACATAGGTTGGAACCCAAGTAGATCGAATCCTATATATCGATTGCAACCAGCCATTACCAGATAATCCACTTTTTGAAACAACGGCCATCCATTTCACATCAAACTCCTCTCTAGTCTCTGACTCCCAAATACATGCTTTGAAATCTAAATAATGATCTCTATATTTCATCGCATGAAGCTTGCTCGAGAACTTATCCAAGATATGCCATGTACAGAATCTGTGAAACGTGTTTGGAAAACAGTAAGGAATGGCTTTTGTCATTGCCGGATCTTGATCAGTAATAATCATTTTTGGAGCATCACCTGGCATGGCATTCAAAAATTCTCTAAATAACCAAACGAATGAATCTGTCGTCTCGTCACTTAGAAAGGCACTAGCAAAAACGATTGTTTGACCATGATTGTTTACACCCATGAACGGGGCAAATATCATACTATACCGGTTGGTGTTGTATGTAGTGTCAAAAATGACCACATCACCATAAAACTTGTATGCTTGCCTAGAACTTGCATCGGCCCAAAAACATTGAGTAATCTTCTGTTCTTCATCTGCTTGAATCTTGAATGTGAATTCAGAATTTCTTTCTTGCTCTAGCAAAAAATGATCATGCAACATTTTTCCATCATGCCCCTTCATCTTGTTTCGCACTTTTCTTCGATAGTTATATAAATCTTCTTGTGTACAACCAACATTTTCAATTCCACCTACCTGCAATCCAAGAATGTCAAATTGTTTGTGTGGAGGTATGTTTGCCATGTCTAGCTGATCAGCTAATATTTTATGACACTTAGTAACCTTGCGATGAGACTTTAGCAAGTGGCGTCTTCGTGGAGATGTCATTGGATGATTATGACCCTCGTCAAATATTGTGACTGCATACCCACCAAGTTTAGATCTCACAACTATCAATCTTGCTTTACAACCCTCTTTGGTTAATCCACAATGCTTTTGTTCATCACCAATCCATTCTTTTGTATTACTTCCCTCTTTGTTGCACACAAACTCCTTTCTCGTGATCTCACCATCCTTATTTTTCTTACTTGAATGCATTCGGACACTAAACCCAGCCTCCCTTGCATAGTTGTTGTAAAATTCAAGCACTTCATCTAATGTTTCGAAACGTTGACCTATTGTAGGCTTGAACTCATCTGTTACTTGAGGATAGAAAAAACAAATACCAGCTACAATTTTTGACTGATTTTCCATTGGAACTTGCATTTCATTAGCTTCCATAACTTGAACAGGCATTTCATCAGTTCCAGTAACTTCAATATTCATCTCATTAGCTTCCATAGCTTCCATAACTTGAATAGGCATTTCATCAGTTCCCGTAACTTCAATAGCCATCTCATTAGCTTCCATAACTTGAACATCAACATTAGCACAATCAAACATCCACACCAAAAAGAATAATAATAATAAAAAGCATCAACAAAACTTGAAATAAGTAATACTATAAGATCAACACTATAGTAATTAATCTATTAATTAAGAGCACACTAATAAAAGTTGGTTGATGCTAAGCTTCTTTTTCAGAACACAATAGAGGCCCTAAAAAGGTTAAGATATGAAGGCATAAACCCAAAGATTATGCTGCTGTCGTCACCATGTTTATGTATTGCTAAAGAATCAATATAGATCCGAGCCAGAAGATATTTTTTATGTTGTTCAGGGCAAAAAAAAAAAAAAAAAGAGAAGTCGACTAACTCACTTGTGACCGAAACACAACTGCTTCTCTTCTGGGAAGCTCTCCAAGGATATCTTTCAAACCTGATAAAATAGAGGCTCTTCTCAATTCGGTCGGCCGGAAAACCGGAACGGGAAAATAGAGACTTTTTTGGCTGGTTTGCAAAAAGCGCAGGATGTTCAACCCAAATTCCAAATTAATCATCTAAAATAGTGAATGAGGAGGAGACCCATACCTGAAATCTCTGAAATCTCAAAGGTTATTCGCGATGGCCTGTGATTTGGCTGGTGCGAAGCTCTGTTCGTGGGAGATGTGGGTCTGTGTCGCAAGGAAGAGGCGGGAACCAGAAAAGAAGAAGGAAAAGGAAATATTCTCTCAGTTATTTAATCTCAACCACCCATTTCATCCAATGGTGAGGAGAAGGCTCCCCATTTTTTTGAAAAAATGGGGATCCCTGTATATATATATATATATATATATATATATATATAGGCACAATTTAGCTGTATGTTTATGATTATCATGTGTTATATATGGCAACGAACCCTTTTACCAATTATGTATGGATAGCAATTTAGAACTCGTGAACATAACATTGTAACCAACAAAACTGCCTTTTTCATGCAGTATGGATTGTGCTATTGTTAAAAAAAACTAAGACGCTTTATCACGTACAATCCAAAAATAATTTTTGCTCGAAAGAAACCAAAATTATCTAAACAGAATAAAATATATTAATCAATTCAAAACAAGAAAAAGGATTTTTTTTTTCATTAAACAAGAAAAAGACATTGAGGACGAGGAAAAGGACTTATTGGTTGCAGCAAAATGGTCCGACACCCGAGATGATAACTTAATCCCTACTACTACTACGTTTGGATTTTTTTTATTTTTTATAAACGATAACATATATAAGTTATATTGTTAGTTAATAGGAATTGAGGAATTGAGGAATTGATGGAAATCAACTTCGTCTCAAGATGTATAGTCATAATTGCTTTTCGACACTGTTCTAAAACGTCATATACAAGTTTGGACGATTTATATACCTTGGCCATTTCGTTTTCTAATGCAATACGGCCACAAATGTATCTATCCAATCCAACCCCATATAACACAAACTTACATCCTTAAGCTCAATACTTTGTCAGGTAAAAATTTATTCAGACCCAGCTAGCTATTCTCTTTCCATAACCACAAGTTGGTGATCTAGTGATAAGTGATGAATTGCGAGGCTTCTTTTAAATTAAAAACAAGAGGTTTTGGGTTCGAAACCCGCTGCTGGTGTAGAAGTCAAACTTGTGGTCAGGGGGAGGCTGAAATGCTTCTATGAGTCTTCCCAACCCCAAGAAGGGGTGGACAATCGTGGCTTTGCCACTAGTTGTCCCCCTCTTTGAAGAAAAAAAAAACTATGCTCTTTCCATGCTTAATTTTAATATTTTTTCACGTATGAACTCTCTATTAAGGGGTCTGCAAATTTCAATTCCTTTATTATAAACGCTCACTCGCTATTCGGTCATTTGTAGTCATTTCTATAAATAGAGTATGCTAATTATCTTCGGTAGCATTCCTTTTAACTTAATTACTTCATTCAACCTAATTATCTTCCTTTTTAACTTTTTTTTTTTTTTTGGAACTTTAACGAAAAGCTTATTGTACTGTTCACTTTAACGAAAAACCACATTTTTACACTAAAAAGTCAATCTTGGTACTATTCACTTTTACTCTTTATTTTGTCCTTATCATTAAAACTCAAAGTTTTCAAACTCTTTTCATAAGTTTTCCTTTTTTTCTTAGTCTAGATAGAGTGATTCTCTTTCTAATATTGGTAGAGGTTTGAATCTCCCTTTATCATTGGAGACTAGATCACTCACTTTGCTATTAATTTGGGTATTGAGACAGTTATATTCTTGAGTCTATAACATATAGAGAGCATATCACGATGACAGACTGCCTTGCTCATCTAGGAAGCAGTCTTGAGTTGGAGCTTAATTACTATCTGTCGAAACCCTACTAACTTGAGTATCTTAAGGCGTGTTTTAGTGACATCACACATCAAACAATGTGACCAGATTATAACTCTTTGACTCACCTAAGAATAAGGTTCATCATACAATCAATTACTTCCCTGCTTAGTCTACCAGGCTCGGCAAGAGAAGTAACTTTCATGGCCTTTTTCCATACACTTTTTTTTCCTTATGTGCACATTTGTTTACACTCAAATTTTGAATTAATCATTTAAACTGCAATCCATGAGGATAAATAAGGAGAATTGTACGAAAAAAGAATAAGTTAGGAAAAAATAAATAAATGGCCCAATATTATGTCCAACTCCAACACAAAGCCATTTGGGCCTGGTGGTTTGAACCCTCCGGAGAGGAAAGGGTGTCTATCATCTCTTGGATGGTCTTTCTTCACTCCTTAATTTTCTTCTTCATTGCTTATGGGGATGGCTTGTTTAATGGTAGAAATTTGTTTTCAATTTTTTTTTTAAAATTGAAATCCAAAAATTCTTTGCGAGTTCTTAAAATTTGGCTTGACTTTGAATTTCAGTTTTTGAAAAAATATATATCATAAACTAAAAGGGTGGTGCTATTCAAATTCCTCTTGTTACTTTTCATACACTATTCTCAATTTCCGACCGTCAGATTAAATGAATTAAATAAGATAAAAAAAATATAAATTAACGAGATGTGAGAGAGGTAAAAATGAGTGTCTGAATAGCACCACCCAAACTAAAATGGTTTTCAAATAGGGCCTCTGGTTAATTATAATAGTTTGAATGTTCACCGCTTTCCGTGTAGACTTGCAATATAAACTATATAGAGTATGAACACATTCTCCAGAAGTACTTGCATCGTAAACTAATTTGAGCTTTCTTAAAACAACCACATATTTCTTACCTGGTTTGAATTTGGAGGCTAAATATCTACTAATCTTCTGTCCATGAATCCGAGCTGTGACTGAGAGATTGTGTTGTACAGTTACAAGGCATGCATGCATGAAAAAATTAGGTGTTTTCTTTTCCTTTTGCTTTCTGCATTACATTCTGATACCACATTTTTCTCTGTATTCACTTAATTTGCATTGATCGTCTGAACTGAACCTGGGAGCATGCGAAGCAACATACGAGTTTGAATAAAGCAAACAAACTTAGTTTTGTTTGGTAGAGTTATATTTGATGTATATCCCGAAGCTTGCCGTCTTCTTGTCATTGCAATAGTTCAAACAAGCGTGACAAGAAGCCTGATGCAAGTTTCGGGAAGAAAAAAGGCGCAGCATTGAATAGGTTTGTTCTCTGTCTATGCAACTAGTAATGGTGAGGAGAGGATCACAAGCAGCAGCCGCAGTGAGTATAATTAATCCCTAAAGCTTACATCCTGAGTTTACAATTCACACCCATATAAGCTTGTTGGTAGCAGAGGTGCCACCATAAATTTAATTAGCTATATAGAAAGTAGTCACACTCCTTATAATCCCTCGCAAAGTTTGATCCAACACCGATGTGGAACTTTTGTACACATTCTTACAGTTACGTACTGCTCCTTCCCCATAATCAAACTACCCAACTCTTTTTTGAAAACACACCAGAACAAAACAACAATCAAATAAGGAATTAAGAGCACAAATAGCGGCTAGATATGATTTTGTACCTAATATTCTTTGGATTATTCAATTACTAATACTGTTTAAACACATAAATCAAACACACTTGTTATTGACACAATTCAAGTTGATACTATCGTTGTATGTGGAATACCCACTTGTATTAAAAAGTTAAAAAACGTGTCAACTGTATAAATTTTATGTGTTTAAATAACATTACTTGTTTTCAGCAGAATAGAAAATTAAATGATCTAAGACAGATACCTAAAAAAGAGGCTTAACAGCTAGGGAACAGTCGTAGAAATGTAGGAAAACAAACATCCACAACGTGGTGACTGATTTGTATTTTTGTGCCTTGAAAGAAACAAAGGACTTAAACACCAACCAAAGCAAATGCTTATATTCAAGGGTCAAATCAACCAACCCAAATGGCTTGTTCTCAGAATGGCCAACATCCCATATTCTGAAAGTATGGCCTCTCTGCCCTGCATGCTAAGGCAATCTCCAACCAATTCGGCCAGAAGATCATAGGGTTAAAAATAACTCGAAATATAACAAAAATCATCTCTAACCGAGGACTAGACCAAAGGGCTTGTGGGTCCCACCGATCCAAAACCACCAAATTAGGCTAGCAGGTTGGCCATCTCCAGCCCGACGAGCCCATCCCACTTTTTTTTTTGGACGATTTTTTTTTAAAAAAAAAAATTCTAATTTTTTCCTACACCATTTCTCACATACTTTTCACCATTTCATACTATCTTACCTCATTTTATTTCAATCCTTCACATTCTATTCTCTTTCCTTTAATTTTTTTCAATAATTTTCAAATAGCCACCTCTTTCAATAATCTTCCAATATGTCCGAAAAACTTATTTTAATATGATAGTTTAAGTTAATTAATCTAATGAGGGCCAGAGGGCTCTGTTTAGCCTTATATCCCTCCAAGAAATTATATTTTAATGAACAGTGTCATGCCATATTTCATACCATCTCCAACCGAGGGGGCCAAAGGCCCATAGGCCAAATATAGCCATGTGACAAAAAAACTATTTCCAATCGAAGGGGCCAAAGGGTCATAGGCCAAACATAATTTATTATTTCAATTTAAAGACTATAATAACTTAAATTTAAAAACCTTCACTTGTTTGAGAACTCCCCTTTACACTATCTTCCGAGATCCATCTATAAGCCCTGCAAAGAGCTTCATCTTCTTTTTAGGTCCAAGACCTACCTTTCATTGCAGATGTGACCATTTGAAAATTATTGAAAAAATTGAAGGAAAATTATTGGAAGAGGTAAGAGAATAGAATGTAAAGAATTGAAATAAAATGAAGAAAGAGAGTATAGAATGGTGAAAATTATGTGAGAAATGGTGTATGAATGACTTAGGTATTTGTAGGAAAAAAAATTAGAATTTTTTATTTTTTAAATTTTGTTTGAAAAAAAAAATTCAAATCCAACGGTAACGGCTAGCTGGCGTCATGCTGACGCCAGGTAGCCGTTGGGTTTGAAAGTTTGGGCCAGCTGGTTGGCCTGATTTGGTGGTTTTGGCCGGTGGGGCCCATGAACTTTGGGCCTAGCTCTCGATTGGAGACAATTTTCGTATTATTTTGAGCTATTTTTAGCCCTATGATCTTCTAGTCGGATCAGTTGGAGATGACCTAAGAATTCTAGGTTCATGAACCATGCCCCCTCCTTCTCTTACTTATCCATATCATTCACATTTCAAATCAAAGATATCTGCATCTACTGATTGTGAAGTTTGGTCACTTGGACCCTTGTGTTAAATGAATTATAACCATGTATTTTGCCCCATTTTATTTTGTATATTATTTTATCAACAAGACAGTATATCTTATGATTTATGTAAGCATATCCCCAATATTTTTTTTTTTTAAATTTCTATTACAATAATTTAGAGGAAATGGAGTTTTGAACTCAAAAAGCATGGGTAAAAACACAATACCCTATCCACTAAGATATTGGACCACATGCAGAGCTAATCCCCAATCATGTAACCCTAGATGCAACTATAAGTATAAAAGCTAAGCACCAATATATTTTAAATATATGCACCATTAGAATGTTTTTTTTACAGATTGTGAATGAAAAACATACATGGAAGTGGTGGCTTATTCAAGTGTAGACGGCATTCCTCTTCAATTCATTGCGTTTCGGATTCAAATAGTCTTCTATCATCTAGAGTAACTTAGAATAGTAATATCGCTTATAATTTTAAAAAACAAATTCATACATTCGGACACAATTTCCTAAAAACAATAACAATTCTTACGTGTGGTCTAAGAACAATACATTAGTTTGCAAGATAAGAGAAAATCATTTTGTGATTCATGAAACTAATGAGATCAAAGTCTGGTTAATTAATTGAAATTTAGGGCATGATATATGGTAGGAAAACATATGACATGTGGGTCATAAAATTGAAGGGTATATAGATAATGGAGGGAAACCTTCGCCCCCTATGGATCGTAGGCCAATCAGCATGGAAGAACAAGAACATAAACACATGGTCACATGGCCTTGTACATGAAGAGCTCTGTCACTCTATAGAGCACGACAAAAATACTAACTTGGGAAAACCATAACCAGTATAATAACGGCCTAGACTTTCTTATTAATTAGAGATAATTGGAGCAATGATCCCTTAATTGAAGTTTTGGTCCTTGAATTAAAAAATCGTGAGTATTAATCCCTAAATTTGTATTAACGTGGAGCAATGATTCTTTTGGCCAACTCTGATTTACATTTTTTGCCTTTTTAAACCTTTTATTTTGATGGAAGTTCTAATGAAATTAGCGAATATAACTTTTGCTCCATATTATAACAAGTTAAAGGACCAATACTTACGAATTTTTAGTTCAAGGACCAAAGCTCCAATTGAGCCAAACTTTAGTACCATTTCTCCAATTTTCTCCATCAACTATTACATTGTCTACTAATTATTATTTTAATTTCGATAGAACTTTCATTTTGTTGTTTTTGGTTCTACAGCCAAATACCAGGCATGCACATTGTATACTTTAGGATCTACACATATACATTATATATATATATATATGAGATATGCTAAGGGCAGTCGTTTCGTTCACAAGTGTACCCTACATTTTATCAACAGTCAGGAATCACTCACTTCTGTGCAGGCCAAGCACAACTATCTGTAAATGTTCTTATACTTGTCATGGGACTAGCTCTAGGCTCTTAAGTTTTTTTTTAATCAATTAAGTCAGTTGATTTTCAACAGCTAAGCGATTATATTGGTTGATAAATGATTGAGCATTGTTCCAACTAAATTAAGAGAATCCTATGTGCCGACCAGAATATACCAAATGGAAATCGTGGCTACAACCTTAATAATAATAATAATGAAGAGATAGAATATATGCTAATAAGGGTTTTTTTTTCTTTGAAAAAGGGAATCAGTTGGTGATTAACTCATGGTAGTTTATTTTTTTTGGAGGCAGAAAAAACTCATAGAGGCATTTCAACCTTCTTCCGATCACCATCGTGTGATTCATCAGAACCAAGAATCGAACTAGAACAAGTCATATGATACAGACTTGAAATTTGCTCCAACCAAAACAATTTAAAATGACATACTGCCAGCCTGCAACATGACCTAACCTTGGATTGGTCAACTAGGGTAGGAAGATTAATCCCCATTCCTTTAGGCAATTTATAATTGAAGTCAATTTACATTCCATACATCTTACTTTTCTCCCCAATTTCTAAAAATTAGGGTTTGGTCGTCAATTCCTTTGCATAGTGTTTTTACTCTTCCTGTTTTTGAATTTCACGATCAACCAACTTTCGAGTACACTTTACATAGTAATTCAGTTAACCGTCTATCGCTAAAGTATCCATTCAAACATCATCGTTGCGAAAAAATTCCAAATCGATGATTATCTAATTACTGAGAAAACATCATGTTATCATCCATTTAGATTAATTGTAGTGCATGCATGCGAGGTTGTTGTACTGGTGATTTTAAACGCATAAAAGACCAGACGCTGAAACATGTGGGCAATAATGATCTCATCCATGTAACACAGAAATGTCCCTCCTCTCACATGCAGGATTATCTTAAAATCTTCCCCCAGCAACAACCCAATCATAATGTAAATTCACCAAGGGCATTTTTGGCATTATCACAAATGTTAGAATGCTTCCTATAAATTGAGAAGTGCATGTATGTCTGTTTCCCCAAGCAAAAGTACCCTATCGCCTTATTCTTCTTTGTCTCTCGATCACTCTTTTGAATTCGTTATTCTTTAATTTGAAGTTTGAATTAATTCCGCTATAGGGTAAACTACCGACTTTCAAGCCCCCGATTGATTCTACTGTAACCAGTCAATAAGATGGTGTCTAAAGTGGAAGAAGCAATGAAGAGAAGGCAGCAGCAGCAGCAGCAACAGCCACAGAAGCAGAAGCAATTAGCAAAAGTTTGCAAGTTCAAGAGGAGCACGTCTAATATTGACAAGGATGGAGCTTCCACTGCCATTCTCTTGCTTGCTTGCATTGTCTGTGCACCTTCATCCATATATAGCTATCCAAAATAATTGAATAGATTACATTTTTTATAGATAAAATTAATTGGAAAGTGTTATTGGCACTCCAAAAATCTCATTCTACACTCCTCACAAGTGTATTTTTCTTTCCAAATATAGAAAATTTGGATTGTAGAATGAGATTTTTGAAGTGTCAATAACAATTTCCAATTAATTTTCAGCTTATAAAGCTAGTTAATCTTTAAATGCCTCGTATCCTTCCCCTTACTGTTTTTTCTTCTCCTGCCCTAGTATATGAAGTATGAATATTTTCGTTCAGCATATAAATTCTATGTGCTTGTGTATTTGTAATTCTTCCTTTTGTCTATAATTAATCAAATTTGGACGAAGATTGTATACTATGCTCTGATGCATAGCATGCACATGCACTGGAGCAATGACGTGTTGATTGCGCGCGAAAGGATTCAGTGATCACTGATCCAATCCAACAATCAAGGATCTCCATATATACTGTGCTCCGGTGCAGAAATAGTATAATCTTGAATTATATTATCAAAACATTTAAACCACCAATATATGAAAAAGCATAAGAACATGGCTAGTACTGGTAAACCTACTTATGCTGGGAAACTGAAAGAGATACACAAGCATCGTTGCATGGCCTAGCTAGAGATGTAGAGACCTGCTTCTTGGAAATTCTGGAGAACATTTTATGTCTTTTATTTTTTTGGTGTACCGTTTCTCTTGATCCGAAAGTATAATGTCGACTTATGGCTGGGCTGCATGGAAAGGGGGATTAGTCTGTCAAACAAGACACACAATATACAAAGGGAGCACACTTATCATCCGGTGCAAGAGGCTCGTAACTTAAGTTGTTAAGAGCATTCGCTCTTAGGATGTTCTATATTCGATTTCGTTTTCATGACCAATTAGGGACCCAACGGGTTTGTAACCAGCAACAAGCAGTTTGTCTTTTAGAGGATGGATCAGCACATGTTCTGTAGCACAGAACACATGGGGCAGCTCTATCCCAAACTCCTAATTGATATACACATGTGACATATCACATAACAAATAATGCATCTAGTGTTTACACATTAAAAAAGTTATAATGTTTTTATTACCTTTTATTATTTTTATTTGGCAAGGGGTGGATTCAGCGATCAGGGACTTCTTCAACCCACTGTGTTTAATGTTCAAACTTTAACCTTTCTATAGTTTGTAATTTAGTGTAGTAATATCGCTTGTTATAATTTTTTTTCCGCCACTTAAGTATTACTGTCTAATGGTATTCCTCTTCACTTGTAAGTGAGAAGTTTTAAGTTCAATTTTCGCCAAAGGCGAATTTGAACCATATTATTGCTAGCTCATTGTAAGGTATTAGCTTACTCCCTCACCCTCTTGACATAGATAATATCGTTTGTTAAAAAAAAATTCTGAGTTTAAGCGTTTAAGGTCAATAAGTTTGAGATAAGATTTAAGTTATGTTTGTTAGAGAACTGACTTGAAAAGAATAACGCACTACATTCAAGGCATATTAAAAGAAGAAATAGATGACAACTCCCAATTTTGTCAAAGTAAAAGGTAGAAGATGAATCACAGTAAGAAAATGTTACTCATTTTAATCCTCACAAAAATGGTAGGATTAATAGGGCTAACTTCCCTCCATAATTACTACAACTTTTACCTTTATTAACGTAAGGTTCTTTTAGACCCATTAAAATAAGAGTTAACTTGATATGAATCCAATTTTATGAGTCATTTTTGAGCTGAGTCCAATTATATTCCATGTCAGTTTTTTTTTCATTTTCATACCAATTTACCCCTAAAACTAATTATAAGTAATCAATATTATCACTTGATTTTAGGATTAATATTTGTGATAAGTTTTACCTATTTTTACTCAAATTAATTGATTTCATGACCAATATTTATCTACCTGTATCACAAGATTTTGTTATATAACCTACCTCTATTATAGGCAGATTATATTTTTCTATTTTTATTATCTATCTCTATCACAAATTGCTTCTATATGTTTTCCTATTTTACATAGTAATTTATCTTGCTTATAGGTAGGTAAATTGTGTATTTGTACCTTTCAGTTTGTTCATCTACCTATTGATTAGAAATATTTTCTTCGTTTGATATCTTACTTATAGGTATATGTACATTTATGTATTGGTACCTTTTAATAGGTTGTATATTTTTGCAACTTAATATATGATAAAAATATTTTATTTAATTAAAAGGTAAAGAATTGAAACCTTTTTTAAATGTTTAGTAGATTGCACATGTTTAAATATTCAAAATTTGAAAACGAAGGGTAAAATAGGTTTAAAAAATAGTTAAGTGGACCTAAATCAGAAATTTCAAAATATTGGACTAAAACCAATAGCACGTCAATTTTTTGGACCTATATCTTAATGCCCCTTAAAATAATATATAGTTCTTGTCGGTTTAATGAGATGGACTTGAAGAGAGCCCACTAAAGGTGAGTAGATGAAGGCATTGGTCCTGCAAGCCAACCCAATGAATCCAAATGACAGAACACCACCACAATGACGAAAGACGATTGCCATCACAGACTACTCATAGCCCTAAGTTGTCTACTGACAATAAGAGAAGAGCACAACACAGAACTTAAAGTAGACATCTTGAGCCAGTTGGTAGACCCGACAACTTTTTGGCATGGAGCTCAAAGGATAGGTTTGTCCCGACATCGACATCCTAGCCATGCATTTACCATTTGTGGGCAAAGAAGTCGTGAAGCGACGCAAAGTCATCCAACTGGCTCAAACAGTCTACTTTAAGTTCTGCGAGTGGTGCGCTCGGTACGTGTCGGCCCAGGAAACCATGCAAGTAGCACAGTGTGAGTGTCACAGTTGGAGAACAATTCAGAAATAATTAAAATAACAGAAATAACAGAACTCAAAATTCTAATACTTTATTAACCAAAAGTACTTGCTATACAGAACGAAATACAAAAATAAGTACATGAATTTAAATGGTACTAACTTGATTACAATAGGTAGAGGCTAGCACAAAAGTTATGTCCTTTGAATAATATTTCCTTCCCACTCTTATGCTTGTGGTTCTACAACGTCTGCTCGACCAGGATACAACTACCTAATTCTACAAACCTATGATTCTACAATGTCTGCTCGACCAGGATACAACTACCTAATTCTACAACCCACACTGGATTATAGAATTCTAGCGAATTGCTTTGTGTGTTTACTCTCTGGAAAGTTTGTACAGAAGAGAAGGAGGAAGAACATATGATTTTACTTGGAAACTGTGATTGCAGATACATAGGTTGTTTCACACCCTTTCAAATACATGTTCAGCGTATTTGAAAATACACAACTCTTTCGAAGAGCTGTGTCTCTTAATCAAAATATTTTTTAATTAATAAATTAATAAAAAACTTAATCCGAAATTAAAATTAATGAATCTGATTAATTTTAACTTACAAGGCCCCAAAGCCCAAGACCTTGTCGTGATTAATTAATATTAGGCTATATTATACAAACCTAATCCCAGAACCATAAGGCCCAAGCCTTTAATCCATTTCCAAATGGTCTAAATCCTAACTACTAATATAAAGGACTAGATCTATATAAAGGTCATTGACAAATCAATGTTTCCCAATGTGGGACAATAGGTGTCTCAAAACTCCTACAGTCACTTCCTCATCACACCATTATGAGTCCAAGACTTTTGAGGCTGACTTAGGGCCTATATAAAAGGGCCGAATGCTCCTCAAAAGGGGTCAGATCCATGAGAGGAAAATTACATTACATTATTGTAGAGCATTCTTGTAATCCATATCAAATATATATCAAATCACTGCAGTGAGTGTAGCCTTTATTTTATTTTATTTTTTGGATGAACCAGTTAAATCCTTTTGTCTATATTTTTTTGGTTGACCATATTGGTTTTTATTGACCTCCCAGTTTTGAGCGTTAACGATCTTCAATTTCGACAAAGGGTCGTTCTCTCGACTTTTCTCATTTCTCTTCTCTTTTCCCGATCTCTCTCCCATTATTTTGCGTGCATCTTATATAGCATTGCGCTTTCTACCCATCCAGGTTATTCCGGTCTCAAGGCCTCTTCCTTGTTTTATGGCTAGATTCGGGGTTTGGGTTTGAATTTGGGGTTGTTGGTGGGTCAGATCCACCTGTGTCTGTTAGATTCCGTGGTGGGGATACTCCCCTTGACTCATCTGTGGCTGCACCACCTTGTGAGGTCTAACAACGGCGCTACCTTGGCAGAGCAGATTTGGAGGCAACACAACCGTGGTTGATCAATCTGGTGGTGACCATCTTGGTTAACCAGATCTAGTGTTTGCACCTCATGGGGCGATCAGATTTGGCGTTTGATCCACCACATCGTACCTTTCAAATATGGCGACCCCACCACGTCCCTTGATCGTGGATGTTGCGGATCCAACTGGAGTGGCGACATTGCAGATTGATTTGGCTAGAGTGTTACTGGAATGAGTCGGCCAGTGACTATCTTCTGGAATAGTGTAGTTTTGTCATCTTGCCTTGCGAGTGTTGTAGCCGCGGTTCGACGATGGCTAGATGTGATCTTCGCCTTCAAGCATTAAGATTTGTTGTCTCATTTCTCAACGATGACTTTACGTGATTCCCTTAAAATTACTTTGCATCTAATCTGTTACTCTATCCAAGCCAATCATCTCTAACAAACGCATGATATAATTAAGATTTTAAACTCTTTCAATGTGACATTAAGCTAGGATAGAGAACAAAGAAAAATCAAATAAATTCCCAAAGTCAATTTTCAGCTAGATGGGTCAAAATCAAATGAACCAAGACATATATATTCATGCCTGATGATTAATTGTCCTGTTAGTGTAGAGCCTAATGAATAACTTTTAGTGAAGCTCAACACTGCCTCCTTGGAACCTCTGCATTCCCAGCTAGCCAAGAAATGGACAGACAATTCTTAAAACTTATACATTGCTCTTAGTAAGAATCTGAACACCCAGAATCAAAAAATTCAGATATTCAAATGAAGAGGAAATTGATGTTTCTAATCTATTACTTCTTTTGGGTCAATTTATGATTTTAGTCTATTGGTTTATATATGCATACAATGAAAATAAATTACTATTGCCCAAGTCGATGTCATTTCTATTTCTGTACAATTTATATTTTTATAAAGGTACTTAGTGGGTCATGTTCATTGTTAATACATATAAGTATATGAAATCTTTAAGGGAAGGGATCCTCATTTTTTTATAAAAATGGGGATTAGTTGTGGGTCCACACTAAATCGAACTTTAATTATCTGAACCTTCTATTTTTCAAGTTACACCTCATAGATCATCCTTACAAAATATTAGCTAAATCGGAAATGTTTAAGACATCTAATTGGGTTTAAAGAAATTAACGAATACTTTGTTATATAAGAAACAATGAAATTTTATCTTGAGAATTAAATTGGCAAATGGTTTTGGATTGAATTGAATTTTTGTAAGGATGATCTATGAATCAAGGCTTACAAAATAGACGGTTTGGATCGTTGAAGTTCGATGTGGAGTGAGCCCCACACCTAATCCCCAAAAAAATGGGGATCCCTTTGCATAAAGGGCTAGTATAAGTATATATGTATATGGGAGGACGGATCCATGACACCACTTTTTTTATACAATTTTTTTTACCCATGTTTTTGTGGGGCCCACTTCGTAATGTATTTCAACGTTCCAAACCGTCTATCTTTTAGATTTTCCCATAATGTCTGCCAAAAATCACTCAAATCTGAAACTATATGACTATTGGATGTTCATTTTCATCACTACGAATGAATATCTTAATTGTTTTGGATTTGTCTAATTTTTTTGCAAGGATGATCTATGAATGATGCTCTAAAAGATAGATGATTCGAATCGTTAAACTACATTACGGAGTGGACCCAGAAAAACTTGTGTTAAAAATTGTGTAAAAAAATGTAGTGCCACATATCCGCCCCTATTATATTAAATTAGTTCATTGTTAATATTAACTTGTAGGGAATCAATCCAAATTTTCTTGCTTATTTGTCTTAAGCTCCAAAGCAAATTTCTTCTGGTATAATTATTTTCTAGTATATTTATATAAAAATTATCTCTTAAGTAATAATATTTTATATAGCTTCTGGGTAATATGTTGTTGCTTAATCTTGATTTTAAAAAATTATCATTTATCTGCACAAATTTAAATCCTGCTGCATATAAGGTAAATAATCTTCCTAATATGAAACAGTTGCACAAAAGCTTCATCTATAGACTATATAGCAGCTTCCCCTTAATTCTAATTAACTTGACCAGGCAATATATAAAAATGGGAATTAGTTGTGAGACTCACACCAAATTGAACTTTAACAATCTATTTGTCAAGATGCACCTTATAGATCATTCTTGCAAAATATTAACCAAATTAGAAAGATTTAAGAAATCTAATCGAGTTCAAAGAAATTAACGAATACTTTGTTCTCTAAGATATATTGAAATTTCGTCGTAATACTTAAATAATAGTTTTGGATTGAATTGAATTTTTGCAAAAATGATCTATAAATCGAGATTACAAAATAGACGGTTCAGGTCGTTGAAGTTCGATATGGAATGATTCACACAACTAATTTTCTTTTTTTTTCCTTCAAAAAATGGGGATCTCTTCTCTTAAACGGCATGCATATACATATATATATATATATATACATATATACATATATATACATATATATATATACAGCTCCCTTATCAAGAGGGATCCCATTTTTCTAAAAAAATGGGGACACCCTGACCTTTGGATTGACTTTAATGAAATTATGTAGTTGAGATTAAAACACAGGCCACACAATCTCAACCACACAATTTCATTAAAATCAAATCCAACGGTCAAGAGGGTGTCCCTATTTTTTTAGAAAAAAATAGGGATCCCTCTTGTGAAATGATTCCTATATATGTATATGCTAACTGAAATAAGCCCTTAGAATATGCTACACTGATCGTATCGATCGATGACGCAATGGATGACGCGAGTTGTTAATTATAAAAATTATAAAAATGAAGAAAAATCCACAAATTATTGTTCAAGAATCGCAATGTAAATTAAATAATACAAAGATGCAACATATAGAAACGTAGGGGGATCTATTGCGTCGCAATGCACCTCCAGTTTTGCATGCATCTGCTTGTTTTTGCTCATTGTTTTCATTGGAAGCCGGCAAAAGAATAAATTCAATGAAAAATGCATTGGGGAGGCTGGTCTGGTCTGCATGCTATAAAGTTCAACAATCCCCATTGAATTGTTCATAAATCGGCCTACAATCTTCCTACACGTGCTTAAATTGTTCGAAGTACGTAAATATGTGTAACGGAGTCGGAAATACGAATCGCTGAATGGAAGAAGATGAGGAGATGGAGTTTATGACAATGAAACTTGGAAAAAAAAAAAAAAAAAAAAAAAAGCACTCTAGGAATCGTCACAACCTAAGTATGGCTGAAAAGGGTAGTAAAGAAACAACGTTGTTTTCCGCTGTAAAGAACCTTAGTTTAACCAAAAACATTGGAGGTGTAAAGCCGACTGGAGCAGTACCTCACCAATATGGAATCTAGATTGATGTATATGAAATTACTCACAAAAACAACTTGTTAAAAGCATGTCTCACACGTCGGAAATCTGATCAAGATTTCTGTTGCATCGATGCCTTTTGTATAAACCCTCGTAACTATTAAATTATGCAGGTGGTCAAATTAGGGCCTTATTGATGTTCTTAGTAGTGAGCCGTTGGATCGTCCTTTTAACTTTAAAACAACTTATCTGTGGAGATAAAAAAAGATTGAAGGATGTTCAGTGGGCAGGAGGCCCTAGAGAATAAGACAATGCAGAAAATGACACAAACCCTAAAAGGTGTTTGGATTACAGATAAAATAGTTACCTCCCAGGAGAGGAACAAACTATAAAATCCAAGATTATGGGAGTGTGACATAGACAAGCCTTGTCCTTGAGAGGTCTATGCCGTATAGTTTTTTATTCATGAGTTTGTCTGATGTTTTATGCAGGTCGACACCATCTGTCCTAACTCTTCCCTTCGTTCGAGTTTTATAATCTTCCTTGTGATATCGGAAATTACAAGAAGATCGCTACCTATTTAAGTCCTTGCTGCTTGGGATTAGGGTCTTTCATGGCTTCATTGAATATATTTTGAGAAAAGAGGAGGGAGAAGAGAAGGATAGGTCTGAGAAATGGCGCCAAACCGAAACTTCCTGCCTAAGGAGTACATGATCAATAATGAAAGGACTAATAAAAGGAGTGTCCTTGATCTCATTACTCACTCAGCTGCCTCAGCCATGCCTTGCTATCCTTATCCACACACGCCCTTTCTGGAGGAGGGCGCTACAGCTTCTACCCTCCCTTACTTGGACGAAAGCGGAGACCATAAGAGGCTGAAAAGGAATATAAATATCTCCGACAGTCATAACAGCCTTTATAGTGGTGGAGGAAGCGAAAATAGTTGCATTACTGACATCAGCCTCAGCCGCAGCAGCAGCACGAATAGCTTCAGCACCTTGCCAAGGCTTCATTTCCGGGATCATATTTGGACTTACTCACAAAGGTACCTTGCAGCTGAGGCTGTTGAGGAGGTAGCAACAGCTGTGTCCAATGCCGAGGAAAATGGAGCGGAGGAGGATGGAACTGCTGATGGGATGAGGCTTGTTCAGCTCCTAATTGCTTGCGCTGAAGCTGTTGCTTGTCGCGACAAGTCACATGCCTCCGCGTTACTATCTGAGCTTCGGGCCAATGCTTTGGTCTTTGGCTCTTCATTCCAGCGCGTGGCATCGTGTTTTGTCCAAGGCCTTGCCAACCGCCTAGCCCTGGTTCAACCTCTCGGGGCAGTAGGGTTCATTGGGTCCGCAATGAGCACGAAAGACTTTGCCTTGGACAAGAAGGAAGAGGCCTTGCGCCTTGTTTATGAGATTTGCCCCCACATTCAGTTTGGTCACTTTGTGGCCAATTCATCAATATTGGAAGCCTTTGAGGGAGAGAGTTTTGTTCATGTGGTAGACCTTGGGATGACCCTTGGTCTACCACATGGAGACCAGTGGCGAGGCTTGATCCAAAGCCTTGCCACATGCACAGGCCAGCCGCCTACACGCCTTAGAATAACCGGGGTTGGCCTTTGCGGGGACAGGTTGCAAATCATTGGAGGAGAGCTCGAGGCCTACGCCGAAAGCTTGGGAATAAACCTGGAGTTTTCTGTGGTGGAAAGCAACTTGGAAAACCTGCGTCTGGAGGACATCAAAATGTATGATGGTGAAGTCCTTGTTGTCAATAGCATTCTTCAGTTGCATTGTGTGGTGAAAGAAAGCAGAGGAGCTCTAAATTCTGTCCTGCAGATGATCCATGAGCTTTCGCCCAAAATCTTGGTTCTTGTGGAGCAAGACTCAAGCCACAATGGACCATTTTTCTTGGGGAGGTTCATGGAAGCACTGCATTATTACTCTGCAATCTTTGACTCCCTCGATGCCATGCTGCCAAAATATGACACGAGGCGCGCGAAGATGGAGCAGTTCTACTTTGCTGAGGAGATTAAGAACATAATCAGTTGTGAGGGGCCGGCAAGGGTGGAGAGGCACGAGAGGGTTGATCAGTGGCGCCGGAGGATGAGCCGTGCAGGGTTTCAGGCTACGCCGATTAAGATGCTGGCACAGGCAAAGCAGTGGCTCGGAAAGATCAAGGTCTGTGAGGGCTACACTATCATGGAAGAGAAGGGTTGTTTGGTTCTTGGTTGGAAATCCAAGCCCATTGTTGCTGCCTCCTGCTGGAAATGCTAATCAAACATTTTTTGGTTCCGAAATCGCAGCTCAAAATTCAGTTAAAAAACCAGAAAAAAAAAAAAAAAAGTTAACAAAAAAATCCCAACTCACATTTCACACCAAATTCCAATAAAACAATTCCAGGGATCTTGGAAAGCTGATTTGGGTGACTACTTTGTGTTCTGTGTCATTGGCTGCAAACTGTGTTGGAACAGTTGAAAAATAAGTGAGTTTGGCTTTCAAATTTGAGCTGTTTAGATGGAATAAAGAGGAAATAGCCTCCTTGGTGTGCATATTTAATTTAGGCTGAGCTTAACATTATTCAATTGTACATGAATTGTATTTATTTCATTATTTGTAATAATCAAAGGTGACAATCTTAGTGATGATGGAAATTATGAAAGTTCCACGCAGTCTCTCAAAAATTATTCTAAAGCCAATCTCAACTTTCCAATGTAAAGAGTTCAGATTTTGTAGAACAATGTGCTAGATTATTAGTATTCTAATGTCAAAAATAATTAAGAGCAAGTAAATAATTATGTTGAAGGACATACAATCTGCTAGTTTTCTTCATAATTGTCTTCCTCATTTAGCAGAACTTGTGGGTGAAATTAAACTTTACATGAGTGGAAAATGGGAAATATGCACAAATACAATGATTTCAAATGGGAAATATGCACAAATACAATGATTGGAAAAAAGTCACTCAGTACTATGGTCTGATGATATTCCTCTTTGCTTGGAAGTGAGAGGTCTTAGGTTCGAATCTCGTGGATGGCAAATTCGATACCAAATTAGGTTGTCCATTGTGTGGCTTAGCCTTACTCCCCCTTCCCTTAGTGTAAAAAATATCAATGTAATAAAAAAAAAGGGAAAATCATACATACAATAAAGTATGTTAAACTTCAGATCATATACAAGTTTGAATATTGTTCGGAATACCAAATTTAACTCACATCGACGTAGCAGTGTATGATTTATAGGAAAACTAATGAAAAGTCCAAAAAAAACTTATCTTTTAACGAAAAATCATTTTTAAAGGTATAGTGAATAGTGTCAGGTAAAGGTAAAAATATGATTTTTCATTAAAAGTGAACAGTACCGGGAGTGTTTCGTTAAAACTCCATGATTTATTTCAATATGGATTCGGGTTAACTATCAACACATACATTGTAGCATTATTGATACAACAAATATTATTTAACATTTTTTTAATAAAAAATCGAAAATTCAAAGGTCAAAGGTGTATGAGTCTCACAAAGGCTTGGCATTATTTGAAAGGCATATTCACAAGAGAAATTCCTTGGAGTATATACATACATACATACATATATAAACATACATACGTATAAATATATATATATATAAGAAGTCTTTAAGAGAAGGGATCCTTATTTTTTTGGGAGTTTTAACGAAAAGCCCATGGTACTGTTCACTTTAACGAAAAACCACATTTTCACACTAAAAAGTCAAACTTGGTACTATTCACTTTACCGTTTATTTTGTCCTTAAAGTTTTCAAGCCCTTTTCATTAGTTTTCCTTATTTTTTTATTTATAAAAATAGGAATTAGTTGTGGGGTTCATACCACATCGAACTTTAACAATCTGAACCGACTATTTTTCAAGTTGTACCTCATAGATCATCCTTACAAAATATTAACCAAATCGGAAATATTTAAGACATTTAATTGGTTCAAAAAAATTAACGAATATTTTGTTATATAAGAAATAATAAAATTTTATCTTGGTAATTGAATAGGCAAATGATTTCGGATTGAATTGAATTTTTGGAAGAATGATCTATGAATCGAGACTTACAAAATAGATAATTCGGATCGTTGAAATTCGATGTAGAATGGGCATACACTTAATCTCTATTTTTTGAAAAAAATTGAAATTTGTTTGCATAAATGGCCTATATGTATATTATTTACAAAAAGTTTAGGAGGAAAGGAGGTTATCCATTACTGTGCATATCACAAGTCTTAACTCATTTACTTTTTACAAATTGTTCATCAAAACGGATTGACGATAGCGGAATCGAACCTAATTCTTGACCTAGCAAAGAGAGTCGATACATACTGACTCAATGAATTTTAAAATAATTTCAGAAACTAATTTAACTAAAAAATCAAAAATAAATTACGCATGAAAAAATGATTATATAAACACGTGCAGGGAGAAAGGGAGGGATAGAGAAAGAGAGAAGCAGAGAGACTGAATGGAAACCGTGGCAGTGTTTGGCGGAGCAAGTCCAAGCTTTCCCTCATCCCTTCAACGCAGAAGAACCTGCAGCAGCTTACCCTCCGCCCACCACAACCCTAACCTACGTGCCCACCACCACCACCAACTATCTGCATTCCCTTCAAGCCTCCATCTTTTCTCATATTTCCCAGCTCGTCCCCATGCCAGAACCCTCGCCAAACCTCGCATCTTTCTTCCCCACTTGGTTGCTTCACTGGTTTGCCTCCTAACCTCTTCATATTTTTCAAAACTGTTGAAAACCCATTGTTTAATTTTCCATTTAGTGAAAACCCAATTGGAATTTTTGGGATTTTAATGGTGGCTTTGTGTTTTTTCAGGAACAAGTTGATGAGACGTACATAATGGTGAAGCCTGATGGAGTTCAACGTGGCCTTGTAAGCTAATTCAATTCTGGAACTTTGTATTTTTGTATTTTTCTTTGTTCAATTTTAACGGCTCTATGTTGTGTTGGGGTAATTGGTAGCTGGAAAAACATGGGGCGGCTATGAAATTTTTGAAAATTTTATTGTGTAATGAAAATTTCAGTTTCTGGGGTTTTGAAAAACGAAAGCTTGAACTTTAATTGAATCCAATTTATTGACTGGACAGGAGGAAGACCTTTTGGGTTTTCGATTTTAGCTTGGTATTCATAGTGTTATCCTTATGTGTGATGTGGGATGAATTGTTTTAGGTTGGAGAGATAATCTCAAGGTTTGAAAAGAAGGGATTTAAGCTGACTGGCTTGAAGCTCTTCCAGTGCCCCCAAGATTTGGCAGAGGTTTGTCTCTTTTCTTCCGTGCCTTATAGAAAACCCGATATAAGCTTTCGAAAGTACATTGTGATATTCTGGTAGTTCTGTGTGGTCACTTTTTAAAGCACCTATTTGATGAATTTAGCTAGAGGGGAACTTCATAATAAGCAGCTTGGAACCGAAAATGCTTTTGAGTTGTTTAGCTCAAGAGATAGAGGGTCATGAGATTCAATCTTCAGATACACGCAATTATATCTCGTTTACAGTGTTCAAGTGCATTATTTATTCATGGAAAAGGTAGTATGGTTCAACTGTGTGCCCTTATGTGCGTGACTTTTGTTGTTTCAGGAGCATTATAAGGATCTCAAGGGAAAGTCGTTCTTCCCCAAATTGATAGACTACATTGTATCTGGCCCCGTTGTGTGCATGGTATGAACGATTGATCCTAATTCTCCTCTATTTTGTATGTGTCCCAAGGAAACCAATGAATCTGAGCTGTATTTTAGCTGTATACTCTTACAAGAATACTGATCATGATGTTATGCTAGCAAGGCATGGGAGGGTGTTGGCGTTGTCGCTGCAGCACGTAAGTTGATTGGGGCTACAAATCCTCTACAAGCTGAACCGGGAACTATAAGAGGGGATCTTGCTGTTCAAACAGGAAGGTTGGGCTCTTTAACGTTTTGGTTGTTGAGTACTGATATGTGCATTAAGCTGCATCAGGTTGCTAGTAATTCTTTTATTTTCACTTGATGGCATGCGGATTCTAATGGGGAGCGATCTTGTATGAAAATCTTGGCAGGAACGTTGTTCATGGGAGTGACAGCCCTGAAAACGGAAAGCGCGAGATAGGTAGGGTTACTCTTTTTTTGCACATCGTTTACTGTTTTCTAATGGATATTTCTCATCTTCGACCCCTCCCTCTTTTCTGTCTCATTCGCTATTTGAACTATGCAGCTCTCTGGTTCAAAGAAGGTGAATTATGTCAGTGGACACCAGTTCAAGCACCATGGTTAAGGGAGTGATTTCTCCAAAATGCTCAGTTCTAGCAAGGGACGCGATTTTGAAAGAGTTTGCTGAGCCCCTGTATCTCTGTGTCGGTTATGTATGTGACCTTAGACGATTCAATAACCCGTCATAAATTATCATGTTAAATCTGTGATTTTGAAGCTTGAAATTTTTTTTCATATTTCATTGGCGTTGTACCTCTCATTCTTTCAAACTAAATGATGAATTACAATATGATTCCAAATACATAAACATTATTCATCCCTCAATTGGGTTGTAGGCTTCACACTGATCGTGCATGATCATGCCCTCCGTTTGCAATTTTCTTCAACAAGCAACGTAGATAAAGACCACGACAAATCGCCAGTGCGAAATTAGGCGCAACTGGCAGGTAAAGAGTTCATACATTTCCTGTTCCGAATGTTCTGTGCTGTTAAAAGTTGGCAACCGCTAGAACTTGGAGAAATACTTGCATTCTCTGTCATCGGTGTATCCCCAGAGGATGAGCAGATTGCTTCTTGAGCTCTCTTAAATTTTGAAAAGAGGTAGAAAACTGAAACGTCTGTGCTCCGTTGCTGTTTCAGGGTGCCTGTCGAATGACAATCACTGAAACTCCTCGAACTTCTTGGTGAGGAACAATATGTGTCTAGTGTCATAAACTCCTGTTGAGGAGAGCTGGCGGCTTCAATACAACCCGGTGAAGTGCCAGCAGAAGAAGCACAATTCGCGTCTATCTTCATTGGCTCTGAATCGGGAGAGCTTGAAGTAGAACCGGCATCTGTCTCCCCTACCTCATTAGAGCATGGACTTAAATTGCGTTTAGAACCTAATTTGAGCTTCAAAAGGGTAGACTCTGCATCAAGGAAAAGGGAAATTAATGACAACGATCGCGTTCGCAGCCTAGCAGATAGTTACCCAAGTAAAAAAAAATTCCAAACAATACACCAAGCATTCTTCCAAAGTAACAATCTTAGCTAGCTAGTAGCTACATGTAAATTAAAACACCTATACAAAATGAAGAACTTGCTTGCCCGAAAAGAAAAAAAAAAATCGAATTGAATCGCTGGGTTTCACACAACGATGGATCTCAGATTCTCGGTCACCAAAACATGGCTTCATGTGTAGATTGAAGAATTAAGTAGGGAAAAACAACGAGGTGGGCGAATATGCAATACCGATTTCTGCTAAGACTATGAGGTTGCAACACTCCGTAAGAAAAATGTCAGTGAAGCAAATTATCAAACAGTCGGCAGTGCCCAGAAGCAAGCGCGACGGAAAATACGTCGGCAAATCATTCGGAATAAAAAAAAATAAAAAAAATAAAAGACGGTAGTAGGTGGAAGAGGAGCAGTGGTGTTACCGTATATAGAAAGAGAATCGTCTTTGAGAATCTTGGACGGCGATTTCTCCAAGCTCTCCGCCGGGCAAGACGACGCTCTTATCCTCCCAAACATCTCTCAGTCTCTCTCTCTCTCTCGGATCTGAATCGTGTGGTCTTCACTTTGAGGAGAGAGAGAAACTAGAAGTGAAGGGCGCGGGAGAAACGGAGGAATGGCGGGAAGCATGCTTTGAACTCTTTCGTTTTGGGGAGTGCCCGACTGCATTGACCGGGCCAGACCCTCGGCAATTTTCTTATTTTATTTTATTATTACAAAGATCCTGAGGATCTGAGGGTGGGATCGGACATGAAACCTCTCATTCACAACACAACTAAAGGAAATGTCATTAGATCGTAATATGTTTCCATTTGAACCGTTTGCTTGCAACTAGACACCATACGACACACGCAGTTGCTTCGTTGTGCTTTTGCTTATTTTGCCTTAGGGTAGAGAGGATGAATGTGTTTTTATTTTTAGAAGATAAAATTAGAGTAAAACGGTTTTTAGTAGTCTTATTATTACGGTAGTGGTCCCTAAACTTGTACCCGCGTTCTACTTTGGTGTTTCAATTCAGTTTGCAAAGTATATAGCCTTTCCAATTGCGTCATGTGTCTTTAGTCATTCCATCTCCATTTGAGAGCTAAAATAATCAAAACAGACGAAAGTGGGATGAAATGACTCAAATGAGACCTGTAACGCAATTGGAGGACCATAGAATTTACAAACTGTATCAAGGGACCAATATGGAACACGGGCATGAGTTCATGGACGATTGTCGTAACTAACCATAATTACACGTAGAATAAAAGTGAGAGCATAATTACATAATGAATACAGAATATACACCATTGGATGAATTGAATTTTCGTCCTTTACGTTTAAACATTAATCACACAATTAGGAAAAACAACATCACTATATCAGTAAAAGGCTACCTCTTCTTACAAGATGATCAGTCTCTCCTGAGTAACCTCGATAAACCGCGCCTACGACCTCTGGCTTTGATAGGCCTACCTGGTAGAGAGAATGTGAATGAAGAAGAAGACATCAGAAAAGAACCCAAGGGGTAGTATTCAAACATTGAAATAAGAGCAATTCCGTGAACATGCTTTAGGGTTTAGGAGTTAGCACAAGAATATGGAGTTTGGAAAGGCTACCTTTTAATCTCCCAGCACGGAACAAAGCTTCTTCTGCAATTGGTCTCCATTGTTCCGCACATGAGTAGTTGATTCCCAAACCGACGCTAAGTCCTCTCAGGAGAAGCACTGTCCGAAGTACAGAAAACAACTCCTCTGGAAAACCCTACAAGAGCCAGGGACAATAGGGGAAACAGCAAGTAAACAATCACTTGTAGATCAGGAAAAACAAGGCATTAGAATTAGATAGAAAACAAATTAACGCCTTTACTAGTTCATAACCAGAGTGATGAAATGATGTGAATTAAGTAGTCGATGAAAATTTGGAATCTAGGGATACCTGAACTGCAATTTTTTTAATTGAAGATTCGTCAGAAAAAGGCTGCAGCATCGTCACTCCGGGGGGTAATTTTGTGTCAAACATTGTCTGTGCCAACTTCAACATTTCATGCTGTTCATTTTCACATTTGCTTAAGGTTTCTATGCCAAGCTCCCTGTAAAGAAGAATAAATTAGTACAATGTGCATACACAGTCAACTCGGAAAGCACCTCATTAAACTGAGATTGAAAAACGAAAAAAGGTCGATTTTTTACTTAGTCCCATGTTTCATATATGCAAGTTGAGCAGAGCAATTCAACTATTTTCTTTATTGCGATTCTATCTCCATGAGCCTCACACTCACATGCACTTGCGTGCAGTTTGCAAGCTCGTATATCAGCCTTAGTTTCTTTTGCCTTGTTGGCTACTTATGCCCATTTATAACAAGTATAACAACAACAGTGAAGTTATTAATTACCTGTAGCTCTCTGATGCTCTAATAGGGTCACTGTCAGCAATGGCAAGAACAAGGTTAGCATAGCCAAGTCTCAACTCATCGGGTAGATCTTTCACTTGGCCATAGTCCAGCAAGGCAACCTAACTTGGAAGAATTGTACAAATTCTGAATCAGCTTACCGTTCAAATGTAAGTTATTAACTAGAAAGACAAAAGTATGTAGCTTTCCCGGAGAAAAAGCATAAAATATGAAAGATTTTCCAGCAAATTTAAGTTGGCCATTTACCTCCGAGCCTTTACAGATTAGAATATTTCCTGGATGAGGATCTGCATGGAAGAAACCGGTCTTCAAAATCATTTGTCCATATGCTAGTGTCAAGCTTTGAAGGATTTTCCTGCATATTTAGAAAACAGATCATTGTCCTTCTCCATTCCTTCCGAGAGAACAAACTATCTAATAAAAAGACAAATATGAGTTTTCTTCGAAAAGCTAGAACAGAGAACTTTCTCAGAATCTTCATATACGAAATCAGTTTGCAAAAGAGAAAGAAGGGGAAAGTTAAGGTATTGAATTGACCAAAGGAGCCCTTCCTAATAAAATACGTGAAAGTTTGAACATCTAATTTTGATCGATACGTAACAATTAATGAAAATAAATAAATAGCACTTTATTGACAATTAAATGCAATTTTAAAGCATACACATGTAGATAAACAGTTCAGCATACTGTCTAGACGGATTAGAAGCTTACTGCTTTGCGGCCACTGCAATCTTACCACCAGGGTTTATGCCTCTTTTCGCAATTTCATCGCCAAGGTTCAGGATTGGGGTTCCATCAATATATTCCATAACTAAGACTCTCCTAACCAAACAAAGAACACTTGATCAGATCATGAGACTTACAGCACCCACAAATAAATGGTGCAAGGATTTGACAAGGAAAACCATCAAATGCATCATTATTGGTAGGGAAAGAAAATGGGGTGCAACATTACATACCTAGTGACCATATCACGGATAAGTCGTGGCACCAAAACAGGACTCCTTTTGTTATTCTCATACAAAAAACGTCTAATCTTTTCCATGGCATCAGCCTCCCTCATGAAATCAAATTCGTATCCAATCTTAAAATGGAAACATCAAAGATAGTTATTCTCCAGATTTTGATGATTATATTTCAGACATAATCTATCACACGAATGATTCCACAATTTGTGTGTATTAGATACCTGTTTCTCCATTTCCTTAGTTACAGAGTATAGATCAAATTTGATATCTGTCTTTTGCATGTATAAAGCGAAGGCTTGGAGGTTATGGATATCTATCATCATTAGGTCCTGAACTCCAGGATGTTGGACCTGTTATAGCCCAAAAGAAATCAGAATTTCACAGAACATAAAGTAGCCACAGAGTTTTCTAAGTTCCCTCACCTTGACAACAACATCAGTTTTATCACCTCTCAATCTTGCTCGGTGAACCTAGTTTGAGCATAAAACACGTATCAGGTAAAAATGTATATGCTTCCACAACCATTCTAATACCGTTTCCAGAATGGTTGCCTCCAATACAAAACAGCTAGCCCAAAAAGGTATTAAACGCATTAAAAAGAGAAATATAAATTCCAACACGAACTCTGAAATTTGACAAATTGTTCCTTAATCGTAATATCTGACCAAGAATCTTAAGTATTAATGCTCTAGATGCAATTACATACTTATAGAAGAACAATATCAACATCAAGTTGTGTCTGCTTTCAGAAAGTTTCTCTTAATTAAAAACTTGATACTGATACTAGCTAAGTATATTAACTTGCAATTTCAAATTACTACTGTAACTTCTACCGTGGCATTTTTAGCAAACCAGAAATTACTCATGAATAGAAATACCTGTGCAATTGAGGCAGATCCAAGAGGATCCACATCGAACCTTTCAAACACTTCGCCAACATTTTGACCCAACTCCATCTCCAACATAAGTTGCACAGCATCAAATGGGGTTGCAGGAGCGTGATCACACAATGTAACAAGCCTTTTCACCCATGCAGCTGGGGCCACGTCTGGCTTCCCGACAATTTGGGCAACCTAATTGAAACCCCATTCAAGAAGTAACTCAGTATTCAGCACAAATATTATAAAAACCAAAACCACCAATGATGAATTCCAAGGTTCTTTGAAACCAATATGTTCACTGATAACTAGTAACTACCTAATCTGGAAACCAATTGGAATTCAAATCGAAATGAACAACAAGTGTCTATACCAAATTGGGCCTCACCAGGAACCACCAACCAAGGGAGAACTTTGACCCTTGATATTTACTGAGTGGTTTCTATTAGGCCACATTACCCTTACATTGTGTCCACATGTGGGAACCAACTTAAGAAGTTTAGAAGCCTACAAAAGGGACTGCCGTAGAGGCAGCAAGGGAGGCTTTCCTCACCTTCGTTTGCACTGTTCTTCTCTCCCAAATTCTCTGTAAAAGGCTCTTATCTAATGCCTCTCCCATGTAATATGTCTATTATCCTCAAATACACTACAATATACTACAGAGGACGTAGCCTGGTTATGGGTGACCCACTACAATCCCGTGTGTATGTGTGCGAATGCGGTACTACCAAGCTAGATCACTCTCCATTCTCCAACTTAGACTCACTCTCAGTCCTAGTTGACAGTCTAAAATGCACTTCAACAAGAAGCAATTGATAAAGCATGACTCTCTAACTTTTCTAATCATACACAAAAATCCAGTTTTCAATACAAAACACATAATCCAAGTGATTTCCCAATTCCGCCCCCTAAAATTAAACCCAGTGGCACAAGGGCGAGGAATGAAGGAATCCATACGAAAAATTGAAACAGTAAATTCATCGAACACCTTGAGGAAGAAACCGCCAAGGTCCGAGCACAATGCATATATCTTCTCAGCTGCAAATTCATGCTGCCTCTCCCACATTTCCTCTTGTTTGTTCGCATCCTTCACCAAACTCACTCTCAGCTGAAACGCCTATCAAAACCAAACAAAGAAAAAACCATCAAATCAATATCTATCACCAGGCACTGCAATTCTCAAAGATTCCACGCGTGCACCCACAAACATACATACAAATATATATATATATATATATATATATATGTAGAGAGAGAGGTAGGGGGACCTTGTAGCCAGTGTAGATATCAACAGCTCGAACCCAGAACTGAAAGGAACGCTGCCATGGCCTGAAATGGGTGGCGAGCTTCTGCTGAACATCTTTGAGATCAATGGGAGGCAGAGGAAGCATAGCTCTCTGAGCTTCTCTTGTTCTTATCGCAATTGGGGTTCTTTCAATTTTGCTTAAAATCCTAAAAATCCAATCAAATGGGCAGATTAAACAGAGTAATTAGCATGCAATCGAGGCATTGTTGATGGGTTCGACTCAAAAATCAGAACTTGGGGGAAGTCACGAATCGATATCGGTGAGTTTTGGAGGGGAGAGAGAGAGAGTGAGTGTGTGAGTGTGTGGCTGAGTCGAGTGGTGACACGATTAGGAAGGTTCACAATTGCTTGGCTTGTAAGGCTCGCTTTGCTTACGCTGTGTTCTATTATAAACTCGGGAAACGAAAAAGTGTTTCAATCTCTTGTTTCGTTTTGGATGCTGTGATGATTGATAGCAAACTCTGTGTTCTTTTGTCGGTGGCTTCTTCCTTGTGGCAGAAGCGATTGATTGTGGTGGTGCGGGGATGTGCTTTTTTTTTTTTTTTTTTTGTTGAAATTTTTTTACAGAAATCATATTCTGTAAACTATATAAACCATTTTTGTAATACAAGTGAGACCGACTTGGATTGGTGGACCCTCTCTAGCATCACACTCTTTGGTTACATTAAAAAATTTCGAACTCTAGACGTACTAACCCTACACCCCTCCCTCACCATTGATAGTGACGAGACGTGCATTGATATGATTTTATGCAGTGCTATTCGTACACCTCTTTTTATCTTTCATACACCTCTTTTTATCTTTCATACACCGTTGTTAATTTTTGTCCATTGACCTTCTTCAATTCATTCGATATGACGGCCAAAATTTGAGAGAATTGTATGAGATATAAAAACGAGTATATGGATAGCACCACACTTATTGATTAAGGGTTTTCTTGTATTTGGGGTTTTTTTTTTTTTTTTTTTATGTTGTATAGGGTTTGGGCTGCCCTTTATATTTTTTTGGGCTTGGAGATTCAGTTGTGCCTTTTGTTGGCTATCTGTTTCCTTGTTTTTGGGTTGGTTTGGTATATGCGGATTCAGTTGTGCCCAAATGATGATCATGTGACTACCAATCCATTAGTTATATAATTGTACGGATGTTATCATTCGACAATCAGTGTGGTGCTGAATTGATATAAGTTGTTTAACCCTTGCTTGTACTAATCGGGTTTTGTTTGAAAGATTTACTTGTCCTAAAAATAAAATGCAACAAATTTAAATCCAAAAACTGAAATTTAGGCTATGAACTCTTCATATAGAGTTTGAGCCAAGTCAGTACAGTGTAAATTGGAAAATTTCCAACAAAATTTGATAAGTTTAATCTCTATGGATTTCAATTTTCATTAATCGCAAAACACTATCGAACACTTCCAATAATAACAAAGAACTATTATTATTAGAGGGTTCAAAACCTAGATATCCTGCATTATCCCCCAAGGGTGCGTTTGTTGCACCGGACTATCTCGGACTGGATTAGCTTCAAGGACTAAGCTGGATTGGCTTAGACTAGACTAAGCTGGACTAATTTAGTGAAGCGTTTGGTGCAGTGTCGGACTAAAAAGCAGGATAATTAATAAACTATAATATTATATTAATTAATGCATATATAGTAATATTTTATATTATTTAATGTTTATATAATAATATTTTATATTTTTTAATGCATATTTATGCCCTAGACTACCTCCAGACCATCTATTCTTTTCTCTTCTCCCTCTGGCTCCGCCCCTTTTCTTATTTCCTCCATCTTTTTCCTGCAAAACACAGGTGTGAAGTTCATCACAAATCCTTCAAAACAAGCTCATCCTCTTCACCCTCTTGCTGCTGTTAACGATTTCCACCTTCCTCATCCTTTTTTTTCCCAAAATTTTTCGGATTTCTCCCCTTTCCTCTGATGCATGTGTTGGCTTCTCCGCCTACAAAGCCATCTCATAATTTTCTGGCAATGGGTGGATTTTGAATTTTGGGTTGGATTTTGTTGTTATTTTTTCATGTTTTTTTATTTTATTTTATTTTTGTGGTTGGATTTTGAGGTTTGGGCATTAGGGATTTTATTTTATTTTTGTGGTTGGATTTTGGATTTTGAGGTTTGGATTTTGAAGTTGCAGACGGCACGGGTGGGTGGGGCTGGGTATGGGCATGGGCAGGGATTGGAGTTGCAGACGGCAAGGGGTGCAATTTGGTCGGGTCGCCGTAGTTCTCTCGGATTTGAAACGAGGGAATGGTCTTGGTGTGGTGCTGTGATCTCGTTGGAGAGAAGACGCAACGCAGACGAAGCAAGGTCTTCGCAGAGGAAGGACGCCAAGCGGCGCAAAGGAGACGAAGCAAGTCTTAGCAGTCCCGTGGTTTATGAGGAGCTTCGCTAAGACGACCTAGCGAGGGAGATAGTCCACACGAGTCCGGGCTAGTCCCATTTAAGTTAGTCCCAAGCTTACCAAACACAGGACTATAGTCTAGTCCAGTCCAATCCCTCTTAATCCTGTCAAACAAACGTGTCCCAAATGTCTTCAGCTTCGACGTCCCAACCTTTTGTTCCTAAAACCAATTATATCGAGGAGAAGGAAGAAGGGGAAGCCTACCGGAAAATCGATGCCGAAATCTGTAGAGAAATGCTGCCAAATCCTCCGAAAGAGAAGGGTTGGACCTCTGAACACTTGGTTCAGTACCAATGCTTCTGGATAAACCCTACCTTTACCTTAAAAGCAGCCCAGCTTCAACAACATTTCAACTTATTCCAAACAACCGGAAGTTCTACCAGCGCCGCCCGTGGGTCGTCCCCCATATTCTTCTTGGCCACATTTCCGAAATCAGGTACGACGTTCGCTACACTCAACAAAAGCCTCTATGATGCTGCCTCTCCTCATCATCCCTTGCTCACAACTGGGCCCCACGACTGTTTTCCTCTCTTGGAGTTGGATAACATGCTTGGAAACCATGAACCCAGCCGTCCCGTAACCTCACTTGATCACGATCACGACGATCGTGATCGTGACGGTGGTGATGGTATGATTGATAATTATGTCCCGCCAACAAGCACTACTCAACTCTTTGCTACCCACCTGCCTTTACTCTTTGTTACCAAACTCTGTGACTACTAGTAGTACTTGCGGTGTGTCAAAATTCGTTTACGTTTGCCGCAACCCTAAAGATGTATTCATTTCTTTATGGATCTTCGGGAGCAAAGTTAAAGCAGTAAACTCAGGACTTGCACCCTTCTCACTAGAAGAAGCATTTGAGCTTTTCTGCCGCGGTGTCTGCCCATACGGGCCCTATTGGGACCATGTGCTAGGGTTTTGGAAAGCAAGCTTGGAAATGCCAGAGCTAGTTTTGTTCTTAAAATAAGAGGATCTCAGGAAGGAGCCATATGCTAATGTGAAGAGACTGTCTGAATTCTCGGGTCAACCTTTTTCAGATGAGGAGGAGAGCAAAGGGTGGGCAGCAGATCATAAAGCTTTGTAGTTTTGAGAATCTGAGCAGCTTGGAGGTAAATAACCTCCAGGACGCAACAGTACTTTATTAAAGCCAATCTTGTCATCGAGAACTGTGACTTCTTCAGGAAAGGCCAAGTTGGGGATTGGAAGAACTTCTTCACTGATGACATGGCAAAGCGTATGGATCAGATCATAGATGAAAGGATCAGTGGTTCTGGATTGACATTTGCCAATCCATAGCTAGCCTTAAAAATTATTTGCTTAATTATTATGTATTGTGCTTCTCTTTGGTCAATTTAACAATAAACTTGGCATATTCATTATGATCGAGCGGCACCACAATGAATAATAACACGGATTAACTTTCGTATTGCCGTTTCAGATAATTCATGTATATATATCAATATGTGTGCGTCAAGTCAACTAGCTAGTCCGCATTTTATAATCGTGTAGTATTATGTATGCATATGTGTGTGTAAAAGGATTATGATGCAGGGATTTGCTTTCTCCATAATTGAAATTTTATAAGTTTTCACAAACCCTCCCTCGTCCCCGCTTCCACTTCCAGATGTGCTTCATAACTTATGGCTTGTTTGAAACTACTTTTTGTGAAAATATTTTTAGAACCAATTTTTAGTAGAAATGCAAGTGAGTTTTGAAATAACACTTGAAGTGTTTCCCACAAGAAGCACATAACTGATGCTTCTTACAGGAAGCACTTTAAGTGCTTTTTGGAACTCAAAAATATTTTTGTAAAACCGCTTTCAGTCATTTTTAAAACACTTTCCGAACAAGTCTTTCCTTATGTTTAATAATTACTATTACATACTAGTCTCGATATTTCTTATTGAACAGGATAATTAAGCAAACTTTTGTTAAGAAACGTGAACAAACATTGTAATTTCATACATAGCAAGTATAACAAATTGTTTTCTTCCTCTAAAAAACCGTTCTTTCCTTTTCTGTATAATGTCCATTTCAGTCATTGACACTCACAAGAGGGGATAATCATAGAGGCGGGCCACGGGGACGATGGAGAATTATTTTCTCAAAAATAGTTTACAAGAAGAAATAATATTAGCTAATCAACACCGAGCAAACTAGGCATTTTAGCCCACCCCGGTTCAATAATATTTATTTCATTATAAGAATTTGCATCTCTCTAGTTGGAGTAGAGCTTTTATTTATATTTATCTCACATTGGTCAAATTGAAAAGTTTTTTACACCTTATAACATCAAGTCCGTCTTACAAAGTGATTGAAAAGATGAACTATGGAGAGCAAATTTGAACTTGAACTTTGAATTTAAGCTTTGGGCTGTGATAATTATATATATATATATATATATAACTAAAATATATTTAATTATGAAAAGATAAGCCTTGGGTTTAGGTCTCTTAGACCATCTCCAATTCTTGGAGTGAAACTCAAATTTTAGATTCTAAACTTATCCCAACTTGCTCTAACTCTTAGGGCAAATATGAGTTAAAACTCAAAACTCATTTCTGGGGTAAATGTAGCCCAGGATTTCTCCAAAGTTAGTGGGGTTGACCCACCATATATGTATATTTTTTTAGTTTTATATTTATAAATTCATTGAATCCAACGATTAAGATCTAATTTGATCAAATCCAACGGTAAAAAAAGATATCTAACGGTCCAAATTTAAATCCAACAGTTAAAGTAATTAAAAAAAATTATTTTATGTGTTTCATATTCTTTCGTAATGTTCCACGAGTTTCATGGTATCGGTTTTAGTGATTTTTCAATATTTATCGGAATCTAAATATTTTTAGGTTAAAATGTTAATAAAATTAAATTATGATAGTCTACATAATTTTTTTTTAAAGTTACTTTAAGAAATAAATTATCCTAAATTCATTATTTAATAATTTGGAGCTAAAAATTTAACCCAGAAGGATTGGAGGAGAAAAGTTGTTTCTGTATTAAAACTTAAATTTTCTGAGATAAAAAATTTAGTTTTTAACACAAGAGTTAGAGATAGTCTTAAGTTCGGGCTTTAATGTCAATTTAAATAATGAAAGAAATATAGGAAAATGCATCATTTCTGATAAATATAGGAAAGTGCATTATTTCACAATTATTTATTTATTTTTATTAATTCAGTAGTGTCATCCTTTTGGATGAAGCGTGAAATGATGAAAGAAATATAGGAAAATGCATCATTTCTGAGCAGATTCCTCCTATAAAATACATCTCAAATTGATACATGTTGCAAACAGGTATATGTACATTATACATCCATTTGCATTGCATTTAGAATACAAAAAAATCATTTTCATACTATTGAGAGAAGCACAAAGAAGCTTATGAACCGGTGTAACAATATATCTCTTGACTTGTCCCCTTCAGAACATAACAACCCAACTGAATTGTTGTTTGACTCAAACATATCTGCACAAAAAGGGATGAGTCCAAAGCTTCAAGACAAAAACACCCTTCTTTGCCCAATAAGTAAAAGATAGAAAATAAGGAGGAAAAAAATTTGTAGTGAAAGACGAAATTGGTAGTGGAATCATAAATAAAAATATGATGGGAAAAATGCTAATAATTATATGTTTATTATCATCCTTAGTGAATAGGGTAATAAACACAAATTAATAAGAAAAAAAGGTTACAAGAGTTACAAAAGATGAAAGGCTGAAGACTCTATCTTAATTTCTCACTAACCACAAATAATGACAAATAAACTTACTTTCCTACTAATCACCAAATAATAACAATTATAATTAATTTAATATTACAAATGAACCAACACCTAGCTAGATCATGCTCATTCTCATTACGTCACAAAATGTCTTCAGCTTCGTCCCAACCTTCTTCTTCTAAGCCACGCCCCCCCGTAATATTGTTCCTGAATCAACTATATTAAGCAGAAGGAAGGCCTGGAAGCCTACCAAAAACCTACGCAGAGTTACTGCCAAACCTTTCGAATAAGCTGGGTTAGGCCACTGAACACTTGGTTCAATACCAAGGCTTCACTAGTAGGAAAAACACTTTGCGCGACGTAGGTACCTTCGTCGCGCAAAGTCAAAAAAGGTCGCGCAAAAGATAGCGCGACATACCTCCGTCGCGCATTCTTCGTCACGCAAAGCCCGTGACAGAAGGGTTAGCGCGACGCAGCCTACGTCGTGCAAAGGCGGTTTGCGCGACTAGCCTACGTCGTGCAAAGGTTGTTTGCGCGACGGAGGCTGCGTCGCGCAAATTTTTTTTTTTTTTTTTTTTTTTTAATTTTTTTGCCAAAGACTTTTTTTATTTAATTTTTATTAATAAACATTGTAATTATTATTATTATTATTTTTTTTTTTTGCCAAAGACTTTTTTATTTAATTTTTAATAAACATTGTAATTAAATTATAAACAATAATTAATAAACCAAGAAAAAGGTTTTAATTATAAAATATATGAAAATGTACTAATACAAGATGTCCTAACAAAAAAGAAAAAAGTACAAGTCTTCTAGGTTCAATACATCATGCTACTGGGAAGTCGAAGGTGGAGCAGGATCAGGTTCTTCCATCGAGACTTGGAGGCCGGACCTCAATAAGGACTCTACAAGCCTACGCATCTTCTCGTCCTGGGCCCTCATGTGCTCATTACAGGTTACAAGCTGGCCTTTTAGGGTTGTCACTTCCTCCTTCAGGGCAGTGACCTCTGCTGTGGATGATTTGGAAGAGGAGGCACCCGTCTCACGAACCCCCGCCTTCCCCATACACCGAACAGTCTTGCCATGACGACGACCCAACTTTTGATTCAAGACCTCATTCACGATCTGAACATCTACATTCTCAGGTACAATGACGTCTTCGATCGGGGTCTCCGGGGGAAGCTGCGATGTTGCTTCTTGAAGAACAGTAGAGCTCTTTTCCATCATATCACCCTATAATAATAAAGAAAAAACATATAATGTTTAATAACAAAATATAAATAATATTTGAAGGATTCATAATAATAAGAATTACATATACTTACATAAAGCTGCTGAGCGAGCTCAGCGTCGGGTCGAACGTAAACGTCCTTGAACATGTCAACATGTGGGAACTTAGAACCCTCCTGAATAAAAAAAAAAACATGAAGAAAATTTTATTAATCAATAATAATAAATAAATTGTATAAAATTTCAAAGTTAATATACTTTTACCTGACATCATGACTCAAGCCTATACGAAAAAGGCATCGAACCAGAATGATGGAGAAGTGTCTTTGCCTCCCGAGCTTTCTGTCCAGCAATAGATTTCTTCTGTTAAACACACAATATACATGTTAGTGCAACTATTTGAAATAAATTAACAAAATAAGCTTAAAAAATAACCAAAACAATAATAAAATATTATTAAAATATTATGTACATACAATAAACTTTGGGTCCGTGAAATGTTTGCAAAGCCACTGCCAATCCTCTGGCCGGTCCTTCAACTCGTCCGGAACATGTAGGCTAGCAATCTCTGGATTATCCCATCGCTTAAAATACGTGTGAAAATAGTTCTTCCAATTTTTGTACCGGGTTGCTAAGTTCTCCTCTATGTAGGCCATGGCCTCGGGGGATATGTTTGTAAGATCAAAGAAGACCTACGAATATGAAAAATAATAAAATAATAGTAAGAAATTTAATAATATTTGTAAACAAAATTAAAAAAAAATGATAAAGGGTAAAAGTTAATATACTAACCGACAGTGCGTCTCGCACCAGTTCCTTCTTTTCGTCCGGAATTAATGCCCAAGAGTCCCATTGAAAATGACAATGGTCTCGAATAATAGTACCACAACTAGTAGCGATGGCGCTATGCTGCTTTGAGGTAGGCGCTCCACAATGTCGCGGGTCATATGCAATCTTGATCTTGGAATTGGTCTGACGTATAATTTCCTGTTGCTTCAGCATTCGACTAGGCCCCCTTGTGTTTTTTTTAGCTGGCAACACATTTCACAATCCAACAAATTATCACCATCATAACTACAATAGTTTTATAATGGAAAAAAATACAATGTAGTGAGAATTAGAAAGAAAAAAAACCCACCTGGACGGGAGGCCTCACCCTCGACTCTGGATTCCGAGGAAATATTATCAGAAGGCTCCGGCTCGCGGCAACGCCGGTGAGGCCGCCGTGCACTGAGCGGCTCAACCGACACTGATGACGTCGATGAGACGGGCACCTGGGACGCCGTATCAGCAGCCTCAGCAAGGGGTGTTGGCTCCCCAATCATTGGAGCACTCACAGCTGGAGCAGTAGGTGCTGATAATGTGGGAGGTGCATTCGTCACACTTCGACGACGAGTGATCAAGTGCGACATCTATACATTTTTTGAACCATAAAAATATAACATTAGAAACTAAATATAACATTGCTTTGGAGTAAAAAAAATATCTACTAAAAATTAAAGTGGGCTGAAAAAAAATCTCTTGGTTTTTTACTTCTTACTCAAATTTCAGTATGCAACTTCCCTATTTATTTTCTCAAATTTCAACTTTGAATATATATTAGAGTTCTGTGGTGGACTTTACAATGATATTACCAACCTGTCTGAGTAAATATTGCGGTATTGATCCCAATTAAATTTCCTTTGGAATCTAACAGGGGACCTCCACTGCCATAGTAAGAACAAGGAGCAGGTCAGATCAAGTTCAAAAGATAAAATTATTTCTAACTGATTAAAAGAACGATTTTCACAGTAACACTTCGGAAAATTGAGAGCTTCTTAACTATGATTTTTATGTTAAAATGAAATCACCAACCTGTTCCCAGGATTGATTGCTGCATCAGTTTGGATCCCGCCACTAATTGTGACTCCAGCTTGACTGAAAATGTCTCGATTCAGTCCGCTAATTACTCCAACAGTGAGGGTGTGATCAAAACCAAATGGATTTCCAATTGCTAAACACTGCTGCCCAACTCTTAGAGAAGATGATTGCCCAACAGAGATTGGCTTCAACAGATCTTCGGATGCTTCTACCTAAAATTTAGATAAATCAGTACCTAGCTACTTGTGCTAAGACATTGCAATTTGAAAGCGGCCACGAAATGATCCTTTGCAAAAACAGAAAATACCTTCAAGATAGCAAGATCTTTTGCACGGTCAGCACCAATTAACTTACCCTCAAAATTCTTTTGTAACCTTTTACAAAAAATTCAACCAAATGAGAAATACGAATTTCTGCATTAAGGCCACCGTTTAAAAGTCTATCTAGGAATGCACTGAAATCTCACCCTTCCAATGCTAGAATGTTAACTCGTGCAACGACCTCCCCAAGACCTAGATTTCTAGAGAGAGCATTACCAATTACTGTAAATAAAAGAAACAATTGTTAAATTTAATTTAAGTCCCTCCATTTGTATATTTTACTAGCAATCCATTCCATCTTTTTGACATTTTTGTTATTTCAAGCCCATGAATTGGAAGTATTTTTCGAAATGAAAATTTTGGCTTCATTGTAATAAGCAATATCTTCTGGTTAACACCATAAATAACATCAGTAAGAAGCAAAATCATGGATGATGTATTCATTTACAGATTGCATAATTGGTTTCTTGCATACCTGTTGGGATAATCAACAACAACACCCCCCGCAAATCCAGCACGCATAGCAGAACTCAAAATCAACTCGCGCTGGGGGTTGAAGATTGGGGTTCGAAGATTTGGGGGTGGATTTGGGTTCGAAGATTTGGAGGTTAGGGTTTCAGAAATAAAGATTTGGGGATTTGGGGAAAAAAGACTTGGAGGGTTTCAGAAATAAAAATTTGGAGGAAGAAGGACTTGGAGGGTTTCGAACTCCATTTCTTCAAAGAGCAGCTCCTTCAGAAATAAGTAAGAAAGAAAGTGGAGGATGACTTCCCTTGGTTTTCTTCAAAGAGCAGCTCCTGCATGAATTTGAATTTATCAAATCTCAAAGGATTTCGAAGATTTGGGGAGAGAGGGCTTCGAAGATTTGGGGAGAGAGGGCTTCGAAGATTTGAGCAGCTCCTGCAGAAATAAAGACTTGGAGGGTTTCGAAGATTTGGGGAAAAAAAAATTTGGAGGGTTTCAGAAATAAAGAGGGAAAGAGGGAAAGAAAGAAGGGTTCCAAATTATTTGAGCACGCGCCCTTTTTTGCCAAATTATTTGAGCATGCGCGACCTATATATACAATTTGACGTTGCGCAAAGTAGTTTTGCGCGACCTAGGAGCACGTGCGTCGCGCAAAGTAGTTTTTTTTTTTATTTTTTTATTTTTTTATTTTTTTTTATCTTATGGTTTAGGAAATAAATAAATGTAAAGCTTCAACAAGTAACAAACATTCTCTCATCAAATTCAACTGATTCTATACCGTTATACAATAAACATTCAAAACAAATGATTGACACTTTATATATATAAGCCATCAAAAGTATTCAATTCACGTTTCTAAAGAAGAAAAAAATATTGAATTCTCAACAACTAATTTTTTTTACATATATATTATTCAATTTCTTAACTGTTATAAGTACAAAATAAATAAATTAAAATCTACTTAGTAAATATATATACCATTGAAGTTGATGGGATACGCATTGTACGAAGCTAGTTTCAACGATCCAACCGTCAAATTTCTTTGTATATGCTTCGAGATCGCATACGCCAAAAATCGGAAAAAACAAACATTCAGAGATCAAGTAATGAGACCAACTGTTTGGACGGCTATAAATGAAAAATCACCAATTTAACGGTTATTTTAACTCCGATTTTGATGATTTTTTACAGATACACTCTTAAACCCTCTATGAATACAATGAACCAATTCGATCGTAAATTTAACACATTTACATAAGTGGATACCACAAAATCTTATGTTATACTTAATGAAAGTATAAATAAATTCCAAGTGTTGGTGAATCTACTGTTTTGATGGGATACGCATTGTACGAAACTAGTTTCAACGATCCAACCGTCAAATTTGTTTGTATATGCCTTGAGATCGCATACGCCAAAAATCAAAAAAAAAAAATATTAAGAGATCAAGTAACGGGACAAAACGTTTCGACGGCTATAAACGAAAAATCACCAATTTAACGGTTATTTTAACTTCAATTTTGATGATTTTTTACATACACACTCTTTAACCCTGTATGAATACAATGAATCAATTCGATCGTAAATTTAACACATTTACATAAGTGGATACCACAAAATCTTATGCTATACTTAATGAAAGTATAAATAAATTCCGAGTGTTGGTGAATCTAATGTTTTGATGGGATACGCATTGTAAGAAACTAGTTTCAACGATCCAACCGTCAAATTTGTTTGTATATGCTTCGAGATCGTATACGCCAAAAATCGGAAAAAACAAACATTCAGAGATCAAGTAACGAGACCAACTTTTTGGACGGCTATAAATGAAAAATCACCAATTTAACGGTTATTTTAACTCCGATTTTGATGATTTTTTACAGATACACTCTTAATCCCTCTATGAATACAATGAACCAATTCGATCATAAATTTAACACATTTACATAAGTGGATGCCACAAATGAAAAAGGTAATGCAAGAACCCCAAAAGAAAACCAAAATAAGAGAAGGAAAAAAAAAAAAAATCTACTTTGCGCGACGCAGGTTCTCTTACGTCGCGCAAAACAGCTTTGCGCGACCTAGGAGCACCTGCGTCGCGCAAAGTAGTTTTTTTTTTTTATTTTTTATTTTTTATCTTATGGTTTAGGAAATAAATATTGAAAAACAAGGTAGTTTTTTTTTTTTATTTTTATTTTTTATCTTATACTTTATATATATGTAAGCCATCAAAAGTATTCAATTCACGTTTCTAAAGAAGAAAAAAATTATTGAAAAACAAGGTAAAATTAAAATTAAAATTAAAATAAATTAAATTAAGGGTGAAATTAATATTAAAAAAATCTAAAAACAAGGTAAAATTAAATTAAAAAAAGGGTGAAATTTGACTCACTATGATATCCAAAAGATTTATGGAGAAGGTGTGAACGCGAGAAGGACCTCACGGAGCTTGAGATCAGGGATTGGAGAAGTGGTAAAATAATCTTTGTTTGGCGCCAAAACTTTCGATATGTCGCGCAAAGTGTTTTTTTTTAAAAAAAAAATTATTATAAAACAAAATTCTTTTACATATATATCATTCAATTTCTTAAGTATAAGTACAAAATAAATCAATTCGATCGTATGAATACAATGAATCAATTCGATCGTATGAATACAATGAATCAATTCGATCGTATGAATAAAATAAATCAAATTTAACGGTTATTTTAACTCCGATTTTGAGGATTTTTTATAGATACACTCTTTAACCCTGTATGAATACAATGAATCAATTCGATCGTAAATTTAACACCTTTACATAAGTGGATACCCCAAATGAAAAAGGTAATGCAAGAACCCCAAAAGAAAACCAAAATAAGAGAAGGAAAAAAAAAAAAAAAAAAAAAAAACTTTGCGCGACGCAGGTTCTCTTACGTCGCGCAAAACAGCTTTGCGCGACCTAAAAGCACCTGCGTCGCGCAAAGTAGTTTTTTTTTTTTTTTTTTTTTTTTTAATATTTTTTTTTATCTTATGGTTTAGGAAATAAATAAATGTAAACCTTCAACAAATAACAAGCATTCTCTCATCAAATTCAACTGATTCTATACCGTTATACAATAAACATTCAAAACAAATGATTGAAACTTTATATATATAAGCCATCAAAAGTATTCAATTCACGTTTCTAAAGAAGAAAAATATATTGAATTCTCAACAACTAATTTTTTTTACATATATATTATTCAATTTCTTAAGTGTTATAAGTACAAAATAAATAAATTAAAATTTACTTAGTAAATATATATACCATTGAAGTTGATGGGTTTGCAGTTTCTGCCTCCCAATCTGATTAAGTAGAGCAGAAAAAATAGTTGACTTTGCGCGACGAAGGTGGCGTCGCGCAAAGCTTCTTTGCGCGACGTATGTAATCGTGCGTCGCGCAAAGGTGGAAAAAGCGGTAAAATAGTCTTTGTTTGGCGCCAAAACTTTGCGCGATGAGGTCCTGCGTTGCGCAAAGGCACTTTGCGCGACGTAACTTTTCCTACGTCGCGCAAAGGAACTTTGCGCGACGCAGGACCTCGTCGCGCAAAGTTACGTCGTGCAAAGTCACTTTGCGCGACGCTTGCTGTTTTGGGTCGCGCAAACCATGTTTGCGCGACGAAATTTAGTCCGTCGCGCAAACAGGTTTTTCTACTAGTGCTTCTGGCTAAACCATGCCTTTGCCTTAAAAGTAGTCTTGTTGCTTCAACACCTTTCCAACTTCCTCAAAGCTTCTGCACCAGCTGCAAGTACTTGTGCCGCCGCCTGTGGATCCTACATTTTCTTGGCTACATATCTAAAATCAGGTAGAACATGGCTTAGAGCACTCATATTTGCTACCATCAACAGAACTGATAGGATTTTTACCACATACAAAAGTAGGGATAAAAACACTTAAAAATTTACAAGAGAACAAGGTAATTGTAGTATAGCAGCTTAAGGAATGTCGTTCTCCACAAAGATTGAATGAATAATTTATGTAAAATCAAATCTTAGTTAATTACTTAAAACAAAATTTTGGAAAATGTTGAATTTAAGACCTAAAATAAGAAAAACGAATTTAATTAAAAATAATTGAAAAATAACCAAAAGTAAAAGAAACTAAAATAAAACGATTTGGAAAATCAATTTGTAAGTGCACAAATTGAACACTGAATTATTGATCCATTTTATTGACAGATGGTCTTACCGCTTTTGGGTACATAGCAATTTTAACATTTAGTTCATAAACCCTACCACTGCACCATTATTAATGTTGCCCGTGCAATTCAAGTTATTGATTTAACGTCCTCTCTCTACTCAACTACTTTAGAAATGAATTTATTTATGAAGAAATAACACTAGTGGCCCATATGCAATATTGCTATAGACCCATCTGAAAGTGACTCCTCCTTTTGGATTTTTTTTCCATTATGTTTCATTATTTTGTAGTGCAATGTTTCAATTCAAAAGTTATATCGTACTCTTTTTTTTTTTTTGTTCAAGTATCATTGAACTGTTTGGTTAACATTATGTATAATTGATTATCGACACATTATATACATAAGTGAAACGAAATATTATATCAACTGTTATTTTGAATTTTTTTTTCTCTCCTTCCAAGACTGTTATTCGTGACAATCAATTATCTGTGCAGTGCCTATTAATTTAGATTACCATCGCAGCTAAAAAAATCACGATAATTTTTTTAGCGAAGATTAACATCCTCGCGCTCTTTTTTAGCTGCAATAGTTCTCAAAACCCAGTAACAATTTTTTAGTGCAGATGAGTCTCGCAAAGATGAAGGCATGTTCGAGGAGATTAAGGTCTCTAATTGGTAGATGGCTCAGATGGAACAAAGTTATCTGTACAGCAGTTGGTAGAAAAATGAGGAGCCGAAGTTTTACGCATGGAGAATCCCATTGTGAGGAGCTTGCATGTGTATAGTTTCTCTTTCTTTCGAGGAACTGGGACGAACATCCATATCTATTCATTTCCTACAACCTTAAATACAAAATTGAAAGAATATGTAAACGACAAGGTGAAGAAATTTTACAAACTCTCTTTGCCCGATTTGAATGAATTAAAAAATATTTGAAGTTGTTGTGACAGCAACGGAGAGAAATGCTATTGCATGTCATACTACACTAAATTTAATTTTTCGGATGGAAAACATTGATGCTGTTATTTTTTATTGTTATTGTTGATTTCGATATTTCGATATTTTGATATTTTCTTTAAAAATATTCGAGCCATAAATTTTGAGAAATGGAAGGAACCAGAATTTTTAACAACTTTCTGGGTTTCGTCTGCATGGAGAGAAAGTGGGATGGCGAGAGGACGAGGAATGGAACCGGATCCCGTCCGTATTCAAAGAAACTGAGCTCAAGAATCAAATGACCCGGACCATTGAAATTTAATCTAACGGTTATAATTATTATAACTTTTAAAGAAATACCCTGTTTGTAACCGTTGGATCGAATTTCAATAATCCGGATCATTTGATCATTGAACTCAGTTTCTTTACATTCAATTTCTTGTAAATGGGCTTCCATCTGTGTATATGTGTGTGCTTGGTAATAATACTTACCTTTGTCCAAAAAAAAAAAGAAAAAAAAAAAAAGAAAGTAGATCCGATTTCGGTGAGGAATAGCAGACGAGAGAGAAATATCGTTTTAAATTATAATTTTTAAAATTATATATTAATAGTGGGACCCAAAAATGAAGGCAATTGAACTGTCAAATACATGGAAATGCTTCAAATCTTTTTCACCAAATTCATCAATCCTAGTTCTTAAAATTTAATCAAATGATTAAAGTTATTGTGGATGCAAATTTTCTCCTCTTCGATCTTGGACGGATTTGCACCTACAAAACAAATAGCACCTTAGGTTAAGGCCAAGAGCCTCACGCGCCCACGATGAATGGGGGGGGGCTTTGGCCGAAGAACCTCCGATGCCAAAGTTAGAAATTTAGAGAGAAAAATGTTTAGAGAATTTGGGATTTTTTCAAGAGATTTGGAATGACTTTTTGGTGAGAATGGGTGCCTATTTATAGGATTAGGCTTCTCCCATTTTGAATGATGGTGACCGGCCACTATTGATTTTTGGGTTTATTTCATGTTTAATTAGCCAATTCAATGGCTAATTGAATATAAAAATAATAAATGGGTGGTTACAAAAATAATTGATTATTTTAATTTGGGTAATAACTTTGGGATAATGGGAATAGTGAGGATGGGAATAGTGGCCGGCCCTTTGTTAGTTTTTTGGTTTAAATTGTATAATTTTAATAGGTAATTAATGGATTAAATGGGTAATTAAGCCATTAATTTACCTATTAATATTATTTTGGAGGTTACTTTGCAAGAAAAGGATTTGATTTGGTTACCTCTCTTTAGAGCATTTTTTACTTTTGTTGAAAGATGATTGTCTGCTGCTCGCGTGTAGAAATTCCGGTGTACCTCAGGGGTAGTTTGGTCCTTTTTTGCTAAAATGTCCACGTGTCGCCTTGTGATTATTTTTGGCTCCACAAATGCCCCCACACCTGCTGGGCTGCTCGAAGGAAAGGGCAGCAGGTGTAGAGATTTCCTTGATTTTAGGAAACTTAGGACTGCTTCCTATTTTGATGTAGATTCCCTCTTCAATAGGAAATTAGATCCTTCTAGGAAAGGGAAATAAATTTCTCTCAAAGCCTATTTAAGTCCACCTTAAGTGGGTTATTAAATCAACTTTGGAGAGCAATTTATTCTACCCTACAAGAGAGAGAGAGCTTAGAGGATATTTGTTCCCCCTCCTCTAGCAATTTTCTACATCTTGCCCGTGCAAAGGACCGTCTTTCGTTGATTTCTTCGTCTTCTCCGTGCCGCACCGATGTTAGAAAATTTTAATTTTTCTTGTCTTCTTTTTGGATAATGTTGTCTCAGAGCAGCCGTCGGGGTGGTGCAACACGTCGGCTGGCAGGGGCCAGGAGTCGGCTCGGCATGGACCGAGGAGGTGTTGTGGCAAGGGCCACTGCTTGGGTTGTTTGGCTTGGCTAGAGCCAAGGGCAGCTTGAGCGGCTGGGGCCGCGAACTGAGGCGCTGGGGTGCAGTGCTAGGGTAGTCACATGGCTCATATCCTTTAGGCTCTTGGACCTGACGCGGGCCAAACTGGTGATTGAGATAAATGAGAAGGTCGCGGGCTTCATGGGCTGCTGGAATGCTGGGCATGCAGACCTCTTGCCTGCTAGGATGTTGGGTTGAGCTCCTCTGCTGAGTACCGTGAATGGCGTTAGCTGCTTAGTCATATTTGTAAGGAGAAAAGTAGGCTGCTCCCGAGAGAAGAGGTAAAGAGGGTCAAGACGGATGCATTGGCTTGTCTGAATGTTGTTGTGTAGCCTATTATGATTGAAGGTGGAAAGAAGAGATCTTCCCGCCTGCTCAAGAGATGCTGATTTGGAAAAACTGAAGACTTCATCCGCTGCTTGTGAAGGTCCGCTTGCTGCCGAGAGGTCTATGATTGACATGACTTCTTCCAATGGGAAGAGAAATGAGGCTGCTAGATCTGAGCATGTGGCGCTGGCAATATCGAGAATGGCTTGTACGATTGCTGATAGAATTGCTCAATGTAAAGGTCCTTTCATGCCCCCAGTGCCGAAGTCTGTACCAAGACGTCCGTTGAGAACCAAGTTTGGTTCACATTTGGAGAAACTTGTTATTATAAAGAGCAATGAGATGGACTCTGTTGCTAAAGTGGCGCTAAGGCCCACTTCCTCTGCTACCGAGACTGATTCGCCTGCTGGGAAGGAAGAGACTACTTGCGTGGGCAGCTGTGAGAAATCCTCTAAGCCTACTTCTAGGGAAGCTGATGAGATCTGTGTGTTCTTGAAACCAGATCTACTTGAAGACATGGACACTTGTGCCAAGTTTGTTGATAGCGTTAGAAAGGTTTGCTTGCCCAAGTTCCTTTGCGAAGCATACCACATAATATAGAATGATTGATCTGTCTTGTTATGATGCAGATATAGCAAAGCTGCCAAGGAGGTGGAGAAGACTATGGCAGCTGAAGCTTATTCTTCAACTCAGATTCAAGATTTTGAGGGTGCCGTTTCTGAGCTTCGTTTTACTGCTTATGCAAAGGACAAAGAGTTGGTTGCTGCTTATAATCAAGTGATCCACTTTAAGAGAATCGTCGATAGGCTTGAACCCCAAGTGTTGGAACTTCGAGGTGTACTGAAGAAGGAAGTAGATGAGCTGCAGCGCGTCCGTGTTGGTCTGCTCGAGGAGAATGAGCAGCTGAAGGGTGAGAATGATGGGCTCGAGGTTTTGAGACCTTCTTTATTTCTCCGGAAGACTTGTTCACCTTTACTTTTGAGGCCTCCATTAGTGAAGTAGTCGGAGATGTTGGTGCCTAGGCTGGTGCAGCCGGGGTGAAGTGCCGGATGGTGCCGCTGCTGAGAATGTCGCGGCTGCTGAAGGTGTGGCGACCGAGTAGTCGTGGAGTGTTCAAGTTGCTGAAGAGTAGTCTTCTAGGTAGTCTTTAAGATTTTCTTTGTCGTTTTTGTTTTGTTTGAACTCCTTCAGTCTTTGCTAGTTGTTTATCAATTTTGCTAGAAAATTTAATAAACTTGCTTCCTTCGCTTTTCTCCATCGTCGCTTCTTTTGTTCATGCCCAAACCTTTAGACTTTATAGATCAATGGCAGGCGTGCTACTTTTTTTATAAACAGACATGCCGCGTAGCCTATGCAGCCGTAGGTGTTGGTGTAGAATTTTGCAAAGTTGTTAGCCATAGGGTCGGCTGCCGGACGCCTTACTTACAGAAGCAGTCAAGTCCGCGTGACCGCTAGGCTGTTAACCTTGGCTTTCTCCAATTCCGTAGGTTGCGTAGCAAGTATCACAACACTTTAGGACTTGGTGTAAGTTGTTCCGCTCTTGGCAGAGGTGAAGCTTATCGACTACGTAGCATGTCGGCAGTGGATAAAACTTCATTTATGCATGCTGGCTTGTTTAACCTTTCACAAGAATGTGTGGTTGTATAAGTCTAGCGCAGTTTTACTGCTCGAAGGGCAAGCCGTAGGCAGTCTTCTGGAAACCGTAGGCTACCTTAGTGCACTCGGTAGCAGCTTTAGGGTTCCAGGGCAGCCGTCCATCGGATGTACTGCGTAATGTGCCCCCTCCGTCTCTAGGGCCCGGTTCCCCGCGGATTAGGCCAAGAGACCCAAAATCCTTCAATTAGCTAAGCCTTGAAAAAGACCATTGTGGCTACTTCTAGGAATCCCGGCGCAAGCCATCGTGCATCTAGTTATACTAGGGCAGCCAGGCTCATCCACGTCTGGATATTCGGAGTGTAGAATTTATCCTCCTGCTTTGGAGAGTAGACCCATGTGGGTGTCGGGGAATTAGTTTACCCTCTCACACTGGAGAGCATGGTTGGTCCATCGGGGGGTGCAATTCCTGCGGTGAGTCCCTAAGAAGGGCGCGATCTTCTTTTGAAGTGCAGGAATGATCAGTTGTTGTAAACATGCAGCCAAGCCAAGTTGTGATTACTTCTGAATTCCTCATTGAAAAACGAGTGAAACGAACGAGAACTTAGCTGTAAAGTAGGAACTGCATAACAACTGGATAGTCCTCGGCTTGTGAGGTGGTGCCCATCGAGCTGCTTGAGTCTTCGGGCTTTTGATGTAGTGGGAGGTCACACATGGTACTTCCTCAGATTGTAGGTGTTCCACTGCTTTTTGATCTTTTTGTCGTTTCACGGTGACGAAGGTGTAATTACTCTTGCCACCTACTCTGCTGATCTTGTACAGGCCTTCCCAGATATGATCTATCTTTTGGAGCCTTCTATAGGGGTAGTGATGAAGGTTTTTCTTAGAACTAGATCTTCAGGCTAGAATTGCCAGACCTTGGCCCTTTTGTTTTAGCTGGAGAGGAACTGTTATTGGTAGGCTGCGTTGCAGGTGATGATCTGCTCGCGCTTCTCCTCTGCCAGATCTAAGCTTGTGACCATCTCCTTATTGTTCTGCTCAATGCTTGGTAGTAGAGCGATGTCACTTGGATTGATGACATTGGGATGAATGATTGCTTATGAGCCAAATGCCAAAGAGAAAGGAGTTTCACCGGTTGCTCATCTTTTGGTGGTGCGATATGCCCATAGACATCCGGGGAGTTCGTCTGGCCATTTTCCCTTCTTGTTGGTGAGGGATTTCTTGAGGCAGTCGAGGATCGTCTTGTTGGATGCTTCGACCTGCCCAATGCTTTGAGGATATCTCGGCGTGGACATGTGCTGCTTGATGTTATATCTTTGAAAGAAGTTCGCCAAATCTTTGCCCACGAATTGCGAGCCATTGTCGGTGGCGATGGACTGAGGGATGCCACATCAACAAATGATGTTCCCTCATACGAAGTGCTCTATGTCCGTCTGAGTCGTGGTTGTCATGGGCTTTGATTCTACCCATTTGGTGAAGTAGTCAGTTGCCATGATCATCATGCCTCTTCCCATAGTAGTAGGTGATATAGGTCCTACCAGGTCGTTTGCTCACTGCATGAATGGTCAATGACTCGTATGTGGATGTAGCTCGCTGGTTAGCAGTGCTGGTACAGGCTTGTAGTGTTGGCAGCGGTCGTAGCGGTCGTACTTTTGTATTATTTCCTTAGCATCTTGATGCATGGTAGGTTAGTAGTAGCTTGAGTTTAAGAGCCTTCTGTGCTAAGGACCGACCTCCGGAGTGGTTTCCACAAATGCATTCATGGATTGAGCTTAAAACCTTCAAGTCATCGGGAGGCGTTAGGCAGCAGAGATGTGGTCCGGTGTAAGATCTTCGGATGAGATGTCATTCCACGTATAGTAGCGTGCTGCCCTTATTTGGAGCTTTCTAGACTCTGTGACACTTCAACTGCTGGCTCCGTTTCTATGCTAGGCATGTCTAGATACTCTACCGGAATAGAGCGTTTGAGTTGATGGTCACGTGCATCTGAAGGTAAAACTTGAGCTTTCGGGTTGCAACAATTATCGCCAAAGTTCGCTTTTTGAATTTATGGTAGCATCGAGGAGAGCTTTTGAACTGTGGAATACAGGTAGTCGGGCCCCCAGCTCTTCTCGTATGATGGTAGAGCTTATTGCTGCTTCAGATTTCGTCAAACATGCGAATAGGTCCTCCGTTGCTTCCAGTTTGGATAGTTGGAAGGTGATGTCGGGTACTCCCTCCGGTCTTTGAACCTGGATTAGCGAGCCTCGTCCCAAAGTGCATGCTTTTCTACTAGAGTGAAAAAGTCTGCCAGAGTCAGATCTTCTTTCATGATCAATTTTCCAAACAGCGGGTGGTCTGCCGGAAGTCCTTTTTGGAAGGCTGCTCTAGCTATCGAGTCGTTGCATCCGACTATCTTAGCCTTCTCTACTTTGAACCTCTTCACATAGTCGCGAAGCGACTCCTTTGGGTTCTTCTTGACATTGAACAAGTGGTCGGACTTTTTCTTGATCGAGCGGTAAGATGAATATTCTTTGGTGAAAACCAAAGAAAGTTCGTCGAAACTCCGGATAGATTGTGGCGGCAGGGTGTAGAACCAATCTTGGGCCTCATCTTGTAGAGTAGTGGCGAATATCTTGCACATGAGATTGTCATTGTTTCGATAGAGAATCATTGCGGTTTGGTAGTGCTTTAAGTGTCTCTCCGGGTCTCCATTTCCTTTGAAGGATGTGAAATGTGGCATGCTAAATTCGTGTAGAGGCTCTGCCTGCTCGATCTTGTCCGTGAATGATGACCTGCTTATGTTGGTCATATCCCGTCGTAGTGCCTCGTCGGTGACCTCGTTGCGTTGGAAATCGCGCAATCGCTTGGTCAAGATTATCTCTACTTCTTCCTGAATTTGCCTTTGTTGGGGTAGTGGAGCTCTCGGCTGCCCCCAGTTTTGACCTGCTGGTCTAGGCTGCTCTTCTACGTGCTCGGCTCGTCTATGCCGCGGTAGCGGTGCATGTGGTGGATTCCTAGCAGGCGAGGGATTTCGCAAGCTGTTGGTTGAACTTGAGCCGAATTGAGTGACTGCTTCTCTCCGTCCGTCATGCTGCCTACTCCGATGTGATGTGGAGGATGTTCCTTGCGGACTTAGCCACGAATGAACACTTCGCTTGGAAGGCTGCTCATGTTGATTATCGGAGTGTGGTCCCAACCGTGAGTCTATGCTCGTTCGTGGGCCTAGTCGAGATTGCACGCTCCTCCACGCGCTAGGACGGGAGTATACGCTATCTCGGGGGCCCAATTGGGCGTGTACTCTGCCCAAACGCTAGGTTCGGGGCTGGTTGAGTGGCTGTTTGCCGGGATGTTGCTAGAGAGGTTCTTCGTCTGCCCTTGTCCTTCCTCGGGTCACCTCGTTTGGGACACGTTGCATCTTGGTGCGCTGCAAGAGCTGGTTTACCAAGGTCGTCTGTTGTGCTAGGGCGCTCGTCAACTTTATGACTTGTCGAGACAAGTGTTGTTCGCCATTTGGATTGGAAGAGCTTGGAAGGAATGTGCCTCCTTGAGCAGTGGAAGAGTGGTAGACTCCGGGCACGGGATTTGAGTTGGGAACTGCCAAATCCGAGAAGAAATATGGTGAGAATGCCCCCGGCTCGATGGTAGGTCCGGATGGCTGAGATAGTCTTGGGCCGACTTGGGCTGCTTGAAAGATCACGGGGGTAGGACGGGTCACAAGAGCAAGCTGGGCCACAGGAGTGGGCTGCTCGGCGGGAGCAGGCTGGACCACGGGAGTGAACTGCTCGGCGAGAGCAGGCTGGGCCACGAGAGTAGGCTGCTCGGCGAGAGCAGGCTGGGCCACGAGAGTAGGCTGCTCGGCGGGAGCAGGTTGGACCACAAATGTGGGCTGCTCGGAAGGAGCAGGCTGGACCACGGGAGTGAGCTGCTCGGCGAGAGCAGGCTGGGCCACAAGAGTGGGCTGCTCGGCGGGAGCAGGCTGGACCACGAATGTGGGCTGCTCGGAGGGAGCAGGCTGGACCACGGGAGTGAGCTGCTCGGCGAGAGCAGGCTGCTTAGCGTGTGGTACACGTGGATACGAGGCTTGGGCTCGGCTAGGCAACGCATTGGGCTCGCGTTGGGCTCGGGATAACATGGCTTGGGCCGTGGCCTTGGATGGCACCGCTCGGGCCGTGGTGATGGCGCCATGGACCTCGCCGTGGTGGGCTACCGTGGTAGCCACCGCGGTGGTTCCCGTGGTGGAAACTCGTGGTGGTGGTGCCGCTCCACTTAAGATCACATTTACTCTTGTGGATCGTCGCGGTCTCATTTCTTGAATATTTGAATTGTCACTCGTGGAATTTTCCAAATTTCTAGCCATTGTATTTTTTTTTTTTTTATACGTTTTATCAAAGAACCTTTGCAAATAAAATTCTAATAATAAAAACGTATGAAAAATACAAATGGACTAGAAATTAGAGAAAAAACCTTTTTGTGCGAGAGTCTTTTACGAGTGTAGATTTCTTACTCTCAATGAAAGCACCAATTTGTGGATGCAAATTTTCTCCTCTTCGATCTTGGACGGATTTGCACCTACAAAACAAATAGCACCTTAGGTTAAGGCCAAGAGCCTCACGCGCCCACGATGAATGGGGGGGGGGCTTTGGCCGAAGAACCTCCGATGCCAAAGTTAGAAATTTAGAGAGAAAAGTGTTTAGAGAATTTGGGATTTTTTCAAGAGATTTGGAATGACTTTTTGGTGAGAATGGGTGCCTATTTATAGGATTAGGCTTCTCCCATTTTGAATGATGGTGACCGGCCACTATTGATTTTTGGGTTTATTTCATGTTTAATTAGCCAATTCAATGGCTAATTGAATATAAAAATAATAAATGGGTGGTTACAAAAATAATTGATTATTTTAATTTGGGTAATAACTTTGGGATAATGGGAATAATGAGGATGGGAATAGTGAGGATGGGAATAGTGGCCGGCCCTTTGTTAGTTTTTTGGTTTAAATTGTATAATTTTAATAGGTAATTAATGGATTAAATGGGTAATTAAGCCATTAATTTACCTATTAATATTATTTTGGAGGTTACTTTGCAAGAAAAGGATTTGATTTGGTTACCTCTCTTTAGAGCATTTTTTACTTTTGTTGAAAGATGATTGTCTGCTGCTCGCGTGTAGAAATTCCGGTGTACCTCAGGGGTAGTTTGGTCCTTTTTTGCTAAAATGTCCACGTGTCGCCTTGTGATTATTTTTGGCTCCACAGTTATTATAACTTCTAAAAAAATCTTCTATTTTTAATAATTGAATCAAATTTCAAGGATCCAGATTGATGAATTTGGATGATTTGGAATCCCATTCCAAATACGCAAGGTGAGTCTAGCTAGCTAGCTTTCTTTTTTAAATTATATTAATAGTGGGACCCCAGAGTCTAGGCTATTGAAAGGCAAATACACGTGAATAGTGGGAACCAAGAACGAAAGGGAGTTCAAGGCAAACACAGGTGGTAAGCCATTCCTCTTGCATTCTCCTTTAAATTATATTAATAGCGGGACCCAAAAATGAAGGCAGTTAAAGCCACATACACGTGGTAAGCGAGTCCGGCTGGACCTTTATAATTATAATTTGGATAATGATAGAGGTACAATTTATAGATAAATTTTGCAAATTATATATATATATATATATATATATATATATATATATATTTATCAAATCCATTACTTATATTATAATCACTACTTGTAGCTATATATTAGAGTATATCTTAAGGCTTCTAAACCTTGATATCCTGCATTATCCCCCAAATGTCTTCAGCTTCGACGTCCCGACCTTTTTCTAAGTCATGCCAAAATATTGTTCCTAAAACCAATTATATTGAGGAGAAGGAAGACGGGGAAGCCAACCGGAAAATTGATGCCGAAATATATAGAGAAATGCTGCCAAATCTTCCGAAAGAGAAGGGTTGGATCACTGAACACTTGGTTCAGTACAAAGGGGTCTGGCTAACCCCTACCTATGCCTTAAAAGCAGCCGTGCAGCTTCAACACCATTTCAACTTATTCCAAACAACCGGAAGTTCTACCAGCGCCGCCCGTGGGTCGTCGCCCATATGCTTCTTGGCCACAATTCCGAAATCAGGTACGACGTGGCTTAGAGCACTCATGTTCGCTACACTCAACAGAAGCCTCTATGATGCTGCCTCTCCTCATCATCCCTTGCTCACAACTGGGCCCCACGACTGTTTTCCTTTCTTGGAGATGGATATTAACATGCTTGGAAACCATGATCACAGCCGTCCCGTAACCTCACTTGATCATGATCACGACGATCGTGACGGTGGTGATGGTATGATTAATAATTATGTTCCGCCTACAAGCACTACTCAACTCTTTGCGACCCACCTGCCTTACTCTTTGTTACCAAAATCTGTGACTACTTCTAGTAGTGCTTATTGTGAGTCAAAATTCGTATACGTTTGCCGCAACCCTAAAGATGTATTCATTTCTTTATGGAAGTTCGGGAGCAAAGTTAAACCAGCAAACACAGGACTTGCACCCTTATCAATAGAAGAAGCGTTGGAGCTTTTCTGCCGCGGAGTCTACCCATACGGGCCCTATTGGGACCATGTGCTAGGGTTTTGGAAAGCAAGCTTGGAAATGCCAGAGAAAGTTTTGTTCTTAAAGTATGAGGATCTCAGGAAGGAGCCATCTGCTAATGTGAAGAGACTGGCTGAGTTCTTGGGTCAACCTTTTTCAGAGGAGGAGGAGAGCAAAGGGGTGGTGCAGCAGATCATAAAGCTTTGTAGTTTTGAGAATCTGAGCAGCTTGGAGGTAAATAAAACCTCCAGAACGCAACAGTACTTTGTTAAAGCCAATTTTGTCTTCGAGAACAGTGACTTCTTCAGGAAAGGCCAAGTTGGGGATTGGAAGAACTTCTTCACTTATGACATGGCAAAGCGTATGGATCAGATCATAGATGAAAGGTTCAGTGGTTCTGGATTGACATTTGCTAATCCATAGCTAGCCTTGAAAATTATTTGCTTAATTACTTATGTATTGTGCTGCTCTTTGCTCCATTTAACAATAAACTTGGCATATTAATTATGATCGAGCGGTACCACTATGAATAATAACAAGGATTCACTTTCGTGTTGCCGTTTCAGATAAATCATGTGTATATATCAACATGTGTGTGTCTAGTCAACTAATAGTTCGCATTTTATGATCGAGTAGTATTATGCACATGTGTGTATAAAGGGGATTATGAATGATACAAGGATTTGCTTTCTTCATAATTGAAATTTTTATACGTTTTCACAAATCGCGGAACCCTCCCTCATCCCTGCTCCCACGGTGTATTGCTTTTTGGCAGTCCGTGCAATGAGGTTGGCAACAAGGAAAATGCATGCACCACTTGTTGAACGACGATCATCGACGGAACTGACCCAGTCAATTAGCATCGGAAAGCTGCAAAGAGAGAAGTCCGGAACACAAGAAAACTTTGTTTCGAAAGCAAGATAAAAATCTGAAAAAAAAAAAACCTCACAGACTGCAAGGTCCTTCGAGGAAGGAAAGAGTTGTAAATTGCAGAAGACAAGCAGAGAGTTGAGAACCAACGAAAACGAAGTTTTTTTTTTTTTGGAAAAACGAAAACAAAGTTTGAGAGCGAAAGACAGAGACTAATTGAAATAAGAAACGGAAAGAAAAGTGAAAGAAGACGGCCCTAAGAGCAACTCCACCCATGGAGCCTTCCCCCCAGGCAACTCACTATGCAATCCACCCTAATGAACAGTAACTGCCTTAAATGAATAGTAACTGCCTTAAATGAACAGTAATTACCATTTGCATCTCCACCCATGGAGCCATTCCCCCAGGCAATAAGCAATTAAAATATTAATATTTTTTTCTCATCCAATTATAAAATATTAATATTTTTCTTTAATAATTTTAATTCTCTCTCTCTCTCTCTGCAACCCCCAACCCACCCCTACAAAGAAACCCAGAAAAATTCCCCACCCCCCCCCCCCCCCGCCGACCCACATCCCTCTCCTCCCATCACCACCGCAGCCCTTTCCCGTCACCATCTCAGCCCCCACCCCATTCCACCTTCTCCCTCACTTCCCTCTTTCTCACTACAACTACAACTCCTCTTCTTTCTCTCTCGCTCCCGAACCCAGATCCATCATCCCAAAAACCAGACCCGCCGCGACGACACCCCCCAACCCCCCCCCCCCCCCCCCCCCGGAGACGACCCACCCTGCCTTCCCCCCCCCCCCCCCCGGGACGACCCATCTGCGTTCCTCCCCCCCCCCCCCCCCCGGCCGCGACGACGACCCACCCAGCTCCCTCTGGTCCCTCGCTCTCGCTCCCTCTCTCCCTTTCTCCCTCGCTCTCGCTCTGTCTCTGTCTCTGTCTCTGTCTCTCAGACACAAAAAAAAAAAAAAATATTGCAAAGGGCTCGGGCAACAGGCCCGTCAGCTCCCCACCCCCTCCCTGCTCGGGCTCCCACCTCTGCTCGGGCTCCACACGGCTGGACTGTCCTCCACCGGCCCTCAGGCCCCTTGGTCTCCACTGTCCCCCGAGCAAGAGCAACGGGTGGACTTGCTCTAAAAGAGCAATCCACGATGATCGACACCTGGCATGGACAACTCTGACGTTTTCACTATAGCAATGAGAAAAAACAAACAAAAATCAAAAACAACGAAAGGGCAATTTGGGCACTCGAAAACACCGGCTCAGCATGGGCATACTCGACATTTTACTGTAGAATATTAGGAAACAGAACGGCAAGCACGGAAGAAATCGAAGGCATTCTACCCTTCCACTATTAATAAACAGGCTTCAACTGAGTTTTAGGATATATAATTTTAAAGTTTAAGTACAAATAAGATAAAAATGCTATTTTTATTACTTTTTTTTATACTATATTTGTACCATTTTTCTAAACAAAACGAGTAAACAGTTAAAGATGCAGTAATTGATATCTTGGTAACCTCTAGTTACTCTACAATATTTCTCATGATCAATTTATCAAAGTAATTATTTTTTTATATAAATAATCATTAAAAGATCATCCATGCACAGTGGCGGAGCCACAGTGGGGTCGTCGGGGTCGCACGACCCCTTGGAAGCCATGAAAATAACCTTGGAGCTCCATCTGCGACCTCTTGGAGCTGCTGGTGCGACCTCTTAGAGGTGCACACCACCTGTTCGACAAAATGGGTGAAAGAAGAAGCAAGGCAGCTCGGCAGGAAGAAGACGAAGCGCGCGCGCTTTTTTTTTTTTAAAAAACAGATTGGGCAAAACGGCGTCTTTGAAAAAGACGGTGGTGGAGGTGCACTGATCTTCGTCGTCGTCAACGGTGAAACTCTTACCATTTTGATCACCGGAACTTGAAGAGGAGTGGGATCGGTGAATAGGTGCACAGTGCACTGATCCATGCCTATGAATCGAAGGTTGGTTTTGTTCCTTCCTTCATTGAGATGGTGACTTGGTGCAACCATGTACGTGTGTATGTGTGTGCGTTTGTATGGATGGCTGTGTGTGTTCTCAGAGAAAATAGGAAGAGCTGCAGAGAGAGGGAGAGAGCGTGCTTCGGGGGAGAGTGAAAGGGTGAGGCCGAGAGAAAGACGAAGAGAGAGAGACTAAAATCAGAAAAAGAAAGAAAAAGAGTAGGGAACCGGGACAACAAAACAGGGGGTGGGCTTCTTCCAAAAAAAAAAAGGGTGTGGGCCCCTTGGGCACACCATTTAAGAATTTAAAACCATTTTTAAAAGGAAAAGTATCTCAAACTTAGTTAAAATACAAAAATACTCTTTTTGTACTGTAAAACTCGGGACGGGTTGTTTCATATTCTTTAACGCATATATGTAGAAAAGCTTAATAAGGCAGTTGCAAGTATTAGCGACAGCGACTGGGTTTACACAGTCCTAGAACTCTTTTTTACTTTTGTTTTTGTAAAATGTATCTTTCACAAAAACCCTTATAGTTAAGGTACGTTCGGATTGTTTTGTACTTTTAGTTTTAGAAAAAGGGAAAGATTGCAGTATCATAGGCATGTTGTATCATAGGCATGGAGATTTCGTTGCTCAAGTAATTTTCTCTTTTGAAAAAAAACCTTTATATGATTGTCTACTTGATTTTAAGTCGGTCTTTGTAGATCATGAATTATTGCTCCTACCTCTCTTTGTCTAGTTCATCATAGTTTTAGTGCCTTAATGTATTTTACTATTTGATACTTGCAGAAAACTAAGGAATGCGTGACAAAGTTGAAAAAACTCGAGGAGAAGATTGATGGACGAGTGAGTACTTTCACATTGGACTCTTTCTTTTGGCTGTCCGCTGTTTGTTTTACTTTGGATATTGCTCAGGATCTCCTCAGAGCTGCTGATCAGTATTCCTCAGGGCCTCAAGCGGCTCTGCGAGCGTGCCATTGCTCAGCTGAGCTACCTAATAAAGTTGTTTGTGATTATTAATTACTCTTGTTTTTTCGGGTTTGGTCTGATTGGCTTCTTATTACATTCATCAAGGACATCCGCGTGGAAAATCTTTCGCTCATGTTTGGACTTTTACATTAAGACCCCTTGTGGTAAGATTCCTGGCTCCGCCATTGTCCATGCATACCAAACAAAACATGATTAGTTTTAACCTCCATGACGCAAAAGTTCTTTGTTAAGGCCAATGTCTTTGAGAACAGTGACTTCTTCAGGAAAGGCCAAGTTGGGGATTGGAAGAACTTCGTCACTGATGACATGGCAAAACGTAGGGATCAGATCATAGATGAGAGGTTCAGTGGATCTGGATTGACATATGCTAATCCATAGCTAGCCCTAAAAATTATTTCTTAAGTACTTATGTATTGTGCTTCTATTTAGTAATCGAGTAGTACCACTATGTGAATAAAGTAAAGTTAGGAAGACCAAATTTTATAAATTTAATGACATGAGTTGGTGATTGAATTATTACTTAAGTGTTGTCATTTTAGATAAATCATGTATATATTATTCAATATGTGTGTGTCAACTAGCTAGTTGCAATTTATGATCGAGTATTATTATGTATATGTGTGTGTAAAAGGGATTATGATGCAATGGTTTGCTTTCCCCATAAGTAAATTTCTTAAGTTTTCACAAATCGCCGAACCCTCCCTCGTCATCTCCACTTTGGGAAATTTTTTGAGTGCCAGAAACATGGGTGTGGATGCAAATTTCCGCCTTCTCCTTCTTGGACAAAATTGCACCTACAAAACAATTAACACCTTAGGTCAAGGCCAAGAGCCTCACGCGCCCACGATGAATGGGGGGGGGGGGCTTTGGCCAAAGAACCTTTGATGCCAAAGTTAGAATTTAGAGAGAAAGAGTGTTTAGAGAATTTTGGGATTTTTGCCAAAGTGTTGGAAATGAGTGTTTGGTGAAAATAGGAGCCTATTTATAGGGCTAGGCCGGTCCACTTTGGAGAAGAAGTGGCCGGCCATAATGTGATTTTTAGGTTGAAATCTTGGTTTAATTAGCCAATTTATTGGCTAATTAAACCTAAAAGAAATAAATGGGGAGTTATAGAGTTTATTGTCTAATTTAATTTGGGTAATAAAGTGGAGAAAATAGGAAAAGTTAGAGAGAAAAGGGGATGGCAGGCCTTGACTTTGGTTTTTGGGTGAGATGGGTGTTTATTTGGTGGTTAATTAGTAATTAATATATTGATTAAGAATAAATATATTAATGGGCTAATTAACATAATAAAATGAATGTTTTTTGGGAGGTTACTTTGCAAAAAGGGAATTTGATGAGATGGACTTTGAATTGTTTACCTCTTTGGGCACTTTTGATGATTGCCCGCTGCTCGCGTGTAGGAATCCGATGTGCATCGAGGGTAATTTTGTCATCTTTTGTCAAAAAATCCATGTGTCGCCTTGTGATTATTTTTGGCTCCACAATGGGTACATTTATAAAAATTAAAAAATTATTGTACCAAAATATGAATACATTTTTCCAAAACCAAAATAATAGATACTAGGCTTAATAACTTTGGTAAATTATTCGATTAAACTTGACATGGAACATTCTTAAATCAAAGAAAAATAATGTACCCCATATAAGTTTAAAATATAGGTTAGAAAAAAATAGCTTAACAGATCGATCTTGTATAACATTTGTTTATAAGATTAGTCTATATGACATGAGCTCTCAGAATAGGATCCTGTCTTACATTTCCATTTACGTTGTAGGGAAGTCATAACATTTTTTTTCCTTACATTTCATGTTTCCGAAAATGATCCTATCAATTTTTTTTTTTCCTTTGAATTACTTGTGTGTGTGTGTGTGTATGTATGTATCCTATGCATTCTGTGACAATAATGTAGGGGAGGTCCTACGGAAGAATAGTTCGATGCCAGGATGATCAGGTCCCTTGACTTGCCAAATGGTTTCTGGTATACCTATATAGGTCGTTAGAGATGCAATACAATTTTATTTAATATTAAAAATTGAAATATTATATGAATGTGTCACATCCCGACCCGGGGTCCACCACATTCGGGCCCGCTCCACCACCGTAGCACAATATTGTCCGCTTTGGGCCCCGACTACACCCTTACGGTTTTGTTTTTGGGAACTCACACGAGAACTTCCCAGTGGGTCACCCATCATGGGAGTGCTTTCGCGCGCTACTCGCTTAACTTCGAGTTCCCATGGAACCCGAAGCCAGTGAGCTCCCAAAAGGCCTCGTGCTAGGTAGGGATGAGAATATACATATAAGGATCACTCCACTGGGCGATGTGGGATCTCACAATCCACCCCCCTTAGGGGCCCGACGTCCTCGTCGACACACCACGGCTAGGGTTAGGCTTTGATACCAAATTGACACACCTCGATCGAGATCGAGGCATGCTGGCCGTCACGTGAGGGTGACGTAGCCATGTGCACAGTGCGGAAGCATTAATAAAAAGAAATACGAATAAATAAAAACCGAAAACAAGAAGTGTTAATACACAATCAGAGCATAATTGTCTAGGTGCAGTCGAACATAAGGAGTACTTAAATAAAAACATCCCATGGGTCCTACATGGGTGAAGGTCTGTCAGAATCATGGCTGCTGCCTCGGATACCACCAACAACGCTACCTAGAACCTGGAGGGGCGCAAAACAAAAGTGTGAGGGCGTAGTCGGAGCCCAAAGCGGACAATATTGTGCTACGGTGGTGGAGCGAGCCCGGGATGTGGTGGACCCCTGGGCCGGGATGTGACAATTTGGTATCAGAGCCTAACCCTGGCCGTGGTGTGCCGACGAGGACGTCGGGCCCCTAAGGGGGGTGGATTGTGAGATCCCACATCGCCTAGGGGAGTGATCCTTATATGTATATTCTCATCCCTAGCGCGAGGCTTTTTGGGAGTTCATTGGTTTCGGGTTCCGTAGGAACTCCGAAGTTAAGCGAGTAGCGCATGAGAGCAATCCCATGATGGGTGACCCACTGGGAAGTTCTCGTGTGAGTTCCCAGAAACAAAAACCGTGAGGGCGTAGTCGGAGCCCAAAGCAGACAATATCGTGCTACGGTGGTGGAGCGGGCCCGGGATGTGGTGGACCCCGATGTGACAAATGTGTACATTTAAGATTAAAAATTGAAAAATATTTTTATAAAAAATTAATAAGTACAAACTTAATTTTAATTTAATTTTGAAAATGTTTTGAATTGAAAAGTAATTAGGAGTTTAATGAAGGTATGAATATTAAAACCCTAAATTAATTACTAATTCTATGAAGGTATGAGTATTAAAGTCCTAAATCAATTACTAATTTTTATTTTTAATAATAATGTAATTGACTCATTAGTACATTAATAGGAGGGACTTTGATTAAAATTAACAACTAATAAGGTCTCAATCAATAAACATTAGATAGAGACCGAATACTAATTTTTCCAAAATTAAATATTGTGCATCATTCTTCATGCTCACAGTTTACATCCCAATTTCTTCTACATCCACAACAAGTAAATTGTCTCAATTTTTCTTCGACCCCATAACTGGTTAATTATGTTGACTAATTTATGTTGCAGGTATTATATATCAACATATGTACTAATAGGAGTTTATACATGTACAAAGATGATTTTTTTTTTAAATTATTTTATAAATGATATGTGACATCTCATTTTGAAATTTAATGTATTGTATTTTCAGTGGTAATAAAATTACCAAATGCCCTTGAGACACTACGGAACCCTCAACGTGGACCTCAATTTTTCTTCACCTTTCAACTCTTATTTTACTCTTTTAAAATGGTACTCATTTTAAAAAACATATGGCCGGAAATGGAACTCAAATTAGAATTATAACGAACAAAGCTATATTGAAACTGTGTAAATCTACGCGGGACAGTTTCAAAATTCGAAATTTCCCTCGTGCAGAGCGCACTACTGCTCGGATTTAATTTTGAGAGCAAGTCCACCCATAAAAAAAATGTTGGCTCAACCCATTTAATTAGGGCTGGAAAAAATTCCCGAAAATTCCAAACCAAACCGAAAAAATCCCAAACCCAAACCGAAATTATCCCGAACTTTGGTAATCCCGTACCGAAAAATACCGAAATATTCGGTATGGGATTGGTTTTTCAGATTTTATTTTTCGGGAATCCCGAAAATCCCGAAATCTTCTTTTCCTTTTGCTGTTGGTTCGTACTTCCCACACTGCCAAATAATAAAGTTTGCTGAAAAGCAAACTGCAACATCAATTATATATACTAAAATAATCAAAGTGTGCAGGAAATGCACATGACTATTGTGTGTTGTCCAAATTACAATCAACAAACTACAAACCTAGCCTATTATATAATATTAAAATAAAAAAAGTTGTCAGAAAGATGTCTAAAAGACTCGGACTCTCTCCAATCGCTGCAAATTGCTCTGCCTTCGTCTCACTCTCTCCCATCTCTGCAAACTGCAAAGTGTGTTTCCCATCTCACTCTCTCCCAACTGCTCTGCCTTCGTCTCACTCTCTCCCATCTCACTCTCTCCCATCTCTGCAAACTGCAAGCAAAGTGTGTTTCCCACCTCACTCTCTCCCATCTCTGCCTTCTCCAAAATCTCAAGACTCTTTCTGTCTCTCCTCTCGAATTCGAAGACTCACCCATCCTTTCACAATCAGACTCCGACCAACTCTCTCCGCTCCGGCCACCACCACCACCACCACCCCTCCGACCAATTTTCATCGATTCACCAGTGTTTGATTTTAAATTGGAGTTTTAAATTTTAAATTTTTAATGCATGTTCGGTTTCGGGAAATCCCGAAATACCGAAAATATTTCGGGAATCCCGAACTTCGGGAATACCGAAATTTTGGTTTGGGATCGGTCATCAGATTTCCATCCCGAAAATAGTCGGTTTGGGACTTGATATGCCGTTTTCGGTTCGGTATCCCATACCGAACCAGCCCTACATTTAATCCACTAATTAAACAGTGATAGACGAACAGTAAATTGGCCAAATGCTTCTCCACTCCTAAAAAATGTGCTGGCACTAAGTCTATAAATGTACTGGCACAAACGATCTCCAACCCTACAAAATGGGTTGGCATTCAACCCATTTAAAATATTATTAATTTTTTTTATAAAATAATAAATTTTATTTAAATTTATTTTTAATTTCGGATAAGATTTTTAACCAGTCTTGTCTCGCCAAGTGTCATTATCTGTTTATAATAATTTAGTCAAGATTCCAATAAGATTTCGATCAATCTTGTCATGCCACGTGTCATTATCCGAACGTACTATTTTGTGATAGATTTCCGATTAGATTTGTAACCAATTATGACACACCACGAGTCACTATCTGTTTACAATAATTTAGCCACGATTTCGATAAGATTTTTAACCAATCACGTAGTGCCATGTGGCAGTGTCAAGAAACTCATCTTTTTTTTTGTCCTACATCCATCATTATTCACACACCAAACTCAATCTTTTTTTTTAGCTTAGAATCACGTTTTTAAATATTGAGTTCTTACAATACCTTCAAGAAGATTGTCCAAACACTTTAAGGAGCAACAGAAAAGCCCGTGCTCTTGTTTGAGTGCAGGTGAATGCCCTGCTCTTGTTTCTGGTGGAAATTAATGTGAGAGTAGTTGGGAATTAAAATATAGTTTTGATGGGTTTTAAAAGCCCAGTGTTGTCAACCATCATCCATCCCACACTCTGCGCAAACCTCTCCCGTTGCCCCTCTCGCCTCTCTCTCATCCCTCGCAACTCTGCCTGTCCTGCCTCTGCCCCTCCGTAACTCTCCTTCTCCCTTTCGGAAAAACCCAGAACCGCCGCCACTAAACCAGCTTCAATCACCAACCTTTCAGACTTCCCAAAATTACCTAGGACACTCTGCTACTCCTCGGCCGTGCCACGCTCGGTAAGCTTTAGCTTCTCCTTCTCAAGACATTCCCTCAAATTTCCAGTGAGATATGATGTTTGCATGCGTACTGGATTTTTTCAAGATGCATTTTTCGTCGGGAAGTACTTTCAATCAAGAGTCCTGTTACTTTCCCTTTGTATCTTATCTATCTTTTGCCATGGATGGTCCAAAAAATACTTAGGTTAGCAATCATAAATCACAAAACTATGAACAAGTATCTTTTGTCTTGTGAAATATGTTTTAATGTATTTGATCTTACTTTTTTGTATGTAATATTTAGTCACACAGTTAATCTCACAAGGTTAGAGTGCAAGATCTGCACTTAGGTATAATACCGAGCGATTCCCTAGACTTCCTGTTGATTATTGCTTCTTGGTATGGTCATCTTTTCTTTGATGTTATAAGGGACGTATGGGTATCGAAATAGACTTCTTGATGTGAAGTATTTTGACATATTTATGTTTTGTGTTCTCAGAAAGAAAATAGACGAGAAAGCAATCACAGAGGTATTTCTAAAAGTTTTGGGCAACTTTATAAAATGGTGCAGATACCTGCGGAAATGCCTACCATTAAAAATATAGTTTTATACCCTGCTAATTGTTGTTTTAGATTCAGCGTATGCGATTGACTCTTTTCATTGATCTGGGGTTTTAGGTGCGAAGTTTTAAAAACACCGGTGCAACATCATCTGGGAGGTTACAGCCTACAATGTTGTTCGTCTAGAGTTGGCCAATGCAATTGGAGTTTACCTAGAAGTAAGTTTGACCTGAATTATATATGTTTTGCCATCTGTTCTTCATGCCCTTTGAGAGTTCTGTTATTTTCACTTTGTATCTTATCTATTATACCGTTGAAGTTACTATAATTGTTAATTATAGGCTGGTGAATAGTTTCACCCAAAATCACTCACTATAATTGTTAATTAAAAATACATACCACCTTCAAAGCTAGGTACAAGTAGCAACAACAAAAAAGAAAAAAAAAAAGAAATATATATATATATATATATATATATATATATATATATATATATATATTAGCCAACCATGAACCATAATAAGTGTCTTACAATTCAAATCCTACTTTTATTTATCGAACTCTCTAAACCTACAACATACACCATTGGATCCTACTTTGATTTTACCACTAAACTTGAATCAAACCCTTCAAACGTTGTGATCTTTTCTGTCAATGATTTCAAGAAGCCTCTTGAAGGCTTTGCCATGTAAATTTTTTTTTCTGCGAACATTGCGATCATAAGTCATCTTTCTATCTCTCATATTCAATTCAAGAAGTTTCATATGAGACGAACTTGTCGATTCACAGGCTAGGGCTGCATCAACATTGTTTTCTTCCTTCAATGTTAAGCGATTAAGACAAAAGTCTTCTTCCAATAGGGTAGCACGATGTCCTTCATATGTCATTATTCTCCAAACAAGCATAAAGCATTGCAAGTCGGGTGGTCCTTCTTGCTTGGTTTGAATTCATCTTCAATTTTCTTTTAATGTTTGTAATCTCATTCGTCGACAGTATCAACATTTTTCGCCCTCGTTCAATCAGAAAACGGTAAATACAAATAATCATGTGCATCACTTGCACCCGATCCATCATTGTAAATAGTAGCATAATGCAACTCCTGAGCACCGCGTCTAATCCCAACTATTGGACACTTACAACTATAGTCTTCTTTACATTCTTTGTCATGGTTGAAATAAGGGACATAATAAAAAATGTGGCCGCTTGGAACTTCATCTTCTATGTAGGATATATATGTTGAAAATGCAACCCTGCCATGGTCTTGGTTTACAAAGGCAGTTCCACTGTCAGCAAGTGTTTCCATTGATGCATTACTTGTTGCCTTAAACTTTAAATTCTCAACTAAATTCTCCGTTGCTCCAAAGTCACCGCACACCAAACCAACAATAGGTGGGTTTTCGAGAATTGTTTGAATTTTAAGGTTATTGCCTCTTATTGAGAAAAAAAAATACAAAATGCACATCTAAAGACACTGAAAATAAAAAAGAATAGTGGATTAATTGAAAATAATAAATAGAGATAGAGAAAATTACTTCTAGTGTCTTCAAGATCAACGATCCTTGCATCCGATCCCAATGTGAAGCCTTGCTCCAAGAGCATGGCTAAAGCTATAGTACCCTTCTTAGATTTATATCCTTCAGGGCAAGAGATAACACATTTAGGCTAAAACTGTCCTTTGCATGGCTAAAACTGTGTTATCTCTTGCCTTGTAGGATATAAATCTAAGAAGGGTACTATAGTTTTAGCCATGCTCTTGGAGCATGGCTTCACATAGGGATCGGATGCAAGGATCGTCGATCTTGAAGACAGTAGAAGTCATTTTTTCTATTTCTATTTATTATTTTCAATTAATCAACTATTCTTTTTTATTTTCAGTGTCTTTAGATGTGCACTTTGTATTTTTTTTTCTTCAGTAATAGGCGATAACCTTAAAATTCAAACAATTCTCGAAAACCCACCTATTGTTGGTTTGGTGTGCGGTGACTTTGGAGCAACAGAGAATTTAGTTGAGAATTTGAAGTCTAGGGAACAAGTAATGCATCAATGGAAGCAAGTGTTGACAGTGGAACTGCCTTTGTAAACCAAGATGCAGGGTTGCATTTTCAACATATATATGCTACATAGAACATGGAGTTCCAAGCGGCCACATTTTTTATCATGTCCCTGATTTCAACCATGACAGAGAATGCGAAGATGACAATAGTTGTAAGTGTCCAATAGTTAGGATTAGACGTGGCGCTCGGGAGTTACATTATGATGCTGTTTACAATGATGGATCAGGTGCAAGTGATGCACACGATCATTTGTATTTACTAATGGAATGAGGGCAGGAAATGTTGATACTGCTGACGACTACGGGATTATGAACATTTAAAAAAAATTGAAGATGAATTTGAACCAAGCAAGAAGGATCACCCGCATTTCTATGTTATTGTGGAGCCACGTATCTCTTGGAATAATTAAGCTAGATAGCTCTGTTGTGGCGGATATATATACTTTGTTGTTGGGTGTTTGATTTGGCTGTCCTTTGCATGCACTCGCCTTGGAACATCACATCTGTGCAGTGCCTATTAATTTGGATCAACTTTTTGATTTGATTGGCTTGTACTGGTGTTGTTTGTTTCAAGAGTGTGCGTGTGTTTTTTAATCGACAGATGTAGTGAATGATTTACATACACCTTGCCCTCGAGCAGGCAAGCTTCTGCATTCTCGACTCGTTGTTGGTCTTTTGAGTTTTGTGGATATTTCGTTTAAGTAATGGTTGTTGGTGTTCATATGGTCCTCTTTTGAGTCCGTTTCCATAACCAAAAATGGTGGTTTATTGTGCCAAATTGAATATTAAAGTGCCGGCAGGAAATTTTTAATGAAGTTTTAGAACATACCATTTCTTCATTTTAGTATACTGTTTGTACTTAACGGCTCTACAGATGGCTAAGAGTTGGATGAAATATTAGATCATGCTGAAGCTAATCTTGCTTCCAGCTGCATAGCAGATACTGGATGTATGTCGTCCCTTGAGCAAATCATTTTTTCCAATATATGGAACGTTGGTTGCGGTTAGTGGATCTCTATTTCACCTTTCATTTTGGATATCAATTGTTTCTCACTTTGGCTTGTATGTTGATATTGGATTTGGATTTACGCTCATCTCAATCATGGTCCTTTGTTATCTTATCTTAGCTTATAATATATGTACGTTAAGGCGTAACTCCCCGTAATGTTCTAAGTCTGCAGATATAATGTCTCTATCCTAAGTCATTTTGAGTTCATTAAGGTTATTGTGTTCTTTTTCACTATTTATTTGTCTCTTGGTCCCTGGATTTCTCAAATTTGGACAGATCTTTGTGCTCTTTTGGTTGTGACGTAGTTTCTCCAGACAAGGCTACTCTTACTCATCCTCGAGTTTGAGTGATCAATGAGTGTAGCTTTCCTTGATCAACAAGTCTAGCTTTTAAATTTAGCAGGTTTCTAGAATTTACAAAAGTTTAGTGAGTTTTATGCTGAACGTGCTTGAGATCAATGGGAGGAAGGCAGAGGAAGCGTAGCTCTGTCAGCTCATCGCAGTTGGTTTTGTTTGAATTTTGATTAAACATAGGCTTTCGATATCTGAGAGTTTTGGGGAAGAAAAACAGCACAACCAAAGTATTTCGAAACAAGCTTGTATGCTTCAATCAAGAGTTCTGTCACTTTCCCTTTGTATCTTATCTATCTTTTGGCCATGGATGGTCCAAAAAATACTTATGTTAGTAATCATAAATCACAAAACTATAAACAACTATCTTTTGTCTTGTGAAATATATTTTATTGTATGTGATCTTACTTTTTTGTATGTAATATTTAGTCACACAATTAAACTAATAACAAAATTAAAAATAAATAAATAAATAGTTACAGAATCATACTGCAGAAGTGGGGTGCTTAATTTAAACACACAATTTGATATGAATGATTTTAATTGAGATTAGTATAGGAGTTATATGCTGATGAATAGTTTCACCCAAAATCACTCACTATAATTGGTAAGTGAAAATAGATACCACCTTCAAAGCTAGGTACAAGCAGCAACAAAAAAAAAATATATTAGCCAATCATGAACCATAATAAGTGTCTTACAATTCAAATCCTATTTTTATTTATCAAACTCTAAACCTACAACCTACACCATCGGATCTGACTTTGATTTTACCACTAAACTTGAATCAAACCCTTCAAACGTTGTGTTCTTTCATGTCAATGATCTGTCAATGATTTCAAGAAGCCTCTTGAAGGCTTTGCCATGTATTTTATTTTATTTTATTTTTTTTCTGCAGACGTTGCGATTTCTTTCTTTGAGAACTTTGTTGACTTGAATCCATTATAAGTCATCTTTCTCTCTCTCACATATTCAATTTAAGAAGTTTTATATGAGACGAACTTGTCGATTCACAGGCTAGGGCTGCATCAACGTTGTTTTCTTCCTTCAATGTTAACCGATTAAGACAAAAGTCTTCTTCCAATAGGGTAGCACGATATCCTTCATATTTCACATTTTCCCATACAAACTTGTAAACGCATAAAAGTTCACACTTAAAGGTTTGTTTTTTGTACTTTTATGCGTTTACAAGGTTTTGTGTGAAAATTTGAAATATGAAGGATATCTTGTGACCCTGTTGAAACCTTTGTCCACATCGCTTAACGTTAAAGAAAAAAAAATTGTTAACGCAACTCTTGCCTATGCATCGACAAATTCGCCTCATATGAAACTTCTTGAATTGAATATGAAAAAAGACTTGTGAGAAATTTAAGTTAACTAAGTTTTTAAAGGAAGAAATTGCAATATTTGTAGATATGGAAAAGATTTACATGGCAAAGCCTTCGAAAGACTTCTTGAAATCATATACAGAAAAAATCACAACGTTTGATTCAAATTTAGTGGTAAAATTAAAGTAAGATTCAGTAATGTAGGCTTAGAGTTTGGTAAATAAAAGTATGATTTGGTTATAAACCACGTACTGTGTTTTATGGTTGGTTGATATATACTTTGTTGTTGTTGCATGTACTTAGGAGGCGGGATGAGTGATTTTGGATGAACTATTCATGAATTGATAACAACCATACTAATTTCAATTAAATTCATTTCAAAAAAGATGATTGAAAACAATATGGTTATGGGCCGTTTGACCATTTAGTTTTGAGTTTTCATTTTCCTAAAAACAAAAGCCCAATTGAAATTGAAAGCTAAATTAAAAAATCTGAAGGGGGCTGGTTGATATTAATTTAATTTTTGACTTATCCGACTTCCGAATGTTATTTTGGAATCCTTCTGATATGGGTAAAGCTGCAAATGTCTGCTTTCTTGCTGATTACTCTTCTCTGTTCATGTAGACAAAATGTACTCATTTGTCTTAAAAGTTGTTGTTTCTTGATTTTGTTATGGAGATTGAATCGTGCAAACTGCTAATTTTGGTATACTGTAAGACAACTTAATATTTGGAACATAAATTTCATCTTGCTTCTCAAATTTTTTGAATCTGTCCACTACTTTAAAGAATTGAATTTTAAACTTCTTAGCTTATCTATGAATTGTATGCAAGTTCAAGTGAATGATTTACGCACTTGTCAGATCAAGCACAAGCCACACGTGTCAGCTCAAACACAAGCCACACGTGTGCACCAGAAACCCTAGCCGCCTTAATCCAACATTGGATACTCTTTATGCACTCGCCTCGAGCCCAGAGCTAACGGCTCTTTGTCCCTCTATTTTTCAAAATGAGTAAATTGTAGCAATGGTCCCTTGAACTTTAACTCAATTGGAGCAATGGTCCCTCAACTAAAAATCTATTATCATTGGTCCCTCAACTCATCAAAACGTGCAGCTATGGTCTCTCAACTAAAAATTCATTATCATTGGTCCCTCAGCTTTAATTCAACTGAAGAAATGGTCCCTTAACTTTAACTCAATTGTAACAATAGTCCTTCCAACATAACTCGTTTTGACAAAATTTTTAACGTAGTTGACGAAAAGGATCATAATTACACACTTTGATGAGTTGAGAGACCTTAATTATATAAATGGTTATTCTAACATAACTTATTTTGACAAAATTTGGACTAAATTGATGAAAATGACTATAGCTACACATTTTGATAAGTTGAGGGATCAATGGTAATAGATTTTTAATTAAGGAACCATTGCTCCAATTTGATTAAAGTTGAGAGATCATTGTTACAATTTACTTTTTCAAAATAGTCCTTTCATCTTCAGACATGCAATGCACGCGATTTAGACACGTGGCATGCATCCGTGCAATTAACTCCTTATGGTTTCCATAACACATGCATCTCATCCACCCGTTTTCATTTCAGCCACTCTCCCTCTCTAGAAAATCCGAAAAGAGCTCCCAGTTCTCCAATCTCAAGCCCAGCGCCCATTTGTACAACCATCCATTTCATAGCAACTAAATCCAAGCTCTGCGTCCGTGTCTCTCTAACCCATCCATGGTGGAGCGAGTTGAAAAACTGCGTTTTTGTCCGTATGAGGTTCCCCAAACATGCAAATCGGAGGAAAACAACAAGAGAAACCCTCCTGAGTTGCCAGCTCCGAGAGCACAGAGATCATCAAGCTTCCCCCAAACTTGCAATCACATATCCGGTCTACACCTCAGGTAAACAAAAATTGACCCTCATTTCCTTTCATCTTCTAATGTACAACACAATCTGCATGAGTTCACAATGCATGTGTTGGATCCGTTGATTTCGTAATACACACCCCACGGATTTAAACCGAGCTCAAAGCGGAGAGTTGGTTTTGTAGGCAAAAAAAAGTTCATATTTGTGGTCTGCACGGAACAAAGGAAAGGATGTCCTCTCGGAGATCACAGATCCGAGCAAACATAAGGTATAAAACACTTATAATTTCAAGAATGTGGACTGATCTGCAAAACATAGCTGTCTTTATCCTGTATTTGCTCATATCTCAGTGTACAGGACACACGGATTCAGTGTACAGCCGAGAGATAGGAAAATGTTCGTAATCTTGTAGTCGTCGGCAATATCAATATTTTTTGCCCTGATTCCATCAGAAAACGGTAAGTACAAATGATCGTGTGCATCATTTGCACCCGATCCATCATTGTAAACAGCAGCATAATGCAACTCCCGAGCACCGTGTCTAATCCCAACTATTAGACATTTACAACTATAGTCTTCTTTACATTCTTTGTCATAGTTGAAATCAGGAACATAATAAAAAATGTGGTCGCTTAGAATTCCATCATATATGTAGCATATATATGTTGAAAATGCAAACTTGCCATGGTCTTGGTTTACAAAGGCAGTTTCACTGTCAGCAAGTGTTTTCATTAATGCATTATTTGTTGCCTTAGACTTTAAATTCTCAACTAAATTATCCGTTGCTCCAAAGTGCACACCAAACCAACAATAGATAAGTTTTCGAGAATTGTTTGAATTTTAAGGTTATCGCCTATTGCTGAAGAAAAAAAATACAAAATATATATCTAAAGACATTAAAAATAAAAACAATAGTGATTAATCGAAAATAATAAATAGAGATAAGAAAAAATTAGTAATATTTTTCTATCTCTATTTATTATTTTAGATTAATCCACTATTTTTTTTATTTTTTTGTCTTTAGATGTGCATTTTGTATATTTTCTTCTTCTGTAATATTTTAAAATTTAAAGAATTCTCGAAAACCCAACTATTGTTGGTTTGGTGTGCGGTGACTTTGAAGCAAACAAGAATTTAGTTGAGAATTTAAAGTCTAAGACAACAAATAATGCATCAATGGAAGCACAATGGAACTGCCTTTGTAAACCAAGATTCAGGGTGTTACATTTTCAACATATATATGCTACATAGAATATGGAGTTCCAAGCAGCCGCATTTTTTGTTATGTTCCTGTTTTGAACCATGACAAAGAAGACTACAGTTATAAGTGTTCAATAGTTGGGATTAGACGCGGTGCTTGGGAGTTACATTATGATGCTGTTTATAATGATGGATCGGGTGCTAGTGATGCACATGATCATTTGTATTTACCGTTTTCTGATGGAATGAGGGAGAAAAATGTTGATACTGCCGACGACTACGAGATTACGAAAATTGAAGATGAATTCGAACCAAGCAAGAAGGATCACCCGCTTTTCTATGTTATTTGTTTGTTGTTGTGGACCCACGTATGTCTTGGAATGATTAAAATTAAGTTAGATAGCCCTGTTGTCGTCGCGGATGTGTATATTTTGTTGTTGGGTGTTTGATTTGGTTGTCCTTTGCATGCACTCGCCTTGGAATATCACATCTGTGTAGTGCCTATCAATTTGGATCAATGCTTTGATTTGATTGGCTTGTACTGGTGTTGTTTTCTTCAAGGGTGTGCGTGGGTTTTTTAATCGACAGATGTAGTGAACGATTTACATACACCATGCCCTCCAGCAGGCAAGCTTTTGCGTTGTTGGTCGTTTGAGTTTTGTGGATATTTCGTTTAAGTAATGGTGTTCATATGGTCCTCTTTCGTTTGTGTCGATTGTTAGGTTTGAGTCCGTTTCCAAAACCAAAAATGGTGGTTAATTGTGCCAAATTGAATATTAAAGTGCCGGCATTAAATTTTTAATGAAGTTTTAGAGCATGCTATTTCTTCATTTTAGTATACAGTGTGTACTTTACAGCTCTACAGTTGGATGAAATATTAGATCATGCTGAAGCTAATCTTGCTTCCAGCTTTATAGCAGATCATTTTTCTAATATATGGAACGTTGGTTGGTTGCGGTTAGTGGATCTCTATTTCACATTTCATTTTGGAAATTGATTGTTTCTCGCTTTGGCTTATATGTTGAAATTGGATTTGGATTTACTCTCATCTCAATCATGTTCCCTTGTTATCTTATCTTAGCCTATAATATATGTACGTTAAGGCGTAACTCCCTGTAATGTTCCAACAACCTACAACCTACACAACTAAACTTGAATCAAACCCTTCAAACGTTGTGATATTTTCTGTGAATGATTTCAAGAAGCCCCTTGACGGCTTTGCCATGTAATTTTTTTTTTTCTGCGAACATTGCGATTTCTTTCTTTGAGAACTTTGTTGACTTGAATCCATTATAAGTCATCTTTCTCTCACATATTCAATTTAAGAAGTTTTATATGAGACGAACTTGTCGATTCACAGGCTAGGGATGCATCAACATCGCTTTCTTCCTTCAATTTAACCAATTAAGACAAAAAAAGTCTTCTTCCAATAGGGTAGCTCGATATCCTTCATATTTCACATTTTCTCATATAAACTTGTAAATGCATAAAAGTTCACACATAAAGGTTTTTTTTTTTTTTTTTTTTTTTTTTTTTTTTTTGGTGGGTACTTTTATGCGTTTACAAGGTTTTGTGTGAAAATTTGAAATATGAAGGATATCGTGTGACCCTGTTGAAACCTTTGTCCACATCGCTTAACGTTAAAGAAAAAAAAAATGTTAATGCAACTCTTGCCTATGCATCGAATTCGCCTCATATGAAACTTCTTGAATTGAATATGAAAAAAGACTTATGAGGAATTTAAGTCAACTAAGTTTTTAAATGAAGAAATCGCAATATTTGTAGACATGGAAAAGATTTACATGGCAAAGCTTTCGAAAGACTTCTTGAAATCATATACAGAAAAAATCACAACGTTTGATTCAAATTTAGTGGTAAAATTAAAGTAAGATTCAATGACGTAGGCTTAGAGTTTGGTAAATAGAAGTACCATTCGGTTGTGTTTCATGGTTGGTTGATATATACTTTGTTGTTGTTGCATGTATTCAGGAGGCGGGATGCGTTTTAATTGATAATTATAGTAAGTGATTTTGGATGAACTATTCATGAATTGATAACAACCATACTAATTTCAATTAAATTCATTTCAAATTGTATGAAAGTGTTCCAAAATTATACTTAAATTTGAATAGTATTATTTAATTACTAGCCTTTCTGCAAGCCCATTCGTGCGTGCGAAAGACTTTATTTATCACGGGTTCTACGTGTCTCTAATGTTATTCTAAATGTGTTTGATAATGTATAAACAAAAATTGTGTTAACTTTTAATTACAGGGCACATGGCACATGTCACATTTTTTCAAGTTGTCATGACCAAATAATGATGATATGTTTTGATACATTTATCTAAAACAAAATATTAACAATATCTACGTACAAAAACATAAAGCCTACTTGTAACGTGATAGTGTCATTACCAAATAATGGTATCTTAAATCAGGAATGCTAATTTTCAAATACGATGAATTTTATTCTTACCTTTTACCCACAACATCATTTGTGTGTTCTCATCTTTTGCTTTTATTATCTAATCCCATTAATCTTGGTCTATCAACACGATTTGTGGCCATTAAAACCTATATAAGGTGCATTCGAAGAGGGTGGCTGTCAATTAAATGAAATGTTTAGAAGTCAGTGTTTCGATATCAATGAATCCACATTTTCTAAAGTAACTTTATTGTGTTTGTTGCCTTCAATCCATCCAGTTGGTTGAGAAGCTCTAGTGTAAGGAGAAGGATGACAGAAAATCATATTAGAAACCTTAAATCTATGCAACCAGAAGTCAAATTATTGAGTGATCCACAATCAAGATCTTTGCGGCATATAAACGTAAAACAGGTACTCAAAGGTTTCGGGACACTCACTCAAAGGTTTCGGGACACTCCAAAACGCCATTGTTCCTTTGTTTCTTTCCATTCCAAGAGCACCGGATTTGCACACACGCCTTAGACCATCCAATAGTATGAATATATTTCCAAACAGAACTAAAATATAGCAATAAATTGACTAATCCAAATGAAAGAAAAACTCGACAAAGCAAAGTATGACAACCCAAAATAATTAAGAGTCATACCTGATTACTTGCATTGCACCAACAATAGCAAAGTTCGACAATTCTCTTAAAATTGAAAACTCAAATCTGTTTAAAATAAAACAAAATGACATCACAGGCCATAAGAAGATTGAAGCCAATTCAGGGCTTATTGATAATTCTCTTATAAGTGTGTGCTTGGAACTTTGCTGTTGATAATTCTCTTAGGTGGAGTGGTATAACTTGTCAGGATGACTGTTTCGACAAAGCTCCGCGGAGTTGAAGATAGAGCAAACCTAAATCTAATTAGACAAATAATACAATAAAAAAATTAGTTCAAACACACACTCTTATCAATAAAGTAGCAAAAACGACAGTGAAAAGAAAGCGAGGATAGGGAGAGGGAGACTCAGAGATCATCGGAGTATTAAATTGGCCACGCTGCCCTTTGCAGGGGCCTCCTTAGAATACATTAAACTTGGTATATCGCGTAAATTAAAGAGAATTCGTGGGTTTTTCTGCAAAAGGTCTGGCCACCGGAACCATTTATTCGGTGATAGGAATACCCCAGTCCCCAAGAGCACTGAACAGAAGGAAGAAGAGGAATTATTGATTTTTTTTTTCTTTTTTTTTTTTCTTCGTCGTTTCTGCGGAAGATTCAAATGAACTATTTGGTCGCTTCGCTTCTTTTCTCTTCTTTTTTTCAATCCTATTTTTCCATCTTAATTTGTTTATATATGGCTGGTTTTAATGAAATTGTCCGTGATATTATTAAAAAAAAAAAACCTGAATTAAGTGGAGCGGTTGTATGTAGAGAGACAAAGAGGGAGAAGAAGGATGTCGTGGGTTTTTATCTTCTTCTTTTTTTTTTCTTTTTTTTTTCTTCTAATTTTTAATTCTCTTTTTATTTAACATATTTTTCTTTTTTGACAAAAATATCCCTAGTATTTTGTTTCTATTATTTTTAGATAATTGTTGATTTTTTTGTTTGGCGGCTTTTTTGTCTAAATTTTTTTGTGAAGCATTGAGACACCAAACTCTTCTTCTAGCTTTATAATATTAAAGATTAAAAAATAAAAATTAAAGATATAGGTCTTCATTAGATAAATTATTATTCCCAAACTAAAAAGATGACTGAAGTTTCCAAAAAAAAAAAAAAAGAAACAAAAACGATGACTGAAAACAATATGGTTATGGGCCGTTTGACCATTTGAAAACAAAAGCCCAACTGAAATTGAAAGCCAAATTCGGAAATTTGAAGGGGCTGGTTGATATTAATTTAATGGGTTAATCTCTGTTTACTACTCTCATGTTTCTTAGTTTTCAACATTTAGTACATCAAATTTTTTTCATTCCAGAGTCATACCTAAAGTGTTAATTTTAGCATCGACAAGTCTCATTTGAGAAATTATAAACTTGAGAGAGAGAGGTGAAGAAAAACAAGAGAAACGAGATTATTTTGGGATTGAAGACAGCCAAGTTCTCAGAGGAAGAAGTGGCAATGTTCCACGACTTTGAAACAATTTATATGGGAAAACCAACAAAAGACTTTATGAAATCTTTGAAAGAAGAAGTCACGTTGTTCGACGAGGAGTCTCCATGATAATCATATCAATGATAAATAAAAGTAGAATAGGTTTTGATTTTAATAAATAAAAGTAGGATAGATTTCTGCAACAGAATTTGGGACTTCATCTATATTTTCTACCTCTTTAATTATCTCTTCACTTGTTGTCTTTTTCTTCTTCAAGCCATCTTCTGTTTTTCCACCGTACCACCTTTCTCTCCTGGTCGCGTTGATATCCAGTAGCTCCAGTTTCATCTGAGCCGGATGGCTGAGATTTACAACGATTTCAGCTGAAGCTGAAGCAGCTCAGGAGCTCGGGCCAGGCTGCGATAGTGTTCCTAGTGGAATCGCCGGCACCGTCCCGCTGTCAATATCGATGCGATCTTACAAGCTGCAGATGTGATTCAAGCTGAGGACCCCAACGTCTCCAGAATTTGTAAGCCTATCTCTTGTTTTCTTGAATTTTTTAAATTAATGCTGATTTTTTCCGTGCTTAATTCGATTTTTGGTGTCGTTCGAATTGTTACTATTTCTGTATGTGCGTATAATTTCGGTTATGATTTAGTTTTTAAGTGAGCTACCATTAGCTAATCATCATAATCGAACTTAAAAATTGTTCTAAAGATTGGAATTCTACAGTATGCTGCTGGTTTCAGTAGCATTTGCTTTGATGTAGAGATATTTTCAATTTGCTGTCCAATCAAAGTTGTTTACGGACTATCTTTTGTTTCCGAGCTGGAATATGTGGTCTGGTGGTGTTTTGATACTTGTATTTTTGTTGGAGTATTTATGTATTCACGAGAGTTGTATTGTTTGGATGTTAGTGTGCGAGCAGGCATATAGTATGGCGCAAAATCTGGATCAGGAAAGTGATGGCAGAGGTGTTCTTCAGTTTAACACCGGAATGATGTCTTTAATCAAGGTATCACTTAAGCTCTAATCGTGACTGATAATTTTTAAATGGCAGCTATTAGTGCAAGTCTATTGTATTTTCTTTTCTTTTCTTATGGTTAAAATTCGAAGATATGAGTATTTGAAATTTTGTTTCAGCAAAAGTAGATGGGGGTCAAATAGATTGGAATCATGATATTGAGCACCTCTTGGGATTTTTACCAGCGATACAAGCGACAGCATAGAGTCGATGATATTCCAGAGACAGGAACAAAGATGGCGTGAATCTGGAACTTTTGGTGCTTACTTTGGCGAGTATGGCTTCCATTTTTTGCTTTAGTTGGATACTTGTTTTTTTAACCGAAAAATTGTTGGGTAATCTGTCCATATTTTTGTGTGTTTGTATTCTACATTAATGAGATGCGATGCATTCTTTTACCTCATATGTTCGTATGTGATATTCAACAAATGGCTTACTGTTGTAAGCCTGTTTGTGTCTTTGTATTCATCTTATATTCACTTATTCGAGTCGCTTTTTGGTGATTAATAATAATGGTTCTCAATCCACAAGCAATTCCACATTTCCTGTCATGTGGTTGCTACAACCACTATCAATGTACCACTCTCCATTCACCTTTGGTTCTGTGACTGTGCTATTTGCATAAAACAGATTTCCTGTCATCTCCGCTTGATTAGTATTGTTTGCCTTTTGCACTGTTTACATTCTCTAGCCCAATGCCCAAATTTATCACAATTGAAACATTTTGGTTTCCCCTTGTATGTACACTCACCAAAATGGTACTTAGAACACACCTTGCACTGAGGCATTGCAACCTCTTGACTCATTGACTGAGATGCATTCATATTTTGATAAGTATTCACGGAGGATTTCTGATGAAACTTGGGTTTTGATTCCCATTTCTTGCCTTTAGAATTCCAGTGTCTTTGAAATCTGGATGAACTAGAATGAGCACCACCCTTGTTTTGTTCCTTTGGATTCACAGAGAGGGAAACAAAAGCTCTTTCAGTGGTATCAACACTGTGCAAATCGAAACGTTGCTCTTGGCTTTTCAAAATTGCCACAACCTCCTGCAATTCTACAGTCTCCAAACACTTTGTATTCTCAATGACTAGACATATGGGATCATATGGTTTACTAAGGCTAATCCGAACTTTCTGTACAAGTCTTTCATTAGACAGAATTCCACCAAACGTTTTCATCTGATTAATCAAGTCATTTAACCTAATAAGATACCCAGACAAAGTTTCATCATCACGCATTCTAGCATATTCGAATTCACGTCTCAAATTTTGCAATTTCACAGACCTTACCTGATCACCACCATGGTACTCTCCATACAACAAATCCCATGCCATCTTTGTTGATTCTGCATTGACAATTCGTGGGAAGATTTGATCTGAAACTGCATTCAGAATGATTCCCAGAGCCTTTGCTCTTGGATGCTTTGATAAGCAGTGGCAAACTCTTTTTCAAATGAATCTATATTTATTTTGTTTGTGCACGTGTGATCGATTGCCTTCGTGACTAGGGCCTCTTCATGTTGATCTCGCTGTATCCGAGTTCAAAGCCTCGTCCGTTTTCATGCAGTTTTAGATCAAAAGGCAAATTCAAATTAAATACCAAAATTCAAATGAAATAGGTGGATACCCAATCGGTCGACTCTCATCCATGGTCTAAAATATCCATAATATCCCGATATTTTCATCGAAATTTCCGTGTTTTTGGACTACCGATATTTTTTTGGATTACCGATATTTCCAATATCATCGATATTTTAGACCTTGCTAAGTCACTCATGTATCTTACCATGCAATGTATAAAATGTAAAATATTGTACTAATTCATTATATATAAATGATTATGGTGTGTTTAAACTTCTTTCATTAATTACTACATATTTTCTACACTCACAATGTTTGCCAGCTCTCTATATAATCAACTTAAATCAGTTAAATCTATCATGCAATGTATTTCCTTCCAATTTTTTGTGATAAACTAATAGATAATTGACTAAATAAACATCCTGCAAAGTTTCAATAAAAATTTCCAAGTTTTTCTTACAATTTCCGTGGTTTTTATTCAATTTTTATCGATATCGATAATATCCCGATATTTCCATCGAAATTTCCGTGTTTTTGGACTACCGATATTTCCGATATCATCGATATTTTAGACCTTGCTCTCATCCAACAATACTATTTATTAAGAAAACGCTCTTCTGTGGATCGAAGTATGTAAATAGACATTTTACCTTTTTCTTAACAAGTTTTATAATAATTAAACGTGTTGATAATCTTATCTCATTGTCTTATTTTCTCACCCACATTTTGGTAAAGGAGTTTTAATACAGATGCCTAAGTTTTAAAATTTTGAGATTAAACATTTATGCCTTTTGGAGTTTTGATTAAACATCTTCCTACAATTTAGGTACCAAATGGATTAGAAGTAGTCTTTTTTATAATTTAAATTACCCAACTTGCCATTATATAAATATACCTTTTAATTCCTAGATAATGCATCAAAACTCCAAAAATCTTGTAGATAAATATTGTAGAATTTAATGCCAATAAAAAGTCTTTCAAAATACCCATGAATGCGACTTGCCATTATATTTAATATATATTTAATATACCTTTTAATTTTCTTAGATAATATCTCAAAACTCCTATAATCTTGTAGATACATATTGTAGTATTCAATTTTAATAAAAAGTCTTTCAAATTACACATGAAATGTAGATTTCTTTTGGTACATATATTTCTCCTTGGTACATATTTGGTACGTTACTTCATATATCTTCTTGGTACGTCCATATTTCTTTTTTGTATGTATTTGGTACATTTATATATTATTTTGGTACGTTTATATTTATTTACAAAAACATATTTGGTACGTTACTTTATATATCTTCTTGGTACGTATTCGGTACGTTTAAATATATTATCTGAACGTATCAGCCTAAAGCCTCCAAAAATAAAGAATACGTCTAATTATCTCACATGATATCAATATAAAATAGTGAAAACAACCACTAATTGAAATGGATAAGTCTATTCAAAATTCAAAAATGAGGATCACATAATTCTAACTTGGGAGAAGAAACCATACGGCTCCAAACTGGCTTCCTAAAAAAAAGACACGTACAAAAATATATCAACCTAAAAGGATATATATGAAATTTAATAATTAACATTTTAAATTAAAAAAACAAAATAATTACATGTAATCTAAATAAATATAAAAATGCTGACATGACTATTGTTTAGGCGTCCTAATCAAATTTAGAACCAATATTTAATCTAAAGAGTATTAGAAAAGTGTAGGGGTTTTCCAAAAATAAAAATCTTAAAAAGTATTAATAACATGTTTATCATTTTATAAAAAGACTATTAAACCCCTACCCCATTTCTCCCCCAATCTCTTTGCGGCCCGTTTCTCGCTCCCCCGTTCTTCTCTATCTTCCATTTCATTTTTGTTCTCGGCTTCTGCACCGGCCACCACGGCCGGAAGCACGGAGTATCAAGGGGAGCACGACAGAGTTGTGGTGATGGAGGAAGAGCAAGAGGACTGGTTCTCTCCTCTCGGCCACTGTCACGTCTCTTCTCGTTTGGAGCTTAAATTTCAATTTCCATTAATTTTGAATGGTGTCGTGGAGATTGAAAGCGTCATCACAGCGATAATCGACTTTTTAATTTCTTTCTTCTGACCTTGAACTTCATTGGTTGATAGTTGCTACAAGTGCAAGCGATTTATTGCAGTAATACAAAATCCAGAGATTCATAGCTTGTGGAACAAGATTGAGAAAGGAATTTGAGAAGAACAACTGCAAGGTTACTTGTCTTCTTTTCTGCGGTCCACATTTTCGTGCTCTCAAACTTGCACTGGACAATTTTTGAAAGACTACCCTGTAGGATATTTCAAGAATATATATATATATATATATATATATATATATATAATAGGCATATGTATATGCTTGCGTTTTGAGTTAGCATAAAAGAGTTGGGTTCTTTGCCCAATAATTACATCTTTTCAAGAAAAGCCATGCAGCTTTTCGTTGTGACTAACAGACATACCCATTGTCCGGGTATCTAACCGCATGCTTTATAACATATATGATCTTTGGGCAATTGGTATTTTGTATCAGATATGTCCATTGGATATACTGCTGCAATAAGTTGTATCCCATGGTGAAAAGGCATACTCAAACCAAATGATATGTCTAAAATGTGCAATTCTCTCTATATATATTGGTAACATTAGTAGAAGAAAATTCATTCAGAAATTTGTTGTTTACATAATTTCTTTGCTCTCTTTTCTCTCTTCATCACATTCATACAATTTCTTTCTAGTTATTTCTAAGGGAATACAATTCGGTTTTGCTAATCGAATATTCCATACTTTGTTGTATCCTGGAAGTGACTTGCCAAAAACCCTTTAGCAAAATCATTCGAGTGGGGGCAAATAACACTTTAACGAAACGATTCAAGTCGTACCTCAAAGTCATTATTCGGATTATTCTCTATATTCTACATTTTCTCTAACAATCTTAAAGTGTTATTATCATCATGGAGAACAAATCTGATAACATGGCTTTGAAGATTATCAATCAAGATGTCTACAAGCTAGACAAATTTGATGGATCAAATTTCACCCGATGGAAGGACAAGATGCGTTTCATGCTTACTGTTCTAAATGTTATGTATGTGTTGGATCCGAAATTGGAGCCTATTCATGAACCAAGTGACAAAGACTCGGACAAAATAGTTGCCGATCTAAAGAAGCGTGAGGAAGATGAATTGGTATGTCGATGACACATCTTGGGCACATTATCTGATTGCTTATATGACTTGTACGCACACATTCAATCTCCAAAGGAAAATTGGGAAGCACTTGAACACAAGTACACAACGGAGAAAAGAGGTACCGATAAATTTTTAATGTTCAAATATTATGAATTCACTATGTTTGATAACAAACCCATCCTAGACCAAGTTCATGAATTATTGGTCTTGGTCTCAAAGCTTCGTGAACTTAAAATAGTTATTCCGGATTCTATGATAGTTGAGGCTATTATGGCAAAATTACCCCAAACATGGAATAACTATAGAAAGAAACTTCTACACATGGTGGAAGATATTAGCTTGGAGGATTTGCAAAAGGGTATTCAAATTGAAGAGGAAACTCGAAATCGTGATAAGAATTTTGCAAATCAAGATTCCTCTAAAGTTCATATTGTCGAAGGAAACAAACATAAAAAGAACTTCAAAGTCAAAATTGACAAAGGAAAGTTTAAGAAGACCAATTCCAACAACAATCAAAAGAATGCAAATGGTGTCTGCTACCATTGTGGAAAGAAAGGCCATTACATTCGTGATTGTAGACACATAAAAGAGAGTGAGGAATATGCCAATAAGACCAATAGCACAAATATGGTGGAAAACTCTGGAATTGATAACATTGTTGCAATGGTATCAATGATGCATATTGGCATGATTACCGAACTGAATATGGCAGCGACAATAAAATCTTCCGATTGGTGGCTCGACTCAGGGGCTACTATACATGTGTGCAATGACAAGGCACAATTCAAGACATATGAAGCATCAACGGACAATCAAGAGGTTTTAACGGGGAATCATAATTCCGCCAAAGTTCTAGGGAAAGGAACCGTTGAACTTCAGTTTACTTCTGGGAAGAAATTGACGTTGCTTAATGTACTGCATGTTCCAGAAATTAGAAAGAATCTTGTGTCTGCAAATTTATTATGTAAGAACGGTATAAAGACTGTTCTAGAGTCCGACAAGTTAATAATGTCGAAAAATGGGATGTTTGTTGGAAAGGGGTATTCTTGTGATGGGATGTTCAAACTAAGTATTAATAATAAAGTGAATTCTTCTGCTTATATTGTTGAATCTTCCTCTCATTTATGGCATTTACGTTTAGCACATATAAATTTTAGATCTTTAAAATACATGCACACACTTGGTTTAATTGTTTGCAATGATGATTATAATGATAAATGTGAAACATGTATTCAAGCGAAAATGACTAAGAAACCTTTTCCAACTGCCGAAAGAAATACAAATTTATTAGACTTAATACATTCTGACATATGTGAATTTAATGGTGTTTTAACAAGAGGAGGAAAAATATATTTTATCACATTTATAGATGATTGTTCTGAGTTCACTTATGTTTATTTATTGTCAAATAAAGATGAAGCTTTTGAGTGTTTTAAGCGCTATAAGGCTGAAGTTGAAAACCAAAAGGGAAGGAAAATTAAATGCCTTCGTAGTGATAGAGGTGGTGAATATTTTTCACATGAATTTGATATTTTTTGTGAAGAGCATGGTGTTGTACATCAAAGAACTGCACCGTATACACCACAACAAAATGGCTTGGCAGAAAGGAAAAATAGGACTCACTGAAATGATTAATTTTATGATGATTAATACTAATACTACAAAATATTTATGGGGTGAACCATTGTTTACTGCATGCCATATACACAATAGAATTACATCTACAAAGACTCATGTGTCACCATATGAAATTTGGAAAGGAAGAAAACCAAATTTGTCATATTTGAGAGTGTGGGGTTGTGTAGCCTTTTACAAGGCATTGGACCCTAAGAGATCCAATTTGGGTCCAAGAGGAATTAAAAGCATATTTGTAGGATATGCAGAAAATTCAAAGGCATATAGGTTGCTTAATTTAGAGTCAACTACAATAGTTGAGTCTAGAGATGTCAAATTTATAGAAAATAAATTTTATAACGACTACTCAATGTCTGGAAACGAGAATGATCAAACACTTTTCTCTAATCCGGCTACTAGTCATTCTCAAGGTGAGAAAAGAAAATAGTCTGAAACTGTTAATGAACCAAGGAAAAGCCAAAGAGTAAGAAAAGAAAAGACTCTAGGCTCTGATTTTATTTCGTCTCAATCTATTGTATTTTTAGTCGAAGGAAATAGAAAAAAAGTTCTTAAAAAAAATACCCATATTGTTGAATGTTGAGGATAATCCTAAAAGTCTAAGCGAAGCATTGACTTCAAGAGATGCAACCTTTTGGAAAGAGGCTATATATGATGAATTTGAATCATTAATATCTAATCAGACATGGGTTTTAGTAGACTTGCCCCAATGATCAAAAGCAATAGGTTGTAAGTGGGTATTTAGAAGAAACTACAATACAGATGGGTCTATTAAGACATTTAAAGCTAGGCTAGTTGCCAAGGATTTTAAGCAGAAAAAGGGAATAGACTATTTTTATACATATGCACCAGTAGCTAGGCTCACATCAATTAGAATATTGTTTGCATTGACATCTTTATATAATTTGCATGTGCATCAAATGGATGTGAAAACGGCTCTTTTAAATGGTGATTTAGATGAAGAAGTCTATATGGAACAACCATAAGGGTATGTTCTCCCTGGGAATGAAAAGAAGGTTTGTAAATTAGTAAAGTCGTTATATGGATTGAAGGAAGCACCAAAACAATGGCATGAAAAGTTTGATTTTGTCATTTTATCATATGGATTTAGACATAATAGTGCTGATAAATGCATATACTCCAAATTCACAAATGATTATGGTGTTGTTATATGTTTATATGTTGACGACTTGCTAATTTTTGGTACAAACATGAAAGGTGTATCTGAAACTAAAGAGTATCTAAATTCAAAATTTAAGATGAAGAACTTGAATGAAGTAGATACTATATTGGGAATTAAAGTAAAGAAGCATAGTAGGGGTTACGCTTTGTGTCAGTCACATTATATAGAAAAATTGCTTCTTAAGTTTAAGCATCTACAAATAAAAGAAGCAAATACCCCTTATGACCCTAGTTAGACTTTGCTTAATAATTCTGGTAGGTCCGTTGCACAGCTTGAGTATGCTAGTGTAATCGGAAGTTTAATGTATGCCATGCATTGTACCAGGCCAGATATCGCATTTGCAGTAAGCAAACTTTCTAGATACACTAGTCATCCAGGTACTGCTAATTGGAAAGCAATAAATAGAATTTTTGGTTATCTTAAAAGAACTATTAACCTGAGTTTAACTTACTATGAGTTTCGAGTAGTACTTGCAGGATATTCAAATGCAAGTTGGATAACAAGTGCTAATGATAATAAGTCTACATCAGGGTGGATTTTTACAATTGTCGGAGGAGCAATTTCTTGGGCTTCGAAGAAGCAAACATGTATAGCACATTCAACTATGGAATCTGAATTATAGCATTAGCGGCAGCAGGTAAAGAAGCGGAATGTATTAGAAATTTGTTATTGGAAATAGAGTTGTGGTCACAACCAATGCCATCCATTTCTTTATACTGTGATAGTGAGGCTACTTTGTCTAGAGCATACAATAAGGTATACAATGGAAAGTCTAGACATATTAGCTTGAGACATGAATATGTCAAGCAATTAATAACCGATGGAGTTATTAATATCATTTATGTTAAATCAAGTAATAACTTGGCGGATCCGTTAACGAAAGCGCTTTCAAGAGCTTTGGTAGTTAGTACATCTAGTAGAATGGGGCTAAAACCCCTTACTGAAAATTAGCCACCAATAATGGTAACCCGACTTTGTCTAGAACATCACTAGTTTAAAAGTTTAATGGGTAATAACAAGTTATTGTTAAGTGGTTTTGAAAGCACTGAAAATTAATATATAGCTCATTCCAGGATGATTAGTGCAAGACTGCTACGTTTAGGAGGATGAGTTTTATCTCTTAATGAGGTCATTTATAGTTATGTCTATAGTAGCAGGGACATGGGAAGGAACCTCACCTATATGAACATAAGAAGTGGTGCCGCTTCTACTAAGAGTTGGGTTTTCTCTTGTAAATGTTCATGAAACCTAGATGAAGCACAAGGCCATAATAATGTTTAATTAGTTCAGAAATTTCTTTAAGGAAATAAGACATAGTCATGTGTGTAGTGATTCCGGTTTTAACATCAGAATAGTTGGTTTAAACTTAGGTCACCATCGCATTCGTTATAACTTTGAATTACTTACACTAATTAAAGGTTTAATTCGAAAGACACCTTTCTTGTATGCATGATTATATCGGTATGCTTGTGATTAATTGTAAAGAGAGAAGTATTATAATACAATTTATTATATATTCTTAAAATAGGGAAGGATTGTAGGATATTTCCAGAATATATATATATATATAAAATAGGCATATGTATATGCTTGCGTTTTGAGTTAGCAGAAAAGAGTTGGTTTCTTTGCCCAATAATTACATCTTTTCAAGAAAAGCCATGCAGCTTTTCGTTGTGATTAACAGACATACCCATTGTTCTGGTATCTAACCACATGCTTTATAACATATATGATCTTTGGGCAATTGGTATTTTGTATTAGATATGTCCATTGGATATACTGTTGTATTCCATGGTGAAAAGGCATACTCAAACCAAATGATATGTCTAAAAGGTGCAATTCTCTCTATATATATTGGTAACATTAGTAGAAGAAAATTCATTCAGAAATTTGTTGTTTACATAATTTCTTTGCTCTCTTTTCTCTCTTCATCACATTCATATAATTTCTTTCTAGTTATTTCTAAGGGAATACAATTCGGTTTTGCTAATCGAATATTCCATACTTTGTTGTATCCTGGAAGTGACTTGCCAAGAACCC